>JADWQK010000726.1:0-702618 GCA_017933935.1 Sesamia nonagrioides | reverse complement strand
AGAACCTCACAATGAGAAGCTAGGGGATGTAAGAACCTCACAATGAGAAGCTAGGGGATGAAAGAACCTCACAATGAGAAGCTAGGGGATGTAAGAACCTCACAATGAGAAGCTAGGGGATGTAAGAACCTCACAATGAGAAGCTAGGGGATGTAAGAACCTCACAATGAGAAGCTAGGGGATGTAAGAACCTCACAATGAGAAGCTAGAGGATGTAAGAACCTCACAATGAGAAGTTAGGGGATGTAAGAACCTCACAATGAGAAGTTAGGGGATGTAAGAATCTCACAATGAGAAGCTAGGGGATGTAAGCTTAGAGTGAGCTGTCGTTGTTGTTTCGTGGTGTTGAATGATATCTCACTCCACGTTCATTTAGAGTGAGCTGTCGTTGTTGTTCCGTGGTGTTGAATGATATCTCACTCCACGTTCACTTAAAGTGAGCTGTCGTTGTTGTTCTATGGTGTTGAATGAAATCTCACTCCACGTTCACTTAGAGTGAGCTGTCGTTGTTGTTCCGTGGTGTTGAATGATATCTCACTCCACGTTCACTTAGAGTGAGCTGTCGTTGTTGTTTCGTGGTGTTGAATAATATCTCACTCCACGTTCACTTAGAGTGAGCTGTCGTTGTTGTTCCCTGGTGTTGAATGATATCTCACTCCACGTTCACTTAGAGTGAGCTGTCGTTGTTGTTTCGTGGTGTTCAATGATATCTCACTCCACGTTCACTTAGAGTGAGCTGTCGTTGTTGTTTCGTGGTGTTGAATGATATCTCACTCCACGTTCACTTAGAGTGAGCTGTCGTTGTTGTCCCGTGGTGTTGAATGATATCTCACTCCACGTTCACTTAGAGTGAGCTGTCGTTGTTGTTCCCTGGTGATGAATGATATCTCACTCCACGTTCACTTAGAGTGAGCTGTCGTTGTTGTCCCGTAGTGTTGAATGATATCTCACTCCACGTTCACTTAGAGTGAGCTGTCGTTGTTGTCCCGTGGTGTTGAATGATATCTCACTCCACGTTCACTTAGAGTGAGCTGTCGTTGTTGTCCCGTGGTGTTGAATGATATCTCACTCCACGTTCACTTAGAGTGAGCTGTCGTTGTTGTTCCATGGTGTTGAATGATATCTCACTCCACGTTCACTTAGAGTGAGCTGTTGTTGTTGTTCCGTGGTGTTGAATGATATCTCACTCCACGTTCACTTAGAGTGAGCTGCCGTTGTTGTTCCGTGGTGTTGAATGATATCTCACTCCACGTTCACTTAGAGTGAGCTGTCGTTGTTGTTCCGTGGTGTTGAATGATATCTCACTCCACGTTCACTTAGAGTGAGCTGTCGTTGTTGTTCCGTGGTGTTGAATGATATCTCACTCCACGTTCACTTAGAGTGAGCTGTCGTTGTTGTTCTATGGTGTTGAATGATATCTCACTCCACGTTCACTTAGAGTGAGCTGTCGTTGTTGTTCCGTGGTGTTGAATGATATCTCACTCCACGTTCACTTAGAGTGAGCTGTCGTTGTTGTTCCGTGGTGTTGAATGATATCTCACTCCACGTTCACTTAGAGTGAGCTGTCGTTGTTGTTCCGTGGTGTTGAATGATATCTCACTCCACGTTCACTTAGAGTGAGCTGTCGTTGTTGTTCTATGGTGTTGAATGATATCTCACTCCACGTTCACTTAGAGTGAGCTGTCGTTGTTGTTCCGTGGTGTTGAATGATATCTCACTCCACGTTCACTTAGAGTGAGCTGTCGTTGTTGTTCCGTGGTGTTGAATGATATCTCACTCCACGTTCACTTAGAGTGAGCTGTCGTTGTTGTTCCGTGGTGTTGAATGAGAGCTCACTCCACGTTCACTTAGAGTGAGCTGTCGTTGTTGTTCCGTTGTGTTGAATGATATCTCACTCTACGTTTATTTCATCTATGTTTTTACATAGATGGCATTTGAAATAGTTACAGAATTACACTGCGCGAAACTGAGTGCTGCGAAACTTCCCTTGGGAGGATCGAGAATGATAATAAGAGACCGAGATATTCCAACATCATACAAACATTTATAAGAAGCATTAGGTGCCCCCTCCTGTTTCAGTTACATGAGTTTCGATCAAATCCGATTTCTTCCAGTTTAGACGGTTTTACGTGAAAGAGTAATGTACAAGTATCAATATAAAATTTTGTTCTTATAATAATGGTAGGCTGAAATGCTGAATGTATGTTCATGGCTGGCCTATGAGCATGTTTTTTATGTAAATAGTGGACCGAATGTTAATGTTGCATTGTGTGATTAATCATAACAGGTGTTGGTCAAACAAACTCATTTACAATTAATGTTATGAACTTCTAATAAAATCTCTTTGACTACACTATTTGTATCTGTTTAGTTTTGGCTGTGGATCCCAGGAAAGTTGCTTGTCGATCCAAATCCCAACGTTCTTAACCTTCTGACGGAAAGGAAATACAGTTCCGTTAAATTAAACTTGAGGAAGTGCGACAAGTTTTTCTTGGGGATCATTCCTGAACTGCCAATAACAATGACCTGATTCTTCAATGGGTTAACAAGCTATAGTTGATAATTTAAATAGCATCACATAAATCTCAGTGGCCAGTTTGTTTATAAATTTTTAAATCAACTATACATATAAAGGTGATATAGCCTAAGAGCCCACGACGGTCATACCTTCGTTATTTTATAAAAGCTGAAAGTTTCTCTGTGTATGTCTCCAACACAGGAAAGAACGATCCGCGATTATAGAGTTCCGATTGTGGTTACTTGGGCAGATAAAAGGTAGTAAAGGTGTATAAAATAGTACCTTAAATTCGTTAAAGTATGAAGTTCCATATTTTATAGTTTACTCAGGATATCTTTAGACATCACGTTATCCATTGCCGGATATTTTTGACAGTTGTAACCCCTTACCGGCAATGGATAACATGATGTCTAAAGATATCTTAAGTAACATACATAAAATTCAGCTTTTATACTAATAAAAGCTGAATTTTATATATGTTACTTGGCGACCTATAAAAAAAATGTTACCTCAATAGCCAGACAGTTTGAATGGGTTTTACGTGTTGCCAGACCCTGAGAGTCAACTGTAGTCAGCTGTATAACTCGCGCGAGTTAACTGTGCACCTCGCTCTGTGACGTCATTCTGACGGTACCGCTTGTAAAAAATGAGAATCAGGTACTTATGTTAAAGAAATATAAATTACAATTTCGTTTTTATATTAATAAAAGGTTGTTTTGATGATAAAGCGTCATAATACTAGATCATTTTAGTCAGGAAGTTTTACAATTAAATTGATATTTACGGACTGAAATATAATGTTGGTGAATCCAACAGGCTTCACTAACGCGTCGAAAATGTATAAAACACAAAAACAAATTTAATAAAAAAAAACTTAACAAAGCAAAAACTCCACAGAAGCAGTAATAACAACAGGAGATTTAAACTGTATTTAGACAATTGTAACAAACGTGCTATCGCTACTACGCGCTCACGGCGAATGCGGGGCGGCGCGCGGGGATCGTATTCCAGCGAGGTGCACAGTTTCTCTCGCGCGAGTAGTAGAGTCAGCTATAGGTGTAAGTGAGATGGGGTGCTTAGTCTGTTGCGATCTTATATGATATACAATATAAAAATAAGCTTATTTCCTTTATAACAATGTTATACAAAGTACAAAATGTTATTTTAATATTATAAACAACAACAAAAAAAAAAGTTAAATGCATGGCAAAAAAAAAAAATACTTATTGTCGTCGATATTTTTATCATCTTCGTCGTCGCTACTATTCCAGTCAATAACTTGATCATCATTAATGTTGTAATAAAATAAGAATGCAGTATATTGTATCAGCGAACTGTGGTTTTATTTTAAAGACAAAAGAAACTTTTTTTCACATCATGACAATATTGCAAAACCTATAAAAAGTAAATTGTGTTTCCAGCTTAAACTAAATGAGGTGGAATTACATTGTCATATTCTAACACCCCCACTCAATGTAATTGCACCAAAAATAAGCTGACAAAAATTAAATCTTTTCTACATTACCAACCCTGCATATTCCTAAGAAACGATTCATTAATTCTCTATTTAAGGTCTTAGTAAGCATATCAGCAGGTTGATCACTCGTTTTGACATAATTTAACCATATCCTTTTATTCTTAATTAATTCTTTTATAAAATGACTAGCTGACCCGGCGAACTTCGTTCCGCCTTAAAGGCAATATCACATGACTACTTTTTAAATTAGGATAATTTTAAATAAATAAATATTATTATTCAATGATTCTTTATTTGGGAGCACAATCCTGGCGGTTCTCCGGAAATCTTTAATGTGCTACAATACTCGCAAACAACATCCATTGGCCCAATGCGAACGCCATTGCGCTATATTATATGCGTATTGAAACGCTGCCCGATTCAAATCAGTATTTGATGAATTTCTTCTTGTGCTTCGTAAATTATCTAGCGCTTGATCTCTGAGCTTTGCTCGACGTTTTCGCATTGCCAACCGAGCCGTTTCACGGGCTGCCTCCCTTTGCTCTGGTGAGTGAGAAGCACGAAGACGAGCCATACTAAGGCTACGCTCTTCAAGTGCAATTTCTTGCTCTTCTTCAGTTCTTTTTTCTTTTTTGTTTTGGATGGGAAATCATCAAATGACCTCTCCCGCTCTGGGCGGAGCGGAAGAGCGTGTCAGACTTTCATTGACTAAAACCCACCCGTGTTCCTTCACTTGCCTATGCAACGACCAGTGCCATGGTTTCTTTTTTAACCAACCCGCAACCCTGTGGACCAGTCCTCGTGGACCCCGTCAAGGTGTGCTGACATCTCTTTGAGGCGCGTGTGAAACACAACGCGCCGTCAACCCGAGCCTGGTTCTTACCAGGAGGCTAGCTGCCTATCGCTCGCCGCCCGCAAGCCCGCGTCTGCGGTGGTCGGGAGTCCGATGTTGCCTCCTGACCAGGGCGCTTCCTGCGGCGGTTTGAGGCGTGAGGGTAGTGGGATTTCCGCTCCCTCACGCGCTCCGCCTCCTCCTGTGCCAGCATCACTACTTCACAGAAGGAGGTGAAAGCTTGCCATGCACTCTTGCTCCGGACTATGCCCCGGAACAGGGTCGGACGCCAGAGATCGCAGCCGATCGCCACCACGAGGACACGGCTGTGCTCCACCCAAGCCGGGCAGACCTCCACCATTTGCTCCACCGTGTCCTCAGGGCGATGCACACAGTGGTCACGCTGGCGTTTCCTCCCGCCTTATACGGAACAGGAACCTCCCGAAACAGCCGTGTCCTGTGAGGACCTACGTCAGTCGGAAGGTGAGGACGCCGTGGCGCCTCTCTAGCTACTCCTCAAAGAGAGGACTTTGATGTTTGTGGCGTGCTCAGTGCTGGATTGCGACAATCACACTTTCCATGTCTCTGTCCGCTGTACTGCGATTTTTCGCGGCAACGGAGTTATGCCTCCTCTCGTCACTCCCACATGTGGGCGAGGGATAGTGTTTCTCCACAATTTAATGGATGTTGTTATACATATAAAAGTTTCTTTTTATTTACTCTATCTATTAAAAGAAACCTCATCAAAATGTGTTTCGCAGTTTTAAAGATTTAATCATACAAAAGGACATAGGGAAAGAGAAAGTAACTTTGTTTTATAGTATGTAGTGAAGTGGTAAATGGCACAGCAATACAATATTAGAAATTTTGAAGTTGAAGTTTGCTTTGGGGCTTTTATTAAAAAAATTAAACCAGGAGAATTTAGAGAGATAGAGAGAGTATTTATATTCCTTGCTTTAAATGAATGCATCAACATTCAACCGGTAAGACTTTTTTTTTAATATGCTGAGTAGTGCAGCAGTGTGTTTGTACCATTTTTAGCAAATGAACCGCTAACTTATATTTTGACTGAGTTGTTTTGTTATTCCATGTCAGTTGCGTTTTGTTATACCATGTCTTATGTCACGTCACACGGGAACGACGGGAACAACGGGAACGGGATAAAAAGTATCCTATGTGATATGTCCTTCTCCCAGTTCTTATCTACCTCCCTAACAATTTTGAGCCATACTGGTTAAGCGGTTCTTGAGTTATAAATAGAGTAACTAACACGACTTTCATTTATATACATAGACTTCATTCAAATCGGACCAGCCCTTTAGGAGGAATTCAGTGACGTACACACGTACAGCAGATTTAGGAATATACCCATGGAAAGCATTATCATCTACATTTGTAACAAAGATATCATGCCTCTCTCTACCCTAGAGCTCTTGTTTCAGTCTCTTTAAGTTGAATAAAAAATCTTAAATATTTATTTATTTCTATTTATTTTTTTCTCTTTTAGTTCATAAGTACAATTTAAGTTAAATAAAAAAAATGAACATATTTTTTTTTATTTTTTCCCCTTTTAGTTCTTATGTACAATTTTCTTTTTAAGTAACTACAAAAATTACACTATAAACTTATCTAAAAACAAAAAAAAAAGACTCGTGATTGGCCGGGTTTGAACCGAGGAATACCAGCCATCGCGAGTAGACCATACCACTATCGACTACGCCACAGCCGCTATGTCAAGCCACGCGAAATTAGCGCCCATGTTATGCGTGAACAATTGCGAAAGAGAAAACTGGAAAACATGCGCTTGCCCAGACATAAGACTGAGCTAGATCGATTTCTCGTCCCCGAAAACCCCCACATATTAAATTTCAGCGAAATCGTTAGGGCCGTTTCCAAGATCACATGCTTCTTCAAGCGATCAGCGCCATCTGCCGGGCTGATTTGTGAATCTAAACCATCCGGGTCACCACTCAAACGCATACAAAAAAGAATCATTAAAATCGGTCAAGCCGTTTAGGAGGAGTTCAATGACATACACACGTACAGCAGAATTATATATATAAAGATAACGAATGTCAACATGCTTTAATCGCTTGACAGTGCAGAACTAGCAGCTGATATGGCCGACTGATTATCACAGTAAATACATACTGGACAAACATTATTTATTTTAAAATCTTTCAACAGATTAACAAGCCAGCAGGCTTCGCTAGCTGCCATACTAATTGCAACATATTCAGATTCTGTAGAGGATAAACTTACAGACACCTGTTTCTTTGAGCTCCAGAAAATTAAACAATCAGAGAATTTGAACAAGTAGCCTGTAGTTGATCTCCTATCATTGAGGTCACCTCCCCAATCGGCATCGCAATATCCCTTCAAGAGATCATCTGAACATTTATAAACTAACTTATAGTCTAAAGTGTGTTTAACATAACGCAATACTCTTTTCAAAGCAGTTACTAACATATCGTTTGCACACTTTTGATATCTACTTAATAAAGAAACGGTAAAGCATAAATCAGGTCTTGTGCCAGATACAGCATACATCAAACATCCTATCATTTGTCGACATAACTTTTCAATGTTTTTGTCCACTGTTTTGTTTTGATTTTGAAAAAGCTTCAAATTAATATTTTGATCTATTGGTGTGGACATTGGCTTACAATTTTCCATTCCAAATCTTTTAAGCACATTTTCCAAATACCTACCTTCTTTGATTCAGTTCAGTGACTCTTGTGCTTAAATTTTGTGTTATAGTTATGCCTAAGTAATCAGATACAAACCCTAAATCTTTCATTTTAAATTCCTGATTTAATACATTTTTACTTGCTTTACTTAATTAACATTTATTCCAATGATCTAAACATCATCAACATATAATAATAAATAGCTTTGGTCTTTATCAGTGCACTTTATATAGACATCACAATTTTATCTAACAAAACCTTCTTTAAGCATAATAGCATTAAATACAACTTGATCTAACAAAACCTTCTTTAAGCATAGTAGCATTAAATTTAATGTTCCAACATTTTGGCGAATTTTTAAGCCATAAAGTGATGCATTCCATTTTTAAAACGTTATTATTATTAGAGTAGGCTCTAGCTTCTACGCTTCTAGCAAACTAATATAAACATTTTCGTTAATACTTCCATACTATAAAATATATCCCAATTACAACCATTTGCATTATTCGCAAGTTAAGTTTAGTAGCAATAATTACAAAAAATTCTAACAGTTGATAACTTTGCAACAGGTGCATATTTGTTCGAACCCTCTCGCCACTAATCCAGCTTTATATGGCGGGAAACCCTAGTCACCTCTTTTTATTTTAAATAACTATTTACTACTTACAACTTTTTCGTTTTCTGGTATGGTATGTCCTATCTCCTAGTGTTTGCATTTCTCTATTGATTGCCTGCTTCCATTTACTCTTGTCACTCCTTGACATAGCCTCTCTATAAGTGGTTGGTTCACTTTGTTCTGTATACACATTTTGGCAGTGATAATAAACAGATGGTTTCCTTACCCTCTTGCTGGGTTCTCTTCGACATACATTAATGATTGACTCTAATGAGCTGTCACTTTCTTCACTTGGTTTATATTCGATTCCAGACTCTTCTGGCATACTGTCACCATAGTTTTATCACTGAGATCCAGCGATGTAGTTTCTAAATTAATTCTGCCCTCATTTTCTTCTCTATTGTATAATTTTACTTCGAGTTCACCATAGTTATGCTCCCTTTCTAGGAAAACTATATCTCGTTTTAATTTTACATCATTCCGATGTAAGAAATATTTTCTATATCCTTTAACAGTTTCTCCATATCCTGCCATTACTCCTTTTTCTCCTTTGCTATCCCACTTGTTTCTCTTCTCTTTGGGAATATTTGCACACACTGGAGTCAAGGATTTCAATTGATGGATATCAAAGTCTTTTCGGAACCACACCTCATCTGGTGATTTTTCTCTATCTTTACTTTCTCCCGTAGATTTTACCTTCGTAGCCACATTAGCCAACTTATTTTTATAGCGTACGTCCAAGTAATATGAACTCCCAACTCGTTTTGCAATTGCGCCAACTTTATTGTGTTTATAAAATTTACACGAGTTGTCATTTATCAACATGACGTATCCTTTATCTGACGCACAACTGACAGAGAATAGGTTTATTTTTAATTCAGGAACAAATAGAACTCTTTCTATCGTTGTTTGAACCCAGTCATTCCCGTCATATACCTCTACCGCCATCTTTCCATAGCCTAAGACACTAATCGCCGCACCATTACCAATAATAACAGACTCTTGTTTAGCCTTGGTAAATGAAGTGAAGAGAGCACGATCACGGCACATATGTTCGGTAGCGCCTGAGTCCACTAGCCACTGAGATTGACTATACTCTTCTAATGAGTTTGACACTACAAATGCATTTCTTTTCTCCTGTACTCTTTCTTTATTCTTCTTAAACCAACATTGTGATTTGTTATGTCCACTCTTGCCGCAATAGAAACACTTATTATTCTGCCCTTCACTTTTATAGTTGTTGTTGCTTTTACACTCGCTAATAAAGTGTCCCAACTTGTTGCATTTAAAACACTTTACATTCTTTTTATCCTTCGCAACAAAAGCAGATGAACCAGAAGTTGATGGTTCTTCACTATTCTCTTTAACCCTTCCTTCTTCTACTAGTAATCTTGCAACTAAATTGTCCATTGTTTGTTTACTGTCTGGCGCTGACTCCCATGCCGACACAAAATGTTTATACTGGTCGGGTAACGACATCAACACTTTGGTGATCACAAATTTGTCTGAAACTTCTGCTCCCAATTGTTTTAGTTGGTTTTGTAATTCCTGTATTTTTGATAGGAATATAGACATTTCAGTGCCCGTTTCAAACTTATACTGGAAAAAACGCTGCTGAATTATATGGATATTTGTTTCTGTTTTCTGCTCATAAACACTTTGAAGCTTTCTCCACATATCAGCTGAAGTTGAACATGAAATAATGTGCAACATTACCTTTTCAGTCATCCTTGTGACTAATAGTGTTTGAGCCTTTGCATCTTTACTTTCCCATGCGGTTTGTTCAATAGGATCTTCGGGTTTTAAAGCCTTTCCTTCGACAATATCCAACCAGCCTTGGCCTCGTAGCAAAACTGTAGTTTGGAACTTCCAGATGTTCCAGTTGTTAGGTCCTTCCAGCTTCAAGCCGTTATTTGTATTTAGGTTTACTTCCATTTCGCTGTCCTGCCTTGCGACACATGTTCTACAAGTATCCTGTGACTATCTCCTCCACGTCGCACGTGAATATTATTGTCACACCGTAACTTCCTGTATTACTTATCCTATTACTTTGCTTAAATGGTGTCTGGGCCCATAACCTGTTGTAATAAAATAAGAATGCAGTATATTGTATCAGCGAACTGTGGTTTTATTTTAAAGACAAAAGAAACTTTTTTTCACATCATGACAATATTGCAAAACCTATAAAAAGTAAATTGTGTTTCCAGCTTAAACTAAATGAGGTGGAATTACATTGTCATATTCTAACAATTAATATCGCCTTCTCCACCACTTTCTGAATAAAAAATAAGAAACTTTATACAATTATGAATAATTAAAAAATTGTATACAATAATTTGTAATAATAATAATAACTTACCTGATTGAGTTTTGAGCGAATGACTAACATAACTTGGTAGTTGGTCCCCTTCAAACCATTTGAAGTGGTATTTGTCATCTTTCAATACCCAGTCATTATTATATGGTTGAGTGGTCGGATTTTTCAGATGAGCGGTACTCCAAATGGTACATATAATTATAATTTGCTCGTAAAAATTGCTGCATTAACTCGTTTTACAAGGTGGTAGATTCCTAGCGTCAAAATTTCGTGATTTCTAAAGATATCCCGAAGAAAATATAAAAAAGTGGAACTTTATACTTTAACGAATTTAAGGTACTACTTTATACACCTTTATCTGCCCAAGTAACCACAATCGAAACTCTATAATCGCGGGTCGTTCTTACCTGTGTTGGAGACACACACAGAGAAAATTTCAGCTTTTATAAAATAACGATGGTCTGGCCGTCGTGGGTTCTTGCTCTAATAGGAGGAAAGAAGGTTTTTGGTGATGGAGTTAATAAATATTCCGAAAAGAAAAAAAAATAAAACGCTAATCTGAGGCACACTGGAAGAAGTATATCACCACAGAGAGCAAGCTTGCTATGCTTATACGTTGCCGATGGGCATAGGGGTAACTACAAAATCAGTCAATCGCCGTTGGAGATATGTTAAGCGAGCGAAGCAGGATATATCGTAATCCACAGTGTTGAATGTATTACTAAAATCCAGTAAGCAAAGGACCGTCAGATTTCCGTGCTCCGTACTCAAGCGTCTATGTCATCGGTCACATTAACCAAGGCTGTAGTGGTACTGTAACCAGGACGAAAACCGGATTGTTTTTTGTTGTCGTCCTGATACATAAGACTATCCGCCCATACCCATTTGGGATACCCAACTTCTAAACATAGGATAGAGTTAACAAAATTTTGTAAGCAAATCGATTAGGACAAGTCCAAATTAGGGATATATGAAAGTAAGCGTAATTTATCGACAACAGATAAATATCGATGATAGAGCACTTCGTTCTAACACACATACCTATTGGGGTCCAAATGACCATCCCTCATTTTTTGAATAAGATCGAATGTCTCGGAATCAGCCGATTGAGCCATTTGCATCCAATTTAGTGGCCTATCGATGTTATTGACTTCTAACGTTAGTGGATTCCTACTAAGGTAATCAGCATGACCCATCATCACACCCTTTTGATATTCAATGTCAAAATTAGAATCTTGCAGTTGAATACACCAGCATGCAACCCACGGGCCCACTGAGCACCTTAAGCTCATGTCTGTTGTGGTCACACGATAGGGGCCTCTCATATCAGGGTCTAGTTTGCCAGTTGATTGACAGTACTTGATCACAAATACCTGATCATTCACCTGAAAAGCTCGAGGAGGGTGTCTATAACGATTCACGTAAGAGTCTTGCTTATCTTGGTTTCTGTCCAACATATCTTTGACTCGACTTCTACTGATCTCCCTCATCGCCTCCCGATTAAGGCTCTTAGTCTCTACAGCCACATATCTGACGAGTGCATGTATTGCAGAAGTAGCCGCGCTAATGCCGATCAACAGTTGTAAAGCCGAATGCTGCATTGTTTTCTGACTCATAATATTTAAAACTAGCTGGATCTTACATAACACATTAGATCAAGAGGTTTTTCTATTTGAAAATTCTATCCTGACTACTGTGAGTACCTCACATAACGTTCAGCTTGGCCGTTTGCATGATGCATCTCAGACGTTATGTAATGGATATCATAAAGCGAAACAAGAAGATTCAAACATACGACCTCTGTCACAAAGCAATAATTTGGGAACTCCAAATAAAGAAATCACGTTTCCCCAAAGACACGTTGAGTTCATTTGTGTTGGTCTGCATAAGGACAGCTCCTTACCCTACGCTGCTTGCACCCGTGTGCAATTATGTCGGGAGACACTGATCGAAAATTGCAAGAATAGGCTCACTCGTCAGTCGCGCTATCAAATATTGACGAACCTATTCTTGTTCAGTGACATACTCAAACTTAACCTTCTTTTTAATGAGATGAGAAATATCCTGTCAGGCCTAGTAATTGACGTACCTGTCTGACGTGACTTGGTACCGGAGTATTTATCAACGCCACCTTCCGAGAGCTCGGTCTAACCTGGCCATGGCTTAATCTACTTCCAATGAAATTTCACTAAATTGCACTGTTAGTGTAACGTATTCGCGAGCAACGATCTCACTGTACTTATGCCTTTCTAAACATGACGCATAGGTTTTCATCGACAATCAAAATAAAATAAATAAATAACTAAATAATATATTTGGACAAATCACACAGATTGAGCTAGCCCCAAAGTAAGTTCGAGACTTGTGTTATGGTATACTAACTCAAAGGAATATTTATAATAGATAAACATATATTATATATAGATAAACATCCAAGACCCAGGCCAATCAGGAAAAGATCGTTTTCCATCATAACCTGGCCGGGGATCGAACCCGGGGCCTCCACGTCGCAGGGAGGTGTGTTGACCGCTGCACCAAAACATCGGCGGATATCTGTCTATGAGAACTTCGAACGGAATGCCCTGTATAAACGCGGTACTAATGTCACTACTAGGCGTTCAGAATACAACCTCATTACACAAGTTGACACTCTCTGTCATTGTGCCTTATCTTTTTGCTAAAGGAGATGTTTCATTTCGGGCCACCACTATGTACGCTGTATAGATAAAAAGGAAAAAAAAATAAAAGGTTTTCATAAAAATACAACTAAATTAATTTGAATAAAAATACAAGCATATATAATTAATTATTTGATTCGTTTTTTAGTGAGATAACCCTTTATTAAGGCAGCCATGACAGTGGTAATGACGTTTGATTGGAGACTTTGACAGTTCTATTTTCCCGTTGTCATCGTGTCGAGTGTTGATTTGAGTTGATTGTGTATATTTAATGGGCCGTATGTTCGTGTTTTGCAGTCATATGGTAGATAATATAGATACGATAGCCTTAGATACATGACACGTCAATCAAATGTCACTGTCACAATCTTATTTCGCTTATTCCTGACCAACATATTTATTAGTAGTTGTGTTGCACTCCTTGGCCGAGTTAAATTGAATCTGTATAAAAACTAAGCCAAAATTTTGGAAATTAACATTAAAAACAGTTAACTTTAGTGTAACTATACCTAGCATTGAGTATACAATGTGCTGGTCCAGGCCCCATACATTTCTGAAACATCTCCTTTGGTTGATCTAAATTTACTTTTTACTCAGCATGAATTTTTTTTACTCGGCATAGGTAGAAAACTTGTCTGAACTAGTATTCATCACGTCGACTAGTGTTTGGGAATAATCAATCTTTTGAGAACAAAGGCATGCAAATTCTTTATAGAAATTGGATCAGGTGCGTTCACCTGTAGTCCAGTCACCCAGCCAGGATTTGGCATCTGCCATAAGACAATTATTGACCTGTGATAAACACTCAGAATCCTCCCAATTATTTGCAAATCTAGCACGTTCCACTTCTTTGCACCACGCCTCAAAATTTGACACATCAACGTTTGACACATAATCATATTTCGGTTTGTCTATCGCCAAAAGGGAATTTGTAAACATTTTCACGAACTGCTAATGAGACATCGTCATAACCTTGCGATGTGTTGACAACAGATGGTCACGGGCTTTATTTTTCTCTTGTAGTATTACCCTCGATAGCATAATTATTGAACCTAGCACTGCCTTAACGGAACCATCGCGAGAACGGGAATGAGAACTAAGTTCATGACTCCGACGGGACTGTGTGCGAGGCTTATGACGGTGTCGGTGGGAATTGCAACGAGACCGCTTCGTCTTTCGACGATGCGTGTCCCCTGTACTAGTATCGCTACGCGTCGCTCGAGTACGGCTGGTCGTGGTGTAACGAGATAGTCGTGGAATGATTTAAATTAACGGCTGTTCTGATTTTATAACAAATAGGCTTGTATAGGCACAGGCCTATCCCACTTCTGATTTTAGGATCAGAAGAGAGATGTACATAAAGAAGAGTACAACACAAATCAGACAATGATTTATTTATTTATTTATTTATTTATTTATTTAATCCTTTATTTATAATCAATAACTTAATTTTATAACTTTAAAATGACTCTAACGCAAACAGCCATCAGTTTAACACCATTTACAGCGAAATACCAACAAAATGACCGACTTACCGCAAATCGCACCGACCACCAATTCAAGCATCTTACCGTCCAAGAGCTCAGGAGCAAAGAGACCTGTCAATCAGACAGCCGTCTATTTATGATAGATAGAGTAGGTGCGAGTTGCACAATTCTTCAAACTTCTTTCTGCTAACAATATATATACAAAGATCTATTTAAGAGGTAGATAAGACATAGTTTTTATTAAAAGCCATGAAAAAACCAGCGAACTTGTTTGACTCTTATCCTATGAAAATTGCCTCCCATATGACGCTGTCGCCCCTAGCCTACGGGCTGAATGGCCTATTTATAAATCCAGGACTACAGATGAGGCAAATAATAATATACGACTTCTTCTTTTTCTTAATGGTTTGGTCGACGAAACTATTGCGTTGTTACCTAGTTCGTCAGTCTTGTAGTCAGTCATCTTTGTCATATAAAAGCAGCCTAGTGAGAGTCGGCTCAAAGAGACACGAAGGGTTGGTTAAACTAACAAACAAACAAATATATAGACTACATATTTTTAGCACGCTTCTTGTATAGAGTCTACTAAGAAACATGCCAAAAAATATGCCTCATTAATTTAGTTTGGTGGAGCAGTAGAGGCCCATTAGCAAAGGATTACGACTTGTACGTTGTTGATTCAAACCCAGTCAGGCGTGTTACTTTGTGTAATTTATTTTGATCACGACTGCTTTCAAAACACCGTGATACTTTTATGTCTTAAAACCAAAAATTCGAACTCGTGACATCACTAACCCGCACTGGGCTCGCTAATGGATTATGACCCTCTCTCCCAAAAGATCCTCACTTCGACTTGTGCCCTAGCACTGGAAGCATTATAGGATGAGTATGTATTACTGTACAATAACTGCCATAGTAGTACACACTATGTGAAAATTTCGACTGTCTTGTTTCTTGATGTTGACTGATCGACTGCGACGGAAGAACAATGGAACCTTAGTGATACGGTCCCATTGGTGCCCTTTGAATCATCATCAACAACTTTTCAGTCCGGAAACTCCCACTGTTAGATATAGGCCTCCCATTTTTCTACTATACTTTCCAGGTCTTGTTTCTTGCGACTTTGAATATATTGTCAACCCGGTACGGTTTTGAAACTTGGATCTTTGGCCCTGGTTTCTTTGGCTTAAACTTGGACACCATTCGGTCACGGTCGGTTCGGTTTTCGGTCGACACTTTGGTAACAGATCCTAATCAAAGGGATCCCGTTAGGACCCCTTTGGGTACGGAACCTAAACAAAGACGTAGAGTATTTTCCCTCAATTGGGTGATGTCTCCACCCCATATCGATGTCATAATCGATATCCAAGTATAGCTTCGTAGTTATAACTTTCAACCCAACTGTAACTTTCAGCCAATGTTATACATAATAAATGTTGTCGATAACACTTCAGTGTCTATTCACTTTAGTTTACTAACTATTTTGATGGCGCTTATTATACACATATAAACGTGATGTGAACCGTCGATGTATTGTGTCAGTACCTTTTGTGTTTAACTTGATCGTGTTTTGTAATAACGTTTACCTAATATCCTAAAATTGTGCTGCTACTTGGTAAAGGTTATTTACTAACAAAAGAGATTATTATGTTCTGAAGAATTTACATAATACTCGTAATTTTAAAAAAGGTACACAATATCAATCCCTAAATTCATGAAACAAGTTTGATAGCGACTATTCTTGAGGGTAGATAGCCACTATATTTAGAAACATTTTTAATTGCAGGAAACTTTACGTATTTTTTATATCTCTTTATAAAATGGGTGATAGATAATAAACCTGTACAGAGTTTTTTTCGAACGTGCTTATAACTCTTACTACTCACCTACTAGTCAGATTTGATAATATCTTTTTTCATGAATGAAACCCAATTTTTAGGGAAGAATATTGAACAGATGCTCGCCAGGTCACTTAAAAGTAACACAAAAAAACAGAAGGAACGCTGAGGTTACGTAACAGTACCAGATAGTGTACGAAGTGTAGATGTCATTGACCAAACAGTCAGTGTACCAAACAGTACCTAAGTATTATGAGCCTTGTGTATAATTGGTAGTCGATGTTTGTATGTTTTTATAGTAACAGCATGCATTAGTTATATTAGCAAGGTAGGTGCTCATTTTCTCTATGTATTATACTACTACTATGTATTATGTGATTAAATTCACTCTAAATTGAAAATGTTAAAACGTCTCATATAATGGGGTCTAATTCTGTGAGATGACACACATAACACTTTATATCTAAAAAATGATGTCACCTCTATTTATAAGGGCCTCTTGGAAGTGGTTGTTTCTTCGAGAACTCCTCCAGAATTTGATATAATTAGAACATTTGTTTCGGGAGTGTTAACACGAGTATAATATCGATGGTATTCTGTTATTAAACCTAGATTAATATTATGCCGTAGAGGTAGATGAAGCTGATCCTTGGTTTTGGTAGTCAAATAATTGCTCTCCTATCCTTTGTTGCCCGGTGTTTCAATTAAACGGCAAATTACTCGGCGTGCTGCGTCATTAATAAAAATGGGCGCGACTTTATTGGTGCGGTCCCCAAAAATTATACACAGTGAGCTGCAGACTGTTCATCCTTTGTGGTTGTTGGGTACGTTATCTGTGACGATTAAATTAATGTTTGATTATTGTTAGTTAAGTTAATGTTATAATCGAAGTTTTCTATTTCGTCTTTATTATCAACCTTTTATCGTCCTACTGCTATCTCTTCTCATACAGAGAAGGATTGGCGATTTCAGACTTAAAGTCCAGGTTTCCTCAAGATGTTATTCATTCACCTGGTAATCAGTCATTGATGTCCAAAATATACTTAGAAAATTTACATAACTTTTCTATTTCGGTGGAAGTAAAATTCATAATTATTATTAGCAGTAAATAAATTCTTTCCTATTTAATACTAAAAATAATACTACTGAATTTAAAAATAGCGAGAGCTTCTAATAACTATCTCTTAAATATGGTAGGTCGTAGTCAAAGTGTTATCGTTACAGATGATTCAAAATCAAAGATTATACGAAGTTTACAGAGAAAGCATTGCAATAGCTTTGATGAAATGACTGGGTCAACTAATAAAACCTTCCTATTAACCATATTTTTTTTTTTTTTAATAATTATAAACTATTGCTTGACTGCAATCCCGCCTGATGGTAAGCAGTGATGCAATCGTTGAGTGTAAAGAGCACTAGTTTATTAAGCCTATTCACTTAAAAAACTTAGGAATAGGAAGGATGACGGCAGTTGAGCGAGGTGATGCAATGTTAAACCCAAGACCAACACGACCAGACGATGCTGCGCTAGAGGGAGATTGACCTGGAGACTCTCCACGCCCAAATTCCCGAGACAACAACCGCTCAGACCCGTCCTCCATACGGCTTCACCAGACATCATGCCGGAACACGACGAATCGCTTGGCGGCAAGACTTTGTCTGGTGGGTGGTAACTTCCGCCGGCAGCCGATGTTATGTAACAATAAGAACTAAATATGTCGACATCTGTTAATATCATATGGTAGATGCCTTAGGTCAAAGATCTCTCAATATTTTGTAATTTGTACCCAGAAGAGGAAAAGTGATTGGAATCGTATATGTCGATGATTGTAGTGCTGAAACAGTTCCCACATACGAGGTCATGGGGTTTGTGCATTTTGAAGGTATGAGAAACAAGGTAGGACAAAAGGGAGGATCCTCCGACCAGACGGGTGTTGTGTCTAGCGGGCACTTGCCCAATACTTAATGATGGAAAGTTTGCTAGTTGTATGTATGATAGTTGCACGGCGAACTCTGCTTGCGAGATATAGAATCTGCGTGACGTCAGCATGACACGTTGTTTTTTCTATGTGGTAATGGTAGATATCGCTACATGAAAATAATTTCAATAGCACTGCCCTCAAGCCGGTGAAGGAGATATCATAAGAAACTAGCAGGTCCGTCTGTCAAGAATCAAAAATTCGACATGTAACATATACCAACCCGCACTAGGCACACATGGTAGATTACAGCCGCTCCCTCTCGAAAAGAGGAGGTTTGTGTCTCAACAAAAGGAACATTAGAGGTTGATTGAACTATTGAGCATAAAGTAAACGTAGCTATAAGGTGAAAATTTTAATTCCATCCTCTCTTTTCAATCCATCATCTAGAAATCGCTTCATATCGAGAAAACTATGCTTATAAGTTTCTTGTATTTATCTGAAACTTGTTTGTTAGTATACAAAAGGCAAGTTTCGCATCTATGGTGAATACTAAATTGCATCTCAAAAGTTTGAGGGGAGTTCGAGACAGTTACAGTCACCCAACACGGTACGTTGTAGGCTAGGAAGTTATTACCGCACCGCCGAGAAACGCTGAAGAGAATGAGCTACTGTAACACTTATGTATGTAAATGACAGTTTTGAATTTACCAACTTTTTGTTCTTAAGAAATACTGTCATAATGCTTTATTTAACTATCATTTTATTTAGGGATGATTTTTCAATTGGCAGATAATTTAGTTTATATCCGGGGAAATAAATTTAATATCTCACAGTTTTTGTTTGGACGAACTATCAAAAATTCGAAATTATTACCTACTCCGATAAAATTATATCAAAATGTTTGTTAAATCGTCTCTAATCACTAGTTAACTTAAAGCAATGTTTATGAAAGTATTTTAAGACCCGCCGTACAAATAGAATTAATAAGCTCTCGGACTACATTCTCGAGCTCACGAAGGACAGACGTAAAATGGTTTTGCGTTCGTCAAGTGATGCTTGCAATACCGGCAGCTCAATAAGCTGATCTGAAAGTCTCTGAAGTGCGACTACGTCGGTATAATACCCAACGTATAATGGAGGCTATAGAGCGGAAAAGATGCTCCAAAGTATTCGTAAAAAATCTGACTATTGGACATAGTCGGCTAAGCAAGCTGAAGAATGACGACGGCAAGATCATAACATTCAGACCCGAGCTTTTGAGGGAAGCCGAGAATTTCTATGGGCAGCTTTATACTCCGAGGACAAAACCAGCTTTAAATGTTGCAAGACCCCAGAGCAAGATTAGACCGAAGATATCCCGGACGTTAGTCTGCAAGAGATTCGAATGGCTCTTAAACAGCTTAAAAACAACAAGGTGCCCGGCGATGACGGAATAACGGCTGAGCTACTGAAGGCGGATGACAACACCCTTTTTAAAAACTACAGACCCATCTCACTTCTGAATCATGTATAGAAGTTGTTTTTGAGAGTCCTCACGAATCATCTCACTAGCAGGTTTGACGACTTCCAGCCTCCCGAACAAGCCGGTTTCCGAAAGGGCTTCAGCACTGTAGATCACACATGTACATACGCTGCGGCAGGTTATACAGAAGAACGAGTAGTTTAACCTACCGCTTTGCTTGGCGTGTGTGGACTACGAAAAAGCTTTTGATTTGATCGAGACCTAGGCTGTATTGCAGTCTCTCCAGCGGTGCCAAGTAGACTATCGTTATATTGAAGCGCTGAAGGGTTTGTACTAAAACGCCACCATGTTAGCCCGAATAGAAGACCAGACCTCGAAATCAATACCTCTGCAGCGTGGTGTCAGACAGGGAGATGTTATCTCCCCGAAACTGTTCACCACTGCATTGGAGGATGTCTTCAATGTTCTGAACTTGAAAGGACTGGGCATCAACATCAATAGCGACACATAACACAACTTCAGTTTGCTGATGATATCGTAGTCATGGCTGAAACCGCGGAGGATCTGAGTACAATGCTCAAACACTTCAGTAGAGCCTTCGATCGAGTCGGACTTAAAATTAACAAGGACAAGACGAAAGTCATGTCTAATGCCCATGTCGTACCGACACCTATAAAGATTGGAGACTCTGTTCTCGAAGTTGTTGACAGTTGGAATCTTCTCGTCCGAAATACCACAGTGTCTTTTTTTTTTTTTGGGATGGGAAGTCATCAAATGACTTCTCCCGCTCTGGGCAGATCGGAAGGGCGTGTCAGACTTTTACTGACTAAAACCCATCCGTGTTTCTTCGCTTGCCTGTGGGACGGCTAGGGTTACGGTTTCTTGTTTAATCAACCCGTAACCCTGACCCAGGAGGCATCGGTCTTCGGGGACCCCGTCACGCTATGCTGACATCTCTTTGAGGCGCGCGAGAAACACGACGCGCCGTCGACTCGGGCTTGGTCCTTACCGGGCGGCGAGTTGCCCACTGCTCACCGCCCGCAGGCCCGCGCCTACGGTGGCTGGGACTTTGGTGTTATCTTCCGACCAGGGCGTCTCCTGCGGCGGCTAGTGGCCTGAGGGCGCTGGGATTCCCGTTGCCTCACGCGCTCCACCTCCTCCTTTGCCAGCATTACTGCTTTGTAGAAGGAGGTGACGGCCTGCCATGCACTCTCGCTCCGGACCATGGCCTGGACCAGGGTCGGGCGCGAGAGATCGCCGCCGATCGCCGCTACGAGGACACGACGGTGCTCTACCCAAGCCGGGCAGACCTCCACCGTATGCTCCACCGTGTCTTCTGGGCGATCCACACAATGGTAACACCCTGGATACCGCAGTGTCTCAAGACAAAAGTCTTCGACTAATGTGTGTTGCCAGTGATGACATATGGAACTGAGACGTGGTCGCTACTGTGGGCCTTTTAAGAAAGCTTAAGGTCACTCAAAGGGCATCCTTGGGGTTTCACTGTGTGATCAAATCATATATGAGGAGATCCACAAAAGAACAAGAATAACCGACATAGCCCGAAGAATTGAAACACTAAAGTGGCAGTGGGCCGGGCACATTGCCCGTAGGACCGATGCGCGATGCGGCCGACGGGTTCTCGAGTGGCAACCATGCACCATAAGATGATTAGTGGTATCCTGGTGCCCAGTGTTGGTAGGCCACCGACAAGGTGGACCGACGACCTGGTGAAGGTCGCGGGAAATCCCTGTATGCGGGAGGTGCAGGATCGGTCGTCGTGGAGATCCTTGGGGGAGGACTATGTCCAGCAGTGGACGTCTTTCGGCTGAAATGATTGGTTTGTATTTTGTCATGAGTTTTTATTGATTACTTTTGCATATACAATATGTAAAGAAAACTCCGTTCGACGCATAAGGATTTTTTGGGGGGGTTTTTATGGCATTAGAATCAGTATCAATACCTTTACGGATCGGACAGTGTTTTCTTTACATATTGTATACTCTGAGATTTATTGTCCCTTGTGTGACTACTGCTTGTCTAAGAATGCTGATAAATTTTCCTACATTACATTTTTTTCATTTTCCAGCCAGTAGGTACCATGGAGTAACAGAAGCACAGTAAGATTGGACGTTGTTGTATTTTTTTTTATTTAGTAGGTAATTACTACTACATGCCAAACTACATTTTTATATGATACTCATTTAATAATTTTCTGGACAGCCTCCGTAGCGTAGCGGTAGCGAACGCGGCCGTTGCGCAAGGAGGCGCGGGTTCGATCCCCGCACAGTGCAAATGTTTTTATGCATGAATATGAATATTTGCACTGGTCTGGTCGTGCCTCGGAAAGCACGTTAAGCCGTTGGTCCCGGTTGCCATACGAAAATCTAGTGGCAGTCGTTACGGGTTGTTGGAGCCCTCAAAAGCCTAACAAGGGGTCTAACTGCAATGCTTAGATATCGCCTTCGGGTTGTGGAGGTCAGACGGCAGTCGCTTCACGGAAAATATCGAAGTTTAGCCAAAATCAGCAGTTAGACTGGTAAAGCGGACCCCAGACTCCAAAGCTGAAACAGCTGCGGATGCGACTGGGATTAACGCTGAGATGATGATGACTCATTTAATAATTTTGATTGCATTTGAATTGGTTTAAGGGAAAAGTTAAAATCAGAAAACCAGCTCTATTTGGACGTCAATATTACAAAAGACAACGCTCGCTCATCACCACTTCCTAGTGCTTTCTTTATTTTATTATTATAAACTAGTGCTTGACCGCCATCCCGCCTGATAGTAAGCTGTGATGCAATCGTTGATGAAGCCCGTTAGTTTATTTAGAATCTGTCCACTTCAGCCTTGACAACACTTAAATTGTAGTCAGACAGAAACACCGCCGTTGGTAAATTGTTGAAGTCCTTCGCTGTAAGCGGTCCGGATGGTATTGGTGTCAACAACCCTTACGTTGTTGACACCTCTTAAATTTTACAGTTTTAAAAAACATTTGGTTGGCCCTAAGTCATTTTATTTAGTAGGTACGTAGAATAAATAGTTACATAGCTGCGATAGATTTATTTTTTTCAAATACACATATTACGAAAAGAAAAAGAAAATCGATGTTATTTCTCGTTTTTAAATTATCTGCAAAGATATTATAGGTACCAAAGATACTAGATTATGGCAAACCCCCACAAAGCAATGAAAGGCTTGGGGGAGGGCTTTGTCTAGCAGTGGACCTCTATAGGCTGAAGAAGAAGAAGCACAGACTATAAGACACACAATACATGAGTAAAGACAAAAATAATTTAAAAAAATATTAATAATAAGAAACAAAAGGAAGAGAAATCTCCTAAAGAAACTCCCATACCCAGCTGGTAAATTGCTCGAACAGCTCGTTTATGAAGGACGTACCTATATATATTTTGTATGTTAGTTAAGAGGGAATGGAAGTAAGTAGGAAAAGTAGGAAGTGTGATTTTTAACGTTGTGTGGTTATCGATTTGTTTATCACGATGAGAAGTCGTGTAAGGATGCGTGTGCATCATGTGTGTCAAGTGTAATACAATTTGTCAAAAAATATATAAATGTCCAAAAGATTAGATAGAAAGATTAGATAACAAGTCGGGGTCGGCTAGAATTAAAATTCTGAATACTTACCCAAACCCTTAAACATATGTTATCTACATTGCATTTTGACGTGGAAATGCATTCTATCATATTTATATTAAATGGTAGTATTTCTATATTTCCTTCGTTAAGGGTCTGGAAGTTCATATAAAAGTAGTAACAGGCAGTCGAGACTAAACCCTAGCCGAGAAAATAAAATAAAATTGGCTAAGTATTCTAAGTTATATAAAAAAATTATCAACCTTACACAAAAGGCACAAAACAACCATAGAATAGAAAAAGCCACAAATAAGGCAAAAACTACGTGGCAAATAATAAATCGCATCAAATTCAACACTCCTAACCAACAAATTATAAACATCAAAGTTAAAAACAGTAATTTAATATATATATATTTTTTTTACATATTATAAACCAGCGCTTGACCGCAATCCTGCCTGATGGTAAGCAGTGACAGAATCGTTGATCGTAAAGCGCACTAGTTTATTATGAGCCTATTCACTCTAGCCTTGAAGACACTCAAATTGTAGTCCGACGGAAACACTGCCGCTAGCAAATTGTTCCAGTCCCTCGATGTACGCGGTATAAAGGAGGAGGCGAAACGCTTCGTCCGAATCGTAGTGGTGTTAACAACGTAAGGGTGGAAACCAGCCGTACGACGGGTCGTCCGCTGGTGGAACGGAGATGGGGGAATTAAATCATGCAATTCCCTCGCACACTCCCCGAAATGCATCCTATAGAACACCGAAAGGCTGGCTACTCTACGCCTGTGCTGTGCTGATGGCTTTGGAGACCAACTCGAGTACTCGAGGATGGCAAACGAATTTGTGATACGTTTAATGATTACTTCGTGGACAAATTACAGCCCATAATTAATGACTCTACCCAGCCTGTCACACAACGTAAGATAGATACAAGATGTAAGTCGATGTTCATGGCACCAAGTGTGCCAGAGGATATATTCAAAATAATAATGTCACTGAAAAACACAAACAGCGTAGGTTACGATGGCATCTCCACAAACATTATTAAATCTGTAGCTGTGAAACTATGTGTGCATTTAAGTTATATACTTAATCTCAGTATAAGTGCTGGTGTATACCCAGAGGCTTTGAAAATTGCCAACCAGTATTTAAAAAGGAAAATAGAAGTCTTGTAGAAAATTACAGGCCAGTCTCGCTGATTCCTATTGTTTCAAAAATATTTGAAAAGTATATTCACAAAGAGCTTTTAAAATACTTTGACAGATTTAATATTCTCTGTGACCAACAAAAAGGATTTAGACCAAGAAAAACAATAAATATGGCGATATATGATTTTATATACAATGTCATTAATAATGTTGATAAGCGTAACCCGGTCTGCGCCATATTTTGTGATATGACACAAGCATTTGATTATGTCCTACATCCTACATTATTACAAAAATTAGAAGCTTATGGTATAAGGGGTAATGTTTTAGCACTATATCTATCTTATTTACAAAATAGACGACAAATAACCGAAATAAACAGGATAAATTTATTTAATAAACATGATGAGATGTTTCGATCAGAAGTGCGAAGAGTGAGTTACGGGGTACCGCAGGGTAGTGTGCTGGGTCTCTTGTTATTTATAATATATATCAATGACTTCCCGAAATGGATTGAACAACCTTTGACTTTATATGCAGATGACAGTACCTTGACAATACCTTCGAAAAGTGTAGATACATATGAAAGTGACATTAATAATTCGTTAAAATTGATTATGAAGTGGTTAGAAGAAAATATTTGAAAATAAATTTAAATAAAACAAAATTAATTCAATTTAACCAACGTATGACAGATATAGATAACCTCAATGTGCAATATAATGGTAATAAAATTAACGAGGTCGTTAGTACTAAATTTCTAGGGCTAGAAATAGATAAAAACTTAGCTGGAAACAACACATTGAGTTGCTTTGCAAAAAACTAAGTTCATCTGCATATGCTCTATATACCTTGTCTGCGATTGTAAATCTGGATGCATGCCTTACTGCATACTATGGTATTGTTGAATGCCGTCTGCGATACGGAGTTATCTTTTGGGGCAATTCAATAGAAAAAGAAACTGCATTTAAGGCCCAAAAAAGATGCATACGATCTATTTTTAAATTAAAAACTACTGACAGCTGCGTGACATATTTTAAACAATATAAATTATTAACCCTCCCATGTTTGTATATTTTGGAAATGGCAGTGTTCGTAAAATTAAACCCAGGTCGCTTCACACGAATGGCTGATGCATTCCCAAGGAATAGGCGTGACAATGGCAGTCTATGTATCCCTGGTGCTAGAACAACTCTGATGCGCAAGGGTGTCTGCTGCATGGCACCGTTGATTTATAATAAAATACCTAGTCGTTGGAAGGATTGTACTTTGTCATTGTTCAAGAAAAGACTTCGTAATTTTTTAGTAGACAAGGCTTATTATAGTGTTGCAGACTTTTTGTTGGAAAAAGATTTTGTTTGACTATTTTATGTAATGTATTTATTATTATTATTAGAAATTGTGACATTAATTATATTATTGAACGATGACATTGAATTAGGATTATTGTATTTTTTGATGTAATTATATCTATAGTTTTTTCTTTTTTTTTTGACATTGTTATAAAAATCATGGACATTTTATAAATTGACATTATTATGTAATATAAAATGGGATGTCTTTAACATTTTAATTAGGTAAATTTCAATATTTGCACACCACATCTAATGGTAGAATGTGAAGGGGCCTATTTTTATTTTTATGAACAACATACTATTTTTGTACACCTACATTCTTGCAAAATTAAAAAAAAAAGTGTAACTGAAGTTAAAATTATTCAGAAATTCAAACACTTACACATTTTTAGCAGACTTTTTTAAGGAGACATAAAAAATACGCCAGCAAAAATTTATTTAGGAGCTCGCTATTGTACTTTTTTATACACATAATGATAAATTAGTGATTGAACGCAATCCTGCCTGATGGCAAGCAGTGAATCAATCTTTGATGGAAAATCACGCTAGTTTATTAAGGGCCTATTTACTCTAGCCTTGAAGACACTTAAATTATAATCAGACGGAATACCCCGGTTAGCGCAGTGATTGAGCTATTGACTGCTGTGCTACGTCTCGTGAGTTCGATTCCCGCACGGAACAAATATTTGTATGACCTGCAAGTAGTGGTTCCGGGTCTGGCTGTTTGTGTATGTGAGTTTATATGTTTGTAAACGTACCCACGATATAGGAGAAATTCCTAGTGTAGGGCAACGTTTTTATCGTCTGGACATGAATAAGGCTAGTGGTCCGGGTGGTATACCAGCGATTCACAGTTAATGTAACTGGCTAGCTGTAAATTGGTTTAGATTTATTTGTTGTTGTCAGTTTGCTCCTTTTCAATGTAGAAATCCAGGTTAGGATTTTCGGTTGCTTTGATAGCAACCCATAATTGAGGGTTTATCCAAACTGATGTCTAAGAAACTAGTTATCTATAGTTAATTCATTTCATGATTAATAAGCGACATGCGTATTCTAAAGCATGTCGCTGGATGAATTTGGATGAATATTTGTTTAATAGAAACACGCCTGATAAAACGGAAAAAGCATGACGCATGTTTTAAATAAATGTTTAAACGTGTTATGCAATGAATAATTAATTCAATGTTAAAATCGAGTGTTAGAAATAGTAAAAGGAATTAGCAAATTATAGTTTGTAACTCAATTTACTGTTACCTGCAATTTATTTTTTTTTTTTTTTATTATTATATAAAAGAACTTTCTAGCGGCTGTGAACACAGATTGTCAACGAGAATTTAGATGAATATGTTGTTTTTCACTAAAATATCTTGTAAATACGATTGCTGTAATTAATTGAGATGTTCGGGTTTATTTAATTGTATTTGTGATCGCTGTTTGAGCCTAGTCTTGGAGACAATGGCGTCAATCCGGTTGACGCCACAGTTTCTACGAATTCGAATGACTATGGTACTCCGTTATATATAATTCTGCTGTAAATCATCTTAAGAAAACCTGGACTTTAAGTCTGAAATCGCCAACCCGCATTGAGCAAGCCTGGTGATTATGCTCAATTCTTCTCCTTATGAGAGAAGAGCTATGTCTAGCAGGGGGACGATAAAAAAGGTTGATGATGATGAGCTTCATTGTTTCGACTTAGACCTACACTTTCTAAAAACTAAAAAATAAGATCATGTGACGTCAGCTAGTATTTATATAAAAGTATAATATAAAAAAACGAGATGACAGGTGCAGTTTAGGTGAAGTGTAGAGATGGTGTTATAATGGGTGTGAACAAGCATGGTGCGGAACATGGAGCAGCCACAAAATCAGATCAGGCATGGTGTAGATTAGGGTGTTGAGTTGGCCCGCTAGCAGGCACAGAATAGGCCCAAGCGGCCTCCCGATCACCGTCGTGGCAGCACAAGCGGCCACCCTAGGATGTTGCAGTATCGGCTCAACGTACAGAAGGGAAAAACCTGGATGGGCATTAGTATCTGGAGACACTTCTCGTCTCATTAAAGTTCTATTTATTGGACGCCAAACCCGACCTGACCACAGCTCAGCGTTGATTTATAATGTAGCCTCGCAGAACGTTTTTAAAGTTGAATTTTTAAAACTCTTAAATGCATAAATTCGCCGGAGGTTGTACATCTAAAATTACCATCAATAATTTGGAAGAAAAGTTGTGATGTTGATGTAATAAACAGCGTTATCAACAACTGTCATCATATAGAAAATATTGTTGTAACAATGAAACCATTACTTATATTGTAGAAGTTCTTTTGCAGAATTCAGTTGGTTCAGTTGCCAACGGAAAAGAAGTTATATTTTATTAAAAAGTGTTGTGTTTAGAAAGAAAAACTATTACGATCCAGGGTGGGTACAATTCCCAACGCTGAGATGTTACTGAGCCGTCGAAACTTAGCGTTAAAGTTGAGGGCCGTGTCTGTGAGCTAATTGTGGATGAGTAATGAGTCTTGGTATTATGGAAGATAATCAGAACAGCGCCTATCAGTAATAAAATGCCTATTTTGACCTACAGGAATAAAATCAAATATGTGAATACGTACATACATTAAATTACAACGGCAAGCTGGTTTGAAACTAATACCTTTATATTAGCCCCTTACAAATAGAACGTTTGAAGATGCAGCGGTTACCGAGAACTTAGATAGATTGAGTTCTCGTGAAATATCTAACACAACTATTCGGTAGCCGTTAAGTACATACGATGATTCGCATAACACAAATACGAAACTTGCATTCAATAAAACGCGGTAGTTTTTGATATGTTTGACAATGAAATGAAACCAAGCGAGATTCAATGCAGACTGATTTAATGAAAAGGAACACGTCTCGATACATACAGCGAATTGCAAGCACAGATTATATAACTAATACCGATATTCTCTATAGTAGTACTTAATTAATAGGTCTCGTACACAACACTGTCCTCCCTTCATCAAATATCATTCAAAAGGAACATACTAGTCAGTAGGTAACTTACGTAACAGATACTACATATTACAACTCAGAACTTAGGAGTAACTTACATACTAAATAAACCTTACAAAGATATATAAAACTTACATACTAAGTAAAATATTAAATAATTACTATTTTGAAGTCTTTAACTTCGCGACACAATCTAAGGCAGCTCTCCGGCGTAAACGACTATGAACGATCGGCGGCGACATGGACGGTGGCGAACTTTCGATTTCCGAAACTACTGCTTCGGTAAACTCATCCCTCGGACATTTCCCTGTACTCTCATATAATGTATTGGGCGGGGAGTCTACCGATGCTATGTTTTGTTCTATGGGTGCATTATGTTCAAGTTCGATTGACTCCATCTCGGCACTAGGACTCGGACCCGCGATAGAAGGTCTAGACTTGCTAACCTTTTTTGTTATCAACTGATCAATATGACGCCTATGAAGATGTCCGTCATTCGTTTTAACCGCGTACGTAACCGGTCCTGACCGTCGCACCACTACACCCTCTGCCCATTTTTGCCTATGTTTTGAATAATCCCGCACGATTACGGCATCCCCGACGCCTGCTTGCCGCAGCGGCGGACGCTGCTTGGCCGCGCGCTGTTCGTCCGCCAGCTGCGCGTCACGTACCAGCTCGGCCGTGTCTGGCCGCAGTAAGTCTAGTCTGCCGCGCAGTCGGCGCCCGAACATCGCCACCGCCGGCTCGCGCCCGGTGGTGCTATGCTCAGTGTTACGATACATAAACAGAAACTTACACAACGCAGTATTGTCGTTAACATTTTCTCGTGACGCCTTCTTTAAAACCCGTTTGATAGTACGTACTGCGTTTTCAGCAGCTCCGTTACTGGAGGGATGATATGGTGCAACAGGCAAATGTTTTATGCCATTACGCTTTAAATACGAACAAAATTCCACTGAGGAAAATGGCGGTCCATTATCGCTTACTATTTTTCTAGGGATTCCAAAACGAGCAAAAAGCCTTCTGAAACTATCGATGACAACCGTTGCTGATGTTGTGCTCACTCGTTCCACTTCAATCCACTTTGAGTGAGCATCAACTATTATTAAATAGTATCTATTGTGTAGTGGGCCTAAGAAATCAACATTTAGCCGTGACCACGGCTGCTCCGGCCAGGGCCACGAGTGCAACGGCGCTGGCGCAGGCTGAGCGCGCTGCGACACGCACGCCGCGCACTCACTACACGTACGTTCTATATCGCTATCTAAAGTTTCCCACCATACATAGTTGCGAGCTATTTGTTTCATTTTGACTATACCCGGATGACCCTCATGAATTTCTTGCAAAATTAATTGTTGTAATACTTTAGGTATAACAATCCTGTAACCCCACACTAAACATCCGTGATCTATGTGTAATGAGTCTTTCCTATTAAAATATGGTTTTTCTTTATCTATGAGAACCTGTGGTGGCCATCCAAACATGACATAACCAGCAATTTTTTTAAGAAGGGAATCCTTATCCGTCTCTGTTTTAATTTGCTTAAAACTGAGTGGAAAATGTTCTTCAACAAAGTTTAGATAACTATATTCTTCGTCATCTCGTACTCGTTCTCTAGAACTGAGAGGGAGACGTGATAGGGCGTCGGCGAAACAATTCCTCTCGGATCTTACAAATTCTATTTTAAAATCATATGCTGCTAATTTAACGGCATACCGTTGAATTCTGCTTGCCGCAGTAACGGGTATGCCTTTATTGTCTCCTAGTATATAGCTTAAAGCACGGTGGTCACTTCTAAGAATAAAATGTCGTCCGTATAAATATTGGTGGTGTTTAGTCACACCAAATACAATTGCTAAAGCCTCCTTATCCAACTGTGAATAGTTGGACTCCGCTTGATTTAAAGTTCGCGAGGCACAACCAACCGGCCGCTCACTGCCATCATCATAACGTTGTAACAACACTGCACCCAAACCGTATGGGCTGCTATCTACTGCCAGTATAAGTTGTAAATTTGGATCATAATGTGCAAGCACCGGAGAGCTACTTAAGACGTTTTTAATTTTAGTAAAACCTTTTTCACATTTACTGTCCCAATTCCATTTGACATTTTTTTTTAACAAATCATATAAAGGTTTTAAAACGTCACTCATATTAATGCAAAACTTTGAGTAAAAGTTTACAAGTCCTAAAAAACTTCTTAACTGCGTTATGTTACAAGGTGATGGAGCAGCTACAATTGCTTTAATTTTTTTATCATCTGTATGTAGGCCTTGTTTATCAATTTTATAACCTAAGTACGTAACCGACTCTTTAAAAAATTGGCATTTACCATAATTAACCCGGAGGCCATTTTCCTTCAATCTCTGCAATACAGCCTTTAAATTGGATATATGTGATGACATACATGTACCCGTAACACAAATATCGTCTGCAAATACAGCCGTAAACGGCAAGCCACTCAAAGTCTCTTCCATTATTTTCTGAAAATTTTCAGGAATGCATTTAATACCAAACGGAACACGATTATAAACAAAAGTACCCATATGCGTGGTGATTGCCGTCATCGGCCTTGAGTCTTTATGGAGTAAACATTGTTGGAAAGCATTCGACAAATCTAACTTAGTGAATCGTTCACCTCCTCCCAGCGTCGCGAACAAGTCCTCGATCCGTGGAAGCGGGTAATGAAAGTCTTTCAATCGCGGATTAATTGTGACTTTGTAGTCTCCGCAAATACGGATATCGCCATTTGTCTTTACTACCGGCACTATCGGCGTACCATAATCTGACCTATCGACTTTGTATATGACACCTTCCGCCTGTAACCGATCGAGTTCTCGTTCGACACGCACGCGCATAGCCAAAGGTAATGGCCGCGCTTTCACAAACACGGGAGTCGTGTCATTTAGGTATAATCGTATTTGCGACTTGAATGTACCTAATCCCTCAGTGAAAACTTCAGGATATTCGTCCTTGAGTGTTTTCGCCAACGAATTGTCATCGGATACATAATGGTGATTATTAAGTGCATCGAAACTTGATAATTTTAACTGTTTTATCCATGTGCGACCCATTAAAGGAGGGCCGCCATTTGTAATTACGTATAGTTTTAAATTAAGTTCCTTATTATTGTATGTAATTGTCACCAGTATGTATCCGAGTGTTTGAATAACGTCCCCTGTATATGATTTAAAAGTTAATATTTTACTAATTATTGGAAACTTATAGAACATCTTATCATATAATTTTTTTGATATAGCAGATATCTTACTACCCGTATCTACTTCAAACTTTAAAAACATACCTTCAATATTCAACTTAATGTAATAGGGACCGTCATCCTCACACACATTTATATTACTACTATGATTGTTGTGACTCATGTTATAAAAATTACAATTACTATCAGTATCTGACTCGGTTACAGAACTGTCAAGATAGAACTGACCTTTATTTGTCTTCTTAGTAGAATTACCATCCTTCTCACTACGATTGCACACTGATTTTAAATGCCCTTTTTCACCGCACTTGTCACATGAATAATGTTTGTAACGACACCTGCCCTCCGCATGGCCGGGCTTGCCGCACCGCAGGCACGCGCGCCGCTTGGGCGCCGCCGCCGGCGCCGCGGCCGCGCCGCCAACCCGATGCAGGCCGTCACTTGCGCCAGCGCTGGAGCCTGCGCTCGTAGCCTCCGCACCCGGAGCACTCGCCACGTTTGCATGTCGCTCCGCCGCTTCGAGAGCCATCGCCAACTCCACACCGCGCTTGTAGTCAACGTTCTTTTCAGCGAATAACCTGGATCGCATCTCCTCACTGTACAACCCCGATACAAACTGGTCGCGGAGGTTTACCTCCAGTGAGGCTCCAAAATTGCAGGTTTTAGCCAGATGCTTCAAACTTTGTAGGTATGAACGAACGCTTTCACCTTGCTGCTGTTTCCTCTGCCTAAAAATATGCCTTTCGGCTATTTTGTGATCTCTCTGGTTCTAAATGATCTTTCACCAGTTGAACGAGCACATCAAAAGTCTTATCCTCTGGCTGATCTGGTGAACACAAATCGCACATTAAGTCGTAACACTCCGAGCCGACTAGCGTCACTAGCGTAGCCACGTGTAAGCTTACATCGATGTCGTTCAACGTTATGAACTGTTTAATTCGTCTAACGTAAGTGTCCCAATTTTGGGTTCCGACCTGGAAACTTTCAATCTTCCCGATCGGCATTTCAATTATTACTTTACAGTACACACGCGTATATTTTTAATTTTCTCGTCGCCAATGATATGTTTGACAATGAAATGAAACCAAGCGAGATTCAATGCAGACTGATTTAATGAAAAGAAACACGTCTCGATACATACAGCGAATTGCAAGCACAGATTATATAACTAATACCGATATTCTCTATAGTAGTACTTAATTAATAGGTCTCGTACACAACAGTTTTCATGATAGTTTACTTAATCCGAGAATATCATAAAGGTCACTTACCCGTATAAAGTTCAGGCTCGGGCAATATATCCATTTGTTTATTTTTTCATGTACCGTTCACTCAAACTGTCCAAATCAATGGGGCCTGCCCTTTCTCATTTTTTATGCGTATTCATGTCCAAAATAATATTAATTTTAACATACCTACGCCGAATAGAAGGTATGAAATATTTTTTTGTTAAACTATTGTCAAGTTTGTTTTGGTTCAGACAAGTAAACATATAAGTAAGTAATACAATAATATTAGAGTATTACATAGTAAATATACAAAGGATACACTTGTGTGATAAGTAAATGCACAACACACCCAAATTCTTGTTGCTTTGCAGCTCCATTGTAATGATAAACTCCAGTTCTCAACACTTCCCCAGAGAATTTAAAATAGGAATTCTTTATTCCGGCGGTGTTACCACGGGTTTGTTATTTCTAAACCAAGCAGCTAAACAAAGTTAAGATAAATAAGGAAAATTTTAAGTGAAGCTATAATGAGTTTTATGATCATAGTACCCACCTAGTTGTTACAAAGATGAACAGCTGTTACCTGGAAGAATTCGTATAAAGTTGCGGCGCCACTTACACTTGGGAGTGTGAAGAAATTGGTTCCGTGTAAGAGCGACAACGACATATTGATACAGTATAGTACAACATACGATGGTTACAATAGTTATCGATTTTTGATGCATTGCCCACTATTTATTGTAAGATGAGGGAAGAAAAATTGTAAAAACATAGTCACTTCGTGATCACTTTTCTGTGTAACACGTTGTTATTATTCCTTGAGATAGATTAGCGCTTTTGACGTGACAACGTCTTATAAATTGGTTTGCCGGGTGACACTTCAAGAAACTGCGTTACGCACCCCGCTCACGTTATGCGCTCACAATGAGAGCGAGTGAGAGGCACGCGTCCCTTCCACTCGGGCATGGTTAGCCCGCCTAAGAGCGAGAGAGACAGACATAAATAATAAGTGAAAGGCACGCAAGTGCATAAAAAAAAAAGAAGAAACTTCTTCGGAGCTACTAGGCAAACATGATGTGGAAGGATATGTTTGATTCTATAAGTTTGATGTTATTGACACTTAGTTTAAGTCCATCTCCAATTTTAGTCAGAATTCTCGAAAACAGCTCGTCAGTTTGTCGAATGAATATTCACATTAAAATTATTTTACCACTCAAAGTCGTTGTCATGTAAAACTTTCGCCCGTATACCGACTTTACAGGCAACCAATTTTTTTGTGAATAGGGAAAGTATACTGTGATGTCGTGTTGGGTTGTATAGCGAAAATACTAACACCGACTTAAAAGATAGGTACTAGCAACTTTGTGTAAAAGTGGAACTTTAAGGTAACACTCTACAACCTCATAGTTTATTGTTAAAATAAAATTCATGCAAAGCAAAATCGGCGATATAGAGAAAACTTTGTTAGGTAATAGCACTGGTAAACATTGTTGCAGATCATAACACTTTCAAGTAGTATATAGTCTCATCAAGCAAACACAACTCAACACAATCAACTCATTGTTTTAAACTAACCAAAATCAGGACACATTCTCCTACACAAAGCAATGTGTGATCAGATTTTAGTTACCATAGTGTACTTAGATAAAGTTTATATATTAATTATACGACTGACTAGCAATCGGTTTAGTCTAGGGAAAGCAATCTAATCCGGACTGCATTTGAGATATTGTAATACGGAGCTGTTCAGCCAAAACTTAAATGTGTGAATAGACACGACTTGGCAGCCATCCAGCGAAATCATCGTTGAGTAATAGGTAAATGTTCGTATTTTCAAAGCATTTGTATTATTACCAAGTAAATTTGCACGTATTTATATTCTGTGATTAGCATTTTAGGTGCTTGTTGTTAAAATAAAGGCTTATTTTAATATTGATGAGATGTTTCAGTGTTTTGTTGCCTTATTTTGTTGACTAGTCGCACCCCTGTGTTGTTCTGATTGCTTAGTATTAATTCAGTTTAGAAAAAGGTAACGATAAAAAGGGAGGTAGCTGAAATTAGAATCATGACAAGTATTGTGACAGTAACCTTTATATTATTTGGACACGCACCACACAGTACAAGAGTGTGTGGGGTTCGCAAGTAATATAAAAGTTATTCAAAGCATTATTATAATATACCGAAATAAAGTCTTAGCTTGCTCTTGACTCTTCTAAGGTCTTGGGCTCGTTCAATGTGCTGTATAAGGAGAACAAGACACTGCTGTAGATTTACATTGGGATGAAGATATCATTGTTTTCCAGATGAGAAAACTTTTATTTCAAACGACGAAAGACTCCATAGGGTGAGTAACGCAATTTCATTTAACTTCTAATGTTAGTGGGTTACAAACAGGGATGTTACGGGGTTTCGACCAACTCCGTTAAGTCGGAACTTCCGATTATTATCATATCTTCGGTCCCTACTTCGGTTTCAATACATTTAAATCGGAGGTTATTATTGCATACCATAGCGGCGGCGGCCTGCCGACTGTTCTGAACAGCAGGGTAATTGCGTAACACACTAGCAGTGGCAGTGGGTTTTATTTTGACAGTTCAACAACATTCATTGCGTTAATGACATTGTTGAGCGACACATTTATCGAACATATGGAGCAATGGATTAGAAATATGCTTCAAAATGATTCCAATTGATACTAATGGTAGTATTCATACATATCGCGGGGAATTCCCTGACTCCTGCTACGTGCACTCTATCGTCAGTTATTTTTTCACTTTTTTTTTATATAAATTATAAACTAGCGCTTGACCGCAATCATGCCTGATGGTAAGCTGTGACGCAATCGTTGATGGTAAAGCGCACTAGTTTATTAAGAGCCTATTCACTCTAGCCTTGAAGACACTCAAATTGTAGTCCGACGGAAACACCGCCGCTGGCAAACTATTCCAGTCCCTCGATGTACGCGGTATAAAGGAGGAGGCGAAACGCTTCGTCCGGATCGTAGTGGTCATTGGTGTCATTTGTTTGTTACGCACACGACACGTTCATAGATTATAGACATTTGTTTTGATTTTTCCCTAGCTTTGAAGTCAACACAGTTGATTTAATTTGTTTCAAAGCTTTTACAAATATAAATACAAATATTTATTGGCCCAAAATATATATATTTTAAATTTTTTCAATTGTTTATTTAATTTCATATACTTAATATGCTACTTTGGGTTTTAATTAACTTCATTTAATTTCTTGTTTATTTGGAAACATGCTAATTTTTGTTTTCACCGTTTGTGTTTAATATCACAATAAAAAAAGGAAATGAAAAAAATTACTAAATAATGTTTGTACCTTTTTTTAAAATAATTATAAACTAGTGCTTGACTGCAATCCCGCCTGCTGGTAAGCAGTAATGCAATCGTTGATGGTAAAGCGCGCAAGTTTATTGAGCCTATTCACTTTAAAATCTTAGTAAGTAGGAAGGAAGACGGCTGTTGAGCGTAGTGATGCAATGTTAAACTCAACACGACCAACGATGCTGCGCCAGAGGGAGATTAATCTGGAGACCCTCCACGATCAAACTCGCGACACAATAACATTTGGCGCATCGTACCCGACACACATCGCATTACAACTACTCAGACCCATCCTCCGTACAGCTTCACCAGACATCATGCCGGAACACGACGAATCGCTTGGCAGCAAGACTTTGTCTGGTGGGTGGTAACTTCTGCAGGCAGCCCATATTGAGGCCTACCACCAAGAAAAAAAAATCTCTCTCCTACCACCAGTTCTGACCCTGCCTCTGCCTCCGGTTCCGACTGCGGTTCTGACTCCGATAAATCAAATTTAAAAACTCCGACTCCGGTTCCGGTTCCGGTTCCGATATATGTAACTAACTCCGTTACATCCCTAGTTATTTAAGCATAACCTTAAATAGATAGATAAATAGAATACTCTTTATTATTTACACCATATAATACATTATAAATTATATTACACACACACACACACACACACACACAGTAAAGTACTGTGTGAGGTTAGCAAGTACTATAAAAGTAATTCAAAGCATTATTTTGGGCAAGACTGGTACACTTTCTCTTCATTCTTGTAGTACGATATCGTAATGCGACCGGACCGAGACCGGAGAGAGATCAGGGGCCTTGTCTGTGGCGGTGATCAGCAGCGATTTCTCGCATCCGGCCCTGGGTTAGGCCACGGTCCGGAGCGAGAGTGGATGGCAGGCCGTCGCCTCCGTCTGCGAAGCAGTGATGCTAGCAAAGGAGATTACGAGACGACTGAGATAATTGATCTATCATTATGAATTTAGCTGATTACGAACTTCTAAGATAATGAAATGACAATGGAATCGTGTTGGAACGACAAATTTATAAAAATAGCAGCCTAGGGACCAGGATCTAGATCAAGTCTACACTTTCCTAGATTGTAATAGATGTCAAAAAGTCTTTGAATACCACTGAAGTATCGAGGAAACGACAAAGTAAGACGAACTTCGCTCAGTAGGTACACCTTATTCTATACTGATATTAGAAATACTTAAGCACAGTTATAAAGGAACATTAGCAATTGAGGCATCATCATCATCATCAGCCCCTACTCGTCCACTGCTGGACATAGGCCTCCTTCATGGCACGCCAACAAGCTCGATCCTGAGCAGTTCTCCGCCAATTGAGGCATAAGGTTGACGAATTGGTAGATATTAAATTTCGAAATTATGCGTTTGTTAAAATGATAATTGAAAAATCAACCAATATTTGTTTATATTATGCGCATTTATTATTATTATTAAACTTGTTAGCTAACCGTTTATATTGTTTGACATGGGTTGACGTTTCGGCCCGGTTTCTCCTTTCCCTGCAACACTCGTATAACTTAAATAATTTATTTTCTGACTGATCGACGAAGGAAGAAAATTCTGTGTATCAGCTGTTTGTCTCTCCCTATAATTTGTAAAAGTCAACTCACCCAAATTGGTTCGGATAAATAGCCCATTGCCTATTTAGCAACTGCTGTTTGGAGGGATCGCTCAATGTGCTGTATAAGGTGAACAAAATACTGCTGTAGGATTAATTTTTCTTTTTAAACAACTATAAAGTAGTGCTTGGCTGCAATCCCGCCTTAAGGCTTAAGCAGCGAGTGCTCCCCAAGGTAAAACATATAATATAGTTTACCACTCAATTTTGTTTTAATAACTCATGATATATGTGGTTATGCGAAAGTAACTCCATCTGTCTGTTGTTCTTTCACGCCTAAACGCCTGAAAGTATTTAGATAAAATTTGGTATCCGGTAAAACATTGCTTATCCAGGACTCAAACTACCTCCAGTTTGAGTCCTGGATAAGCAATGTTTTACCGCGGGAAAACTTCTCATTGCCAAAGGGAAAATCTAAAACGCGCTATATAAACGAATTTCACGCGAGAGAAGCCGCGGGCGGAAAGTTGGTAAATATTATAAACTAGTGCTTGACCGCAATTCCGCCTGATGATAAGCAGTAATGCAATCGTTGATGGTAAAGCGCGCTAGTTTATTAAGTCTATTCACTTAAAAAACTTAGTGAATAAGAAGGATGACGGCAGTTGAGCGAGGTGATGCAATGTTAAACCCAAGACCCAACAAAATAACCAACGATGCTGCGCCAGAGGGAGATTGATCTGGAGGCCCTCCACTACCAAACTCCCAACACAGCAACATTTGGCGCATCGTACCCGGCACACATCGCAACACAACTGCTCAGACCCGTCCTCCGGCTTCCTACAGCTTCACCAGACATCATGCCGGAACACGACGAATCGCTTGGCGGCAAGACTTAGTGTAGTGGTTGGTAATTAATACAGTATGTTAAATAACAGAGGGCGTTCCCTTAAACTCGTTAATATATATCATTAATAGATTAAAATAAAAATATCAGCATAGAAAAATAAGCATAAAAAAATCCGAATAAAAAAAAATTATAATTGAAAATAAATTTGAAACCTCCTGTTTTAAATCAAAATAGTAGTCGTCATGTATAAATAAATTGCGACGTTGCCGTCTTTCAAGTTCGGGTGTACAGTGTGTTTCTTTTACATGTCAATTTAAAATTTTTATTGAATATTTTCATATTGGAAAAAAATTTAAAACATTTTGTTTTCGAATGGAAATATTTTTTTTAGCATGTATGTATGCTATACTATTTCGGGTTAACGGGAACTCCCTCTGTTAGTTAACATACTGTATATTCCTAATAATATTAAAAATACGACAGTTTGTGAGGATGTTTGATTGTATTTATAAAAATGAATGTTTGTTACTCTTTTGTGAAAAAATACTAAACGGATTTGGATGAAATTCAGCACACAGATGGTTTATAACCAGGAATAACACTTAGGATACTTTTTATCTCGATATTCCCATGGGATGTAATTGTTTATTCAATATGGGTACACCAATAAAAAAAATATAAAGAGTCTGTTTGTAATGTCAATATAACAGTTTTTTTTTTTGGGAAGTTCTCATCAACAAAAAGGAAATAAAGTATAGAAAGTTATACCGGTATCAGGAACAATTGTATTTTATTATTACTTCATCATTAACATCAGCTAAGTTCTAATTGTCATAATGCTACTATCGACTGCACCACAGTATGTCGACTATCTGTCTGCGTAGAATACCTACTTTAGGTTTTCGGTCACATAGCCACAAAAGAGGGACATAAATTTAAACAACTAATTGTTACTGGCAAGGTAAGCGATCTAGAGGAGTCAGTCCCAATAAACTGACCAGATTCGCTGCCCACTTGACAAAGTTCTTCCACTGGAACTTCATGACCCTGAGCAACGATGAATACGACGGGAGAAGGAGGAGAAGTTCAGAGAGGAGAGCCAGCGAGCATATTGCGTAACACATTATCAATAACAATGGTTTTTATATTGAGAGATTTATAAGAATATTTGCAGCAATGGAATATCAATATTTATCAAAACGATTGTCTGAAATTAACGGTTGGCCAGTTTCCCAATGTTAATAGGGGACAATTGCAATCAATCGGACTCAAATATAGACTACGGGCTGCTACTTAAAATTTCCTAATGAAAAAACCCTATATCACTTTTCTTGCCCTAAGAATCGATTCTTATTAGGCCAACGATCTGATTAGGTCAACGGATACTATGGGAAACCGGAACTTGTTTAATTGTGATCGAAATTTTTTCACAGCACCGTTGACGAGGTACTTAAGCCAGCCATTCGTCATCATCATCATCATCACCATCAACTTTTTTATCTTCCCACTGCTGGGCACAGGTCTCCTCTCATACAGAGAAGGATTGAGCGTAATCACCACGCTTGCTCAATGCGGGTTGGCGATTTCAGACTTAAATTCCAGGTTTCCTCAAGATGATTTCCTTCGCCAGCCATTGTTTACATAATATTTTTGTTGTGTTAAATGGTTGGCCACCCATCCACGGTTAGTCCTCGACAAGTGTAGCTTTAACTTCAATCGAACGGTGTGCCTGTCAATACTTAGCAACGAGCTCCTGCACTTTTTTTAATAAAGTATGTGTATTTAAGTAAAAATGCTGACATGAAAGTTGTTTCATCGCTTCAAAATTGCTGAAAGCGACATCGATACCGGGCGCGGTATCGTTGAACCGCGTAACAATCTTACTGAAGTACCCGACATGTTTGTTTTATCTTTAAGCGGTACTAGAAAATCGCTTCAGGCATTTTTTCTTATAAGAAAAAGCGGAAAATTGAGTTTGAAAGTTTCGTTATGTCAGCCAAAACAACCTATTCGTCAAAGCAACTTTTTTAACCTTAATAAATGAAATGATAGCTTGCTTTTTTAATGTAATATAATACATTAATCTTTGTATGTCCCTCAATCCACCGCCATCATCTCGGTATTATTGTCTTGTTATCGGATGATAGTGTCCAAACGGGATTTTTGGGTGTGATAATATTATCAAATGACTTCACCCGCTTTGAGCCGGGCCAATGGCAGGCTTTTCCGACTAAAACCCAGCCACTTTCCTTTTTTCGCCTGTGCCAGAGGTCATGGGGCACACACAACGCGCAGTCAACCCAGTCATGATTTTTTCCGGGTGGCGAGCTGCTTATTGCTGTCGACCGGCAAAAACCAAGACCTTGCACGCGTCATCCGCGCTTTCCTTGAACAAACGACCTTAGGTAGTTATCTGGTAAGTAGGTATAGAATAAAGATGTTACGTATGTATATAAATTATCTTGGACACCAATGACTGATTAAAAGGTGAAGGAAAACATCTTAAAGAAACCTGGACTTTAAGTCTAAAATCGCCAACACGCATTGAGCAAGTGTGGTGAATACGCCCAATCCTTCTCTGTATGACAGGAGATCCGTGTTTAGCAGTAGGGCGACAAAAGGTTGATGATGATATAAATTAAGAGTAAATATTTGACATAATATCTGTTGTCTTCTGGCTTTATTACCCTAAGGACAACTGTCAGTTGCCATTTAACGACAAGTCCATGTGACAGTTTGATATTTTTAAACCACAGTGCAGTTTCAATTTAGTCAGAATTGTTGTCAAAAGTGATTCGATTATTCTTGTGATGTTTGTAATGTTACTGGTAACATTATTGCCTGAATAAAACATGCTAAATTGTTTCAATATATTTTCCTCCTCGGCTTATAAAGGATGAACTTAAGGTCCTTTGTTCACACATTTTTTTGCAGTGCAAAAATACGGTTTATTCGCCGTCTGATCATAGTTGAAGCCTTCATGCCTGTGCAGGCACGATCGTCAGTGTTGTATTGTATGTGTTGTGCAATACTGACGAACGTGCCTATACATGCCTTCATGCCTGTGCAGGCACGATCGTCAGTGTTGTATTGTATGTGTTGTGCAATACTGACGAACGTGCCTATACATGCCTTCATGCTTGTGCAGGCACGATCGTCGATCGTCAGTGTTGTATTGTATGTGTTGTGCAATACTGACGAACGTGCCTATACATGCCTTCATGCCTGTGCAGGCACGATCATCAGTGTTGTATTGTATGTGTTGTGCAATACTAACGAACGTGCCTATACATGCCTTCATGCCTGTGCAGGCGCGATCGTCAGTGTTGTATTGTATGTGTTGTGCAATACTGACGAACGTGCCTATACATGCCTTCATGCCTGTGCAGCCACGATCGTCAGTGTTGTATTGTATGTGTTGTGCAATACTGACGAACGTGCCTATACATGCCTTCATGCCTGTGCAGGCACGATCGTCAGTGTTGTATTGTATGTGTTGTGCAATACTGACAAACGTGCCTATACATGCCTTCATGCTTGTGCAGGCACGATCGTCGATCGTCAGTGTTGTATTGTATGTGTTGTGCAATGCTAACGAACGTGCCTATACATGCCTTCATGCCTGTGCAGGCGCGATCGTCAGTATTGTATTGTATGTGTTGTGCAATACTGACGAACGTGCCTATACATGCCTTCATGCCTGTGCAGGCACGATCGTCAGTGTTGTATTGTATGTGTTGTGCAATACTGACGAACGTGCCTATACATGCCTTCATGCTTGTGCAGGCACGATCGTCAGTGTTGTATTGTATGTGTTGTGCGATACTGACGAACGTGCCTATACATGCCTTCATGCCTGTGCAGGCGCGATCGTCAGTATTGTATTGTATGTGTTGTGCAATACTGACGAACGTGCCTATACATGCCTTCATGCTTGTGCAGGCACGATCGTCAGTGTTGTATTGTATGTGTTGTGCAATACTGACGAACGTGCCTACACATGGCGTATAAACCGAAAATAAATCCGTGTACAAGCTAACATGCAAACAACATTCCCAAACTATGAATACACACGGCGAATAAACCGTACTATAACGTATATAACCGTAGTGTAGTGTACTAATGGATTGACGGCACGGTTGGTAGAGTGTTTAAGCTATTGACTGCTGCGCTGCGTGTCGCGGGTTCGATTCCCGCACGGAACAAATATTTGTATGACATATAAGTAGTTGTTCCGGGTCTCGCTGATGGTGTATATGAGTTTATATCTTTGTAAACGCTGCCACGATAAGAGAGAAATTCTTAGTGTGGGGCAACACATTTACAAAACAAACCTAAGCCTGTTGACGGACATGTTTTTTCATACGCCCTATCGCAAACAAACTTGCTGTGTTAAAAGCTATTCAGTTAATGACATCTTAATACCTTTGTATTCTTAAATTTTATTTTAATTTAAATACAAACAAAATAATAAGTTAAGTATCACAAAAACTGCTTTGATTGCACAGTGTTGGCAAGGCAATAAAATTATCATAAGCAATTCCATAATTGCCCAAATGAAATTGCCTCCGCCATAAAGCTAGTAAAGTACAAATTGTTTTGTACTTCCTCCTTACCGTAATACCTGACAAAATTCTGTTTGAAATATTTATTAAAGCTGTGTTTGCAAACTCGGTTCTCAACGTCTCACGGTTTCTGTTGAAGTGACACGTCGTTTAAATAAATCTAACAGTATTTTGTATACTACGTGTTTTGTTGTTCGTTGTTCTGAAATTAATTTAATGTTTTTATTTGTTCATAAAACAGCATGAGTTTCGTACAAACTACTTATTTACGATTTTATTTGGTCTACTTAACATTCATTCTTGCCTTTAATGATTCTAGGCCAACAATATATAAAACCCTATAGGTGTAAATTCCCTTGTGATTGTCATAATATGCGGCATGAACGGATTAATAACATCCGTATATTTTGATTGTTTTGACTTAGAAGTTTATTTATTTTTCATTGTAATATAAATTACAACCTTGATATTTATTTATACTTTCGTACAAAGAAATGTACAGAGGCGGACTTAATGCCTTATTCTCTATCAGTCAACCACGGGTGGGAAGAGATTAGATGACAGGTGCTTTAGTTAAAAACAATGATAAGGAAAAAACTCTTAATATTTGTTAAAAAAAATACTTATATAAGCCATATACGCATACATACTATTACCAAAATATATACTTATAATATATAGAAAACTTAAACGTGGGAGAGAGGTGTTAAGATGACTCTATCGTAATTATTTAGAAAATAACTCTGCAATTTCTGTTTAACTGCAAACCGACTGGTGGCCATTCTGATATCGAGAGGAAGCGCATTCCACAGAAGAATGTACTGAATATAAAATGAAGAATGAACACAGTCAGAGGTATGTGAAGAACAGAGTAAGAGAAGAACGCAGATTCTTAATATGTGAAGAACACAAATATTGATATGAAGGAGCAGTGGGAGAGTTAAGAAGCGTGGTTAAGGTGCACAAATTTCGTTTCTGGTGAATGGGCATTCATTTGAGTACCAAGCCACCAGAAGCTCAACACATTACCATATTTCCTGAGTTTGAATATGAACTGGATAACATTATTGAGCAATCTGTCAAGTTTATCCAGCAAAGCCGCACTCAGATCAAAGTAGCACATGTCGCGTCACCATAATCGATTATAGGGAAAATCAAAGTTTGGACAAGCATCGTTTTCATTTTAGAGGGTAAAAAGTTACTCAGGCGATGCAGGGAACGCAGGGTATCGATGACGGTTTCACTAACGTCAAAAACTTGACTTTGACGGCTAATCGATGAGTTTCTACCATAGCCTCTCTTTCGGACCGGATTGACTTCTTTCTCTTCTTCTTTACTAGCCCGAGCAATCGGCAGGTATCTCTCCACAACTGTGATGCCATCTGCAAACCCATAGATAACGGGCATAAGCAGATCGTTAATATGCAGCAGGAACAGAGTTGCAGAGAGAGCAGTCCCCTGAAGAACTACAATCATAACCACATAATTAGCTTCTAACGTCCCTACTACTGGGACACAGACATCCTCTTTGCGTGAGTTAGTAAGAAATCCACCGCGAAGGTTCACTAGGAATTGTTGGATATCATATGTCTTTAAATTTCAGAAATGGTACTGAAATTAAGCACACGAAATAAAGTACCTGTCTGGGTTCAATATCACGATGTTGAAACTCCGAAGTCGGGCTACCAATGGGCAACCTCAGAAAAAGTCAGAGCGATCTTTAATGTTGTTTTAAATTTCATGCGTATATGTATACGACCCCATTTCTCAAAAAAATCTAAATTCATTTTCTATCCATCAAAGAACTTTAGGATCAAATTATTGAACGTATTACGTTCGTCATGGTCTAATACGACTGCAAAACGAATTCGCCGAGTTTTAATAATTAAAATATTACCTAGCCACTGCAAAATTGTACGCTAAATCAGAATTATGATGATAAAAGAATGTGATCATCCGAGCTGGGCTCCCTTTTTTTGTTTGGATGGGAAATCATGACCTCAACGACCCGACCTCTCTCGCTTTGGGCGGAGCGGCAGGGCACATTAGACTTTTACTGAGTAAAACCCACCCATGTACCTTCTTGCCTGTGCGCCAGAGGCCACGGTATCTCTTTCAGACAACCCGCGGCCCTGGCAGGTATCGGTTTTTGTGTATCCCGACACTATGTGTGGACACGCCCGTAAGCCCTCGCCTACGGTCGTCTTGAATTTGATGTTGTCTCCCGACGACCAGAGCGTAGCTCACTCTTTCTTCTTTAAAAGTATTACTGCCATGCAGAAAGAGGTAATGGCCTGCCATGCGCTCTCGCTCCGGATCATGGCCTGAAGCAGGGCTGGACGCATGAGATCGCCGCCACGAGAATCGTTTTTGCAATCATAAGTAAGTATTTAATAGCGCGGCCGTGACGCGAACAGAGGTCTGCAATTATTATTATTATTATTTATTTTATTTCTAATAAACTAACGATTAGGTTCACAATTTGTTTTAGCCGCACAACGAAAACTTCTCAGGGTTTATCTGCAAGTCGGCGAGCCGCTTATAACTGTACTATAAATAATTATTATTTTAGACAATGCAATGCTAATACAAAAATGGCAAGTACACGCAATTGGAGCCCGGAGCAACAGGCAGTTTTCGACAACATCAAGCAACTGCTAGTATCTGCGTCGATCCTGCGTCAGGCTGATGCGTTGTTATCCATCGTCCTCAGAACCGATAGCAGTAAATAGTTACTGCTGTTGGTTCTCCCTAGGGGAAACCGCCCCGAGAACCTATGTTCTGAACCTATCTTATGAACCTATGATTCTTCTCTAGGGAGAGGGGATAGACGAGCGGCCAATAAAATACGCCAGTCGGCTCTTGACCGCCTAAGAAAAGAAGTACAACACGACAGTGAGAGGCTTTAGCCGTCGCCTGGGCAGTCTCCAAGTTTAAGGGGTACATACATATGTACACACAACACACTGACACTACACTACATACATACATACATAAAGCTTGTTTAGGATGTGTTGAAGCAAGTAGACAGGTTTCGTTATCTGGGGCACACTATAAGTTCTAAGTGTGACCTAGATGCTGAGATCAACAGCAGAGTTGGAGCTGCAGCTGCAGCGTTTAGCAAGTTGTGTTCCAAGGTCTTTTGCTCACATGACCTTAAGCTAGCTACGAAAATATCCGTATATATGGCAATTGTGCTGCCAAACCTTCTATATTCCGCTGAGACATGGTGTGTGTACCGCCACCAACTACGTACTCTAGATCGTTTTCATTAAATTTCTCCGATCCATTATGAAGATCAAATGGTCTGAAAGAGTGCGAAATACCGAAATCCTGCGACGAGCCAATGTTGGTGGCAATGAGGCTTATTTAATGCGTCGACAGCTTCGGTGGTGCGGAAACGTATCACGTATGATGGACGAAAGAGTGGCGAAGCGCATCTTCTTCTCTGAGCTGGAGGAGGGCAAGCGAAAGCTTGGCGGACAACTCCTCCGGTTCAAGGATGTCTTAAAACGGCACATGAAGAGATGCAATATAGAACCCTCTGATTGGGAGCGTTTGGCAGCAAAACGGTCAGAATGGCGCAGAATGGTGTACGGACAAGTACGCGAGTTTAAGGAGCAGCGCAAAGCTGACCTCGATGCCAAACGCGACCAATTAAAGGCTCGCCTACCTGCTGCCATCACACACAACTACGTCGACGGCATGCTTACGTGCCCTCAGTGTGCACGAAGTTTCGTCGCCAAGATAGGCTACATAAGCCATCTTCGGGCGCATGAGCGTCAAATCATCGACTAGGAGTCGAAGTGGTCGCCGTGGCCGAAATCGGTCGGTAACATCATCATTATCATCACATATGTACCCCTTAAACTTGGGGACTGCCCAGGCGACGCCATCTACAAAGATGGCGCTGAAATCGTAAACAAGTCAGACCATCAGCCGATGCAAAATTGTAAACCTTGCCAGCGTAATAAGGCAGATACCAGAAAACCGTGTTGTTGCAGACGCCCGCTTCTACGCGCCGGTTTGAGGTATAAGCCGTCGACCTGTTCAGTCCTCTGCCTGAAGCAGTTAAAGGACATAAATGGATCCTGATAGTCGAGGACACCCGTACGCGCTGGGTGTAGCTGCTTGCCCTTACATCCGCTACCATCAAGGATTACGCAAAGGTACTCGTATCGTAGGTACTCGTATCGTAGGTACTTTACGGTTTGGAGTCCCCAGGCGTCTTGTTAGCGACAACTGTGTCCAATTTATAAGCGAGGTGATGCAGCAGACCTTTAACGCGATGGGGATTACTCAATCGATGAAGCTGCAGTGCTCGTGTTAAATAAATTGTGGCAGGCATTCGTTTTGTGTCTTTTTTTTTTGTTTTTACGACTTTTCATTCCTTTTTAACCGACTTCAAAAAGGAGGAGGTTACTCAATTCGACCGTATATATGCCTTTTTTTATGTTTGTTCGCGCATAACTTCCTCGTTTATGAAACGATTTTGATAATTCTTTTTCTATTGGAAAGAAGACGTTCCCAAGGTGGTCTCATGATAAGGATATCAGGGTTTGATAGTGGACGACCAGAGAAAACAAAGGGAACTTTCAAAAATTGGAGGGGCGACTAGTGCATTTCTTAGCATTTTCATTGAGTATTTTAAAGCACTACAATTTAATAAAGGTCTGGAGTAGATCTGATGATGGAGCCGGGAGACAGTCGAAGGAACTCCTCAACAATTCACAGCAGCTACCTTGTGTTGTGCTTGAATTATTTGTATTGACAAAAACCTTACACCTATAATTTATTAATTTATTCCGATAATAAGGATAAGCAAAGAATTTTTAAAGTCGTAATATTCTTAAAAGGTTTACTAATTCTCAAAATAAAACCTAGGCTGCGGAAGGCGGAGCCGACGATGTGATCGATGTGATTGGTACCTAAATGTTAATTTGGAGACCATAACGGTACCTGTCATCGACATAGCTGAGAGGATTAGCAAGCTGAAGTGGCAATGGGCTGGTCACATATGCCGCAGGACCGACAACCGTTGGGGTGTAACGAGTCCTCGAGTGGAGACCGCGTCTCGGCAAACGTAGCGTGGGACGCCCTTGGGCTAGATGGAGCGACGACATCAAAAAGGTGGCTGGTGGTGGCTGGCGGAGAGCTGCTCAGGATCGAGCTTGTTGGCGTGCCATGAAGGAGGCCTATGTCCAGCAGTTTACGAGTAGGGGCTGATGATGATGATGATGAACGGTACCTATGAAGAATTGAGCCATTTATGGTGTAGTCGAAATTGAGAGGGTGAGTTTTCCACGTACTTATATGACAAAGCAACATATTTTATCTATGTTGAGCTGGAATTGATTTATTGTACAGTAGTTATGCAAATTTAATAAATCACTTTGTAGTTTAGCGCAATCTGCGACACATTCAACCACTTTGAATATTTTTGTGTAAGGTTAAATATATATCCTATCTCATTAATGTAAAGGTTAAAGAATAAGGGTCCAATATGAGATCCTTAGAGAATACTAGAAGGAACAGGGATGAATTGAGATAACCTTTAACACAGACCGCGTGACTTCGGTTTTTTATATAAGATTGGATCCTTCGCAGTACATTTCCGTGTACTCCGACAATCGCTCATTTTTCAATATGCATATCATGACTAATTTTATCGAACGCCTTCGAAAAGTTAGTGTACACGACATTCACTTGATGACTTCTTATTCATGGCCTGCACTAGAAATTCCAAATGTTTGATGAAACCGTGGTACTGAGAAATGTGATTACGAAGAGCGAGTGAAACTTGAGATATTATTATTTTTTCTAATATTTTTCCAAGAACACAACTTTGAAATCGGTCCGTATTCTATTATAATATCGTTTTATTGTTTTTAGGTATAAGGATTATAATTATTGTTTTCATTTTCTAGGAAATACTCCAGTTTCAATATATGTAGGTACGAAATATAATGGTTATGTTTCTTCTAAGAACCTCAGCGCACCTAGATATGAAAATTGGGTGAAGGTCATTGGATCCGTTACGTTTTTTAATTCCTTTAATACTTGTTTAAAAGTAAGGTTTATTGTGCCTATATGTACAGTTGACCACAACGCACCGCCCTCGTTCTCTCGTTCGCTTTCTCCAAAAACTGTTGAATGATCCTATTATCCGTTGCTTTGTTCATATATTGTGCTAAAATGAAACTATTTTCCGTAGTTATCAACGAAATTTACTGGCACCACACCTTCACATCATTACATATTTTTTTATTTAAGATTAATCTGTTAGTAGTACAATACTACTAACAGATTCTACTAGTTAATCTATACTATATAACTATATAGTTGTAACTGTATATAGTTAGTCTATCTATTAGACTATAACTAGTGTCAGTAGTACAAACAATGTATAACATAAATTCATATTAACCAAAACATTAAAGACGTAATGTTTATTAAGTCTTCTTAGAAGCAACAAAATAATTTAAAATTTCATTCAAAACCATGATTCAGCGAGCAAATAAAATAGGACGATTTAAACTTGAAATTACGCTTTCATAACACAAGCAACAAATACACTGTTTGTGAAATAAATAAGGAGTTGCTTTTTTATCCGTCTCCGTTATTTATTTACTGATGTATTACCTACTTTGTTTTGAATCTTCTGGACACTAATGAGTCCGGCGTCACAAAGCAACTGCTCTTGCATTTTGCCTATTTGTTTTCTTTTGAAAATGTAAAATTTAAAAACAACATGTTAAAAAATTTGGTATGTGGATTTAGACCGCTAACTAAATATTTTTAGATATGTATGTCTTTTATGTTGTGCTGATAGTGTATTAATAACTGATTTCTATAATTTATGAACCATAATTGGTTAAAATAAAATCCTTGTATAAGTTACCGGCAATGTGTATAATTCAGGTATTGTATACAATCCCTGGGTAATGTATACAATCCCTGGGGCGTAATTGTCATTTCCCCCAGCGACACAAAAAAAAGTTAGGTTAGGTTTGAAATGGTGCCGCTAGGAAGGCTGTCAGGGTTCTATGAAGCTTACCGTACTTATTTGTTTGTAATAACCACAATTGCGTTCGAGTGTTACATTACCTGCTGCAAGTTTGGCATTGTATAGAATACCTAGGTAAAGTGTAAAATAAATTCTATTTCATACTTTACCTGCCTGTTTTAGGTATTCTATACATTGCCTAGGTATTGTATACAATACCGGATTATACACATTGCCGGTAACATTTATAAATAATGAAGCGAAGACTACGTAGTACAGTACTCTTCCATATGAAAGTAGCTGTCATAGATAAAATTTACTGTCGGATCTATTAAGAGCAATTTGGCAACAAAACCTGCTGCCTGCTATTAATAGATTCGTAAGTTAATTTTAACTGTTACAGCTACTTTCATTTAGTAAGTACGTTTCGTTTTTTGTTTCAAAAATACCGACCATTAAATGGTTGGATATTTGTCAAAACGAATCTGACATTTATCTACGTCCGAAAGAATGAACGATACGTGTGGAAATATTATCATAAACATTATTACCTACGAAAACGTATTGGATTGTGGTTTTAAAAAACTGCGTATAATAAATACCAAAGATTTTTTTTTATAAATTATAAACTAGCACTCACCGCAATCACGCATCAGGCGGGATTGCGGTGATGCCATCGTTGATGGTAAAGCGTGCTAGCACTCTAGCCTTGAAGACACTTAAATTGTGACCCGACGGAAACACCGCCGCTGGCTCATTGTTCCAGTCAACTTACTTACTGCAAATCTATGGTTTTTAAGGAAAGTGGTGATACAGTATTCTCTTTCAACAAAACGGTCAAACTCTTACTTGAATCAATGCAAGATAGGGTTGAATTTATGCCAAATGGATGATGCTATGCGAGAAGCTAGTGTCTAAGTATTTTTTTAGATCAAAGTTAAACTACACTTGCCGCGGTCGGTCTGTAGATTGGTGACATTGTAATCTTTAGATATGAAAACTATTTCATGCCTCAGAAAACACGTTAAGCTTTTAGTCCCGTCTTTGACAGTCATTACGGGTACTGTCAGAAGCCTGAAAATCTGAAAATCAGTCTTACCAAGTGGCATCCCTATGAACTAGGGTTGTAACGAAGGTAATTTATATCTGGACCGAAAACGGAGTCGGAGTTTTTAAATTTTAACTTTTTATCGAAGTCGCAACCGGAGGCGGATAGAGGGTGGTGGTAGGAGCAAGTTTTTTTTTATTTAAGGACAAATAAAACATTATTCAGTATTTTTTTATTATAAAATTAAACACAAACAATGAAAAGAAAATGGGCAGATTTACAAATAATTAACAAGAAATTAATCCGAAGTAGCATAGTTATAATATTACACTACCGGCCGCCAGCCACTTCGTGCTCCGCTTCTATTGGTCGCAGCGTGATGTTATAATAAGCCTAAAGCCTTCCTGGATTAATGGGCTATCCCACGCAAAAAGAATTTTTCAAATCGGACCAGTAGTTCCTGAGATTAGCGCGTTCAAACAAACAAACAAACTCTTCAGCTTTATATATTAGTATAGAGTATAGATTACATTAAATGAACAAAAGCTTTAAAACAAATTTAATAAAATGAGTTGACTCCAACTCCAAAGCAGTGAAAAATCAAAACAATTGTCTATGAACTATGAACGTATCATATGCGTAACAAACTAAAAACAAGTGAAAAAATAATTTACGATAGAGTACACGTAACGGGAGTCAGGGGATTCCCCACGCGACACGTATAAACCTGATCATAACAGTCGACGGGCCGCCCGCACCGCCGCGCCGCCGCTATGTTAACCTCTGATTAAAACCTCCGATTTAAAAGTGTCGCAACCGAAGGTATCCTTCAGCACCGCCCCAGAACCCGACGGCTTACCTAGAAAAGCCTGGGTCCTGGCCTTAGGGGCGCTCGGGCCTCGACTACGGGGGCTACTAAGCGCATGCCATGCTTGGAGAGGGGCCAGCTCCCACTTCGCAGGAAGACGGGGAAACTGGTCTTCATAAAGAAGTCAGGGCACCCTGCGGACTCTCCGTTCGCTTATTGGCACTCGACGAGGTGGGCAAGCTCTTCGAAAGAGTCAGTGCAGACCGCCTTCCAGATTTGACGGAGAGCCAGTTTGGCTTCCGAAGGCTCTACGGTGGACGCCATCATGCGCGTGCGAGCCCTCACGACAGGGGATGCTGTGGCCCGGGATGGGGTTGTCTTGGCGGTGTCTCTAGACTCCTTCAACACCTTACCCTGGAGTTGCATCAGGGAGGCATTTCGGTATCACCGGATGCCGACTTATCTCTGTCGTGTGGTCGAGGTCTATCTGACGGACAGGGCCATAAACTACCCCGGTCACCAAGGAGTATGGAACTGGCGAGAGATGTCGTACGGTTTTCCACAGGGATCGGTCCTGGGACCGCATCTGTGAAACATCTGTGTGAGTGCGCTTTACCATCAACGATTGCATCACTGCTTACCTTCAGGCGGGATTGCAGTCAAGCACTAGTTTATAACTAATAAAAAAAAAAAAAAACATCCCAAACGGCGTCAGTGTAGTTTGTTATGTAGCACAGGGGAGGTCGCACCAGGCGGTGGCTGACGCAGCAGCCCTCGGGGTTGCGACAATCGTCAGCAGGATCCGGCAATTAGGACTCGAGGTGGCCCGGCAGAAGTCCGAGGCCATGTGCTTTCATGGTCCTCGGAATGCGCCAACGTCGGGTTCCCACATAACGGTAGAAGGGGTTCACATCGGCGTCGGGTCGACGGACTCGTCCTCGATAGCCGGTGGAACTTCGAGGAGCACTTCCGACGTTTGGCTCCCCGACTAGAACGGGCCGGGGCTGCCCTGATGCGGCTCCTCCCCAATCTAGGGGGACCAAACGCCTCCTACCAGAGGCTCTACGCGGCGGCCGTGCGGGCACCGGTGTGGGCACGGTCGCTAAGGAAGCGACTAGGCCGATGCCTGACCATTCCATGGCCATTCACTTGATCCGGGGATACCGCACGATCTCCGCTGAGGCGGCGAGCCTCCTTGCCGTATTGCCGCCATGGTATCTGGAGGCCAAAGTCCTTTCCCATATGTGGAAGTGGCGAGAGGAGGCAAAACGCCGGGGCATAACTCCGCTGCCGGTGTTGGGCATGCCACAATAGCGGCGGTAAGTCTTTGAGGAGTGGCTAGAGAGGCGCCACGGCGCCCTCACCTTTCGCCTGACGCAGATCCTCACCGGACATGGTTGTTTCGGGAGGTTCCTGTTTCGTATAAGGCGGGAGGAAACACCAGGGTGTCACCATTGTGTCGCCTGAGGACACGGTGGAGCATACGGTGGAGGTCTGCCCGGTTTGGGTAGAACACCACCGTGTCCTCGTAGCGGCGATCGGCGGCGATCTCTCGCGTCCGACCTTGGTCCAGGCCATTGTCCGGAGCATGGCAGGCCATTACCTCTTTCTGCGAAGCAGTGATGCTGGCAAAGGAGGAAGCGGGTCGCGTGAGGCTACGGGAATCCCAGCGCCCTCACGGAACTAGCCACCATAGGAGACGCCCGGGTCGGGAGATGACACCAAACACCCAGCCACCGTAGGCGCGGGCCTGCGGACGGTGAGCACCAGGCCCGCGTCGACGGCGCATCGTGTTTTATGCGCGCCTCAAAGAGATGTAGCTCATTGTGACGGGTCCACGAAGACCGATGCCTCCTGGGTCAGGGTTGCGGGTTGGTTAAACAAGAAACCGTGGCCCTGGCCGTCTCACAGGCAAGTGATGAAACACGGGTGGGTTTTTGGTCAGTAAAAGTCTGACACGCCCTTCCGCTCCACCCAGAGCGGGAGAATTCATTTGATGATTTCCCATACTAACAGAAAAAAAGGTATCCTTCGGCAGGCAACACCTTGTATGTATTAATAAAAGGCAATAGGGGTCACGCATCACCCCAGTCTTTAAATTCAAATAAAACAACACTGTGTGAGAAAACGAAAAATGTTTATTGCGAGATCAATCGCTTATGTAATTAAAGAAAATAATAACGTAACGAAAAAGAGACATGGTCGAGTGCACAGACTAGTTTAAATACTTGGGGTCTGTGATTCACCTGTTCAGTGATGATTGTGACGTCAGGGCACGCATTTCCGCAGCTTAGGCAAAATGGCGTGAGGTGACGGGTGTCATTTGTGATCCCAAAATGTCCTTCTGTATGGCAGTGAGGCGTAGCCTGTGCTTGAGCGTCACAAGCAGGAGCTGCATGTCACGGAGATGAATATGCTGCGGTGGATGTATGGAGTTACGCGGAACGACCGCACCAGGAACTTCCACATCCGGGGCAGTCTTCGTGTCCGTGACATAGCAGACAAACTGCAGGAGGGTCGCCCGCACTGGTACGGCCACGTCTTATGAAAACCGGCACGTTAAGTGGGGAACAAATGTCTTACCATGGCGCAACGTTTCGGGGGCTCACTGTCAAGATTTGCCTCGTTGATATTTCGAATATCACATAAAGTGACTCCTAATTCAGCAAATTTGTACTTAAACGTCGTCTCATGTGCGGATCCGCTAGTTGCAGAGCTAATTTCTTCAAATAGCTGCTCCGGACTTATTGGCAGGAGTACAGGTAGGTTGTGTGTCAATTTAAAGCATCATAGAATTGATTCCAGCTTGATCCAGCATACCATAGAAATATCGAAGTGGCCAACTTCCAGTTCTATGTTCTCTGTCTGATGCACATAGCGCTGATCTTTATAATTTGATGCACGTCGTCTAAAATCAATAATTGGCTTGCTAAATAAAGTGGTGAAAGCATCTCTTTCTGATTCGATAGTTTGCGCATTGCCGCGACCAAGGCGGCGAATGGTAATTACATATATTTATTTATTAAAACTTTATGCACAAATAAAAGCATTGCACAATAGCGGACTTAATGCCTTAGGCATTTTCTACCAGTCTACCTTAAGGTGATGCAGAGATAAACCATGGTAGGTGCAAACATATAAAAGAAAGTTAAAAGAGAAACACAAAAAAAAAATAATAATAAATAAATACATACAGAATATAAACAGTAGAGAGAGATAAAAAAATATAGATAGAGAAAAAGAATAAATTATATGTTTGATGAATCTGCCAATTTCTTGCGTAAGTATTCCCGAGCTTTAACTTTATATGTGTACCGACTGGTCAACGTTCTGATAATCTGAGGAAGATCATTCCAAAGGAAAACCGCCTGGACAAGAAATGAAGACTTAAGAAAACCAGAGCGGTGAGAAGGACATCGTAGAAGACAATTAGTGGAAGAACGAAGATTCCTATTATGCGCAGAGCATAAATATTGAAAATGAGAAGTAAGATAAGGAGAACATTTCGCCTCGGTGTTCTACTCGGAGACGGTGGAATAGATGACCAAACTTGTCTATTCTTACATTCTAACACATTATTGCATAATTGTGCAAATGGTACATTCTGATCGTCACTATTTTCATCATTTGAAATAATGTCCTGGACCTCCGATTGCACCGAAACAGTGTCATAATTTTCCGATGTTTGACCATCTTTTGAACGACACTAATTATCCGAACTAGCACCAACAATACCTTGCAAATAGTTTTTAATTTACGCAACCGAAATTAAAGCCATTTCTACCAAAAAAAAAAATGAAACAATTTCTACAGTAGGTATCACAAAAAATAAATACCTAATTAAAAAGCAACAGGGGTGACTAGGTATCCCAACAATGTCAATATTACAAAAACAGCAACTTACCGCGACACGTTAACGCGAGCAACTGATTGCATTTACTCCAATTAGAGAATAGATTGAGCGTTAGAAAGAGCCAAAACCAGTACCAACTAAATATTAACACTTTTTCCGAGTAGTGGGGTGACGGGTCACCCCTGTTGCCTTCCGAAGGGTATGATAATAGTCGGAAGTTCCGACTTAACGGAGTCGGAGTCGCAGCTCCGTAACATCCCTGGTTTGAACCAGCAACAGGGTTGCGTCGCTATTGTCGTCGACCTACCTATCTGACCGTCGCGTCGCTGTGGGTCGCGGCGGTCAGATAGGTAGCACTCCATTTAAAATACCGACACTCACTTGCATCTGCAGGGTAATTCCGTAACACACTATCAGTAGCAATGAATTTCATTTTGACAGTTCCACAACATTCATTGCGTTGTTTACGTTTTGAGCGGACACATTTTCGAACATATGAAGCAGTGAAATTAGAAATTAGCTTCGAAATTATTCCATTTAATAGTAATAGTGTGCTACGTAATTAGGACACTGGTCAGACTTGGATCTTATTCCAATATACTTGAGAAAAGGTTAGGAAGTCCCTAAACCGTATAGAATTTCTATACAAAGAACGTGGTCTTTTATGGTTTTCTAAAGTCAGAATCCGAAAAACAAGCGTACATTGTCCACTGTAACTAAGTTTTAACACGACACGACTTCACGCGTCTCTCCTTGATTGACGATCATTACGGTGACGAATAATTTAAGCTATTTAACACTGCGGTGCGCGGTCAACCGGCATTCCGTACCCACAATAATGCCTTTGTAATCACGACCTCCATTGAATAAAATGAAACTGACCAGCCCAGTTATTGAGTAAGTACTATTCCATGTTAATGTCAGGACATTCTCCCTTTTCCTAAAGTAAGCAAGGGTCCGAAAAACTGGGGTGTATGAGTTTATCCTTTCGCATTAATTATAAGCTGATTGTACGCAGAATTATGATGTGGTTGTAAGTGACATGACATGTTCATTGTTCACATGTTTTTGTTTCGAACAATATCTACATGAGTATTATATTACAGACCAATATAATTATAAAGTACTAGCGGCCCGATACTTGCTTCGCTACGTATAAAGTGAAATAATAAAAACAAATTTATTGAATCATTAAAATTATTTATTCAAAAATTTTAACAATTTTAAAACTTAATCCAAAACATTTAGATAAACAACATTCTTTTTTTTTTCCTTTTCTAGCATGTATAAACAACGACGGGGGGTACCGACTCTCGAACAGGCAACATAAAGTTGGGCTTTGTTGATGGACATAGCAAATGATTAACGCACGGGATATTGCAATCGTTTTAAAATGAAATGCCATATCGGTTGGGTTCATAGGGATACGCGGTATCAAACAAATTTCTCCTTCTGATTTAGCAATTAAAATCGTAGATTCAATTAAATTTGGAAATAAGTTTTTCACTGCCAATCTGGGGCCATTGCACAGTTTCGGTGGATTAAAAAATTACCGTTCATTGAATCATTTGTTACAAAAAACGTGATAAATGAAAAACCACTCGACCTATTTTGTTCAAACTTCACATAAACCATCTACTAATTAGTCACAACAAAGCCTAAATAAACATTTGGTTTGCATAGGTGAGTCCGTTCTTAAGTTATAAAATTACAAAAAAGTGGCATTGATTTTTATATATAGATTGACCAGGAGTATATGAATGATATTATATCTAAATAGCTGTTGCCCGCGACTCCGTTCGCCTGGACTTCAGTTTACAGCGCGAGGTGGTTCCCATAAATTTAAAAGATCTCAGTGGATATAAAATAAGCGCCTGTTAAAATAGGTAATGGGAGCAATATGTAGTACGTCCGCGTTAGCTCCCGTTTTCGCAACATTTATTGTTACTGCTCTGCTCCTATTGGTCATAGCGGGATATTATATAGCCTATGTCCTTTCTAGACTATCTGTGTACCAAATTTCATTACAATCAGTTCAGTAGTTCTGGCGTGAAAGCCGGAAAGACAGACAGACAGACAGAGATACTTTCGCATTTATAATATTAGTATGGATTATGAAAGTGTTATGAAATATTGGACAGCATTACTTTTTTGAGCGTTTATTTTAAAACCTTGCCTCACACTAGGAGTTACTTCTGTGCCGTGGATGCGTTTTCAAACATTTAAACATACACGCACTGGATGGGCTCAGTCTTTCAATAAACATACACGCACTGGATGGGCTCAGTGGTGCAATAAACATACACGCACTGGATGGTCTCAGTGGTGCAATAAACATACACGCACTGGATGGGCTCAGTGGTGCAATAAACATACACGCACTGGATGGTCTCAGTGGTGCAATAAACATACACGCACTGGATGGGCTCAGTCTTTCAATAAACATACACGCACTGGATGGTCTCAGTGGTGCAATAAACATACACGCACTGGATGGTCTCAGTGGTGCAATAAACATACACGCACTGGATGGTCTCAGTGGTGCAATAAACATACACGCACTGGATGATCTCAGTGGTGCAATAAACATACACGCACTGGATGGGCTCAGTCTTTCAATAAACATACACGCACTGGATGGGCTCAGTGGTGCAATAAACATACACGCACTGGATGGGCTCAGTGGTGCAATAAACATACACGCACTGGATGGTCTCAGTGGTGCAATAAACATACACGCACTGGATGGGCTCAGTCTTTCAATAAACATACACGCACTGGATGGTCTCAGTGGTGCAATAAACATACACGCACTGGATGGGCTCAGTCGTGCAATAAACATACACGCACTGGATGGTCTCAGTGGTGCAATAAACATACACGCACTGGATGGTCTCAGTGGTGCAATAAACATACACGCACTGGATGGGCTCAGTCTTTCAATAAACATACACGCACTGGATGGTCTCACTGGTGCAATAAACATACACGCACTGGATGGGCTCAGTGGTGCAATAAACATACACGCACTGGATGGTCTCAGTGGTGCAATAAACATACACGCACTTGATGGGCTCACTGGGGCAATAAACATACATATCAGGGATCAACGTCATACCTACAAACTCGCACGGCGGCACGCTTGCAACGTTCAAAAGCCGAACCGACACTTTTTTTTAAACATTGTGTATTCTGTAACCGTTCATTAACGACATAAATGACTATCATAATTATATTAGTGGCATGTGGTCTAACCTTTTCGCGAAGTTTGCATTACGATGTCAGATACACCCTGTATATTATATATATTTTTTTTTTATAAAATTACAAACTAACACTTGACCACAATTCCGCCTGATAATAATAAATAATGATAATAAAAACTTTATTGTTCAGAAAAACGTTACAATATTTAAATAGCACTAGCCTCCACACTAGGATTCCCTGTGTCGTGGAGACTAGTCTCCTTCGTCTAACAACATTATTAGATCGGTTGATACTTAGCATCGGTCATTAATTATTGATGTGACAAAGACAGGTTGTTCTTCCAAACAAATTTTACTAAAAAAATATGTATCAACTTATTTAGTATGTATTAATTTTGAATTGTTGTGGTGTACCGTGTATTGTGTAGATGTGTGATGAATGAGTGAGTTAAAGTGGGTTTAGATCAATCGAACGAAGTCCTCATAGCACTCCCAAGCAATCGTTGATGGTAAAGCGCACTAGTTTATTAGCCTTTTTTTTATTATTCACTCTAGTCTTAGAAACACCGCCGGCTGGCAAATTGTTCCAATCCCTCGATGTACGCGGTATAAAGGACGAGGCGAAACGCTACGTCTGGTTCGATATTGATTGATTGTTGGTGAACATAATTTTCTTGCAGTTTTCCAAGTGATGATGGAATTCGAGAATAATGGGCTGAAGTTATTCCATTTGAACCAACAACTAAAACAAGGTTTTATACATTTGCAGTATGATGGTTGTCAATTTTTGTCTTTCAAAGTGTATTGTATTTGTTACGTCTGTAACACTTTGTATAAATAAATGTGATGATTTCTTGAACATGGCTGTTTGTTATTTTTTAACTATATTACGCGTCGCGTCGTCCACTTATCACAGGCGGTGCGTGCGTGACTACTAGCTAGACTGCTAGCTAGCTAGAGTACCGAGAGAGCACCCGAACTGAGGCGCGTGGGTATGACCTGCGTTCCAAGCGTTTCTATTAAGTCAACGTACTGAAAACCTTATTCACTAAGTTCATTTTGCATTTTATATACAGGGTGTATCTGACATCGTAACGCAATCTTCGCGAAAATGCTACACCGCATGCCACTAATAAAATTATGATAGTCATTTAAGTCGTTAATGAGCGGTTACAGAAATAGCATTGTTTAAAAAAATGTGTCGGTTCGGCCTATGAACGTTGCAAGCATGCCGCCGCGTGTGTTTGTGGGTATGACGTTGGCCACTGATGTGAACTCTATTAAATCAGCTGATAGGATAGTTTTCGAGTTTTGTTCACATTGCGCTTTTTTGTGTAATTAGCGAATTATTTAATTTCTCCTTTAAAATCATATTGGGTTATAAAAGTATAGCAATTATGAACGGTTTAAAATGATAAAACTGCATAGATATATTTTTTTAATTAGGAAATAACCGACGAAAAATTCCGTCACCGGGGGGTTCAGAATCATGTACTGGATCCATGGTACTCGTTTGTGCGTCGATGTCAGAGACACCCTTTATATCAATACTGCCTTTTACAGCATGTAATTTAATAAATACTTTCGAAGATATTACAGAGACATAGAGACTGCGACGCACAGGGGCAACGCGCGCCTGTAACTGTCCCTATGTATGTTTTGATCTTTAAAACTAAGTAACGGGATGCGCTTTTCTTTAATAGATAGAGTGACTCAAGGTAAAGTTATATATACCTAATATAATACATTTATTTGAGTGAAGCCGGGTCGGATCGCTAGTATACAATATAATAATATAGTTCATGTTTTATTTTGTAGCTACCTCTTACTGTTATTAGATTTTTACTCAAAACAATTTTGAAGTTTATTAAATGTCCCAATTTTCTTATGAACTGTGTACACCCTACTAGAAAGGGACAGAGGGGCCTTTGTGCGTTTCTCTTTCTAGGAACGCCTTTGCCGGCTCGTCAGCATTCTAGGTATTTATGTAACTTCTTTGGATGTAGGTCACTTACTCACTGCCAATAGTAAGTATTTCGATTGCACTCTGAACACTGAGTAGAGAGAGGTGCTATACACACTTCAGACAGACGCTTCCCCCTCTATTTCGCTGTGAGTTAGAGCAAGATAAGAATAGCCTGTCTACCGCTGCCTAATGCATGAGAGAAAGGGAAGCCAGACAGACTGGCTCCGTAACGCGTTAAGTAACGGAGCGGTTTACTCTCCAATAAGAAGTTATCAAGTTCAAAAAGTTATGGCAGTTAGCTAGAGTTTTAAATCATAAATGATCTGTCAGAACATGTCAACTAACTTTTGGAGTTTCCATCAATCCATACTAATATTAGAAATGCGAAAGTGTGTCTGTCTGTCTGTCTGTCCGGCTTTCACGCCAATACTACTGAACCGATTGTAATGAAATTTGGTACACAGGTAGTCTAGAGCCTCAGAAAGGACATCCATAGTAATATTATAAATGCGGAAGTAACTCTGTCTGTCTGTCGGTCTGTCTGTCTGTCTGTCTGTCTGTTACGCTTTCCCGCTTAAACCTCTCAACCGATTTTGATGAAATTTGGCACAGACAATCTTTAGACCCTGAGAAAGAACATAGGGTACCTTATATCAGGGAAAAATTTGATATTCCCGAGGGAAATCTAAAAAGCGCGATATAACCGAACTCCACGTGGGCGAAGCCGCGGGCGGGAAGCTAGTAGACTATATAACATCCCGCTATCACCAATAGGACCAGAGCGGTAACAAAAAATGTTGAGAAAACGGGAGCTAAGGCGGTTTTACTACATATTGCTCCGATTATTTTAACAGGCGCTTATTTTATATCAACTGAGCTTTTTTAATTTACGGGAACCATCGCGTGCTGTAAACTGTAGCCCACGCGGGCGGAGTCGCGGGCAACAGCTAGTTATACTATATAATACATAATCACATTAAAAATGTCAACTGGTTTAAGAAATATTATCCTGTATTTGTGTCACCCTCATTCCTCGTATATTTTTCTTCACCGCTAAGCCGGTAATAAATTTTAATTATGCACGTATAAGTCTGACAGCACATTTGTACCGCAGCCTAAATTAATGACCATTGGCTTTCAGTTTCCCGAAACTCCCAAGTGTGTTATTTCTCGATAGCAAACAATTCGAGATGCTTTTCCTAATAAATTCATTGAAGGTAGAAGGCAGAAAATATTATTTTCTGAAAGAAATAATTTTATCGTCTTGAAATGTAACTATTGAAATATAATATTATTATAGTTCATATACACACAGACCTCTTCGCATTCTGGAGTTGGTCGAAGCATGAAAAACCTCTATACGTAGAGACTCTTAATACGATTCCGCCAAGAAGTATTAATGTGTTCCATAAACACAATACTGTGTCCTTCGAACCCTGCCAGCTACATGTTACAGGAACCGGTTGATGTTAGTGATGGCGCCAAACACGTATCCGATTTCTGGGCCAAGTTCATCTTATCATTGGGCCATGACACGCTAAGAAGAAGAAGCATCATTTATAAAGACAAAAGTTTGCGAGTGTACGTGTATTTGTGTCTGTTTGTATGTTTATTACTTCTTCACGCTCAAATACATCACTAATTTGATTAAATTTAGAACACACAGTTTACTATAATATTATACTTTAAAATTATTTTAATTTATTTATTTTCACTATTAGAAATTAAAAATTCCTGTATCACAAGAGTCAGTACATCTATACTAATATATAAAGCTGAAGATTTTGTTTGTTTGTTCGAACGTGTCAATCTCAGGAACGACTGGTCCGATTTAAAAAATTGTAGCTCATTAATCCTTTAGCCTATACAACGTGTAACATAAAGGGTATATACATACCAAGGACATGGCATCTTTAGATGATATCAAACTATATCGGAAGGGTTTCAACTCAAAATAAAACACTCAAAAAATTTATAACAAATTATTGGTTTCGTGTGTTTCTTAAAATCAAATCATAACGAACGTGGCACCACACTACATACGTTAATAACTACTCGTTACACGTCACGTTACTTGCCAAAATCCGATAAATGTCTTCAATAACTCTGTGCGCCTAGTATGGTAGTAGCCCATCACAGGCGGTGTTTTTCCTCATAACTTCCAAAATTAAATAAATAGGATTAAAAAACCCTTCCAATATCGTTTGATATTATGTAAAGATGCCATGTTGTATAATATCTGCTTGATTCCGTTTACTTTACAATGCTCCGTTCCGCTAATTTAAAGTATAGATCGCGGGTCGGAATGTTACATTATGTTTTCCATTGTTGACGTTAAAGTCAAACATTAACATACACAAACTACACAACACTCATTTTAACTTTAACTTTGACCTTGATCTTGACCTTGGCATTGGGCTCTGGACTTGGACCGTGGACTTGGACCCTGGACTTGGACCATGCACTTGGACCCTGGACTTAGACCCTGGACTGGGACCCTGGATTTGGACTTTGTCTGGCCAGCGGCCTGCGGGCTGAGGACAGACAGACGCGCGCGATTATCTTTGCATACAGTTCACTAAACAATTGTAAACCTTATTTATATAATATATACTGGCAAGAAAAGCCGTCTTTATTTCCCGGACTACTCAACATACTTGAACCCTGTACTTGCACTTTGTTTGTTTATTATAGCAGGAATGGGAAATCCTCATGGACACCTAGACTACCTCACTGGTGAATCAGTCAAGGCAGTGCTGGACTCTTAGTGGATAAAACGCACTCCTGCCTTTGCTCAGTGTCTTTGATCAGTGACCTTTTTATGCATTGTTGTATGTATTGCTGTCTTTTAGGTGTTTTAAGTTTTTGGACAGTCCCATTTTTGGATGTTCTATTCTTATATTTGTATACAGAGTGGTGCTAACAATACGACAATAAATGAAAACACAAAGAGTGCTCGTTCACAGGAATAATCCTAAACTATAGAAAAAACCTAGCATCAAAAATGGATGAACTTCTGCATCCTAAATATACTTAAAAAAACTAATTTTATTTAAACTATATTAATTGAATTAATGTTTGGCTTAAAGAGACTACTCCTCAAGAATGGCATACAGCTGCGTACAGGCCCGTTGATAGGATGCAATTTTAAAGCAAACCATCCGGTCATAGAATAAAGAGAGGGAAGTACGTTATCTTCATACAAACGGACCGCGCGCGGCTTGTATGTGTGCGCCATAGTATCTATGCGTCGCCGCACGCACACCTAAACACAATATTAGAGTGCCTATGACTGCGCTAGTCGCGGCTAGCACGGAACGAGGTTCGCGCGTCACGGCTTTTCGGCACATTAGCTTTTAAAAAATGATCACATAAACTGCAAAGTTGGTATGTCTATTTATGAACAAATAAAAGACTTATATTTTTCAAATTATATTTCTAAAAGTTATTTACAAGGATACGGATATATTACACATTAAAGTTTAATAACAACGCGTTTCGTAATAGTCGAAACCGAAGAAAGTAGGTATTTTTCTGTAGCTAATTTGTAATTTTGTATATGTGTGATTCAATAGATGTTATGTTTGTATTATTTATATTTGTATTAATTAAAAATAAAAATAAATATGGTTCTTTATGTGTACAAAACTAAAAATAAAAATTACAAAAAAAAAAACTGACTAGTATATGTAAACTAAATACTAAGCAAATAATTTAAACATAAGCTCTTAGTCTATAAATATTTGTTAGCGGTTTGGGCGACAACCGTAACCGACGAAGCGCGGACAGTCGTCAACCCTAAGACAGTAGGCAATTAAATCGCGGATTGGGTCGCAGATAACCTACTTCCCCTCTTTATTCTATGATCCGGTTCTGAACACACGTGAAAGCGAAGTCTCTAAGGATCACACAGGCTGGAGATGCTGGCTGCGAAGGTAGGTCCAAGATTGACCTAATTTAGGGTAAATTGCCACCCATTGTAAATGTTCACCATTTTTTAATATCTATCACCAAGATCTTAGCAACTGCTGCATCTTAGTATCAGACGCGTATGCGTAAAGACAACATTCCCTAGTCACATGAATAGTTACCGCTGAGGTTGACCAGTGGTAAGTGACCAGAAGCGCATTAGAAACGCAAATGAAGAAAATCTAGTCCTGTAAAAGAGGACTCAGTCAGATAAAACAAGATGTAAATAAAGTGCCTGAGAGATGCTAATAGTTACGGTAACGGGTGTTTCAGCAAAATTCACGAAAGAAAATTGAACGAGTCAAAAAACAGGAATAAGGTCTGAAAAGCTTACCTGGCCAGTGAAGAAATGGTGGGCGGGAGGGCAATTAATTTTTTGATTCTATGTGAGCTAGGTGCATGAACTAGGTGTCCAGAGATGCGTCCAAGCGCGTGCTAGCTATCTATGAAGGTTTTGGAATTTACTCTGAAGAAAAAACTGAAATTATACTGAACCCCCTGGACTTGGACCCTGAACTTGGACCCTGGACTTGGACCCTGGAAACCTGGACTAGGACCCTGGACTTAGACTTGTATCCTGGACTTTGACTTGTACCCTGGACTTAGACTTGTACCCTGGACTTGGACTTGTACCCTGGACTTGTACCCTGGACTTGGTCCCTGGACTTGGACCGTGGACTTGGGCTCTGGACTTGGACCCTGGACATGTTCCCTGGACTTGGACCCTGGACTTGAATCCTGAGACTTGAGACTTGGACTTTGCCTTTGCCTTGCCTCTGATTCTGACTCTAACTCTGATGCTGACTCTGATTCTGACTCTGCCTCTGACTCTGATTCTGACGCTGACTTTGACTCTGACTTCGACTTTGACTTTATGTCCAAGACTAACATGTAGGATAGTTTTGACATTCCCACGGGTTTAAATCTTATGCGGGTGAACCGCGTGGCGCAGCTACATAGTTTAGACATATAACGGTCAATCTGGGTAAATTTGATTGGTTCGGGTAACATTGACAATGGGATCATGAATTAGTATCGATTTTTTTTTTATAATACTAACTCAATTTACAAATACTTTTTGTAGCTTTGTATTTTTAAACTAGCTGTTACAGAGCTAGTTTAAAAATACAAAGATTTAAATTTTTTAAACGTAATTTTGTTTTTTTTTAGCTTTTTTTTCTACTAGGTTATGCAAAAATGTAGTCTCTAACGTGTTTATATGCTCATTTAAAATTTGTATAATAATGCCAAACGTCTTAGACTGATTTTTTTGATTATTTTATAAAATATGTATGTAAGACAAAAATGAAAATTATTGGATTTTTTTCGTCAGTTACTCTCATTTAAAAAAAAAAACAAAGCAATGTTACCCAAATCAATTCAAAATATTATTATTACTGCTTTTCTATCAATGTCTGTCAAAGTTACACATATAAATACCGTCATTACATGACTAACTTTGACAGACTAGAAAATCGAGTGTTTTATGGACAGGCGAGTTTCTAGATAATTTTATTAATTTTTACTGATGAAAACTGTCATGAGAGCACTCACAAAATAAAATACATTCGTGTGATAGCATTAAAATTTTAAAATATTATGTAAAATACCGCATTTACCTATCAAAGTTACCCAGATTGATGGTAAGTAAAGTGGCAATTTTTTATATGTACTTCTGTATCATCTCACAAAATGATTTTATAAGGGTGTGTTATAAAATCATTTTGTTTCATGTTACTCATTTGTTAGACATTACTCTTGTACAAAAGCCCTCTCCGTATTGAAGTATCGTATGTGTTTACGACGACTTATTCATTCATGTTGACTAAATCAAAGACATTTTGGAGATTTTTCGATTTGCCGCTACACAGACGGGTGCCGCGATTGATTGACTCTGCTATTTGGCGACGTAACGTTCTCCATTTATATGAAGAACTCACAAGTTCCTTCGGGACATACGCGAGGGAATATAGGACACGTGAACGGCATCGCCTTGATCCTTACGATCGCGACGTAATTATGAATTATTACACTATATTTTCAGACGCAGACCTGTAAATATTTTAGTTTTATTGTATTTTTATCATGTGCAGCATATGTAGATAGTAAGAAAATAAATGTACAACATTGTATAGCTAGTGACACGATGGTTGGTCTTATCGTTAAAAGCGATCTTTTAATGAAGATATTTAGATCGATTTAGATAGAAAAGGAAGATAAAAGTACATGAAGTTTGTGTTCACATAGAATAGAATAGAATAGAATAGAATACTCTTTATTATGTATACCACACAGATTACAGAACATAAATAAAAATATTTTACAAAGGGTGACACAATGGGCGGTCTTATCGCTAAGAGCGATCTTTTACAGACAACCTTTGGATGGAATTCTAAGAGGAAGGATAAAGAAATAATGTAGGTAGTCTACAGTGTACTATTTACATAGATTATACAATAAATATATACGTTAAGTGTATCATACTAGTTTAGATAAATTTATAAGTAAGTACATCTTTTAATATAAATATCATTCAAGAGCATATTAAATATACTAATATGTTTAAAGAGAGAGGAAGTGCTTTTTATCATAGTTTTAAAAGTAAACAGTGTTTGAGCACGCCTTATACACGCAAGTCATTCCAAAGCCGAACTGCTTGTACAGTAAAGGATTTATCATAGAAACTAGTGGAATGCATCGGCATCTCTAATACCAGGTTTTCCGATAACCTCAGATATCTATTATGTGTGTCATGAAAGAACTTGAAACTTTCTTTAAGAGGGGGTCTTAGGATTAAACAAAATGTTCTAGAGCTGAAATAGCATATGAGAATTCCGACGAAGACATATGGGAAGCCACTTAAGCTTTGAACGAAATTCAGATATTATGTGATCATATTTGCGCAGGCCAAATATAAATCCTATGCAAAAGTTTGGAAGTCGCTCAAGTTTATCTAGTTGTGCCTCAGTAATATCTGGATAACTGACATCTGCGTAGTCAAGGATGGGAAGTAGAAGTGATTGTGCAAGCGCAGTTTTAGTGACAGTAGGAAGAAAGTTCCGTAATCGTCGCGGAGACTTACCAGATGCAAAAATATTGCGACTGACATCCTGTAGCTGTGGATCCCAGGAAAGATGCTTGTTGATCCACATACACCTAATGACACATTTTATGATCTTGAAAATAATATATTTCTTTAAATTTCTAATAAATATATTTTTAATTTCTGTTTTCTACTATGAAAAATTACTTCAAATGTGTAGTATTTACTAGATAAATTTTCCTGTATTTTATGGTTAGTAAAAATTTTATTTATCAAGACTAAAAAATGGCATCCTTTATACCACATTATATTTTGTTTATGCGAAAACCGAAACACGTGTCCAGTATTTTGAAGTAAAGAATCTATGTACAAAATGTCAAAAAGATATCATGAGAAACCACAAAGTTATGAGCTTGTTGAGCGACAAGGTTGTGTTGTATCTCCGTTACTCTACAATATTTATTCCCAGGCAGTGATGTTGGAGACTCTTAAAAGTCTGGAAGCCGGAGTAAAGATCAACGGCAAGGTCGTTAATAATCTGCGTTATACTGATGGTACTGTTCTCATTGCATCCTCTGAACAAAACTTGCAAACTATTGTAGATAAAATCAATGAATGCAGCAAGAAGGCCGGTCTGTCTATGAACATCAGTAAGACAAAATTAATGGTAGCCGCACAAGTATCTCGGTGCTTGGGTAAATGAAGGATGGGAGTCCGACCAAGAAATTAAGAGCCGGATAGAACTTGCCCGAGCATCTTTTAACAAAATGAAGAATTTTCTGTGCTGTCCTAAACTCCACATGTATAAAGCTCTCCGAGTCAGGTTACTGATGTGCTACGTATGGCCTGTCGTCATGTATGGCTGCGAAGCATGGACTCTGAAAGAGGACACTACACGACGCGTACAGGCTTTTGAAATGTGATGCTAGCGTCGTATGCTGCGCTCAAACTGTGAACAAGACATAAATCGTGGCTGCATAACATCAGGGAGTAGAACGGCATTACTTCCGTACAAACACTGTTTCGACTCGCGGTTGAACGGTGCGTTGACCTCTGGCGTCAGCTGTTGTGCGAACGCGGAGTACTATGATCTACCGTATACCCCCGAAATTGTTGCAGTGTGGTTAACACTGCAACAATTTCTAAATGTATTTGGGAAATAATATAACATGATGTAAAAATGATGAAATTGATTCAGTTTTGGAGGTTTGAGGAGCTGCGTGTAAAGCTAACTCATCTTCCATAGAAAAGAGATGATCTTCCGACCAAACTGGTTGTCTGGCGGGCCACTTGCCTGCCGGTTGATGTCGCGAGCTTGTAGTTGCATGGAAATCTTTGATTGCGAGATGTAGAATTCGTGTGACGTCAGTAGGACGCGTTGTTCGCATGTTGTGTGTTGCACCGCTACACAGTTGTTATTCTGAACAAAGTATATTCAGGTTTCGCATAAACAACAAATAACGTTCTATATAATATATATATTTCTATCGTTGACAGCCTCCGTGGCGTAGCGGTAGCGGACGCGGCCGCTGCGCAAGGTGGCGCGGGTTCGATCCCCGCACAGTGCAAGTATTTGTATGCATGAATATGAATATTTGCACTGGTCTGGTCGTGCTTCGGAAAGCACGTTAAGCCGTTGGTCCCGGTTGCCATACAAACATCTAGTGGCAGTCATTACGGGTTGTTGGAGCCCTCAAAAGTCCAACAATTGGTCTAACTGCAATGCTTCGTTGTCGCCTTCGGGTTGTGGAGGTCAGACGGCAGTCGCTTCACGGAAAATGTCGTAGTTTAGCCATATCAGCGGTTGGACTGGTAAAGCGGACCCCAGATTCCAAAGCTGAGAAGGCTTCGGATGCGACTGGGATTAACGCTGGGATGAACAAATAACGTTCTATAATAAATACAAAACATATACTAGACTATATTATAAATAAATATCTACATATATATATATATATATAATATAATATAATAAAAGAAGTGCAAAGAACATTCTTTTATATAAATTATATACTAGTGCTTGACCGCAATCCGCAAAAGGCGGCGTTGCTAAGCAGTGATGCAATCGTTGATGTTAAAGCGTGCTAGTTTATTAAGAGCCTATTCACTCTAGCCTTGAACATACTTAAATTGTAGTCAACGGAAATACCGCCGCTGGCAAATTGTTCCAGTCCCTCAATCTACGCGATATACAAGACGAGGCGAAACACTTCGTCCGGATCGTAGTGGTGTGAACAACGTAAGGGTGGAAATTCGCCGTGCGACGGGTCCTCCCATGATGGACGACCGAGAAGGGGGAATTAAATCATGCAATAATAAAATGACGTACGGAGATTACCTGGTAACAGAATTGCTTACCTTATTTTACATATCCATGACGTCCCATCGGCATTACTATGTGGAAGAGTAGTTTTGTCAGAAACATACAGTTGTCCTCATTTAAAATGCGGCTGAGTGCCAATTATGGTGAAATTCTTATACGAGCGTAATTTCGGTCAGAAGTGTTGGTAGCGAATGCATAACGTCGGGGGTAGTTATGGAAGACGTAATTACATAGCATTTTCCTAATTAACAAATAGTTTCAACTTTAAAAACGAGGTTATGTTTGTCGTGGGATGAACAGTAATAGTACAGAGTTTCATGTTTCCCGGTAGATGCTTTGATATAAAATATTATCTCCTCTCGTAGCAGGAATTTTATGAATGTGATATAATCAAATAATCTTATTAGAACTTTTGAATGAATAACATGGCTGATATTTTTTTTTAAATAAGCGTTGCCTTCTCTAGGAATTTCTCCTGTATCGTGGGTGTGTTTACAAACATATACACTCACATATACAAACAGCCAGACACGGGACAACTAATTGTAGGCCAAACAAATGTTTGTTCCTTGCGGGAATCGAACCCACGACACGCAGCGCAGCAGTCGATCGCCCAGCCACTGCGTCAATCGTGTCGCCACTAGTCCAGTATCCTGGGCCTGTAGCCAAAGTAACATCGCTTCATAGCGAAGCGAAATCGAATACCAAACCAACCAATGGCGGGAACGATTGACCACGCGACGCGATAAATAACGTGGTCAATCGTTCCTGCCATTGGTTGGTTTAGTATTCGATTTCGCTTCGCTAGGAAGCGATGTTACATTGGCTAGGCCCCCTGAATAGTCATACTTAACGTTACTCCTCATTTATTATGCGCACAAGGGTGTAAACTCTTTTTACCAGCGTAAGTATTCCCCTTTCCACTTTCAACCCCTCTGCCTTCAAAGCAAAAGTGAACAGACATTTTCTGTTCTGTTCCATTATAGACCTCTTCTATCACTTTTCATCAGGCGTCATCAATGTCAAGAGCAGCGTATGGCAATAAAAAAAAAATAGGGCCTTTCCATTATCTATAATTGCGGGCAATAATAAATCAATATATTTTTGTAACAGTTTTACTCAAAATTATTTTAAATATTTTTAAAACACCCCCGAAAAAAACGGTGTTCCGCTTGCCGTTAACTCAGTAAAATGTGATATAAATGGTCTTGAAATCTGAAAAACAGATAAAAATATCCGTTTAGCATCGAGCCCGACCTTTTTGTAGATAATGTGATGACGATGGGTATTCAATGTTTCTTCACCTACCTACCGTAATTTCCCAATAGGCTGAGCTTCTGATAAAAAATTGTGTATTTATATTAGGTACAAGTAGTCATATTTATAACTTAATTTTCAGAAAAAGAAAAGGGATTGAAATCGTCTATAACGATGATAGTAGTACCGGCCTAGCGTTAACGTCCCCGAATTATTAGGTGTGCCTATGTCGTTTTAAATCATGGAGTCCTTTTATTTGTGTATATAACTTCATTACTGTTACTCTCAAAACCAATGATTTACGCACAGCATCCTCGTGATAGTTTTTATTATCAAAATATCTGATACGCCCCTCCGCTCCGCCTACAGTGGAAGAAGCCATTTCATGATTCACCTAAAAACAAAAAACGCCTGTCGAGCGTTAATGAAAAGTTTTCCACCACGTATGATATATATCAATATGACAGCTCATATATATGGTGTTTTGTTCATCACAAATTCGTTCGTTCGTGAATAAACGGTAATTTGACAGCCTGAAAAAGTGTAATAACACCAGGGAATAATATTTAAAAAGTAAGGCATGAATTCAGTTAGCCTAAACGTTTTTTAAGCGAGATCTTTACATCTCAAAATACAATTCATTGTAAAAAGGTACGTAATATAGAAAAAGGTTAGGAAATTGAAAATTGTGCCGCGGAATATAACCCTATTACTGAGGAAATGAGCTACGTGAGTATGTTTTAGAATTCTCCTTCCTCGTCGTCGGCTCGGCAGTGAGTTAATACGAAGTTACTCTACCTTAGAGGTATCTTGCTTTTAAGCAATAAGGAAGATTGTCCCGAAAACATTTGCCGATGGAGATCGTCAATTGCTTTATCGATAAATGGTTTTATTTTGTAAGTAGGTTTGCATAAACACATTTACACGACAATCATATTTTAAATACTAGATGAATTCGGTTTTTCCTATGTTGGGTAGATAGAAAAATCGAATTCATCTAGTTTAGTTTAGTTTTGGTCCGAGAAGAAAACCTGAAACAAACTCTGGCCTCTTTTAAAGTCCGGGTACATTGGTCAGATCATATAAAGGCCTCGTATATCGATGTCCGAGATATCAGACTGCCCGAAATCCTACTTAAATAAAGTGTGTGACTTTTTTAGTGGCCAGTGCAAAACTGGCTTCTAAAATCTAACCTCCATGTCTTGACCCCTCCATCATTACTTTCATCGACAAACCCCTTCTAGCTGGTACTTCACAAATCCCTACAAATTCTCTCGCTCTGTTGGAAGTGGACGAGTCAGAGATTGAATCCACTATTATGCAGCTACGTAGTGACTGTGCAATAGTTTGGTTCAAAATACATGAGCAGTCTTTCCACGCGTTTGTGAGAGATCGTGCGGCTGAACTCAAAACTTATGTATTGAGGGGCGCGACGTTACGACGAAATATACCAAAAGGAAAATTAAGTAAAAAATATTTAAGTATGCCACGTAAATTACTCAAATTGCTAGACCATAAATTACGCAAAACTAATAGGACAACGACAAAAATAAAATTACCCATTTTTAATCTTCACATTCACAATAATTAAAATGACAGCCTCCGTGGCGTAGCGGTAGCGAACGTGGCCGCTGCGCAAGGAGGCGCGGGTTTGATCCCCGTACAGTGCAAATATTTGTATGCATGAATATGAATATTTGCACTGGTCTGGTCGTGCCTCGGAAAGCCTGTTAAGCCGTTGGTCCCGGTTGCAATACGAACGTCTAATAGCAGTCGTTACGGGTTGTTGGAGCCCTCAAAAGTCCTACAATTGGTCTAACTGCAATGCTTCGATATCGCCTTCGGGTTGTGGAGGTTAGACGGCAGTCGCTTCACCGAAAATAAAGCGGACCCCAGACTCCAAAGCCGAAAAAAAAAGCTTCGGATGCGGCTGGGATTAACGCTGATATTGATGACGATTCACAATAATTGAATATGTTAATGTTGTAGTGTCGGGAGTTTGGTCGTGGAAGGTCTCCACATCTATGTCTCTCTGGCGCAGCATCGTTGGTCGTGTTGTTGGGTTCAGCACCTCGATCAACTGTCGTCTTCCTTCCTATTCACTAAGTTTCCGTTTAGTAAGTAAGTAGTAGTAGTATTTAGTTTAGTAAGTAGTAAGTTTAAGTTTATTTTTTAAGTGATTGGGCTTAATAAACTAGCGCGCTTTACCATCAAAGATTGCGTCACTGCTTACCATCGGGCGGGATTGCAGTCAAGCGCTTATAATTATTAAAAAAATAAATAAAAAAGAAATAATAATATACTTAAAAACCTACTAAGCAAACGTCATGGTAAATATAATATTTTAAGGTCGATGCTTATAAAAAAAACAAAAGAAAATATATTTTCAATCTGTAAAAAATGGAAGCAGTACAATTCCAAGCCCTTTTGTCCTCGATATAATCCTTAAAGTATAAAAAGCATTCTGGCACAACTTACATTTAATTAATGAATAGAATTTATTTAGCGTATAAATTGGCATCTAAACCAGCCACCTATTTACTTGAGCCTTGTCGTAGGTTAGCAACAAAATACTTTTGGGATTTTATAATACTTGAAGCTAAAGGTTAAAGTAGAAAGAAAGGGGAATCTGAGTGCTGTTCTTTAATCAAATGTCACTTTTGTTACCATTTCAACAAATTTGCTCAGTTATTAATATTTTGAAAACAAAAGTGTTCATCAAATTTGTAGTTGACAGTACAACAAATGTGATATATTGAGTAATGGATGAACCTTGGATTTTATTTTATGCTAATTGGTTATGTTGAGTTTTGTTTTACGTAAATAATCCGATGAGTTGATGAGAGTTTGGGTTTATTATTTATTATAATGAATAGAAAATTTGAAAAACCGGCGCGCCTTGTTTTTTGTGATACATTACCTCCGTAGAAATGTATCACGTAACATAAGGTTACTTATTATTTCTACATTTCCGATAATAGCCATTATCTGAATATTCAGGACAGGAATAATTTAGTGTAATCCATACTTTATATTAAAATAGATAAGGTATAGATAAATAAATATATACGGATATATTTATATATATATATATTTTTTTTTTTTTTTTTTTTATTCACACAGATTGAGCTAGCCCCAAAGTAAGTTCGAGACTTGTGTTATGGGATACTAACCCAACGATACTATATTTTATAATAGATACATATATAGATAAACATCCAAGACCCAGGACAATTAGGAAAAGATCGTTTCCCATCATGACCTGGCCGGGGATCGAACCCGGGCCCTCCACGTCGCAGGCTGGCGGGTTGACCGCTGCGCCACGGAGACCGACCGTATCCGACCGATTGTATCAAATATATTATTTATATTTTAGATATCTATACTCTTTTACTTTTCAGGATGGGAAATCATCAAATGACCTCTCCCGCTTTGGGCGGAGGGAAAGGGCATGTCAGACTTTTAGTGTTCACTTGCCTGTGCTCCAGGGACCACGGTATCTTTTTCGAACAATCCGCGGACCTGGCAAGCGTCGGTCTTCGTCGACCCCGTCACGATGTGCTGACATCTCTTTGAGGTATGCATAGACCACAACGCGCCGTCGACCCGGGCCTGGTCATTACCGGGCGGCAAGCTGCCTACTGCTCGCCGCCCGCAAGCCTGCACCTATGGTGGCCGGGACATCAACATTGTAAGGCAATAGCGACTGCTAGAGCAGGCGCTATTGCCACAACCAAAGGTCTACCTTTGTTTGTGTTATAACCGTAGTCTTTGTATTTATGGAGTGTGTCTTGTTGAAAGTGATGTTGAAAACATTTTTGTGCGTTAGCGTGATAGCGATGATGGGAATTTTGCTGTTGACAGTTGTTTTGACAGTGAAAGTAAAGTGACAGAACCAGCATTTGAAAACGATGGTGAGTGAGAATGATGAGATACCATTACAAGAATACGTCTCAAGTGACACTTATAAAGGAAGAGATGGAACAATTTGGATATCAGATCCAGACAGGCAAAGCAGAACGCCTCGACACAACATAATTCGCGGTGGCATTCATAAGGTGATTCTTCCTCCGGAGAAAGAACCAATAGAAAGTTTAGGCCTTTTTTTCGACGATCACGTATTAGCAATAATAGTAAAATATACCAATACTGAAGGGCTTACACTTCTACAAAATTGATGAAAAGCAACAAACAAAATCGAAATGCAAGCTTTTATTGACTAATAGACGTCAATAAACAGGGAGGTGTGGATTTTAGAGAAAATTGGGACCCTATCTTTTTCAATCCAACAATCCGAGCTACAATGGGAAAAAAATAGATTTGCTTCTTTACAATTATTTTCAATGAATCCATACAAAAAGGTACATTTCCACAAATATGAAAAGAAGCCTTAGTCGTCCCTGTTCACAAGTCAAGCGATGAATCACAAATTGCTAACTACAGACCAATTTCAATTCTATCTGTTTTTGCGAGGCTCTTTGAATCTCTGATAAGCCCTTTTATTACATCACATCTAAAACAATTAATTTCGCCCTGCCAACATGGTTTCTTTACAGCTAGATCAACATCGACGAATCTAATATCACTTGTCTCGTGCTTTGCTTATCATGTAGACAACAGGACATCAGTAGACGCTATTTATACTGATTTTAGTAAAGCGTTCGACAAAGTAAATCACTCAATTTTAGTTAACAAATTACTAGCATATGGTTTATCAGGAAAGATGTTGAAATGGATAGAGTCCTACCTAAAACAAAGATGGTCAAGAGTCGTAGTAAGTGGCTACACATCTGATCGGTTTCCCACAATATCCGGGCTACCTCAGGGCTCTCATCTAGCTCCAATTTTATTCACCATATTCATTGATGACATCACACGATACCTCAAGTACACAGACTGTTTCTTGTTTGCAGACGACTTAAAAATTTCCAGACCCATTACCTCCACGCAAGACATACAATTGATTCAAGAAGATATAAATAATCTACATAGGTGGTGTGTTGACAACGACATGTTTTTAAATACCGAATGTAAATGTATAAGATTCACGAGGAGCCCTTCAAAATCGCCTTTAAGTTACAAAATAAATGGTGAAATATTGGAGGAGGTTGAGGTGATTCGGGATCTTGGCGTGTACTTAGACAATAAATTGAGATTTCACAAGCACATTGAAAAAATAACGACAAAAGGCTACAAAAGGCTGGGTTTTGTAATCCGTAACAGCAAAGAGTTCAAAAAGCCTTCTACCAAAAAAACATTATTGAAAACATTGGTTCGATCTGGTCTTGACTATTGTAGTCAGATATGTCTGTACAAAAAAGGTTTATGTGACACCTTGCTTAACAATGCCATGAAGCTAAACGTCTACAGTCATATGCCTCGCGTCTGAAACATTTTAACTTGAACAGCCTTCAGGATCGCAGATTGCTATTGGATCACATGTTCTTATATAAATTAGTCAATGATTGTCCAGACATTGATTCTCCAGACCTTTTGCAGAAAGTGAAAATGCTCTAAATAGACTGCCCAGATCTCACACTTATGTAGCCTTCTGTCAGACTCCGTCAAAAAGTAACCTAGGACATTTCTCCACCATCAACCGACTAGGTAAACAATACAATGCCTCAGTCAAGAAAAACACAAGCATTGATATTTTCTCAAAGAAGTACTCCGTCTTCTGTCGTAACATTTTATCATCGTTCACCACCTAACAATGATTGAGCTTTGTCCTTTTATTCTATGTTCTGTTGATAAATTGCATTCTTGTTGTTCTCTCTTAATATTATATAAATAAATAAAAATCCGACCACAAAATGATACATGCTGTGGCAACCTATAATTAAGTCTGCACTCAACATAGGATTTTATATTATTGTAATACATAAATGTAACTAGTGTAAGATTTGTTGGTTGTCCTAAATAAATAAATAAATAAAAATCTCACCCAAAAGCTCGGGCTTGGAAGTGACGATCCTACCATCCCCAGTCTTCAGCTTCGCAAATAGGCTCTGTCCAATAAACAGATCTCGTGCGAACACTTTGGAGCCTCTGTTCTGCTCGATAGCCTCTTTAATACAATTTGTATTAAATTGGCGTATAACGCGAGTCAGAGACTTTGAGATTTGTCTGTTAAGGCAACTGATACGCGAAGCGTCTTCAGGGGATTTCAAGATCACCTCCCGTCTTTCTTCAATTAGCCGACGCGTGGGACCGGAGATCTTCTTCTGTCTTTTTGAATGAAGGGTTTTGTAAAACTTGGACCATTCCGTTTGGAGAGTTTCCACAAACCTGTTGTTATAGTCGTCTACATCTACGCATTCAGCGAGGCATTTGAAGCGATTATGCAGTTTGATCTGAAAGCTTTCGGGGTTTTGGAGTTAGGTTGACGTTGGACGGAGCGTAGACTTCATAAGTCGAGAGCATTCGAGCTTAATGTTGAGATTAAAGATGCCTCTAACAATACGGTGATCACTCCCGGTTTTAACCGCATGGATCATGGAGATATCGTTGAACACTTGCCATCTCGTTGACATTATGAACTCTATCTCATTTTCGATCTGACCATCGGGGCTAACCCAGGTCCACTTGCGGTGCAATGGTTTCTTGAAAAAAGAATTTATCACAAAGAGTCCTTCCTTTTTCACGAAATCCATTAGCATCTGACCTTGCGGATTTCCAACTCCAAATTGCCCCACTTTCGTCTCGTCCGCCTCTCGCATGCCCAGTTTTGCGTTAAAGCCCCCCATGACAACAGTGTAGTGGGTTTTGGAGGAATGTATGGCTCTACTGACGTCCTCATACATAGCCTCTGCCTCATCGTCGGAGTGTTTAGACGTCGGAGCGTAGACCTGTATAACCTTTAACGAATATCGTTTGGTTATTCTGATTACAAGGTACGCCACCCGAGTCGAAAAGCTCCCGATTTTAACAACGTTGTTCACGAGGGACTTGTAAACAATAAACCAGACGCCACCCTGGGACAGCTGGTCGTCTTCCCGGAAATAGAGAGCAGGTTGCCAGACTTCAGGATTATCGAGTTCTCTCCCTCTCTACGGACTTCAGATAACTCCACAATGTCCCAGCGCAACCGGCTCAGTTCTTCCTTCAGTTCGACAACCTTCTCATCGGTCCGTAGTGTGCGCATGTTATATGTTGCCAGGGCCAAAGGTCATCGTTGGTGATGGTAGCTGGATCTCTTCCGGAGATTCTTAGCACCCCTTGCTCCGCCGTAACCGAGTTCGCTACCGTAGACTGGAATAGCGGAGCTGCCGGGGACTAGGGGCCCGGGCTGTGTCGTGTGCCACCAGTATTGATTTTGCAAAATCTTTGGCACAAAATGGTGTTACAATAGTTGGAACAATGAGAAAAAACAAGACTTGTATACCTATAAATTTTTAATCCAAGAAAACCGACGATATTGAGTCTTATGTATTTGGGTTTCATAAAAATATGACATTGGTGATGTGCAATTTTTTTATCTTGTACTACAACTTCACTAAGGGGACGCTGGACCAGATGGTTCATGAGTACCATACAGTACTATTCAGTTCGCCGTAAAACAAATAGGTGGCCAATTCCATTTTTTCAAAATATTATGGATGTAGTTGGCAGTGCATCGCTTATTTTATGGAAAAATATACATCCTGATTGGAACTCACGTAAAAAAATACACATAAAGAACTATTTTTACGTGAAATCGTAACCGAGTTGGTAACACCTCTTATACGGAGACGAAGTACGAAAGGATAATCAAGTTAACATTTATCGGCCATCCAAGACGTGGCAAGTTCAAACCAGGACGATACTCAAACATCTGAACCTGCTGCGAAAAGTAAAAAGCATTGTTATATTTTTGCCCTTCCAAATTATCAAAGGCTTCTAAATAGTGTTGTGATAAATGCCAGCGCAATGTCTGCTCTGAATAAATAATGTGCAAAATACATTATCGAAATACATTATACCGTCTTTTTCAATGAAAATAACCTTCTTTTCTTTCATCATACCTTACATTTATAAAATGAATTGGTTGGACACTACTGATCAGTTACGTTACAAAACCATTCTGGATAGTTAAGTGATTTATGGATCTTAAATATAGTAAATGGCAAATTAATATCGTACGCCAATGACACTGCGATTATTTTCACCGGCAAAACGATTTCCGAATTGTATAGCATAGCACAGGCAGGCTTTAACTCCGTTCTTAACTGGCTTCGTTGTAATCTAATAACACTGAATGCTGAGAAAACAAAATATATTCATTTCACTATGTGTAATGCTGACAACAAAACAATTGATTCTCATTTATACGCTCACCACTGTAACAAACCGGATATCACTTCATGTAGGTACCTGTCCTACGATCCATGAAACAAATTGCCTATAATATCTTGCCTATTGTATCCTATAGTCTTTGTTGACAACGCACTATCCTAAAGACACCATATTGAAAGTTTGGTTACAAGGGTACGTAAACTGATGTTTGTATTCAAAAAACTGCGCTCCGTTGTAGACAGCAAGTCAGCAACATAGTAAAACAAGTTTATTTTGCTCTATGTCAGTCTCTACTTCAGTATTGCATAACTTCATGGAGTGAACATCAAAATCTATCCTTCTCTCCCTCAAACGAGCTGTTCTAAAAGTAGCAAATTCTCTGCCTTTTCTCTTCTCTACCTTCCAGTTATTTAAATCCTGCAAAGTTTTGACAGTTCGGCAAAGGTCATCAGGCATTATCGTATAAAAAAAATGCGTGTCCAAACCTAGGATTATTTCCAATATAGCTGCATATTCTGAGTAATTATGGCACTTTCCATATATTGTCTTCTTCTTCTTCCTCAGCCTATAGATGTCCACTGCTGGACAAAGGCCTCCCCCAAGGCTTTCCACGATGACCGGTCTTGTGCTGCCGCATCCATCGGCTTCCCGCGACCTTCACCAGGTCATCGGTCCACCTTGTTGGGGGTCTCCCTACGCTGCGTCTTCCAGTACGTGGCCGCCACTCCAGAACCTTGCTGCCCCATCGGCCATCGGTTCTACGAGCAATGTGCCCTGCCCACTGCCACTTGAGTTTAGCGACTCGCAGAGCTATGTCGGTGACTTTGGTTCTTCTGCGGATCTCCTCATTTCTGATTCGATCACGCAGAGAAACTCCTAGCATAGCTCTTTCCATTGCCCTTTGTGTGACTCTGAGCCTTCGTATGAGGCCCATTGTGAGCGACCACGTTTCAGTTCCGTAAGTCATCACTGGCAACACACACTGGTCAAAGACTTTAGTCTTGAGACACTGTGGTATCTTGGACGACGAGAAGATGTAGCGTAGCTTCCCGAACGCTGCCCAACCGAGCTGGATTCGCCGAGACACCTCTTTCTCGAAGTTGGACCTACCTAGTTGGACTTTCTGTCCCAGGTATATATACTCGTCAACAACTTCGAGTGCAGAGCAACCAACTACAATTGGAGTGGGTGCGACATGAGAGTTCGACATGATCTTCGTCTTATCCATGTTCATTTTTAGACCCACTTGTTGGGAAGCTCTGCTGAGGTCATTGAGCATTTTGCCCAAGTCTTCCAGGGTCTCAGCCATGACCACGATATCATCTGCGAAACGGAGATTAGTGATGTACTCGCCGTTGATGTTGATGCCAAGTCCTTTCCAGTCCAGGAGCTTGAAGACATCTTCCAACGCAACAGTGAACAATTTAGGAGATATGACATCTCCTTGTCTCACTCCACGCTGCAGTTGGATCGGTTTCGAGTCCTGATCCTGGAGACGGACTGACATGGTGGCGTTTTTGTACAAACACTTTATCACCTCAATGTATCGATGGTCAATTTGGCACCGCTGGAGAGACTGTAGCACCGCCCAAGTCTCAACCGAATCGAAGGCCTTCTCATAGTCCACAAACGCCAAGCATAGTGGTTTGTTATACTCCTCGGACTTCTGTATAACTTGCCGCAGCGTATGAATGTGGTCTATGGTGCTAAAGCCTTTTCGGAAGCCTGCTTGTTCGGGAGGCTGGAAGTCGTCAAACCTGCGAGCGAGACGATTCGTGATGACCCTAGAAAACAGCTTGTAGACATGGCTCAGGAGGGATATCGGTCTGTAGTTTTTCAGGAGGGTATTGTCACCTTTTTTGAAAAACAAAACCACCACGCTCCTGTGCCACGCTTTAGGCGTTTCGCCTTTAAGAATGACGGAATTAAATAGCTTCTGAAGCGCTTTAAGAACCGGTTTGCCACCCGCTTTCAGAAGCTCAGCCGTAATTCCATCATCTCCAGCCGCCTTATCGTTCTTGAGCTGTTTCAGGGCCATACCAATCTCGTACAGGCTGACGTCCGGGATATCGTCGGTGTAGTGTCGGGTTAGTCTGGCTCTAGGATCATTAGCCAGGCTTACAACAGGTGCGTGTGTTGATGTGTATAACTCTCCGTAGAATTTCTCGATCTCACCCAAAAGCTCGGGCTTGGAAGTGACGATCCTACCATCCCCAGTCTTCAGCTTCGCAAGTAGACTCTGTCCAACAGACAATTCTCGTGCGAACACTTTGGAGCCTTTGTTCCGCTCGATAGCCTCTTTAATACAATTTGTATTAAATTGGCGTATATCGCGAGTCAGAGACTTTGAGATCTGTCTGTTAAGGCATCTGATGCGCGAAGCGTCATCAGGGGATTTTAAGATCACCTCCCGTCTTTCTTCCATTAGCCGGCGGGTGGGACCGGAGATCTTCTTCTGTCTTTTTGAACGGAGGGTTTTGTAGAACTTAGACCCTTCCGTTTGGAGAGTTTCCACAAACCTGTTGTTGTAGTCGTCCACATCTACGCATTCACCGAGGCATTCGAAGCGGTTTTGTAGTTCGATCTGAAAGCTCTCGGGGTTTTGGAGTTGTGTTGACGCTGGACGGAGCGTAGACTTCATAAGTCGAGAGCGTTCGAGCCTAATGTTGAGGTTCAAGATGCCTCTAACAATACGGTGATCACTCCCGGTTTTTACCGCATGGATCACGGAGACATCGTTGAACACTTGCCTTCTCGTTGACATTATGAAGTCTATCTCGTTTTTGGTCTGACCATCGGGGCTGAGCCAGGTCCACTTGCGGTGCAATGGTTTCCTGAAAAAAGAATTCATCGCAAAGAGTCCTTCCCTTTCCATGAAATCCATTAGCATCTGACCTCTGGGATTCCGATTTCCAACTCCAAATTGCCCCACTTTCGTCTCGTCCGCCTCTCGCATGCCCAGTTTTGCGTTAAAGTCCCCCATGACAACGGTGTAGTGGGTTTTGGAGGAATGTATGGCTCTACTGACGTCCTCATACATGGCCTCCACCTCATCGTCAGAGTGTTTAGACGTCGGGGCGTAGACCTGTATAACCTTTAACGAATATCGTTTTGTTATTTTCAGTACAAGGTACGCCACCCGAGTCGAAAGGCTCCCGACTTTAACCACGTTGTTCACGAGGGACTTGTGGACAATAAACCTGACACCACCCTGGGACAGCTGGTCGCCTTCCCGGAAATAGAGCAGGTTGCCAGACTTCAGGATTATCGAGTCCTCTCCCTCTCTTCGGACTTCAGATAACCCCACAATGTCCCAGCGCAACCGGCTCAGTTCTTCCTCCAGTTCGACAATCTTCTCATCGGTCCGTAGTGTGCGCGTGTTAAATGTTGCCAGGGCCAAAGGTCGTCGTTTGTGATGGTAGCCGGACCTCTGCCGGAGATTCTTAGCACCCCTTGCTCCGCCGTAACCGAGTCCGCTACCGTGGACTGGAATAGCGGAGCTGCCGGGGACTAGGGGCCTGGGCTGTATCGTGTGCATCATTGGGGGGGTTTGCCATAATCCCCACGCTTGGCAGGCGGGTTGGGGATCGCAGTGATTTGATATTACACAGGAGAAGCGCTGCTGCCCGCTTCCCTGGTGATTTCCCTTAGTCGCCTCTTACGACACCCACGGGAGGATATGGGTTGGTACAATTCTAGGCCCGGTACCACACGGGGCCATATATTGTAGGTCCAAAAAAAAAATGCGTGGTCAGATCTAGAAATAAAACCTTAAATTGTTGAAAGAAAACAATGACAACAGAAGACGAGCACAACTCAGACTTATGTCAGTAGATATGCCAGAATTTGAGAACTTAAGCCTTTTTATATTTTTTTCTTAACTAAATAACTACTCAGAATATGCAGCTACAGGGTTAAGTTATATATTTTTTTAAAGGTCTTTATATGGTCTAGATCATCATCATCATCATCCCAGTCGCATCCGAACCCTTTTCAGCTTTCGAGTCTGGGGTCCGCTTTACCAGTCCAACTGCTGATATGGCTAAACTTCGACATTTTCCATGAAGCGACTGCTGTCTGACCTCCACAACCCGAAGGCGACGTCGAAGCATTGCAGTTAGACCAATTGTTGGATTTTTGAGGGCTCCAACAACCCGTAACGACTGCCACTAGATATTCGTATGGCAACCGGAACCAACGGCTTAACGTGCTTTCCGAGGGACGACCAGACCAGTGCAAATATTCATATTCATGCATACAAATACTTGCACTGTGCGGGGATCGAACCCGCGCTACCTTGCGCAGCGGCCGCGTCTGCTACCGCTACGCCACGGAGGCTGTCAAATGGCTTTATATGGTCTAGATTAGGGTTGTAACGGAGGCTTGTTAGCGGAGGCGGAGGCGGATGCGGAGGCGACGAGTCTCACCTCCGCGGATGCAGAGGTTAACGGAGGCGGAGGTGAAAGTACATATAGAAAAAAATTGAAATTTATGGTTAATTAAAACAAAATTTTTATTTTAAACAAGTACATTAATAGTAGTATTTAGTAAAAAAATATTACCTTATAATGAAAATTAAGGAGAAACAAATTGTGTTTGCCGCATTTCCGCCTCTCACTAGTTGATTCTTGACCATTTCGCGCTCAAACGCGGCCGGACGGTTGTCGAGCGTCGTAGCTTGCGCGTTATTTATTTTATAAATACGTAAATGCGGAACTTCCGCAGTAACGGAAGCGGAGGCGAAGCTCCATTACAACCCTAGTCTAGATATTGAAAATAATTCTAGGCTTGACCGCGCAATTTATTTGGACCAAAAATGTATGGAAAGTTCCATAACTACCGAGAATATGCACCCACAGGGTTAAGTCATATATTTTTCATTTCTCATATTCGGAAAGTAGTATTTTCTTGATCTGATTGTTGGGTAGAAAGTGCTATTTCCCTCCCTAGAGCGGGAAAAACTCATACAAATTACTTTCCACCTAAGGGTCGGAATGAACTTTAAAAATAGAACTGCTGTCAGCTGTGAAGAAATTTGTGTAACAACAACTAATAAAAAAAAAATGCAGCGGCAATGTGAGTTTCTAAACAGCCAGTGTGAACTTAGCGCAAACTTCATTGAGCGAAATAGGTCGCAACCATAGAATTAAGAAGTACGATAGTACCTGCTTATTAATTCTATGGTCGCAACAATAACGTGGTTTTTTCCATATTTAAAATTTAAAAATTCGACATAAATTAGCGCAATCTGTTATGTATCTGTGACGGAATTAAAAAAATAGTTATTTTCCTCATATTCGAAATGAAAAGTAGAGTGTTTAACACGGGTAAAAGAATCAATTCCTACTCGGACTATAGCCGCCCTCGCTACGCTCGGGCGTCTAAATACCTCGGGAATTGATTCTTTCTACCCTCGGCTAACAATCTACTATTTTTAAAGGTCTTAATATGTTCTAGGTATTGGAAATAATAATTAATATACTTATATACCGCATATAACAATAAAACAGCAACTACTATGCTTACTTACAACACTAATAAAAATACAATTTCTCGGTGGTAGGCAACAACATCAGCCGCCGGCATAAGTTACCACCCACCAGACAAAGTCTTGCCGCCAAGCGATTCGTCGTGTTCCGGCATGATGTCTGGTGAAGCCGTACGGAGAACGGGTCTGAGCAGTTGTGTTGCGATGTGTGCCGGGTACGATGTGCCTAATGTTGTTGTGTCGGGAGTTTGGTCGTGAAGGCTCTCCAGATCATCCTCTGGCGCAGCATCGTTGGTCGTGTTGTTGGGTTAAACATTGCATCACCTCGCTCAACTGTTGTCGTCCTTCCTATTCACTCAGTTTTTTGAGTGAATAGGCTTAATAAGCTAGTGTGCTTTACCATCAACGATTGCATCACTGCTTACCATCAGGCGGGATTGCAGTCAAGCACTAGTTTATAACTAATAATAAAAAAAAAAAAAACTAATATAATTAACAAAAGGCGGAATGATATATTGTGCAGCTCAACCTCCCGTCCCGCAATTTTTAAATCTATAATATCTTCGGAAATATTCATTTAAATCATAATGCCTTACAGGGCCATATAGATCTATATTAAATCAACAACGTATTTAAGGTATTAAATTGGATAAGGATTAATGCTGTATTGGTTAAAATCTCTTCGAAAATTTGTACTTGTCGTAAAAAGTAAATGACAAAAAAATCTATTGTGGCATATCCATAAGAGATAGACACATACCATCACGGACTTTTTTGTAGACCTATTAAATGTATATAATATATAGTACATTATTTTGATAATTCTCATAGGGTTCATTCAGCCTGTGTTTCACTGCCACCACGGAAAAAAATAAATTATTTACAACATCACATTAGAAATCTCAAAAATAATCGTATTTATCCACAATTTAACGGATGTTATTATACATAATATAAACCTTTCCTTTGAATCGATCTATCTATTTAAAAAAAAAACATATAAAAAAATAATAATAAAAATTGGGGGCTCCCTATATTTAGAACTGCAACTCAATTTTTTTTTTCATCAAACACATACCTTTATAATGTCGTGGTGGCCTAGTGGTTAAAACACCAACCTCTCAAGTTCATACTTGCTCACTCATGTGCGCGGGTTCAATTCCAGGTCAGGCAAGTACCAATGTAACTTTTCTAAAGTTATATGTACTTTCTAAGTATAACTTGGACACCAATGACTGAAGGTGAAGGAAAACATCTTGAGGAAACCTGGACTTTAGGTCTGAAATCGCCAACCCGCATTGAGCAAGCGCGGTAATAACGCTCAATCAAAAATCAAATCAAAATCAATTTTATTTGTATAACATAGGTAGTGAATACAGTTCTTAAATTTATGTTTATAGGTCGCTATGTTATGCTAAGAAGCGTACAAATATAAATAAATGCATGCAAAACATTAAAAAAATTTTTAGTCAATCATGCTAGAGGCAAAAAACAAATTATTAATTATATTATGTCGAAATGAAACTAAATAATAATAAATGAATAAAAACAAAGTCACAAGTGTCACAATAGGGAGTAATTTCGCTAGTCAAAATAAATAAGTCTACATTAATTTGTCATTTAGGAATTCATCAGTTGTATAATAACACTTCTCAATTAATAAGTGTTTTAATTTGGTTTTGAATTGCATAACATTCAAATTTTTTATGCCAACTGGTAATTTGTTGTAGATGCGCGGTGCCATTCCTAAAACACTCTTTTTTACTAAAGCTGTATTACAACGCTCATTTTTCAAAGTATTTGCATATTGGCTACGAATCGTAACATCTCGTAACGTTGACACCGTTTCAAACAATCTTTTGTTTGTCTTGACAAAAACACTAACTTCATAAATGTACAATGATGGTAAGGTTAAAATTTTCAGCGACTTAAAAAATGGTACACAGCTATCGTCAATTTTCAGACCACACATCGATCTTATGCACCTTTTTTGTGCCTTAAATATGACATCTTTATCAGTAGAGTTTCCCCAAAAAATAATGCCATATCGCAAAATGGAGGCTACTAAGCCATGATATGCAACTAGCAGCGCATCCATATTTATTTTTCTAGCAATTTGGAAAAGTGCGTACGATGATCTATTTACTTTTTTACTTAGGTCATCTACATGTGCCTTCCAGTTCAGTTGGTTATCTAGTAATAAACCTAAGAATTTTGCTACTTTAACTTCTTCAATTTCGCAGTTACTATATCTGATATTTACTTTTGGTGCTACAGTTCTTTGATGATAGTGCATTATTTTCGTTTTTTGTAAGTTTATAACTAAATTATTTTCATTAAGCCAAGTAATTATGTCTGATAAGGTACTATTTATGTCATCTTGATACATATTGCGATTAATACATTTGACTATGGCAGTAGAGTCATCCGCAAACATCACCATTTGATGTCGAGTCACATTTGGGAGATCATTTATGTAGACTAAGAAAAGCAGTGGCCCAAGGACGCTACCCTGTGGGACACCAAACTTTACCAGTCTAGGATGAGAAAAGAAACTCTTTTCAATTTTCGTTTTTTTACATACTCTTGCAATCTCTGTACATTGCATTCTATTAGAGAGATATGACGTGAGTAGTTTTAAAATATTACTTCTGATGCCGTAGCTCTGCAGTTTCGCTAATAATACGTCGTGCTTTACGTAATCAAAGGCTTTGGTCATATCTGTAAAAATAGCACAGATAGGAGCTCTTTGATCCACTGCTAACATAATGCTACGCAAAAAATCAAAAATAGCCATGTTGATAGTGGTATTCTTCCTAAAGCCATTTTGTTCCTTGCATAATAAATTAAATTTATGGAGATAACAGTACAGAGACTTATAAATAATTTTTTCGAATATTTTGGAAAAAACTGAAATTTTTGCAATTGGCCTATAATTCTTCATATCGGTTTTTTTATCTTTTTTATGAAGGGGTTTAATAATGACTTTCTTCAAGTCTTCCGGATAAACTCCGCCAATAATGCAAAGATTCATAATATGCGCTAGTACAGGTGCTATAATTTCTTTCACCGATTTTATAACCTTTGTTGACACACCGTCAAATCCTACAGTACTTGTATTTTTAAGTGATTTTATGGCCGACACAATGTCTGCCGATAGAACCGGCTGCATATACATTGATTGTCTTGTTAAATTACCTAATTTATTGTCAAATTCCATGTCAGTTTCACTATTATTCTCAATGTCATCTATAAAATACTCATTAAATGCATTTGCAATGTCAATAGGTTTTGTAAAGGTCAAGTCATATTTATTAATTGTCAATATTTGTTCTCGAGGAATGTTATTTTTTTGTCTATTAATTATTTGCCATATAGCTTTCGATTTATTACGCGTGATTCTTATAAAGTAATTATTTTGAGCTTGTTGTGTTAGTCTTATAATTTTCTTATATTGTAAAGAGTATTTTTGAAAGTCAGTTTTATTCTTTAATATAGGACTAAGTCTGTATGTCCATAGTAATTTTCTTTGTCTTTTACTACAGATTTTTATACCTCGTGAAATCCATTTTACGTTTTTAGTGGTGTGAATGGTTATTATTTTATCTGGGAAGCAGAGTTTATAAAACAAGTCAAATGATTCAAAAAATAATTTGTAGGCTAAATTAGCATCATTGGTTTCATAAATTTCTTTAAAAGATAAGCTACGAATGCGTTCTCGGAACTTATAAAGATTCTCCGCGGAGTAGTCCTTTTTAACCATTTTCCAAAATTTTAAGCGACATGTCTTATTTATGGGAACTCTAAGTAGTTGCGATGTGTGATCAGAAAGGATGAGATCTATAATTTCAGCCTTGCATCCTGGTTTGCATGTTATGCGCGAAATTATCGATACATGAGTTACTACTAAGCCTAGTTGGTTGATTTATTTCTAACGTCAAGTTATAGCTCAGTAGAAAATTCTCTAATTCTAAAGTAGTCCTGTTCCTTTTTAATACATCAATATTTAAATCGCCACATAAAACAATTTTTTCCTATTTAATAAACATAACCTCCTCAATACGATGTCAAGCTTGTCGTAAAATGTCAAATAATTATATTTAGGAACTCTATAAACACAAATTACAATAATAGAATGAGTTAACATTTCAATACCGCAAATTTCAACAACGCCTGTCACAGAGAGCTTAGCAATATCTGGCAGTTCCTTATATTGATGCCCATTTCTAACTAATATACATGTCCCTCCACGATTTGTTTCGCGACAAAAGATAGCAGCGGGATGGAAACCAGGAAGATATATTAAACTTTCATGACCAGAAGTAACAAAATGTTCAGTTATACATAGAATGTCTATAATTGTTCCTTGGTTTTCAAGGTCATTTAATTTAATTGTTAATAAGTCCGATTTATTCAGTAAACCGGCGATATTTTGGTGTAATATATTGAGAGTATTATAGAAAAAACTGCGAGTTTTGCCTCTCTGTAGTAATCACAGGTGTTGTCTTAAACTCATTGGAGTTGTCATTTGGATGTATTATGTCATTTCTGCATATTTCAATTTCTGTATTGATACTGTCAATATAAATAATCATATTACAAATGTCATTAAAAATTGATTTCATTCCGGAGTAATTTATCATTCCCGTGCGTCTATTGAACATCGTATCATCATATCGTAAATTTCTGTTACTATCCAGGAAATAAGCATGTCCATGAGTAGCTGTATCTAAATACAATAAGTTATTGAACATTTCCACTCTCGAATTGTACAAATAGTTATTAGTGAAAAATTTGTACGTTGGTGTACATATAATTATGTTTGTATTTTTGATTTCCTGTAAAACTTGTCTTATAACTAAAATGCTGTCATAGTATTTACACGTGACTTGGAAATCCTCACCGCCTACCAATATGATGCAGTAGTCTAGCATCGTGAAGTTTGCCAGTTTTTCTTTAGCACCTTTCAAGAGACCTTGAATATTACTATGAGGTGTGATGTAATGGCAAAGTTCACATTGCCCCATAGTGTTTTCAGCAATGTTAAGCAATTTATTCTTGTTGTCGGTGCTTAAGATGCAAATTTTGCTTTGCTTAAGACCGCTATTGTCAGAATTATGAATACCTTGCTTTATTGGTGTAACAATATTGCCAATATTTACATCTGTTTGTGTTTGTTTGCATGCATTTTCCATTCTAAGTTGTTTATTGCAACAAGCTGTCGATTTTTGCTGCTTTAGGTTTTCTGACGTATAAGCCGCATGACTGCTGGTTTGAGTTTCCTTATTCGTTGTTTGTATTTGCAACGTGGATTTATGTCCCAAAGTTTTTTTTACTGGGGTAGATGTTAGGCTACTCGCATGAACTTTTGTGTTTAGAACCTTTCTTTTAGGTCCTGGAGTGACACACTTGGCTTCTCCTATATCAACCTTCTTATATAATTCTATGATACGATTACATTTATCGAGATCTGACTTTAAGTTTTGATTCTCACAGAGCAAGTTGTCAACTTGCTGATTCGCACTTTGCAATTCAATTCTTAAATCATTTATCACTTCCTGTAGCGCCGCGATGGTTTCATCGTCTTGTTGTGAAGTTTCTGGCATACTCATAACAGTAGCATCGAAAAGTGATGTTTCGGAGAAAGAGGTAGACTGGATTTGTTTTTTTCTTATTGTGATGTTTTCATCCCCCATATTCTGTTTTTTTTTTTTAACAGTGCAATAGCGTATGTTAACAGTACGGCAATTTACCGCGTTATGATCTGGAACGCGCCCACCGGTTTTATAATTGTTGTAGTAGGGTAGGATGTTGATATCCCTTTAATATAGGTATTGTACTTTCAGTCACTTTTCCCAGGATTTTAGCACTGTTTCATATTACTGTTGTCAGTGAAATAAGTAGGGTAATCTTTACTATTAGATATTAACGTTTTTTGTTGAAACGACATAAAAGATTAATTGAGAAATTGTACACTAACGCCCATTCTTGTTCTACTATTCACCACTAGATGGCGTTATTTATGGCTTTATTTATACTCGGCTTATTTTTTTACATCTGCAACCCCAGAATTAATGTCACTTAGTTTTAATTTAGTTGATCTTTTCGCCACTGGAGGCGTTAGTAGGGGTACAAAGATCACTTTTTAAATAATATATTTTCTAGCAACGGCTTGACAATTATCCATCACTGAATAATTTCACTGTTTGGTTCAATTTTGTCACACTGGGATATTCTTTTTAGTTATAAATATACTTGCAATATACTTTATTGTTCATATAAAACACTTATTCCTTAAATTCACCGTTTCGTAAAAAAACTGGTCTGTAGGAGGAACCGTTTTTACCGAACACTTATTTATGAGTATTACTTAGTTTTAAAAGTCACAAACACTGTCACTTATGTAGTCCTATATTTGCTATACAGTTATGAATAGTATCAGCCTGTGAGACTTTTGTTTGTTTCTTAATTTAATTTAATTACGCGGGCGATGTTTACTGCGCCAGTGTTGCCACTGTACTCGTTAAATCCTTCTCTGTATGAGAAGAGACCTGTGCCCAGCAGTGGGACGATAAAAAAAAGGTTGATGATGATGAACATACCTTTTGGGGTATCTATAGATAGGTCTTCAAAAATCATATCGAGGTATTGTAAAATATTTTTTTTTTCTAAACCGAATAGTTTGCGTGACAGACGCTTCCAAAGTGGAAAAAAGTTGGTCCCCCCCCCTCTACCTTCTAAAATAAGAAAATGAAAAATAAAAAAAAGCATATGATGTACATTACTATAAATCTACCAACAAAAATTGTTTTGAACAAGATCTAGTAAGTAGTTTTTTTTAATACCTCGTAAATCTTAAACCGCTTATTATCGCGTAATCTTTCATACAAATAACTTAAATCCTTTAATTTCATAAATCAATGGTACGGAACCCTTTGTGCGTGAGTCCGACACGTACTTGGCCGGTTTTACATTGCAGATGGTTAAGAGTACCTACATTTGGAAAATTTTGATTGCAAACAGGAAATTTTCAATAACAAATTAAAATATTTTATATTTGGACGCATATAATAAGATATACAATATAAAACAGCAATAATAAATAAACATTATCATTAATTTTAATATTAGGCTAACGGTCCAATTTCTAAATATGTAAGTTAAAATCAAATTTGATTTTGTATTCATCATTATATGAATACAGCATCAAATTATTCATGTAACTATTGGATTTGTTTTCCAATATATTTTCAAAATTACTGTAGTGTCTAATACAAATAACGTAATTTAATCATTTCCCACATTAAAAAAAATATACCACGAGTTAAAATATACATAAAAACTTGTATTCCTTTAGTATGTAATTTATGATTTCCATGCGGACGAAGCCTATGGCAAAAGCTAGTTTTCCATCATTTTTAGGATTTAGATAAATTATTTTAAACATGTTTTCCTTTATTTACATATTCACTTCGACCATCGTTTTAACAAAAACAGCTACCAATATTTAATTAACTTAAAATTTATACATACCCACTAGATAGTAGCCAACTTTCATAAAGAAAAATTGCTGAAACAGATAAAATCTTTGCTCGTCTCTCTTCAAAAGATCTCCACAAATGCGGACAACTTTTATCAAAATAAGCTTGATGAGACATATTTAATAGCAGCTGATGTTGCATAAATAAGCGTTAAATGAAAAACTTGTTTGGCATGCTTTATTTACTGTAATAATTTGCCGGGGAAGATTTCTCAAGAGCGGCAGATGTCGGTGTCTAGGTTGCCATGAATAAATTTTCGTTATACGTAGAGATTCGATTAAGTAGGCATCTCTTACCTCGCGAATTTGCAATTATGTGCGCCGTACGTTAAACTTTACATTTTCATTGATTATTTATTAATACTTACACGTACAGGTAACAGATGCACATACAAAAAGTAACATAGTAACCGCAAGAACTCATAAAAAGAGAGTGCGGTAATAAGAGTACGGAGTTAAAATCGTAATAGAAAATCGTCCTAAATTACTTTATGCATTTAAAATTGCCTCTTTATCGTCATCATCTGCGTAACCTTTCCCCAACTATATTGGGGTCGGCATCGTGTTTAGAGTCTCCCAGCACTTTACATAGAGCGACTGCATCTATGACTTTCACATCCTAGTTACTGTGTAATCCATACTAATATTATAAATGCGAAAGTAACTCTGTCTGTCTGTCCCGCTTTCTGTCGCGCTTTCTGTCGCGCGTCTTCTGTCACGCTTTCCCGCTTAAACCTCTCAACCGATTTTGATGAAATTTGGCACAGGCAATGTTTAGACCCTGAGAAAGAACATAGGCTACCTTTTATCCCGGAAAAATATGATGTTCCCGAGGGAAATCTAAAAAGCGCGATATAACCGAACTCCACGCGGGCGAATCCGCGGGCGGAAAGCTAGTACATGATAAGACGGGTTGTCAAACTACCTATAACGATCGACAGAGATTTACGAATGAACCTTTTATTTTAAAATAACATTTATATTTATTATTATTTATTAATTAAATATGGCACACAAATGACTTATTTACAATGATAATGACAAAAAGCAATCACACGTCTTCAGTTCACTTACAAATCACTTGTAGGCATGCACAGCATTCACAATAAGAGATTAACAATTCTTTAAATTTATTAGCTTATTAGTAAAACATAGGATTTATATAATGTATTTCAGATTACATTACAAGTGTAAAAAGAATAAAAAATTAAATAATTATAATAACACATTAGCACAATACATTTCTCTTCCCTGTATGAGAGGAGACCTGTGCCCAGCAGTGGGACGATAAAAAGGTTGACGATGATGATGATGAATAATACATTAAGAAGAATTGCAATGAGTCATTACAACCCTAAAATAATAATTATATAAAGTAATTCCCCATTAGGTAAACAGGTACATAATGGATGGACGAAACAGAAAATTATAGAAATGTCGGGACCAAGATGAAACGAGAAAAAATAATAACAAATATCGTAATCCCAATTAAGATTCAATTTTGTTTGACTCCATCGACGGTAAATATAGCAAAATACATAAATACTGAAATAAAAAAAAACTATTTTAAAAGTTAGTAGATTCAATAATCGCAGGAAGTAATCATCAGGACTCGTGCAATGTGCCTGAGGCGGCCTTACCGTCTAATTACAATTTAAGTGTTTTCCTGGCAAGAGTCAATGGGCTCTTAATAAAATAGTGTGCTTTACGAACAACGATTAAGCGATCGGCTCGAACACTAGTTTATAACATTAAAAAATCAATAATGAACACACTATTTTAAGGAATTTCGTTAATTTTATTACACCTTGTAGGTGTATATGTGTTTAGATATGGTAATCTACTTCAGACATAGCTAAGTTAATGAGGCTACGGAGACTGTTTTTTGGTGTGATAGGTTTTTAATTAAACCTATTGCTGGGAGTTAAGTGATTCCTAGATTAGAATGGCCTGAATTATATGTTTGTGATTTTTAGTTAATATAAAGTAACATTAGGCTAAAATCCTTATGAACCGAGCAAAACAATGAAAGAGCACAAATCGTAAAAGCTTGATGTACTGAACTGTTTAGTCTCTTGACTTACCAAATTAATATATCATTTTCAGCTGTGAGATTTCCGATAAATTATAATGTAGGCAACTTATTGTATTTATTAATTTATTTATATTTATATATTAAAATACTACACAAATACACTTATAGTTTACTCATTTTTGTATTGTCTAGCACACATCACTCATACGAATCACACAAACATTCACTATCCACCACAAAATTATAAGATAAGATAAGATAAGATAAGATTTTATTTGCATAAACATGTGTGTGTACATACATAAAAAGTGCATACAAGGTAGTAAATAATGTTAAGCTCAACATGTTTGTCACTATATGACGTGCAAAATAACAGAGTTATACAATTTAAAAAAAAAAACTATTATCACGATATTAAAAATTGTCATAAAAATATAATTCACGAGCATCACCGGGTGACACTCGTAGTATGCAGCGGGTCGGTTATAGTTGTTGCCAGTGTAGGTATACGCATATTACGTATACCCACATACCACGTAGTAAAGTAGGTGTTTTATTTACCCATTACCTACATATAATAATATACAATAAAGCCGTTATTTTAAAAAGGAGATAATGTGATTTCAATAATTCGTTCTATAACTTTAATATCTATCTTATATAGAATTTTTGAAAAATGTATGTATGTAGGGACGACAGCAGGTCAAGCTACCCCAAACTGTCAGATATTCTCAATCGACCTTGGGCCTTAATACTTTAAAGATAAAGTTGAAAAAATAATAAGGAAATCTGACAGATTTTAGTAGCTTGATGGGCTGTCTTCTGTGCAAAAGACTACTTAATTTTTGCAACAAGTTCCATTTAATAAGCGATGAGCAGTTTACGTTAAAAAAAAAACACATCATTAGCCATTTTTTCTCCTATAAAAAATATACTTGCGAATATTTACAAGAACCATATGACTACTGGTCTTTGATTTATCGAAGACGTTCGATTTGGTGATAGATGAAATATTGTTGGATGAGTTAGAGAGAACATCGGGATAAGGGGACCTGCTTTACAGTGGATATCATCTATATCTAAGTAATAGAAAACAACGTGCCAACACCAATGAAATTAACAAAAATAAAGATGTTATATCCTACTCATCGCAATATAAGTTAGGTAAATAATAGTGTTCCACAAGAAAGCGTACTTGGTCCAATATTATTTATTTACATAAATTACTTAATAAGTACCTAAGTAAGTGGCTTCAAGGCTAGAATGAAAAGGTTCTTAATAAAGTAGAGCGCTTTATCATACGCGATTGCATCACTGCTTACCATCAGGCGGTATTGCTTGACCGCAATACCGCCTGATGGTAAGCAGTGCAAAGCAAGCACTAGTTTATAATTAAAAATAAATAAATAAGAATAACCAAGCATAAACACGTATTATTTACTGACTACGTACATAACAAACTTAGTGACATCCGATAGAAGGAAAAGCACCATCGCAGATCATGAGTTAGTTATCAATAATAGGTAAATAGATTATATACACTATGTAACAAAAACCCTGTTGTTCCTTTCAGGGACATATGTATTTATTTACAAGCACATCATTAATGAAATTATAATTTAAAAAAGTAATTATTGCCTAGTCGAGGGGTCAACATCAAATAACTATTAAAATCGACAAATTCGGCAAAATGTTTAGAATATCTGATTTTATAAGTTAAAGAGATTGCCAATCTCTTTAGTAAGTGTAAGAAATTAGTTAAACATTACAAATATTAATAACTTAATATTTATTATAATTTCTGTTGAACACATTTTTATAAATGATATGTTTTAGGTATAACATCCGTATACCGATTCTTAAAATGTAGGCAGAAGGAACAACAGAGTGTTTGTTACATATTGTATATTGAATTGGCTTGACATGAACAGTTTCAAAATAAATTTAGATAAATCCATTTAATTTCAATTTAATTCAATAATAATATAAATTATACAACATAAAAATTAATTTAACTAAAATCAACGAAGTAACATCCTTAACAAATTTTTAGGTGTTATTACATCTTTAAAACTTTTGCTTCGTTGAATATCACAGGCTCGCACACGCACTTAACGGACAGACTTCCGACACGTCTACTCTTGCTCGTGGCTCTCGTAAGAATGCTCGACGTGGTGCGGTCGAGACAATGCTATCTGTCTGACAGTGACAGTGTTGTTTGTGGTTAATGATAAAACGCATACACTATATCCTTTTCTTATTATATTTATTTATTTATTTTAGTATGTCAACTTGGTAGCAAATCAACAAAATTTAATCTGTAAATACTATACCTCTTGAAACATATTTATTATAACTGATTAAATCCAACAAATCAAAATATAACATTATTATTTTTTTCCTTTTGAACTTCCGTGTACCGACTGCTCATCCGGTATCACTGCCTTCCATTCCCCTTCAACTCTTTTCAAAAAAATAATAAATCCAATCACAAAGTAGCTACTGCATACTGCTATGGAGTTCCCGGAACTGGCCTTTGTCTTTATCATCAGAGCCCTTATGATAGTCATAACCCATCTAGGTGTAAAGTTCCTATCAATACGAATTAATCAAGCACAAAGCAAAGTAGCTGCTGTGAATCGTTGAGGAGTTCCCTCAACTGCCTAGAGTCTTCATCATCAGATCTACTGCAGATCTTCATTTTAAACCACATGGTTGTGAAGTACTCATCAATATAAAAGAATTAAGTCCAAAGACAAAGTAGCTGCTGTAAACCGCTGAGGAGTTCCCGGAACTAGAATTTGTCTTCATGGTCAAAGCCCTTATGACAGTCACAACCACCGAGGTCTAAAGTTCTCCAATACAAATTAATCAAGCACAGACACTAGGAAGCTGCTGTGAATCGCTGAGGAGTTCCTTCGATTGTCTCCCGGCTCCATCAACAGTTCCACCCCAGACTCTTAATGTATCGTAGTGCTTTAAAATACTTAGAAATGCACTAGTCGCCCATACGATTTCTGAAAGTTCCCCTTGATTTCTCTGATCTTCCATCATTAGATCCTGACCTGCTGACTATGGGGCCAACTGGAAACTATACCCTTACAAACAAAAAAAGAATTTTGCAAATCGGTCCAGGCGTCTTTGAGTAATCGGGGAACATACTTAAAAAATAAAATGTTTCGACGAATTGAGAACCTCCTCCTTTTTTTGAAGTCGGTTAAAAATAGCGCGCTTTACAAAAATGTGAATACCAAATGATATTAAACGAAAATGTACGAATGGTTATTATTTGTGAATAGTTTTTATAGTGTTAAGGATTTCAATGACAAAAAATAATGTCTTTTACAGGGCCGTTCCGAAACCTTACTTAGGAACTGAACCAAAAAACTGGAAAACTAATTAAAAATATACGGCAACTTACATAAATCTTCAGGCTTAATTCTGGCCTATTCATTGCGACAAAGTAAGGAAACAAACACTGGAATCTACGATTTTCACTTTACTTTAATCGAAAGGAACAAAATGCCCTTTGTTATTTTTCCGCTTCCATATTGACTGAGCAAAATGAATCGCCCTGATGGTTCCGATGGCATAGTGTTATGCCATCGGAACCATCAGGGCAATTCTTAACAAAATCTAATTTGGTCACATTGGTAGGTAAGTATAAGTACTAAGTTATAATTATTTTAACAGTAAGCTGATGATCCGCTCAACATTTAAAATATGGAAATATAAATTCCAGTTTAATTTTAAAATTTAATTATTTTCCGATTAATATTACAGAGTCAATCGGAACAGTTGAAAGTTGTCGTTTCATAAAATAACTTATTGTTCATAACGATTCTCTGTAATATCGTAAGCGTTTGGATGGTACGCCGCAACAGATCGCCCTAATGAGAAAAGTTGTATAGCCTTCGTGAGCCTCCAAAACAATGCCAACACCGAACAATTTCCTGACACTGGACAATCAATTCAAAAGCTTTTTACAGCACAGGAGAGGGAGGCCGCTTTCTGAGTTTCAACTTGCTTGTTTTTGACATTTACGCTTCTAAAAAACCCAAAAATAAATTATCACGCTTTGATTGTTCCGTCTAAAGTAATAAAGGGAAGACGGTGACGACGACGTTTTCATGATTCGATTAGATGAGAAGTGAGCAATTGTGTCCGTAGTTAGAAACCCGTTTTGTTGCGTATTTCCAGCAAATATATTAAACATTGAAAGAGCTCTGACAACCAGTTATATCGGCTGCGTCTCAAGAGTTGTATATCGTGTGTTGGAACTAACGCAGATTTTGTATTACTTTGTGTAATTTTCGCGATTCACGATGAAATGTTATAGCACGTCCTATAACTCTAAAATGTTCTAGCACGTCCTAGAACTCCAAAATGTTCTAGCACGTCCTAGAACTCTAAAATGTTCTAGCACGTCCTAGAGCTCTAAAATGTTCTAGCACGTCCTAGAGCTCTAAAATGGAGGACACCACACTGGGCCCGTGTAAATGGTTATGGTAACCCCTTCTTGCAGAGAGGAGATCTGTATTCCAGCAATGGGAACATTTTAGGCTGTTGTAAGGGTATTACGTAAGTTAAAAAAAAAATACGTTCTACAATTTACGGATAAAAATACGTCACTTCTTTTTATTTATTTTATTTTTACATTTTAAGGAAACTTACAACTTGCTAGTTAGTGAAAGAAGTCCAATTAAAAGTTTCCACGGACAATATTAGGTTAGCACAAGAAACAGTAATATGTACAGCACAGGACAGGAAAGTGAAATCAAGAATAAGTAAAAACTCGGAGAGAATAAGGTAAAGACTGAATATATTTTAGTGATTTACAAAGTAATTATCACAAAAAATGTTTTAAATTTAGAAACATTGCTGAAGAATTTATCGACATGATCAACCCTTTAACACAACAAGTTATATGCTCTGCTAGCTCTTATCATATAGGTAAGAGTTTTGTCGGTATACGTACCGCACAGAGGGAACATACAGAGGCTGATGATTTTTCGAGTACTAATTAAGCTTTATATTCATCAAAGCCGTGAAATTTGTAACGTACAAAGTAATGGTAATGGTTGGTGCAAACGGACGACAGCAAGGCATACAGGTCAAGCTACTCAAAACTGTCAAAATGTTATTAATCAATCTGTATTTCTAACTAGCAGCCGCCAGCGACTTCTTTCGCGTGGAGTTAGTTATGCTCCGCTCCTGATGGTCGCAGCGTGATGTTATATAGCCTAAAGCCTTCCTGGATTAATGGGCTATCCAACGCAAAATATTTAAATTATAATTTTTCAAATCGGACTAGTAGTTCCCGAGATTAGCGCGAACAAACAAACAAACAAACAAACTCTTCAGCTTTATATACTAGTACTAGCTTTCCGCCCGCGGCTTCGCCCGCGTGGAGTTCGGTTATATCGCGCTTTTTAGATTTCCCTCGGGAACATCAAATTTCTCCGGGATAAAAGGTAGCCTATGTTCGTTCTGAGGATCTAAAGATTGTCTGTGCCAAATTTCATCAAAATCGGTTGAGAGGTTTAAGCGGGAAAGCGTAACAGACAGACAGACAGAGTTACTTTCGCATTTATAATATTAGTATAGTATGGATAGATGATTTAGAGATAAAGTTGAAAATGTAATAAATACATCTGACAGATTGTAGTAGCTTGATGTGCTGTTGTCTGTACATTTTACTAGAACCAGTTTACAGTTATAGGATTACTTTATGTTTCAAATAATAAATATTGGTGTTGTAGGTACCTACTTATGCGTGAGCAGGTGCATAACAATATGGACAGTATTGTTCAATTAAAAAATACTTCTGAAAAAAAAACATTAGCATTTATTCAACATGGCCAGCATTAATATGTCTTTTTAGGTTTTACCATTAATTGGTTCAATTAAAAAAAAACTATTTCTGGAAAAAGCAATAACATTTATTTATTATGAACTGTATATTAAAAATATGTAATACCACATGCAATAACCATTATTTCTTAGATGTCTAAGATGTTGCTTTCTTAAATTTATATATCTTATTTTCTCTTTTTTCCGTCCCAACCGAATATTATAGGGGAGTTTGTTTTCTTGTTTACAAAAGAACATACGGAGAGCCGTGTTTGCCTTTGTTCGCGTAATTACATTGTTACTTTGCTACCGCACCTGTCGCCGTCAAATGCTGCTGACGAATTTTCACATTATAAGCTGCGAAACTTATTAAAAGAATAATTAAAAACTTCAACTACTGGCTATAATGTCCATGGTAATAGAATTTTTCATGTCTATATTAATCTAATTAAATTTTCAATAATGGGTACCTACTGTGAAACTTAATAAAGATATGAAAAATGCACACTCATGGAATGTGAGTACTTTCTTGAATTCTTGTAATTTTAGAAACAATACGTAGGTATACGAATACATAAAAATGGAGATATTGGCCTCGATTCTCTTCTTAACTAAGTAAATTCAATTTAAGTTTAGTAAATCGTTTTCTTCAAAAGATGAAATGTTAGTTGGACCACTTTCTGCAAAAATGATCCAACCCACAAACTCGACATTTTCGATATTTTCAGATGTATGGACTTCAAATAAGGTATATTTTGACATAATAAAGACACTGTCTTTGATATGTCAAAATATACCTTATTTGTTGGTTCGGTTGATATAACTTAGCCACTGTAACCTCCCTTATATAACCTCATAAACTGACTATTATCTTTTCACGGTGGTAGGCCATAAGATCGGCTGCCGGCAGAAGTTACCACCCACCAGACAAAGTCTTGCCGCCAAGCGATTTGACGTGTTCCGGCATGATGTCTGGTGAAGCCGTACAGAAGACTAGTCTGAGTAGTTGTGTTGCAATGTGTGCCGGGTATGATGCATTAAATGTTGTTGTGTCGGGAGTTTGATCGTGGATAATCTCCAGATCAATCTCCCTCTGGCGCAGCATCAGTTGGTAGTGTTGTTTGGTTTAAAATTGCATCACCCCACTCAACTGCCGTCTTCCTTCCTATTCACTCAGTTTTTGAGTGAATAGGCTCTTAATAAACTAGCGTGCTTTACCATCAACGATTGCATCACTGCTTACCATCAGGCGGGATTGCAGAAAACTACTTGTTTATCATTATATAAAAAAAATTGGTTCACTTTATGACCTTTACGAGCTGAGCAAAAAATATAATAAAAAGTAAAAAAACTAAAACCCAACTACGACAAAAAACAACGCTGAAAATTATATAATAAAAAGTAAAAAAACTAAAACCCAACTACGACAAAAAAACGACGCTGAAAAAGTATAAAACAAGATTTTCAGAATACTGAACTGAACAAAGTTGCTAATATAGTTGCAAATAAATGGACACAGTAGACTCTACCAAGATGCCTTCGTTGTAAATTGACAATAATGTCTTACAATACTATTCTGAAGTATGCAATATTCACTATGTAGAGATAAATTTTCATGTTTGGAAAACCGCAGTCACACGATATCAAAGTGCTACGGTAGGTAGGTATATGTAACGTGTGACTACGCCTTTCCAAACATGAAAATTTATCTCTACATAGTGAATATTGCATACTTCAGAATAGTATTGTAAGACATTATTGTCAATTTACAACGAAGGCATCTTGGTAGGGGGTGCAGTCGAAGAGCCTCCACGTGGCGCACCCTGGGCAACGCCAGCCCCAACTGCCCACCGCGTTCTGGTGGACTCTTGGGCCTGGCGGCTAATCTTCATACGGGGAAGGGCCATGGTTTCAATCACCGATCATCTATGATGGTCGTTGATGGGAACCTGGCCTATAGGGGTTCGCATGCATCTGCTTCCACTCTGTTAAGCAGAGTCGAAATGGATGCATGCTGGGGTATACCGTAATCCCTTAGGGGACCGGGGGCTGTCGGGGCGTTTGTCCGGGCCACGAGGGGACACCTCTATAAAACGGCCGAACCACGGGCGGCATATCCCGTTTTAGGTTATTGCGGACCTGACGGACTAATAACCGTCGAAAGTGCAATCTAATCCTAAGTTTTGGGGGCGCGGCGAGAGGATGAATGGCTGGAGGATGTCCAGTCGTTAGCGCTCCCCACTGTAGGTACCTGCCGACCCCTACAGTATATAGGCTTATCTGTTGGTACGACGCTCTGCCCAGATGGACGCAAAATCGCTAATACTCGTGGGATTTAGATGGAGAAAAATAACAACACCAAAAAAACAACACAATGAGGAAGGAGGAGAGTGATGTGGCGTCGGAGTCTGACGCTGCATGTGGCGTGACGGGCTCGTTTAAGAGGCCGGAGCGCGTGGAGGATGGGGCTTCCGGAAAGAAGATCTTCCTAAGGAAGCGATCCAAACCGGGTGTTGGCCAATGGTCATCTTCGGATGGCGGGACTGGCAAGGCCCGCAAAAAAATTAGTCGGCGCGAGGCCCAACAGAAGCCGAGCCGAACCAGCTCAGTCGAGCTGGCACGGGAAGGCTCTGAGCAGTCGGGAGGTGAGCCGGATGCCGTTGGCCCCAACTCGGAGCCAGCGGCAAAATTTGAAAAAGTCGTGGCTGCCGCGGTCAAGGGTGTGGCTTTGAAGGGGCTTCAGTCCTCTAAAGACAAAGCCATATCCGCAGCCACGGCTTCCATCATTGCGGCAGCGAAGGCCATCCACGTGGCACCCCCAACGGACGGAGTGGCAGAATTGCGGGCGGAGATCGCCCACTTGACAGCCACCATGGAGCTCCTCCGAAAGGAGAACGAGGAGCTCCGAGCGGATCTGGCCGTGCTGCGAGCTGGCAGCCGCCGGGAAGTGCCACAGGAAGGGGCGCCACAAGGGCGGAGTGAGCGCGCGCCGGTCGAGGATCCGGGCCTGGTCCTGGTCCTTAAGGAACTGGCCGCCTTCCGGAGTCGGTTTTCGGCTCTGGAGGCCGTTGATCTGCGCCCTCCACTCGCGGCGAGCCGGCCAGCCTCAGGCAAAAGGAAAGCGGCAACTTACGCTGCTGCTGCGGCCGCTACTGCCACAGCTGCAGGGAAGGCGAAGGCCAAGAGTGCGTCCGCAAAGGCTCCAGCTGCGAAGGCCACAGTCCCTGCGGCAAAAAGGCAACCTCCACCACCTTCTACAACCCCTGCAGCCGATGCCGCCTGGCACGTAGCAGGGGAGAAGGAAAAGGCGGCTAAGGCTGCAAGGGCGGCCAGAAAGCAGCAGCGGCGGAAGGAGCGTAGAGTCGCGGCTAGGCTTCGTGCCCCGAAATCCGCAGCTGTAGTGATAACACTACAGCCGGAAGCGGAAAAGAAAGGCACGTCCTACCGCGACGTGCTCAATAAGGCCATGGAAGCGGTGAACCTCCAGGAGATCGGAGTCACCTCGGGCCTAAAAATGAGGATCACCGCGACCGGAGCCCGCATGATCGAGGTTCGTGGTGAGGTCCGACTGCCGACGCTCTGGCTGAAAAGTTAAGAGCGTCCTTAGATGCGGTCGAGGCCAAAGTGTCCAGGCCCACCAAATGCGCTGACTTGCGTATCTTGGGTCTGGACGATACGGCGACGAAGGAGAAGGTGTTGGCTGCCATCGTCAGGACTGGGGGGTGTTCTGCGGAACAGATTAGGGTGGGCACCCTCCGACTGACCGCACGGGGTTGCAAACCGCTACGGTGAGCTGCCCCGTGTCGGCGGCCGAGAAAATTGTTGGCGAGGGCCGAAGACTTCTGGTGGGCTGGGTTTCAGCGCAGGTGAAACTGCTAGAACCCAGACCACTGAGGTGCTACCGCTGCCATGTGGGCCACCACGTGGGAGTGAAATGCACCTCGGAGGTGGACCGCAGCAGTCTCTGCTTCCGCTGCGGTCAGCCCGGTCACAAGGCCGGCTCGTGTGAAGCCGCTCCGCACTGCTCAGTTTGTGCGGCAGCTGGTAAGCCGTCCGAGCACCGGACTGGGAGTAGGGCCTGCGCCCCATCCACCAGAGGCAAAGCCAAGGGCCGGAGTAGGCCCTCCGCCACCGCCGTCGTCGCCGTAGCCGCAGCCTCTGCCGCTGCCGCTTCCAGCAACGCCGTTGCTGTCACCGCTGCCGCCGCAGTCACCGCGGCTGAGCCCTCACAAGGGACTCGGGAGGAGGCTGTTATGGAGTACCAATAAATGGCCCCATTACGCCTCCTCCAGGCGAACCACAAAAAATGCGCCTCCGCTCAGGACCTTTTGCTCCAGAGCATGGCGCAGTGGTCGATTAACATTGCCGTGGTCTCTGAGCCGTACTTTGTCCCACCCAGGGATGACTGGGTGGAGGACCTCAACGGCTCAGTGGCCCTAATTTCGTCGGCCGCCGCTGGCACCCCGTCCCTCGAGGCCATCAAGAGAGGACGGGGTTGCGTAGCAGCAAGGTTCGGGGAGATAGTCGTAGTGGGGGTATACTTCTCCCCGAGCCGAACTCTTGCCGAGTTCCACAACTCCCTTGCGGAGTTGAGAGTCGTCGTCGTAGGGTTCCGATCCCTCCCCGTGCTCGTCCTTGGGGACTTCAATGCCAAAAATTTGGCTTGGGGTTCCCGGCTTACAGACACACGGGGCAGGATGGTGGAGGACTGGGCTCTGGAGACCGGCCTGGTCGTCCTAAACCGGGGTTCGGTCCCAACATGTGTGCGGGTGCGGGGTGACTCAGTGGTGGACATATCGTTCGCCAGCCCCGCTCTGTCGCCACATGTCCTTGACTGGCGCGTCATGGAGGAGGTGGAGACCTACTCAGATCACCGGTATATCCGGTTTGACGTCTCCGCCCAGACCTCCAGCGCGCCGGTCCGACCGGCCCCGGGTGGTCCGCGGTGGGCGCTGAAGCAGCTTGACCGGGAGCTCCTCCTGGAAGCTTCGATCGTGCAGGCCTGGGTGTTACCACCGGACAGGCCTGCTGACTCAAACGACGAGGCGGAGTGGTTCCGGGAGGCCATGTCCGAGATATGCGACATGGCAATGCCCCGAGTCAAGCCCGGGCGCGCCAGGCGTCAGGTGTACTGGTGGTCGCCGGAGCTTACCTCTTTGCGCAAGGCGTGCGGGGCTGCGCGACACCGGTACACCAGGCATCGCAGGCTCCGTATTCGTCCGCCGAACACGGAGGCCATACAGGCGGAGCTTTACGAGGGATACAGAGCGGCGAACACCGCCCTCCGAGTGGAGATCCAGCGGGCCAAAGGGCTGGCCCGTGAGGAGTTGCTGGGGACTCTGAACAGAGACCCGTGGGGATGCCCCTATAAAATGGTGCGGGATAAACTCCGCCCATGGGCTCCGCCGCTGACGCAGAGTCTCAGGCCTCAGCTCGTGGAGGACGTGGTGAGCGCTCTGTTTCCCTCGAGAGAGGAACATATTCCTCCACCCATGGCTCCGCCTCCTGCGGTGCCTGATGCGGACCACACCATCGACGACGACGATGCTCCAGAGGTGACCGAGGTAGAGCTGAGAGCGGCGGTACGTCGGCTGAATGCCAAAAATACCGTCCCAGGACCCGACGGCTTACCTGGAAAAGTCTGGGTTCTGGCCTTAGGGGCTCTCGGGCCTCGACTACGGGGGCTACTAAGCGCATGCTTGGAGAGGGGCCAGTTCCCACTTCGCTGGAAGACGGGGAAACTGGTCCTCATAAAGAAGGCAGGGCGCCCTGCGGACTCGCCGTCTGCTTACAGGCCCATTGTGTTGCTCGACGAGGTGGGCAAGCTCTTCGAAAGAGTCATTGCAGACCGCCTCGTCGGGCACCTCAGGCGAGCGGGCCCGGATTTGGCGGAGAGCCAGTTTGGCTTCCGCAGGGGACGCTCTACGGTGGACGCCATCATGCGCGTGCGAGCCCTTACGACAGGGGATGCTGTGGCCCGGGGTGGGGTTGTCTTGGCGGTGTCTCTAGACATCGCCAACGCCTTCAACACCCACCCTGGAGTTGCATCAGGGAGGCATTCCGGTATCACCGGATGCCGACCTATCTCTGTCGAGTGGTCGAGGCCTATCTGACGGACAGGGCCATAATCTACCCCGGTCACCAAGGAGTGTGGAACCGGCGAGAGATGTCGTGCGGTGTTCCACAGGGATCGGTCCTGGGACCGCATCTGTGGAACATCGGGTACGACTGGGTGCTGCGCGCCGACCTCCCTACCGGCGTCAGTGTAGTTTGTTACGCTGACCACACGCTAGTTCTGGCACAGGGGAGGTCGCACCAGGCGGCGGCTGACGCAGCGACCCTCGGGGTTGCGACAATCGTCAACAGGATCCGGCAATTGGGACTCGAGGTGGCCCTGCAGAAGTCCGAGGCCATGTGCTTTCATGGTCCTCGGAATGCGCCACCGTTGGGTTCCCACATAACGGTAGGAGGGGTTCACATCAGCGTCGGGTCGACGATGAAGTACCTGGGACTCGTCCTCGACAGCCGGTGGAACTTCGAGGAGCACTTCCGACGTTTGGCACCCAGACTGGAACAGGCCGGGGCTGCCCTAAGGCGGCTCCTCCCCAATCTAGGGGGACCAAACACCTCCTGCCGGAGGCTCTATGTGGGGGCCGTGCGGTCCATGGCCCTTTACGGGGCACCGGTGTGGGCGCGGTCGCTAAGGAAGCGACCAGCCCGGTGCCTGACCGCGTCCCAGAGGGTCATGGCCGTTCGGCTGATACGGGGATACCGTACGGTCTCCGCTGAGGCGGCGAGCCTTCTTGCCGGATTGGCGCCATGGGATCTGGAGGCCAAAGTCCTCGCCCACACGTGGGAGTGGCGAGAGGAGGCAAAACGCCGGGGCATAACTCCGCTGCCGCGAGATATTGCGGTACGGCGGAAAGAGCTCCGGCGGGATCTCATGGCAACATAGAGAGTGCGATTGTCGCAACCCAGTGCTGGGCACGCCACAATAGCGGCGGTAAGTCCCCTCTTTGAGGAGTGGCTAGAGAGGCGCCACGGCGCCCTCACCTTCCGCCTGGCGCAGGTCCTCACCGGACACGGTTGTTTCGGGAGGTTCCTGTTCCGTATAAGGCGGGAGGAAACGCCAGGGTGTCACCATTGTGTGGATCGCCCTGAGGACACGGTGGAGCATACGGTGGAGGTCTGCCCGGCTTGGGTAGAGCACCGCCGTGTCCTCGTAGCGGCGATCGGCGGTGATCTCTCGCGTCCGACCCTGGTCCAGGCCATGGTCCGGAGCGAGAGTGCATGGCAGGCCGTCACCTCCTTCTGCGAAGCAGTAATGCTGGCAAAGGAGGAGGCGGAGCGCGTGAGGCAACGGGAATCCCAGCGCCCTCACGCCACTAGCCACCGCAGGAGACGCCCTGGTCGGGAGATGACACCAAACTCCCAGCCACCGTAGGCGGGCTGCGGGCGGTGAGCAATGGGCAGCTCGCCGCCCGGTAAGGACCAGGCCCGAGTCGACGGCGCGTCGTGTTTCACGCGCGCCTCAAAGAGATGTCAGCATATCGTGACGGGGTCCACGAAGACCGATGCCTCCTGGGTCAGGGTTGCGGGTTGGTTAAACAAGAAACCGTGGCCCTGGCCGTCCCACAGGCAAGTGAAGAAACACGGGTGGGTTTTAGTCAGTAAAAGTCTGACACGCCCTTCCGCTCCGCCCAGAGCGGAAGAAGTCATTTGATGATTTCCCATACTAACAAAAAAAAAAAAAAAAAAGGCATCTTGGTAGAGTCTACTGTGTCCATTTATTACCCGACTACGGCAAAGCAAAAGGAGGGTTATGATTTTGACAGGCTATGTATGTACGTATGTATGTATGTATATTCATCTGTTCCCTCGTAACTTCTAAACTACTTATCAGAATTCGACAAATGATATATCATTAGAAGCGTCTTAATAGTCCGCTGGTTATAGGCTATATGGGGTTTCAAAAAATCTACTGTGGCGCCCTCTAGCGGACAAAACATACAGAGTAAAAAAATAAAGTTAAGATAAATATGCCGTGTTTGGTAACATTTGAAAGCGCTTTACTTGTAGATTTTGAATATATATATATTGCTAGCATTTTCGTGTGACTTTACCTGTATTCATGGGCTGGTTGCATATAATTCACATCTTTTCGTTCATAGCTTCTTTACTACCTATCAGAATAAGACCACTGCAGTACCTTTAGAAGGGCCTTGATATTCTGTTAGTTATGAGCTATAAAGCTTGTCACCAAATTTGGTATTGCGCCCTCTAGCGGACAAAAAGTTCTTTGTTAATATAAAATTAAAATAAATATACCGTGTTTCGTATCACGTGAAAGAGCTTCACGAGTGCTTTATGCTTGTACATAATTACAAGAATGCTTTAATGATGTTAAATATGAGCGATAAGAGTAAAGCGCGGATCACGGGAACTGTGAATCGCTTTATGCAATGTAGAGCAGTGTGAACATTATTAGAATATGTAATGCACTAATGAAAACGACATAAGCTGGGAGTAACTCCACGCGGTGAAGGAGGAAACAGTTTGATAACTGGCTAAATCTCCCATAAAAAGGCCTCTGCACTATATGCCTTCGGGCTTATGTTGTTATATGTGCGTGTAGATGTAATATGTCAAGTACCTAGTTTTTAGTTCATCAGTTTAACTTTTGTTAATAATATGCGCCACAAATACACTTTAACACAAAAATAGTACAAATAAAAAAGTTAAAAACTAAAACCCAACTACGACAAAAAACGACGCTGAAAAAGTATAAAACAAGATTTTCAGAATACTGAACTGAACAAAGTTGCTAATGTAGTTGCAAGTAAATGGACACAGTAGTAATGTCATACAATACTATTCTGAAGTATGCAATATTCACTATGTAGAGATAAATTTTCATATTTGGAAAGGCGTAGTCACACGTTGTCAAAGTGCTACGGTAGGTAGGTATATGTAACGTGTGACTACGCCTTTCCAAACATGAAAATTTATCTCTAAATAGTGAATATTGCATACTTCAGAATAGTATCGTAAGACATTATTGTCAATTTACAACGAAGGCATCTTGGTAGAGTCTACTGTGTCCATTTACTTGCAACTATATTAGCAGCTTTGTTCAGTTCAGTATTCTGAAAATCTTGTTTTATACTTTTTCAGCGTCGTTTTTTGTCGTAGTTGGGTTTTAGTTGTTTTACTTTTTATTATTTGTACTATTTTGGTGTTAAAGTGTATTTGTGGCGCATAATATTAACAAAAGTTAAATTGACGAACTAAAAACTAGGTAGTTAACATACGACATCTCTTTTGACTTATGTATCGGCGTATAATAATATGTAGAGATGTCCTATTTTACTATTTCGTAGCGCTTGGATCGTAGTGCGTATAGCAACGGTTTCCCCGTATGAAGCTCCCGGTTTTTCGTAGTAGCGACGCACATTTGCGTCGATGGCTGCGAATGGGTCATAAATTAGTGGATGAGGTCGTTAGTATAAATAGATTGGATGTTTTTCTAACGGTGGTCGGCCATAACATCGGCTGCCGGCAGAAGTTACCACCCACCAGACAAAGTCTTGCGGCCAAGCGATTCGTCGTGTTCCAGCATGATGTCTGGTGAAGCCGTACGGAGGACGGGTCTGAGCAGTTGTGTTGCTTTGTGTGGCGAGTACGATGCGCCAAATGTTGTTGTGTCGGGAGTTTGGTCGAGGAAGGTCTCCAGATCAATCTCTCTCTTGCACAGCATAGTTGGTCGTGTTGTTTGGTTTAACATTGCATCACCTTGCTCAACTGCCGTCTTCCTTCTTATTCTCTCAGTTTTTTTAAGAGAATAGGCTTTTCATATACTAGCGCGCTTTACCGTCAATGATTGCCATCAGACGGGATTGCAGTCAAGCGCTAGTTTGTAGTTATTAAAAAAAAAACATATATTAAGAGGACCTGGGAAGATTTCTTAATCTATCTAATTCTGCTAACGATCGACTGTCATGTGGATTTTTAAGTAATTTATTATGATCCAAGGCACTTATAAATAATCCCTCTATGGTTTTACCTCTACTGAGAGCGACATAGGCCTGTCCTTTAGCAAACAATGACTTTCCTAGATCTGTAACTTTTTATCTAGAGTACAACCTTGTAATTTATGTACAGTACAACCCCAAGAAAGAATCAGCGGGAGCATTTTACGCTGAATTTGCCCAGAACCCCTCAAGCCGTCTAATTCAGTGAGGCAAGGCTCGATTTTAATAAGTCCGTTAATATCTGCTGTTATGGATCCGTCGTCAAATTGTATGAGAACAGCGCTTGGCTATTCTCCTGTTCCAACTGATCGCGCCGAAGAGCAGGCCATTCCAAGGCCTTCACCACTCCCATCGCTCCGTTTACTAAACCCTGGTTTACATTCAAATTTCTACGAAGCATTACTAGGGATTATGTACAAACATAAAGTACTCGTGAAGCTCTTTCAGATGATTCTATCAAATAGTATAGATCTATGAACGAAAAGATGTGAATTATATGCAATCAGACCATGAATACAGGTAAAGTCACAAGCAAATGCTAGTAATATATATATATTCAAAATGTACAAGTAAAGCTCTTTCAAATGATACCATACACGGCATATTTATCTTAACTTTATTTTTTTACTCTGTATATTTTGTCTGCTAGAGGGCGCCACATTAGATTTTGTGAAACTCCATATAGCCTATAACCAGCGGACAATTAAGACGCTTCTAATGATATGTCATTTATCGAATTCGAATAAGTAGTTTAGAAGTTACGAGGGAACAGATGAACACACATACATACATACATACATACATAGCCTGTCAAAATCATAACCCTCCTTTTGCTTTGCCGTAGTCGGGTAAAAAGGAGTACAAGAAATTACACGCGGATGAAGTCAGCGTCACGATTAAAAAAAAGTAAATACCTATTGGCGATGCGAATGAATTCCGTAGCTAACTGCGTCAAACTAATTACGTACCGTTATCTGCAACAACAAACCATTTGAGGGATATTATCTGATTCATATCAGTCATAATAGTTAAATATATGAAACGTGAATTTATATTATGTAAATAAGTTCTGGGTACTGTTTCATTTTGGAGTAATTACGGATTACTGATGATGGTAGAGTGGGCAATAATACCTACCTACAAATAAACCACTTACCTACTGAGTTTAAAATCGGCAGATTTATTGTATTATTGTATTATTTTGTACGCCCTATGGCTTTAAGTCTACATTCATTAACCATTTTGTACAATGCGTTTAAATAATGAATTCTGAAAAGATGACTAGGTATACTTACTTAACTTTACTAGGTATACTTACTTAACTTTACTAGGTATACTTACTTAACTTTACTAGGTATACTTACTTAACTTTACGGTAACTTCATTTAAGTTCTATGCATCTTTTTCTTTTTAATTCATTAAGAAAAGGATAGAAGATAACATTTTAGTTTAATCCTGTCAAATTAAGATATTCCATAGACAGTTAAACGCGATTATAAACATGGCGACTAAAAATACATCGAATTACGCCAGGCGTGGACTAATTTAACAGGTCTAAACTAACATATTATCTTCTGTCCTTTTCTTAATCTATATCTATACTAATATGTTAAGCTGAAGAGTTTGTTTGTTTGTTTATTTGTTTGAACGCGCTAATCTCAGGAACTACTGGTCCGATTTGGGAAATTCTTTTTGCTTTGGATAGCCCAATAATTCAGGAAGGCTTGAATAGGAACGAAGTACATAAAAAAGCATATCGAAACCTACGCAGGTGAAACCGCGCCGCGCAGCTAGTGAAATATAAAGAAAAAGATAAATGTAAAGTAAGTAAAAGGTAAATTAAGTTTAGTTTGGGAACAAGGGAGTTGGGGCCATGTTCTCTTATTAAGTTACACACGAGACTTCTTTGAAATCAACTTCAATCAATTCTGTAAAAATGTCACCGTGAAGTGAGTTTAGAGCGAGTTGTAAATAGTGTGAATCCCTAACATTATTTGGCATAACGCCTCATTTAGAGCGAGGTTTAAATAGTGTGAATCCCTAACATTATTTGGCATAACGCCTCATTTAGAGCGAGGTGTAAATAGTGTGAATCCCTAACATTATTTGGCATGACGCCTCATTTAGAGCAAGGTGTAAATAGTGTGAATCCCTAACATTATTTGGCATAACGCCTCATTTAGAGCGAGGTGTAAATCGTGTGAATCCCTAACATTATTTGGCATAACTCCTCATTTAGAGCGAGGTGTAAATAGTGTGAATCCCTAACATTATTTGGCATGACGCCTCATTTAGAGCGAGGTGTAAATAGTGTGAATCCCTAACATTATTTGGCATAACGCCTCATTTAGAGCGAGGTGTAAATAGTGTGAATCCCTAACATTATTTGGCATGACGCCTCATTTAGAGCAAGGTGTAAATAGTGTGAATCCCTAACATTATTTGGCATAACGCCTCATTTAGAGCGAGGTGTAATTAGTGTGAATCCCTAACATTATTTGGCATGACGTCTCATTTAGAGCGAAGTGTAAATAGTGTGAATCCCTAACATTATTTGGCATAACGCCTCATTTAGAGCGAGGTGTAAATAGTGTGAATCCCTAACATTATTTGGCATAACGCCTCATTTAAAGCGAGGTGTAAATAGTGTGAATCCCTAACATTATTTGGCATGACGCCTCATTTAGAGCAAGGTGTAAATAGTGTGAATCCCTAACATTATTTGGCATAACGCCTCATTTAGAGCGAGGTGTAAATCGTGTGAATCCCTAACATTATTTGGCATAACTCCTCATTTAGAGCGAGGTGTAAATAGTGTGAATCCCTAACATTATTTGGCATGACGCCTCATTTAGAGCGAGGTGTAAATAGTGTGAATCCCTAACATTATTTGGCATAACGCCTCATTTAGAGCGAGGTGTAAATAGTGTGAATCCCTAACATTATTTGGCATGACGCCTCATTTAGAGCAAGGTGTAAATAGTGTGAATCCCTAACATTATTTGGCATAACGCCTCATTTAGAGCGAGGTGTAAATCGTGTGAATCCCTAACATTATTTGGCATAACTCCTCATTTAGAGCGAGGTGTAAATAGTGTGAATCCCTAACATTATTTGGCATGACGCCTCATTTAGAGCGAGGTGTAAATAGTGTGAATCCCTAACATTATTTGGCATGACGCCTCATTTAGGGCGAGGTGTAAATAGTATGAATCCTTAACATTATTTGGCATGACGCCTCATTTAGAGCGAGGTGTAAATAGTATGAATACCTAACATTATTTGGCATGACGCCTCATTTAGAGCGAGATGTAAATAGTATGAATCCCTAACATTATTTGGCATGACGCCTCATTTCATCTCACTTTTCACGATGAAATGATTACAGAATCGAACTCTTCAACTCTGTGGTGTCCAAAACAATAATGCTTAAGTATATTTGTTCGTTGAAATTCAAAGAACATTTTTAGTGCCATAGATTAGTATAAATGCCATTTACTTATACATACGTAATATTGGAGTTGTCAGTTCTTGCCGAAGCTGTCCTTCGTCACACAATGCTGGCCTGTCGCAGCCGTATATTTTTTCTGGCCCACTGGATTACACTACGCGGATACATAAACATGATTTGATGTGTTCGTCTTTTATGATGAGCGAGGAGTAAAGAACCTGCGTGATATGTGTCACGTACATAACCTACTTATTTTTTCATTTACAGTTTTTAGAGTGGGATAAGACAAATTTTTTCGATACATTGTTTGGTGCTTGTTTTTATTTGCATCTAGGTCATTGTTGGCTTCTCTTAAAGCTGAAGTATATTAGATCTAATAATACTTACTTCGTTGACTGCTAGTCAACAGACTTGTCGGTCTCCGTGGCGCAGCGGTCAATACGCCTGCCTGCGACGTGGAGGCCCCGGGTTCGATCCCCGGCCAGGTCATGATGGGAAACGATCTTTTTCTAATTGTCCTGGGTCTTGGATGTTTATATATTTAAGTATGTATTATAAATATAGTATCGTTGAGTTAGTATCCTATAACACAAGTCTCGAACTTACTTTGGGGCTAGCTCAATCTGTGTGATATATAACAAAAAAAAAAAATAGGTAACCGCGGTGGCAGTACAAAAAGGGGGAGCTTACCTATTGGGCGTAAAACAATTCGTTCGCATTATTATCAATATGATAAGTGCCCAAAATGCTTCTTCTAATGCTGTTTTTTTAGACTAAAAGTAGGGCAGCCCTCTGGCCAATGGACGAGTCAACCAACTGCTTGGATAGCCAAGCAGTTCTTGAATATTCGGTTAACCGTGTATTTGTTAATTATAATGTGTTCTTATTTATATTAGTAACTTGCCTAAATAAAAATGCATAACACTTCAGTCTTTAACATTAATGGCTTGTTCGCTGTAAAAAAGAAAGAAAGGCGACGTGAAATTAAATTTTATTCAAGGAAAGCAGACATGTTACTTCATTAAAATTAATTTGAGAGTGAGGGACACTCGCTTCTATATTTTTCAGACTTACAACATTTTTTACATAAAATCAGGGCATCATAAATAATATTTCATTTTATAGTGAAAATGACATATAGGTTATGTGTAACAATAGGTATACGATATAATTATTAAACACATTATTTAAATATAATCCACATAATGCATAGTCTACATAAATAGGTAGTCATCATATCTTCTTCAGCCTATAGTGGTGCACTGCTAGGCACAGGCCTCCCCCAAAACTTTCCACATTTTGGGTTTGCCATAATCCCCACGCTTGGCAGGCGGGTCGGGGATCGCAGTAATTTGATATACCACAGGAGAAGCGCTACTGCCCGCTTCCCTGGTGAGAGTTCCCTTAGTCGCCTCTTACGAAACACACGGGAGGATATGGGTTGGTATTCTTCTAAGCCCGGTACCACAAGGTAGTCATATAATGACTACCTATTTAGACGGGTTAATAAATTAATTTACCTGAAAAATAAACAAAAACAAAAGGGCATTTAGGCGTCGTAGTACTTGTCCACATCGCTATTATCCGGAAACGAGAATAACGCACAATTTAAATCTTACTCTGGGTTTCTCTTGAAAAAATAACAGCTTTTATTCTACTTAATATGGATTCTTAAACTACTGTAAGAGTTTTTTAAGCGTAAAGCTAAACTGTGATCTAGTCAACGAACTGCCTACATTGTACTTTCTTAGTAAAATCATTATGATCACAAAAATTGAAAATCTGTAAGAAATATGAAACGATATCACTTTAACGCTTTCAATTTAATGTAATGTTGATTTAAACTGTTAAATATAAAGAATTACAATACGAATCGATAAGATCTTTGATAATATTCCTTCCAAAAAATACTTATGAAACGAAAGTATTTCGAGCCGAAGTAAAATATTATAAACTCAAAGGGTAGACCCAGTTTCGAGGCGAAGAGACGTTTCCTCCGTCGATAAGGGACTCAGGGCCACAAAACTCGAGAGATACGGTCATTTTACCTAACCCACAAACGTCAGATTTAATTAAATGGAAATATATGAATTATAATTTCGAATTATCTATGTACTTCGTCGTACTAGATACATAATTATTTTTTATTCAAAAAGTTGTTGTAGTATGAAGTCTTTGACACTTGATTCGCATTTTTATATGATGGGTTTCTACGTTATCTGTTGCATAACAAATCTATGTAACATTATTTTCGAGTCTCGCGTGATCGCCCCGTACAATATGTAAAATTATTGGTGAACAAACATGATGTTGAGGTGAGGTGTGTCCACACTAAAATTAAGTGTCCGGAGTTTTCGCGGACTTTATTAGATAAAGCAAAAATTTCATTACAAATAATAATTAAAGTACTGTAAGTATAAAACTTCCTGTCCTATAAGATACAGAAATTTCCTAGTTTTAAAGGCAGGCGTCATCTTATCCCTAACTGAAATAACACTGATATAATCTATGGTAACTGACGCGGCCGCTGCGCAAGGTGGCGCGGATTCGATCCCTGCACAGTGCCAGTATTTGTATGCATGAATATGAATATTTGCACTGGTCTGGTCATGCCTCGGAAAGCAAGCTAAGCCGTTGGTCCCGGCTGCTATACGAACATCTAGTGGCAGTCGTTACGGGTTGTTGGAGCCCTCAAAAGTCCAACAATTGGTCGCCTTCGGGTTGTGGAGGTCAGACGGCAGTGGCTTCACGGAAAATGTCGAAGTTTAGTCATATCAGCAGTTGGACTGGTAAAGCGGACCCCAGACTCCAAAGCTGAAAAGGCTTCGGATGCGACTTGGATTAACGCTGGGATAATGATGATAATCTATGGTACTTAACTCTTTTTAGTTATTACTTACTCGTATCACAACTATTGTTTAAATAAGTGTATCTGTGTAGTATCCCGGTTAATTACTTACCCATTTAAACGAAACATCATGCAAATGACATTTTTCAAGTAGAATTTCATTAGCATAGATAGGAAATTTCACGTTAATTAATAGTCGCCGTTGCTTTGAGAAATGAGGGTTACGTCTGACCGCTTCATTCTCGTTTGACAAGATTAATGGCGTAATGCCACGCAACCACTACCTCACAATCATTATTGAACCTGTTTTGAATATTATTTCAATCATTTGCTAATTGATCTTTGTATATAACATTTCAAAATTTAAATATGCAGTTGCATAAATCAAATTGTAGTGTTACATATTTAGCCTATAATATTTTCACAATTCTTCTCTTCGAGACGGAGTGAGCCATAATCTACCATGTGGTTCAGTTCGGGCTTGTAGATTCATCACGATGTTGTCGTGCACGATTTTGGGAGCAGAAAGTATCTGCCTGGATTTGAGCCTACGACCTACAAGTTCACTTACCGCTCTCTGTAAATTACAGTGTTAAAACATTAAAACGAACTAAATTTACGAGTCAGCTGTTAACCACAACAATCCGAGTTCTTAAAATAATGTAGGCAGTAACATCAAGTCCTATTAACGTAGTGAAAAGCCTTTGTTTTGTTAATTACTGAGCTCGGGGCAGTCCGCACCTGCTTTCACCACACCAGAATAAACTGTGCGACTAAATTTCCTCTGTTTAAATTAAAAGATACTTCTGACCAATAGTCACTTCCTCTTGCTCAGAATGGAATTTTAAATTTACTCGAATTTCGGATATTTAAGCAAAAACTTTTAAAATACACTTAAGGTAGCCATCTGCGTAGACTGTAGGCTATGTAGAGCCTTTGTAAATGATGACGTTAATAATTCCATTATAGGGGCAGCTATAAATTCTTTGGGAACACTTTCCTGTGGAATAGACAGTAATGGAACAGAAGAGGTACTAGGGAGCAATAATTGAAGTAACGATCGATGGCGACTACTCACGGTATAAGTCGGAAAGTAGTTCATAGAACTGACACTATATAAACCCTAAAAGCTTTATAATGTAAATTGTCAACGTCTATAGGCAACGTAATTACATTTTGAAGGATCAGATCCAATAAACTATACGTACTCTTACATCATTTATTATCCCTGTCTCCTAATACCAAGGAATTAATTTGCCGAAGAATTTCTGAACAATGTACTGTAAGCTTCCCTTATGAAATTCCGAAATTGTACACAGATTAGGATTAGTGACAGATAGGCTTGATATAATTAAAACAAAGATTCACATTTTTTAGTCCCTACTAGCTGAGACCACTTTTTGAGGACGCCTACGATGAAATATTTTTGACGTTGGAATTTAGATTATGGATGTGTGTTGAATATATTTTTTTATACTGTACAATAATGAGTTTATTTTTTATTAATTAAGTTTTCAGTAACAACATTCCTTTAAATACTGGTAATTTATTATCAACATTTTAATTCCTACTATAAATAACTAGGGGATGTGACGGAGCACACTTACCATCTCAGTGCCCCAAGTGAGTCACGCTCTTTGTGAAACGCTACGTAGGCACGTAGCACAAATAGGCATTTGTCTACAAAACAAATAGAGGTATATTCAAGGGCGAACCTTGCTTCTGGCCTTGGGGAGCCAAAGCTGCCGCAGCTGCTGGGTACGCCTATGTGATTTTCTTTCTATGGTGTTTTCTCGGGGATCTCTCATATATCCCCGAGAAAAACACCATAGTGAATCTTTAATAAACAAACATAACACTTAAAATACCTAAGCCTAATAATGGCACAGCTAAGTCTAGACTAGATCGTGTAACAATATAAAAACACGCACTCGACAGCTCGTGAAGTGCGTGTCATTGTAACAATCGTAGGACGTAATCACATTAGTAGTTCAGGAGAGACGGCAACGCGTGCGCTATCACTGCCGCGGGCGAAGGGCGAAGCTTCTGAGAGAGCTTGAAGCACCCTTCACTCCCCCCACTGACACAAGCCTACACTTAATCAAACTACGCAGTCAGTCCTGCTCCTTCAACCACCTTAAAAGGTGTCTAGACAAGAATTATTTTTTTTAATCATTTTAAATTTTTTGTCGAAGTTTTGCTTATCTCTGAGGATAATGTACCTATAGGAATATATTTTTAACGTAAGGGCGTTGTTCAAGCTCATGTACCTATGCTCTAATACCCATAAATCGAATTAAAAGTTGATAGTTCACTTTAGATTGGAAGTCATAAAGGCTACTGACATGCTGAATATATCGACAGCACAAATATTAAAGACTTTCAGCTGAGGCTAATAGCTAACTTTCGATAATATGACACGAATTTGTACCAGTACCGGCGTTCCCAATATTTTTTGTACTTTCAAACAACTAGACGTCACTAGATCGATACGTAGGTATCTCAAAAATAGATCTGAAATTAAAAAAAACCTTGTTTTTCATTACTTTAAAAATACAAGGCCTAAATTTAAATAAAGGTAGCAGTCCGTTCGTTCATTAATTTTATTGTAAATTTATTTACTGTTTCATGAATAAAATTCCCCACAAATAACACAACAATTTAGATTGCTATGCGTACACCTCGTATACTACTGTCCGCGAATACCACAAATATGTACAAGGTACGATCCTAGCCACGTCGGCGCGCGGTCCTGAATGTACCGCAGCTTACCTCGCTGCTCCCACATAGTCCCACGCAATTATAATGGAGCACAGAGGATTAGCTTCAAAGTTAATTTAAATAATGCTATTATAAAACAATTTTATTGTATTTATACGGACTAAGCAATGTAGTCCCACTTCATTAAATTAGCTAGCCAATGTAGTCGGGAAGGGTCTCTAAATTTTTAATTTATGTTTATCACAAACAGATTTTCAATGACAAAACAGCATCGTTACTTAAAACAACTCAACAATTAACGGCTTCGTAAAACTAACTGGTGAAGCCGTACGGAGGACGGGTCTGAACAGTTGTGTTGCGATGTGTGCCTGGTACGATGCGCCAAATGTGGGTCGGGAGTTTGGTCGTGGAGGGTATCCATATCAATCTACCTCTGGCGCAGCATCATCACCCCGCTCAACTGCCGTCTTCCTTTCTATTCACTCAGTTTTTTTTTTGAGTAAAATGCTTAAATAAACTAGCGCGCTTTACCATCGCCGATTGCATCACTTCTTACCATTAGGCGGGATTGCGGTCAAGTACTAGTTTATAATTATAAAAATACATATATTGTGATTTTAGTAGGTATTAAATTTTGTTGTTCGTGGTTCTCTGTGTCATGAAAATAATAATGGCGTCCGAAGCAGTACTAAATAAACGAATAATATTTAACTCAACTTTACCGAATACAGTGATTTCAATGGTACCTAGTATTAAATAAAAGTTAAAAATGTTTTATGAACGACGCACTTTATGACTGTAGATAAGCCATTTTGCATTACGTCTTAAGACGTTTAGTATTAATTTTTTTTTTGTATAAAGGGAAACTGCTTCCTTGGTTATTTCTCGAAGCTTTCTAAGCTGTGTTTGACTAGGTAATTTATCTAAGTACTGTGATGGAGTGCCATTTTTCTTTACTACGTTTATGCAGTCAGAGGAAATTATTATTATTGACAACTACCAACTTAAATTGTCCTGATATCAAAATCACAGGTGTCATTAGTTAACAGTTGTATGAAATGGCTATAAAACGGGTAATTGAAGAAGGCTGTTACAAACTAATACAGTAATTTAGTCATATGATAGACACCACATGCCCTTATGGACTTATATGAACTAAAATTGCATTGCGTGGTGATTGATGTAACTACATTATTCTATCTTGTCTCGTGGTTAATAAGTCAGCCAGAATGTTTCCAGCCGGTCTATTCTGTATTCATTGCACCTTTCAAACTCATGAAGATTTATAAGGATAAAAATAGAAACACTAAGTAGATAAAGTTTTAACACTACAGCGAATTTTTATACATGGAATAAGTCTCAACCTGAGAATAAATTATAAATGTTTGATAGTTTTTTCTATACGAGAACATTGTTATTTCACAAGTAAAACAATTAGCAGAATAAACAATTAAAAAGATATAGTAGCTAAAACCATTTATAAACTGAAATATAATAGTTTTCTTTTTAATGAACAGACAGCTGTGCTGCTGGGGAGTTTGTTCCGCAACTTCTTCTTATAGCGAAAGCATTAGGATATGGCAAACGGCGAGTGTTTAGGGTGACTGCTATATACATAATATTGACGTTCAAAAAGTGCTGAATTTAGCATAATTTGAATAAATGACTTTTGATTTTGATGTAATAACATAATCAAAAAGATAAAAAATACATAATTATATATTAAATATTATAGGCTAGTGTTTGACCGCAATCCTGCTTGATAGTAAGTGGTGATGTAATCAAGCACATGCAAGCACGCTAGTTTACTAACTACATAATTAAAAACTAAAAGATGCCGTCAAAAAATTCCTCTGCATCGCTATCGACGAGTAATGATCCCAAGAGATTAGCTGCATTGCCACGTTGTATAGCAATGCTTAAACTCTGGCCAAGGTAAACGCCAATATTTCGAACACGGGAAATGTCAGTCAACTGTTTGGATTTCATTTAGGTAACTAGCAAATTGTGGCTAAATGAGCATGAGATGAGCTCATCATGTACTGAACAGTATCAATCCCTAGTATTTTGTGGAATAACACCACACTTCAAGATGATCTCATCATGTACTGAACAGTATCAATCCCTAGTATTTTGTGGAATAACACCACACTTCAAGATGATCTCATCATGTACCTAACACTATCAATCCCTAGTATTTTGTGGAATAACACCACACTTCAAGATGATCTCATCGTGTACTGAACAGTATCAAGCCCTAGTATTTTGTGGAATAACACCACACTTCAAGATGATCTCATCGTGTACTGAACAGTACCAATCCCTAGTATTTTGTGGAATAACACCACACTTCAAGATGATCTTATCATGTACTGAACAGTATCAATCCCTAGTATTTTGAGGAATAACACCACACTTCAAGATGATCTCATCATGTACTGAACAGTATCAATCCCTAGTTTTTTGTGGCATAACACCACACTTCAAGATGATCTCATCATGCACTGAACAGTATCAAGCCCTAGTATTTTGTGGAATAACGCCACACTTCAAGATGATCTCATCATGTACTGAACAGTATCAATCCCTAGTATTTTGTGGAATAACACCACACTTCAAGATGATCTCATCATGTACTGAACAGTATCAATCCCTAGTATTTTGTGGAATAACACCACACTTCAAGATGACCTCATCATGTACTGAACAGTATCAATCCCTAGTATTTTGTGGAATAACACCAGACTTTTCAAGCTCACTTTGTCTATGCTTCAAGGTGAGTTTTATACGAGTAGACTTTAGTTTTACTACCAACTGAGTCTTTTAAATTTTTTACAGTACTTATGGCAGTAAACTTTTACATGTCCCTATTTAAACTTAAAACATTTATTTCATTAAATCATTTACGCTTAGTAGGTATGCAATCACCAGACCTTTAAGTAGATCATCCCTGAAAGAGACTATGAACGAGACAAACTTTAAATTGCCTTGAAATAATTATAATATGTAGTTTATACTTACCGTAGAAATAAAAGAAAAGTATCTAACTAAAAGCAATTCCATTATGTTGCTCCAGCAATCTATAAGGGTTTCCTATGACACAATATCTTAGATACTTTTATTCATTTTCCATCTTGTAAATATCGACTTTTCTTATACCTATTGTTTAGGTTTCATACATTTTATATATAAAAAAAAACCGGCCAAGTCCGAGTCGGACTCGCACACCGAGGGTTCCGTCGTACAAACGTAGCGGTCTCCAAAGCCTGGAGCACAGGCGTAGAGTAGCCAGCCTTTCGGTCTTCTATAGGATGCATTCTGGTGAGTGTGCAAGGGAATTGCATGATTTAATTCCCACATCTCCGTTCCACCATCGGACGACCCGTCGTACGGCGAGTTTCCACCCTTACGTTGTTGACACCACTGCGATCCGGACGAAGCGTTTCGCTTCCTCTTTTATACCGCCTACATCGAGGGACTGGAACAATTTGCCAGCGATGGTGTTTCCGTCACATTACAATTTGAGTGTCTTCAAGGCTAGAGTGAATAGGCTCTTAATAAACTAGCGCGCTTTACCATCAACGATCGCATCACTGCTTACCATCAGGCGGGATTGCGGTCAAGCGCTAGTTTATAACTTATAAAAAAGCGGTTTATTGATAAACAAAGTAGAAGTAAACAAAATCAACGAGAAATTGTCGCAAATTTTACTAATTTCGGTACACGTGCGAACAGCATCTAAGCGCTCGTGCGTATGGCGCACGGCTGCCGCTCGCTGTGCCGCGATACCCCTTCCCTTGACCAACCGCCTGCCTTCGCGCCAGCGGGCGGCTAGTTCTTGCGCGTTCGTTCGTTACTACTTACTCCCCCCCGTCCCGCTTCGCCAGTAGGAAGCAAGCTGTCTGATAATCATTGACAACAATAGGAAATTACAATTAATGTCTTTGAATATATTTATAAGTACTAAGTATAACACAGCAGTTAGGACGCATTTAGGTTATATACAGAACTACATTCACCAAAATATTTAGATTGAATGACGATTGTGTTGGTCTTTGTTTTGGTTTAACTAGTTACTGTGCCTAAAAATTTTAAAAGGTTTCGGGTTTTTCTGTTAGGTTACCTTAAGCTATTGTTTCATACCAAAATTCAATATTCAATGTCAGCGGGAAGTAGTCTATGTTTTGATTCCGTTGCGAGTAGTGGCGAATTTCAAAATATGCGGTATGATTATAGGGGAATTTTTCACATTTTAGAGGTAATTAGATTTAAGAAGTGTTTGATATGAATTTCAACTTTAATATCTCTAAGCGTTCATGTGAAAAAGGGTAGGTAGTAAGTTCATAATTATTAAAAAAATATTTTATGTCATGTAAGCAAATATAATATTTTAATATTTTATGTAACTTCAAATTTATCATTTTCGCAATTTTTCCTTTATCTGTCTGTTATAACGTTGCTTCGTGCCGAATTTCAAGATTCTGAGTTCACGGGAAGTACCTTGTAGGTTTTGATTCCCTAGCGTGTGACGGAAATTCGTCTAAGGTGTCGGTATAAACTGCTGTATCTTTTGATTGCGTTAACTTAGAAGTTTGATTTCTTCACTGCTTAAAGGGACAATAGACCTAGATATTTGGTATAAATTTCAATTTGATACCTTTATTCATTCGTGAGAAATAAGGTTAAGGTAGTAAGTTTCATTTTATTAAAATATTTTTATTATATTATATAACTAAAAAAATGTGAGTTTCGCAATTTTTCCTATATTTGCATTACATGACAATGCTTCATGCCAAATTTCAAGATTCTAAGTTTACGGGAAGTATCCTGTAGGTTTTGATTCCTTTGCGAGTGTCGAAAATTTGTTGAAAATATCGACATAATCGGCTGTATTTTTTGATTGGCTTGACTTAGAAGTTTGATATTTTCACAACTTAAAGGGACAATAGACTTGAGTATTTCTTGTGAATTTCAGCTTGATACATCCACGCGTTCTTGAGATAAAGGGTCTTGACAGACAGACAGACAGACAGACGGACAACAAAGTGTTCCTATAAGGGCTCCGTTTTTTTCTTTTGAGGTACGGAACTCTAAAAAAGAATAAACAGTTATAGCAGTGACGCCATCTGTACCGTTGTATACACTATATATACACAGTATACTTATTTATACCTCACAGCTGTGATAACGGTGTCGGGTCGGACACGTTCAGGCGAATTTAATACTTTTTTCCCATCCAACGAAAGTGCTCAACGTCGCTAAAGAATTTTCACTTTAAAAATGGAATTAAAGAATCATTTAAAATTAAATAATCATTTCAGTGTCCGCCTGTCTGTGTGTCTCTCATGCCTTGGTCTTTTTTTTAAGTTGAAATTTATATCAAATATTACATAGGTCTACGATTCCATGGAGCGTTCTAATAATTATCAAGCCCAGTCATTCCGTCTTTATTTTTTTTTTGACATTATCTACATACAATTTATTTAATGGTTAAATCTTACTAATCAGTAAAAACATCCAATTGGAGATAAAAAAGAAACTTGTCGCAATACAGCTCAATAAAACCGTTCGTCAAAGTTGTTCAACTAAAGCGTCGATCCCAAGATACTTATTAATTTTGCTTAGTGTTTTATGTGATCATTCAGACTGGCTTTTACTATAAAGTATGATGATTAAGTAATCACACTAATCGGTACCATGTTCACATTGTTCACATGTTCACATTGTTCACATGTTCACATTGTTCACATGTTCACATTGTTCACATGTTCACATTGCGTATTTGAAAAATACACTTTGAACTAATTAATAACAATCAACCCTTGGTGTATGCGCTGCTAAATGATTCGCACACACCTTGGTTATACACTTCAATAATAGTCACGGGTAGCCAAATATGATGATTTATTGATTACTTAACTAACTCGTAACTAATATAGGTATGAATGTGTAAATGAGTACAGTCTTTGAAGGCTGATCGTGTACTGTCGCCTTACGCTATAATTTGTGCAAGGCGACGGAATAATGCTGATCTGTGTAATGTGCGCGTGTCATGTACGATGGCTGACTCGTATACTTGGGGCTTTTATTTCCTTTCAGTATTTAATAACTTCATTTGCTATTATTTGGTAACAATAGCATAAACTTTGCTGCTGATACCGTCGTCGCTTCGTTCGTGTCTAGTAAAATTATCAAGGGTGGTTTATTTCGTGGTTTATGACGATACCTTGCCAATTTATTTATGATTATACTAGCTGAGCCTCCACGGTTTCACCTGCATAAGTTTAGGTATCGAAGATATTTTGGAATAAAATGTTTCCTATGTTTATTTTACTCCTCGTTGTAAACCATCTGTGTGCCCAATTTCATTCAAATCCCTTCAGTAACTTTTGCGTCAAATACATCCATACAAACTTTTACAAAATTAAAAAATCATGTATTCAAATCAGGCTGACAATCAGCACTTTTTGAATATCAATATTACTTATGGCAGCAAAACACCCACCCTTCCCTATAAATGTATTTATTATTACTACAATAGTCATCATCATCCCAGCGTTAATCCCAGTCGCATCCGAAGCCTTTTCAGCTTTGGAGTCTGGGGTCCGCTTTACCAGTCCAACCGCTGATATGGCCAAACTTCGACATTTTTCATGAAGCGACTGCCGTCTGACCTCCACAACCCGAAGGCGACATCGAAGCATTGCAGTTAGACCAATTGTTGGACTTTTCAGGGCTCCAACAACCTGTAACGGCTGCCACTAGATGCTCGTAGGGCAACCGCGACCAACGGCTTAACGTGCTTTCCGAGGCACGACCAGACCAGTGCAAATATTCATATTCATGCATACAAATACTTGCACTGTGCGGGGATCGAACCCGCGCTACCTTGCGCAGCGGCCGCGTCATTATTACTACTACAACATTATTACTACAATAGTATTATAGATAAATCTAAGAAAAAAAACTGACCTAATTTGAGTAGGACTCTTACACCGAGGGTTCCGAACAAATTGTATTAAAATTATTTATAATTAAAATTTTACCTTTTCCACCATATTTTCTTCTATAAGCGGTTCTTGCTATAAGAGGCTGTGATTCCCTTGCAAGTAGTAGTTTCGAGTTTCAATAGGCAGCTTAAATAATGATTGCTGTTTCTTTTGATTGCGTTGACATAGAAATTTGATGTTGCTACAGCATAAAGGTATTGTTACGGGCTAGGGGTACTAAAACGCCGGTTAAGGGTTACGAAGTTTATTGACGAGGAGGGTACAGACGGTAGTAGGCAATGACAAGTAGAATGTAGCTGAAGTTGCACCGAAGTCTTCCCTTACGTCCATGAAGTCCGTGCCGTAAACACACAATAACACTACAGATGTTACTTCACGTAGTACTCAAAGTTCTCATTACAGTTGTATTGCAAAGTTCTCATTGCAATAGGTCTTCTCAAAGATCGCTTCTTAACTGTCGCTTGTTGTTGTATCGCTAGTCCAATGTAGACTGACTCTGCGCTTTTTTTTTTTCATTTGGCATCTCGTAGTTGACCTTGAGAGGTCTGTACTACTTAACCGGACTATCCTGTGGCTGCCTTAAGTGAATTTAAAGCCTCCAGCCAGGGCTGCTAAAAGCTAAGCGACTACACGCTAAGGGCACCCCCTGTGGGGTACGAACCTCGGCTTAGGGTGTCGCTAGAAGAACAGCAAGGGACGGCTGGATCGAATTCTTATTTTTATTTCGGTTTGATGACCGCGGCGTTTCCTAGTACTAATTCTGAGAAGAAACGGCCGAAACAAACTCAGAGGTCATAGTCGGGAATTTGTATTTACTGGCTCAGTTGCGGCGCGGGCTGGCCTTCATCGGTGACTCTGCGTCGGCGTTACGGCGCTATATATAGGTCAGCTGATCGAACATTCCAGATTCCTCTAGATGAAATAATAATAGCGCATAACTGCAAGGACATTCAATAAGTACCTACGGTAATTCCCGGAAACGGGTTTCTGGAAATTTCGATGTCGACACTTTGTTGACAAAATTGTTGAGACCTGTACCATTAGATAGGCCATCCTAAGTCTAGCAATGCGTTTTTATATTGCACCTAGAAAATGTCTAGATCTGGGTATGGCCTTAAAAGTTATACACTGCATGTCACGCGATATTGAACCTTATGTCATCGACATAAGGTCCATTCGTAACATTGCCCCCTTCTTAGTCATGCTCGTCCCGAGCATGATTTGATCCATAATAGCGAGCTAGGCGGTCTACGTGTACGATCTTCAGCTTCCCTCTAGGTCCTTTCTTTATACGGTAGGTGACATCGTTTATCCTGGTTACTATCGTGTACGGACCCTCCCATTTGGCTTGAAATTTCGGACTCTTTCCTTTTCTCCTTATGGGATTATGTAACCATACCAAAGTTCCCTCTTCAAATCCGGGTACGTTCCGGGTCCGGGTTTTTCCTCTTCCTTCTATCATCCTCCAATAATGTTTCCAATTCTGTGCCTTTGTACTATTTCGGTCTTCCACAACGTTTTTTGTCTGCACAGTTTCTAAACTTTTGAACCATTCGACAACTTCTCTCTCTTAAAGCAGTATCGCCATAAGCTTCTAGAAGCAATCGATGGGAAGCAATCGATGAGCCTCAGCAGCAGATGTCTTAATTTTATTTATATAAAGGGTGTATCTGACATCGACGCACAAACGAGTACCATGAATCCAGTACATGATTCTGAGCCCCCCAGTGGTGGAATTTTTCGTCGGCTTTTTCATGATTAAAAAAAAATCTGTGTAGTTTTTTTTTCACTTCAGACCGTTCACAATTGCTATACTTTTATAACTCAAGAAGATTTTAATATAAAAAATAAATAATTCGCTAATTACACAAAAAAGCGCAATGAAAACAAAACCCGAAAAACTATCTTATCAGCTGATTTAATAGAGTTCACATCAGGGATCAACGTCATACCTACAAACCCGCACGGTGGCACGCTTGCAACGTTCAAAAGCCAAGCCGATACTTTTTTTTTAAACAGTGTGTATTCTGTAACCGTTCATTAACGACATAAATGACTATCATATTTTTTTTAGTGGCATGCGGTCTAGCCTTTTCGCGAAGTTTGCGTTACGATACACCCTGTATTTTAGGTAGTAAGATTAAAATTGATATTCTTTTTTTTATCGTATTATGATGTAAGTAAAAATTAATTCTTTTCATTAAACTCTGCTATAAGACATTCATTGCATCATACTAAAGTTCTAGATTCTGAGTTCATGGGAAGTACCTACCCTCTAGGTTTTAATTCCCTTGTGGATGTCGAAAATTTGCACCATAAACGCCTTTACCATTTGATTGCTTTGGCTTAGAAGTTTGATGTTTTCACAGCTCTTAGGGACAATAAACCTGAATATTTCATATAAATTACAGCTTGATACCTTTACACGATCCCTAGAAAAAGGGTCTTGATGGACAGACAACAAAGTGATCCTTTATGGGTTCCGTTTTTCCCTTTAGCGGTACAGATACCTAAAAACACATACATGCTAATAAAGAATAATTAATAATTTAATATATAAATAACAAACCTGTTCATTTTTTAAGGATCAATAAATTGTTGATATAATTAAGTAATTATGATAAGTTAAACATCACATAACAATATTACCTAATTATTTTTTACATCTTAAAAATTAATGGCTTAATTTAGTTGCAAAACAATTTCATAATAATTTAACTGTCAAACTGGCAATCATTGCGTCATCTCAAATTTACTGTATACTACTAAACGATGTTTGTATGTACCATCATATATTGTCGACACCAACCTCTGGAGCTGCTTATAAATTAATTAAGTTTGTATTATTACGTTTTGCGGTATAAAGTAGGTTTTTTATTGTTGTGTTTTGCTAATATTATTAATTATAAGGTCTGATGGGACTGGCATGTGCAATAATTGTATAAGAGTCCCTAATAATAAATAAAGAAAGAAAAAATTACTGTATAAAATGGCGCGTCCAACGTTTGTGCAGTCAGCGGCGGAGCTTTCAACGAGGCAGCAGCCAGTGGGGCAGCACCCAGCGGGGCATCAGACTGCGAGGCAGGAGCCAGCTGAGGAGTAGCCAACGGTGTAGCAGACAGCGATGGAGTAGCCAGAGAGGGAGCATTCAGCGACACAGCAACCAGCGGGGCAGCAACCTGCGGGGCAGCAGCCAGCGGGGGAGCAACCAGCGTCACAGTAGCCAGCTTTATAGCAGCTAGCGGCGAAGCAGCCACCATAGAGCAACCAGCGGCGCAACAGCCCCCAACACTTCACGAATCGCAACGTACAATATCCTTCCGCACCATTACAAGAAACTACTGGTTTTTGGTTAACAGGAGCAAGCTTACCTTTTGCCCAATAGAGCTTAATCATTTATAAGGAACAATGCGGTCAAGTCTATTGATAAACAGTTGCAGAAATTGTTAATTACCAATGAGGTCAAAACTATTGAATTGCTATCGATATTGATTTAGACTAGGTAATTCTAATTTTTGTTTAAATATTGTGACATTTACTTTAATATTATTTTATACTTTTAATTTTGTTCTTATTCGCTTGATTTGCATCTAAGTACAGGGACGTCCTTCCAATTTACTTGGACGGCCCGGCCGATTGTAAGCACGTTTGCACACAAATACGTGCTCAAACTGCTCAAACTGTCATTTAAATTTTTTAGGTTATGTTATGTAAACACATGTCATTTTATACATCACAATATGTTTGTTTATGGCAATTAATTTATTGTTAAATAACTACAGAATATTAATGACCTAAAATCGTAAATTTTGATGTAAAACAATTTAATAATAATTTAAACTCGCAATCATGGCGTAACCTTCACCTTTACTGTATAAAAGGGCGTGCCAACATTATTATGACTTCCCTAGTGGCTGAAGGCTTTAAGTTTTATTTAAGGCAACCATAGAATAGTCTGGTTAAAAGGTTATGATTTCTCTCGGTCAACATTGAGATGTAGGTAATAATAAAAAAATGTGACTTCAGTTTTTGTGCAACGTTCATTATTATTATCCGATACTGAAATAACTTGTAATATTAATATTAATCTAAACATTTGTGCAAATGTATGCTGATAAATAGTATTCTGTGTTGTCATAAAATTTACATAAAATACTTACTGTAATTTATATTTAAATACTGTTTGTAATAAATAGAACATACTTAGTTTATATTATGTATCATTCTTTTAATATTAACATGTTAGGGTTGAACGGTGTCTCTGATGTGTTTATTAGAACAATAAATGATTTTTAAGCTATTCATATTGTATAAATAAGCTTTACGTAAAACAAATTAATTAATAGCAAGCGTCGCGAGCACCACAATATTCTGTTACCATTTCACAAAATGAGTCATGAATAAACATTTGGGCTATTTCGGTGTAAAAATACTGTTGTCAATCGTCTGATACCTCGCTATGAATCCCCCCCTAATGGGCATACACTCAATTAGGTTTAACTGCCGCACCGTCATTCAACTTAATGCCTACCAACGACCGCAGCGAGCAGGTACCTATTTATTTTTTTATTGGCAACAACAAAAAGAGGGACAAAGTGGGAAAAATTTAATATAACACAATATTTGTATAAACCTTTGCTATTTATTTTTACGGGCTAAAACTCGTTGTGTAAACTTCACTTTTTAGTTTTATTTCAATCTAGCCGTTTTTGTGTGGCTTTGGATGCAGACTCCGTGTATCCTTTTGTATGATCGAATATTTAAAGAAATGCGCTGATTTTCATATTTGTAAGTGGAAATGTCCTAGACGCAGAAGATTGAGTTGCAGTTGGATTAACTGAGTTATATGTTAAGTTGCGAAGTACCTAACGTACTTGAGTTACTTATGTTGTAATTTTATCATTAGGTACTATATAACCCTATTACTACTATTTTGATGGATAGTAAAATAAACCAAGCACGCTAGATTCTAAAAAAGAAATTTTGAGACACTTTTAAAATTTGTTAACAGATCATTTTCATGAATACAGTAAAAAGAGAATAAAAGTAATCTGAATTATTATTTGCCGAACACAAACACAGGCAAAAACAATAACGGTGACACCCGTGTCGTGTAGAGCATACGACCAACTGACATTTTCTTAGATTTTCCTCAAATAGTGCCCTTTTATTTATCCGGGGAGACAGGTAGAATGTTAGCAAATACATTGTTACGCCAGTCACGTTAGCAATAGTGCCGATTTCATTTTATTTACACGTCATATAACATTAGCCTTAATAAAAATAAGTGCCCACTTAAATAAAGGTGAAGTCCATAAAGTGTTTAATAGTAATGTACCTTTGGAGCGGGCAGCTACACACTGTCTGAGTTGTCCACATGTAAGATACGTTTTTACATGCTCCTGTATCACCCGGGGCACAGTAAAACTTCAGAAAAACATTATTAAAAATTCGTTCTCCAAACAGACGATATGTACCTACCTTTGGATAAAGGATTTTATCATTATTATATTTTGTGTGTTGTGTGAAAAGAAATTGTGTTTTATGGGTTTGACGGAACCCCAATTCTTATTATTATTCTATCTTCTACTGAAAGTCCTGAAAAATCAGTTAGAGACAGTCGAACAAACAATGTTTTTTTATCATATGTACTTACCCAATATGTAAAGAAAATCCTGTCCGATACGTGAAGGTATTGTTAGGTATCGATAATAACTGAATTTACTAATGCCTACAAAGCTGGGCTAAACTTCAAAAAAACTCCCCCTAAAAAATAAATACTATTTCGCAAAAGGAGGTAAATTAATACATGTGCGAGCGAATGAGGGCAGGGCACGCGGCATGCGGTAGCATCGCTTTTCGCTCATAATAATACCACATAAAATTATCAAATTTTGGGGAAGTTGGAATTAATTCGCCAAAAAAAAAAGATTATTTCAAAATTCATTAGTAGAGTTACTATGATGATTACGTATAATTTCATATTTTATTTGGTCATATGATTACCTTACCTTTATTATCCTTATCGGTTGAACGGGGTTTTCTTTACATATTGTATACTTTCCTAATTAATTCAATTAGGAAAAAGCTATTGACATTACAAATAGATACTTGTTACAACATTACTAACATACTTTATACAACATTATTTTTTGTTTATGCGAAACCTGAAACACGTGTCCAGTATTTTTAAATAAATAATCTATATACAAAATTTCAAAAAGATATCATGAAAAACTACAAAGTTATGAGCTTGTTATCCTACTTGGTTATCCCAACAAAAATATGGTTGACTTCTGGCGTCAGCTGTTGCGCGAGCATGCATCTACCGTAAGCTGCTTGGCATGCTCGGTAACCACATTGCAACAATTTCTAAATGTATTTGGGAAAAAATATAACATAGTGTAAAAATGATTCACTGTGTTTGTGTTCGGCAATCACCAGACAAAGTCATGCCGCCAAGCGATTCTTCGTGTTTCGGCATGATGTCTAGTGAAGCCGTACGGAGGACGGGTCTGAGCAGTTGTGTTGGGAGTTTGGTTGTGGAGGGCCTCCAGATCAATCTCCCTCTGGCGCAGCATCGTTGGTCGTGTTGTTGGGTTTAACATTGCAACACCGCCCTCAACTGCCGTCTTCCTTCCTATTTACTCAGTTCCTTTGAGTGAGTATGTTTAATAAACTAGCGCGCCTTACCATCAACAATTGCATCACTGCTTACCATCAGGCGGGACTGCAGTCAAGCACTAGTTTGTAATTTATATAAAAAAAAAAATGATTGAAATATATTCAGTTGCTTATTCTGAATAAACTATATTCAGGTCTCGTATAAAGAAAAAATAAGGCTGTATGTTTATATATGACGTAAAACATAAATCAAAGTCCTCGACGCAACCACTAAACAGAGAACACTAAAACGTCTAGTCGCGGGTGTGTTACAACCTTTATCCTCATTCTAATGTGCCTATTTAATCGTTCAACTTTGCTAATAAACGTTAGAACAATGATTTCAACTGAGCTCAGCGGTCGATGTTACACCGGAGTGAATAGTTTCCCCGTTGCCACTCCGCTGGAAGTATTTGACTAGACAAGTGATTAATACCGCATGAAGGTACCGTAGGAAAACTATAATTAGCTGTGCTGTTTAAAAACTTGAATAGATTTTAAATCGATGTTTTTCATCAAATATCCACCTATTTTTTTAAATAATATTATAAACTTGTGCTTGACTGCAATTACGCCCGATGGTAAGCAGTGATGCAATCGTTTATGGTAAAGCGCTCTAGTTTATTAAGGCTATTCACTCAAAAACTTAGTGAATAAGATGGAAGAGGGCAGTTGAGCGAGGTGATGCAATGTTAAACTCAACAACGCGACTACCGATGCTGCGCCAGAGGGAGATTGATCTGGAGACCCACAACAACCAAATTCGCGACACAACAACATTTTGTGCATCGTACCCGGCCGGCACGGCCGTCCTCCGCACGGCTTCACCAGACATAATGCCGGAACACGATGAATCCCTTGGCGACAAGTCTTTGTCTGATGGCAGGTAACTTCTGGCGACAGCCGATGTTATGGCCTACTACCGATCCTATCTACCGTGAAAACAGCTACTAGGACAATCGATCGGGGTAAGCTATGCTTGTGGCGGTTGATTCGTATATGACCATCTTTACATAACAAAACCTTCCGTGATTTGAAAAGTACGTTTATCTGTAAGTCCCGGCTGGCATTCGTAGATCTTTGGGAGTTGTTACGGGTCAATAGCATCGAAGTTTGACAACCAGTCTTGTCAAGGGGTATCGTACCTATTACACAGTAAATAGGTAGTGGAGGTCAGATAAGTAGTCATCATCATCATCAGCAACCTTTTTGTCGTCCCACTGCTGGGCACAGGTCTTCTCTCATACAGAGAATGATTGAGCATAATCACCGATTTCAGATTTAAAGTCCAGGTTTCCTCAAGATGTTTTCCTTCACCTTGTAATCAGTCATTGATGTCCAAGATATACTTAGAAAGTCCATATAACTTAGAAAAGTTACATTGGTACCTGCCTGACCTAGAATCGAACCCGCACACTCATACTTGAGAGGCTGATGTTTTAAGCACTAGGGTAAGTAGTCGCTGCACGTAAAATACTGACATTCAGCTACGTCTTGGTTGGACTGCAATACCATCCCAAAATAATTTTGAAATGGCTAGGCTGATGTTGATCTACTTATCTACACACCTTCTTTATTACTTACTGTGATGTTTTAATAGACTGCATGGATATGTTTTTTATTTCTTATTTCCACTCACGCCTCGGTAGCAATAGGCAAGCCTACTAGCAATAAAAACCCAACTAGAATGACCCAAGAGATTATTTAACTGTTCCTAAGTCATAATTGTCACACGACATGAATTCCGAACACGGCTTTTAGATTGTAATAAAAGACGAGGATCATAAACGTTAACGACTGCGTCATTTAACTTCGATTAAAAAGAAAAGTCATAAAAAAAGCCCGTGCCAGTTGCTGAATTCGTGCAAAATTTATGCCGAAACATTTCAGATGTAGTGGGCTGAAACCAGCCACAATTCCACTACAGAGTACGACTTTGTTCTGTAATTGCTATAAATACTCTGTCCAGTATTTACTCGTACTCCACGATTAATGCTAATTAAGCATCTTAGACAATATATTTAATTAGAGTTTTTTATCCTCTTAACTGAAACTGCGGCTCTAACGAATGTCGTAAACAGTAGCCATGTTTTTCGCCCGCGCTACAAATTTAAAGGGGACAGCTTACACAGCTAAATCGTACCTTTTTTCAGTTCAGCTTACCGAAGATAAAACTCTGCATTAAACATTTTCTGAATTTTACTACATTTATGTTTTTAGTAAGATAACACTATCAACGAATTAAAACAAGATCGTTTATGGAAATAGTGTATGATTTCAATTTTTTTTTTTTTTAATACTTATACACTAGTGCTTGACTGCAATCCCGCCTGATGGTAAGCAGGGATGCAATCGTTGATGGTAAAGCGCACTAGCCTATTAAGCCTATTCACTCAAAAAATTTCAGTGAATAGGAAGGAAGACGGCAGTTGAGCGAGGTGATGCAATGTTTAACCCAACAACACGACCAACGATGCTGCGCCAGAGGATGATCTGGAGACCCTCCACGACCAAACTCCCGACACAACAACATTAGGCACATCGTACCCGGCACACATCGCAACACAACTGCTCAGACCCGTCCACCGTACGGCTTCACCAGACATCATATTCCGCTACATTTCTTTTGTAATTTCTAGAAACTACACTACCTCTATTTCTACAAAGTTTTATGACAACCGGCTCACAATATACCGACGCGCGTCATTAAGTAGCCTATCTTGGTGGAGGAACTTCGTGCACACTGAGGGCACGTAAGCACGCCGTCGACGTAGTTGTTTGTGATGACAGCAGGTGGGTGGGCCTTTAATTGGTCGCGTTCGGCATCGAGGTCAGCTTTGCGCTGCTCCTCAAACTCGCGTACTTGTCCGTACACCATTCTGCGCCATTCTCACCGTTTTGCTGCCAAATGCTCCCATTCAGGGGGTTCTATATTGCATCTCTTCATGTGTCGTTTTAGGACATCCTTGAACCGGAGAAGTTGTCCGCCATGGTTTCGCTTGCCCTCCTCCAGCTCAAAGAAGAAGATGCGCTTCGCCACTCTTTCGTCCGCCATACGTGATACGTGTCCGCACCACCGAAACTGTCGACGCATTAAATAAACCTCAATGCCACCAACATTGGCTCATCGCAGGACTTCGGTTTTTCGGACTCTGTCAGACCATTTGATCTTCATAATGGATCGGAGACATTTAAGGTGAAAACGATCTAGAGTACGTATGTGGTGGCGGTACACACACCATGTCTCAGCGGAATATAGAAGGTTTGGCAGCACAATATTGTCATAATATATACGGATATTTTCGTAGCTACCTTAAGGTCATGTGAGCAGAAGACCTGGGAACACAACTTGCCAAACGCTGCAGCTGCAGCTCCGACTCTGCTGTTGATCTCAGCATCAAGGTCACACTTACACTTAAAGTGTTCCCCAGATAACGAAACTTGTATACTTGCTTTAACACATCCTCACCAAGCTTTATATTCAGTGTCTCGTGACCGTGAATGTCTAGGGACATCACCTCCGTCTTGTTGACGCTTATTTTTAAGCTTAACTTATGGGACGCTTGATGAAAAACGGATATCAGCTGTTGTAGGCCGTCTGGGGATTCTGCTAAGAAGCACAAATCATTAGCATTCATGATCTCAGTAATCAGTGCATATGAGACTTTGGTGCGAGCCTCAAGTCTAGTCAGATTGAAAACACCGCCGTCGGTGCGGAAGCGGACTTACATACTTTTTAAATGATAAGAAAAATCTCTGTTTCTACGACTACCAACTTTAGACATGGAGTGCATCTCGAACTATCAACTTGCTTCTCTCCTTTGTAATATGACTAGTTATTTGAAATTAGTATACATTAATTAATTAATATTATTATTCTTTTGGTTAGTATAGATTCTTATTATTTTTAAATAATTTGTGGTTTATTTAGTATTATAGTTTATAAATATTATCTTTAGTACTTGAAGACATAAATGACATCCAGATGGTGGTGCCGGTTGCATTTGGACCGTATGGTGGATTATAGACTCCTACCTCTATTACTATCTTCTCCTTTATTATTATCTATTTGCTTATTGAGCCGCAAAAAAACCAAAAGATAGGAACACCGTCCTCAGTGTATTGTGTTCCTCTTTTTTGCTTTTACTTTTGCTTTTGCTATACTGTCTAGGCATTAACGTTAACACGTGGTAGCAAATGCATAGCAGGATAAAAACATATTCTTCTATTTATTAATTTATTTATTCTGTTTTGTTTTCCACTGCTGGGCGAAGGCCTGCCTATTTACTTCCAAACCATCTCTGGCCATGTTGGCTCTGCGTACGTTATCAGAACGTTACACCTTCTACTTCAATAGTAGGTCTCCAGTAATTGATGGTCTTTGCCCACTGGTAATATTTTTACAGAGAATTGTGTTGTTGCTAAGTCAACTGGGTTACTTGTGAGTTGTGTATGTATACGTAGTTCGATTAAACACACTTAAGCTACAAGTGAGCGGCGATACCAATTTATGACACTTGATATCTACGATTCTACGTGCCGGGGCACGGAAGGCACATTAAGCCGTCGGCTACGCTTCATATGTCTGAGTGGTGTTCGTCATTTAGGCGTGTGGGCCTTTGAGATAACTTAGTGCCATATTCTGCTTTGAATTGGTTGGGACAATTTTTGGGATTGAATAATTTGAAATAAGCAAAATTAATGTCTCTTTTGGATGAGAAATAAGGATAAGCTTTTTTTGTTATTTAAAGAACATGCTCTTTTTTCGGGTGGAAAATCATTAAATGACTTTTCTTGCCCTGGGCGGAGTGGAAATGCGTGTCAGATTTTTACTGACTAAAACTCACCTGTGTTCCTTCAATTTCATTGTCTTGTATTGGTACAGACAATTGAACGGTGGATTCGCATTTGAGGCCACGGTATCTATTTCGAACAACCCGCAGCCCTGACAGGTATTGGTCTTCATGGGTCCCGTCACTTAGTGTGTGCTTCACGTGTGCTGACATCTTCTGACTGACCTCATAGGCCTGGTCCTTAACGGGCGAGCTGCCCACTGCTTGCTGCCCGCAAGCCCGGGCCAACGGTGGCCGGGAGTTCGCAACGGCTAGAGGCGTAAGGCTAATATTCCCGCTTCCTCACGCATTCCGCCTCCTCCTTTGCCAGCATCACTGCTTTGCAAAAGGAGGTAACTATCATGGCTTGGATCAGGGCCAGAAGAACAAGCCCTTACTATATATTTAACTCTCTATTATTTATTTTATATTTTTATTGTTTATGAGTGGAAACTTGTTAATGGCCTTTACTTTAATCCTATAATATTCCCACTGATGGAACTTCCAAATGCCTTCTCTTAGGGATAGGCCCCATTGTTGCTTTTTAGAAGTAACATACTTAAATTTTTTTGGTTCTAGTTCATGCTGGTAGCCCAACGTTGATTCCTGTTTTGCGTAATGTTTAAAAACACTGTTGAATTGAGCTGTCATCATCATCACCATCATCATCGACCTTTTTATTACCCCACTGCTGGGCACAGGTCTCCTCTCATACAGAGAAGGATTGAGCGTAATCACCACGCTTGCTCAATGCGGGTTGGCGATTTCAGACTTAAAGTCCAGGTTTCCTCAAGATGTTTTCCTTCAAGATGTTTTTCTCGGTGGTAGGCAACAACATCAGCCGCCGGCATAAGTTACCACCCACCAGACAAAGTCTTGCCGCCAAGCGATTCGTCGTGTTCCGGCATGATGTCTGGTGAAGCCGTACGGAGAACGGGTCTGAGCAGTTGTGTTGCGATGTGTGCCGGGTACGATGTGCCTAATGTTGTTGTGTCGGGAGTTTGGTCGTGAAGGCTCTCCAGATCATCCTCTGGCGCAGCATCGTTGGTCGTGTTGTTGGGTTAAACATTGCATCACCTCGCTCAACTGCCGTCTTCCTTCCTATTCACTCAGTTTTTTTTGAGTGAATAGGCTTAATAAGCTAGTGTGCTTTACCATCAACGATTGCATCACTGCTTACCACCAGGCGGGATTGCAGTCAAGCACTAGTTTATAACTATTAAAAAAAAAAAAAAAAAAAAAACCTTCAGTCATTGGTGTCCAATATATACTTAGAAAGTACATATAATTTTAGAAAAGTTACATTGGTACTTGCCTGACCTGGAATCGAACCCGCGCACTCATACTTGAGAGGCTGGTGTTTTAACCACTAGGCCACCACGACATTGAATTGAGCTGTATAGTTTCCGAATAGAATAACGTAAATCAAAACTACTTATATTTTATTTTACTTATATTTAAGAGAAAACACAGAGCTTTTTTAAAATTTGCCATACAGGTAGGTCTGTCATATAGGTGTCAGTAGATCGTAACAATACCAAAAAAATTTTTTTTATAAAAAGGAAGCAACCGAATTCCAAAAACACTAGAAAGTATAGAATAGTAAGTAGGAAGTATAGTGTAGTAGTGAATAGTCGGTGGCAAACACGAATATACATAAACCAAACACAATGACCATGACATGTATGTTGTATAGTAGATAGTTTTTATTTAATACTTTTTAGTTATGAAAAGCACTATTCTGGGTGCCAAACGTCGGAAGTGTTCCTCGAAGTTCTAACGGCTGTCGAGGACGAGTCCCAGGTACTTCATCGTCGTCCCGGCGCCGATGTGAACCCCTCCTACCGTTATGTGGGAACCCGACGGTGGCACATTCCGAGGACCATGAAAGTACATGGCCTCGGACTTCTGCAGGGCCACCTAGAGTCCCAATTGCCGGATCCTGTTGACGATTGTCGCCACCCCGAGGGTCGCTGCGTCAGCCGCCGCCTGGTGCGACTTCCTTTGTGCCAGAACTAGCGTGTCGTCAGCTTAACAAACTACGCTGACGCCGATAGGGAGGTCGGCGCGCAGCACCCAGTCGTACCCGATGTTCCACAGATGCGGACCCAGGACCGATCCCTGTGCAACACCGCACGACATCTCTCGCCGGTTCCACACTCCTTGGTGATCGGGGTAGATTACAGCCCTGTCCGTCAGATAGGCCTAGACATCCGGCATCGGCATTCGGTGATACCGGAATGCCTCCCTGATGCAACTCCAGGATAGGGTGTTGAAGGCGTTGGCGATGTCTAGAGACTCTGCCAAGACAACTCCACCCGGGGCACAGTATACTCTGTCGTGAGGGTTGGCACGCGCATGATGGCGTCCACCTTAGAGCGCCCCCTGCGGAAGCCAAACTGGCTCTCCGCCAAATCCGGGCCCGCTCGCCTGAGTTGCCCGACGAGGCGGTCTGCAGTGACTCTTTCGAAGCACAATGGGCCGGTAAGCGGGTGGAGATTCTGCAGGACGCCCTGGCTTCTTTATGAGGACCAGTTTCCCCGTCTTCCAGCGAAGTGGGAACTGGCCCCTCTCCAAGCCAGCGCTTAGTAGCCCCCGTAGTCGAGGCCCGAGAGCCCCTAAGGCCAGAACCCAGGCTTTTCCAGGTAAACCGTCGGGTCCTGGGTAGTATTTTTGGCATTCAGCCTACGTACCGCCGCTCTCAGCTCTGCCTCGGTCACCTCTGGAGCATTGTCGTCATCGATGGTGTGGTCCGTATCAGGCACCGCAGGAGGCGGGGCCATGGGTGGAGGAGTATGTTCCCCTCTGGAGGGAAACAGAGCGCTCACCACGTCCTCCACGAGCTGAGGCCGGAGACTCTGCGTCAGCGGGGGAGCCCATGGGCGGAGTTTATCCCTCACCATTTTGTAGGGGCATCTCAGCAACTGCTCACGGGCCAGCCCTTTGGCCCGCTGGATCTCCGTTCGGAGGGCGGTCTTCGCCGCTCTGTATCCCCCATAAAGCTCCGCCTGTATGGCCTTCGTATTCTGCGGACGAATACCGCGCCTGGGATGCCTGCTGTACTGGAGTCGCGCAGCCACGCACGCCTTGCGCAAAGACGTAAGCTCCGGCGACCACCAGTACACCTGACGCCGGGCTCGCCTGGGCTTGACTCGGGGCATTGCTATGTCGCATATCTCGGACATGGCCTCCCGGAACCACTCCGCCTCGTCTTTTCAGTCAGCAGGCCTATTCGGTGGTAACACCCAGGCCAGCACGATCGGAGCTCCTCCTGGAAGCTCCCAGTCAAGTTGCTTCAGCGCCCACCGCGGACCACCCGGGGCTGGTCGGACCGGCGCGCTGGAGGTCTGGGCGGAGACGTCAAACCGGATATACCGGTGGTCTGAGTAGGTCTCCACCCCTTTCATGACGCGCCAGTCAAGGGCATGTGGCGACAGAACGGGGCTGGCGAACGATATGTCCACCACTGATCCGGTTTAGGACAACCAGGCCGGTCTCCAGAGCCCAGTCCTCCACCATCTTGCCCCATGTATCTGTGAGCCAGGAACCCCACGCCAAATTTTTGGCATTGAAGTCCCCAAGGACGAGCACGGGGAGGGATAGGAACCCTACGACGATGACTCTCAACTCCGCAAGGGAGTTTTGGAGCTCGGCGAGAGTTCGACTCGGGGAGAAGTATACCCCCACTACGACTATCTCCTCGAACCATACTGCTACGCAACCCCGTCCTCTCTTGATGTATATATTATCCTTATAACATATTATTCTTATAGAGTATTTGATGGAGTGCACCAATTCTTGAAGAAAACGTAATTCTGCATACTATAAATTAATCCTACTTCGTGGGAATAATAGAGTTTAAGCGGCCCTGGCGGACCGGCGACAGCAACTCGTCTGTTGCTGTCGCCGGTCCGCCAGGGCCGCTTCTCCGTAACTGCCGCCGGTCCACCAGGGGCCGCCCTTCACCATCACCCATCAATCATTCATCTACATTATTCATTTTTATACTTCCATCTTGTCTTTTCTGTATACTTAATAAATACTGTCTCCCTCTAAAGTCTTTTCTTGTCGTTACACGACAAGGAACCCTACGACGACGACTCTCAACTCCGCAAGGGAGTTTTGGAGCTCGGCGAGAGTTCGACTCGGGGAGAAGTATACCCCCACTACGACTATCTCCTCGAACCATACTGCTACGCAACCCCGTCCTCTCTTGATGTATATATTATCCTTATAACATATTATTCTTATAGAGTATTTGATGGAGTGCACCAATTCTTGAAGAAAACGTAATTCTGCATACTATAAATTAATCCTACTTCGTGGGAATAATAGAGTTTCTAACAAAAACTATTTCAAAACATTTACTCAATTCCATGCTAGTTGTCGAAGTTGTAATATTGGGAATTCACGTTTCATACCAACCACGCGCCTATCTAAACGGTTATTAGAATTCAGGGTACAATCGTGAAGACATTTACTAACGTAATTACTTTACATTAACCCATTAGTCCTACTCTAATGCCTTGTTACCATAATTTAGTTGTTGTAAAACGTCCAAATGGCTGAACATGTTAAACACAAAATTATTCGGTAGTGGCTTAACTCGCCACGACCATGAGCGAATATCTATGACTATATTTGGCTACGGATAAAACCGCTTAAATAGAAGACTAAGCGCCTACATAAATTTTTGAAATGCTTTTAGTGTTCTCGTAGACCATACGATCTCGTCTCGAGTATATATTATACATTTTGTAATATAGTGAGAATTCATAGAAGCCTAGAATATATTGCAGAGGCCCATCGTGCGTGCTTCCAACTGTATAGCTGATACAATAAGAATTAATATGTGTGATACGTTCATGCGAAAGCAATATGCACTGTTTTATTTCAATGCAGAGATGAAATATACTTGCGTCAAAGCTATTGTTTCGTATGTGCAGTCGCCCGTATCTTTATGTCAAACAGTTGTATGCCGATAGGAATTCACGATTAATATTTACATGATCTGCTTTAAATAGTGAATATTTTCGGAGTAATGTCCAGGTATATATTAAAATTCATTACATAATAACAAGTAAGAAAGACTTTTCAGGATAAGCAGCCTGATTAATTTATATCAGAGGTTTGTTAGAGCCATGTTATACGAACTGAGATTGACATTTCAATCTAAATTGTAATAAACAGTTAGCTGTTGATCACGGCTTCATCCATGTCAGTTTCTGTTACTATGATTGCGATTGAGAAGTTTTATATAATATTTTTTGATTTGCACACAACGGAAGCACAGCGCGATGAAGCTTTTCTCGACAAATGGACTATCCAAAACAAAAATATGTTTTTTATTTCGAACCAGTAGTTCCTGAAAAAAGAGCGTTCAAATAAACAAAGCGATGTGCGATGCGTCGCAAAAATGACAATTGCTTACAATCCTTTTGAATCATTACCGTTAGTTACAGTTATGTAATATTGTCCCAGAAATAAATTCCATTAAATCGACAAAGTGTAACTGAATTGAACGTTACTTTTATACTTTATAAGGTTTTGTCGCAGTATGCCAAAGCGGCACATGTTATTTCGGTTATTATACTCACTCGTAAAATGGCGTCATGAAATCGGTCGATCAAATCTATGCGCGTTTATGTCGCGGATAAGTACACTTGTGCCTTCCGAATACAGTCTTTTTATCGTAGAACTTTCGCCTTTTGTTTAGAGAGTACTTGTCCTAGTTCCTTGTACCTACTGCTCCCCAACTATTACGTGCATAATCATGTGGTTCGATCGAAGTGTTTTTAAATTATATCGGAGAACCTATGCCTTGTTTTTGACTAATTTATTTATATTTTACCTTACTTACCACATATAACAGTTCAGATCTGTTCATCTCTCGGTGGTAGGCCACAACATCGGCCGCCGGCGTAAGTTACCACCTACCAGACAAAGTCATGCCGCCAAGCGATTCGTCGTGTTCCGGCATGATGTCTGGTGAAGCCGTACGAAGGACGGGTGTGAGCAGTTGTGTTGCGATGTGTGCCGGGTACGATGCGCCAAATGATGTTGTGTCGGGAGTTTGGTCGTGGAGGGTAGCGGGATCCAAAGCACGGTGCTCCGCTGGCCGACCGCAGGTAGTTGGGGGCCCAAGTAGTGTGCAAGCCACATACAAAAGGCTGCCCCGCCGACTGCGAAAAATCCCAGGGTGGCCTCATCGTGCCGGTTGGCGACCGGACGAGAGGACCCGATGGCGATCCCTTTGGGGGTTCGGGCGTCCCCGCAATCTCCAGACCAATCTCCCTCTGGCCCAACTTCGTTGGTCGCATTGTTGGGTTTAACATTGCATCACCTCACTCAACTGCCGTCTTCCTTCCTATTCACCCAATTTATTTTTTAAATGAAAAGTTCCAAAAAGAAAAGTAGGTGTGCACAGCGGGCGCACGTCCTCTCATTCAAAGTGCACCTCTCTAATATTAGATGTCTGCACTTCAATCTCATTGCAGTACACTACCACCTTGAGACTGAAAAGCCCCATCTACTTTTCTTGGTGGAGAGCCAGATCAGATGTCCGTCTGATGCGGCATACCTCGGCTACCCGAGACACTCTTTGGAGCATCATTTCCTGCAGCGTGCCGGGGTCTGTGTGTATGTCCGCAATGATATCTGTTGCGGGCGCCTCCGTCACCTCGAAGACCCTCACTTCTCTTCCCTATGGCTGTTGGTTGACACTGGTGTGGACAAAATTGTTTACACCTGTGTCTACCGATCGCACAGCGGTGATCAGCAGACAACTCGATTATTTGACCACCTCAGTGAGGCTGCTGACAATGCGTTGCACCGGCACCCTGACGCGCAGTTCGTCGCTCTGGGGGACTTCAACGCCTGCCACCAGGACTGGCTTTTCCCATACCAGAGGATCGACCACGCTGGTAGAGAGGTGCGAAACTACGCGCTTTCAATGGGCCTTTCCCAGCTGGTAGAGCAAGCGACTAGGGTAGTTGGTCATACTGCCAATTGTTTTTTTTTTAATTGGCGGTGTGGGAAATTCTCATGGACACCCAAGCTGCCTCACTAGTGAGCCAGTCTGGGCAGTGCCGGACTCTTACCGGCTAAAACCACACTCCTGCCTTACATGTGTCCTCAGACATAATCAGAGCTCTTTGCTCTACAAATTCTTTCATTAACAATTGCAATTTCTTTCAAGCTCTTTTTTTTTTAATAAATATATAATGTTAAATTAGCTTACACTATCCATATCAAATGATATCACAGATTTTAGACTAGGTCATTGGGCTTACAAGGGGTGTCAGACATTTTCAACGACCTGTGTTCTTAATGCTACTGTTTAATATTTATATACAAATATGAATACTAAGCATATCGTCGTTTACTTATTCCTACTAGTGCTCTTTGAGGCTACTCTTATGCAAAACCCAATAAACTTGTCCCTAGTGTCCTTATTCCTTGTTAGCACTTCAGACCACTGTCTGGTGAAGTCTACATCGTCCTTCTCCCCATCAGATCATGATTCTCGTGGTGAACGGCGAATGTGGCGATACAGGTCAGCGGATTGGGATGAGATGCGCCACTTCTTTGCGTCTTATCCTTGACAGCAGGTCTGCTTCTCTTCTGACAATCCGTCGACCTGTGCGGACGCTGTAACCGATGTGGTGCGTCAAGCTATGGAGTATTTTATCCCATTCAATGACGTGCCTGTCGGTGGCTCGGCTCGCCCATGGTTCAATGCCGATTGTGTCCAAGCTGAACTTACGCTGTTCAGCTTCAGCAACACTAGGCATTTCTCGCCTGGGTTGACGCTCGTGACAGCGGAGCTCCGGATCTAAGCTCAAAGAAGAGAGCCTTTAACCGTGTTGCCAAGTCCTACAAAAAGGCGCTCAAAAAGGCCCGCTTCGACCGCATTACCCATATTGGCAACAAGTTATCTGCGCAGCCATCCGGTAGCATATCTTTTTGGTCCCTTCCCAAATCGATTGAGGCGAACTTCTGTCGGCCCACACTGCCTCCGCTGGTTACGCCTGATGGAACACTGGCTCATACGGCGAGAAAGAAAGCAGGTCTCTTTGCATCTCTCTTTGCCCATAATTCGCGTCTTGATACTAGCAGTGCTACTCCACCTAATTTACCTCATTGCGGAGCTTCAATGCCTGAGGTTCGCATCAGGAACAAGGAGGTTCTGAGAGTACTGAGTCTGGACGTGAATAAGGTTAGTGGTCCAGATGGTATACCAACGATTGTTCTTAAAGCATGTGTGCCCGAGTTGTCTCCTGTATTGACGCGCTTGTATCGCCTCTCATTTAGGGCTGATATAGTGCCCAAGTCCTGGAAGGTTGCTAACGTGCAGCCCGTGGCCAAAAAAGGTAGTCGTGGCGATTCTACCAACTATCGACCGATTTCGATCACCTCCATACTTTGCAAAATTATGGAGCGTGTGTTGAACTCGCGCCTCTTGGCATACCTGGAAGGTAACGATCTCCTCAGTGACCGACAGTACGGGTTTCGCCGCAATCGGTCAACTGGGGACTTACTAGTGTATGCCACTCACTTGTGGGGCGAGGCCCTCGAGAGGAATGGGGAAGCGAATGCTGTCTCCCTTGATGTCTCGAAAGCCTTCGACCGGGTATGGTACGCTGGCCTTTTGGGTAAGCTTCCAGCGTACGGCATTTCCCCTAGCCTGACTGGCTGGGTAAAAGACTTCCTGACTGAACGGTCCCTCCGATTTGTTGTCGACGGATGCTCATCTGAGCCCATGTCGACTAATGCCGGTGTCCCTCAGGGGTCTGTTCTCTCTGCAACTCTATTCCTGCTGCATGTTAACGATCTGCTGATGCCCGGCATCTATGGGTATGCAGACGACAGCACAGTCGTAGAGAGATACCTGCCGGATGTTCGGGCTAGTAGGAAATCAATCCGGTCCGAAAGAGAGGCCATGGTTGAGCGAACGAGTGTTGCACTGCAGGCAGTCTCCGAATGGGGCAATGCCAATCTTGTAGCATTTAATGCCGCCAAAACACAGGCATGTCTTTTCACCGCCAAAAGGAGCCCGTTCACCTTGGCTCCCACTTTTTGAAATGTGTCCTTGGAGTGTTCCGAACGCCTTCAGCTTTTGGGAGTTGAGATTTCCTCGAACCTTAACTTTGGGCGGTTCATTGAGTCCAAGGCGAAGGTGGCTGCCAGGAAACTTGGCGTTATCGCAAAGGTCCGGCAGTACTTCACACCTGGGCAGCTTCTAATGTATGTTCGGAAAAATATTGATCTTTTTAATAAGATAAGTGACAGGCACAATTTTAATACTAGGAATAGAGACAACTTAGATCAACCTCGGTTCAGACTGGCTAAAGTAAATAGTTCTTTTATGGGGTACTGTGTAAAATTTTATAATAAAATACCGCTAGCGATTCAACAATTCAATGAGTCTAAATTTAAAACATGCATTAAACGCACGCTGTGTAAACAAGCATATTATAAACTGGAAGATTATATTCTTGATACAAATGCTTGACTTAATGCCAGTCCGGCTCCACAGCCACAGACAATTTTGTAGGTTTGGAGGAGATGCCATTCCCCCTTTTTGTTGTTTTCCAAATATTCCTTTTTTATTTTTATTTGTTTATTTCAATTGTGCACGGGATTTTGCTGCCATGATTTTGCAAATAATATAGTATTGTAAAATGTAAAAGCACTTTCCAAGTTTGTGAATGTGAGGCACCATGGACTATGGTTCGTTTTTATATATATACACACATCAAAAGTGTCTAGGGATCAACATATATTTTTGCAATAACTTTTATCCTGATTGATATTAATTAAAATTTTCTTTAAGGATTCATCAAATAAAGTGTTTTCGTTTGTCACAGTAACGATAAACCAAGTCACCTTTGCATTAATAAAGAAATTTGCCATTTTCCTAATAAAGGGATATTTGACATTTGAACCACTAACACAAAAGTTCGAAAAAAAGACTGAAATAACAGTTTTCTCTAAAATTTTATTGGGTAACTTAAACAATTAATAATCCGTGTTTCTACCGCGAACACTAACAACACAAGAACATCGGTTTGGCATACTCAAAATGAGTTCATCCAAATCACGCTGTGGAATGGCCGCCCATGTTCGTTGCAACAACAAAAAAAGGTCTTCTTGCGACTGGATACCCTCCATATTCGGCAGAGCTCTTCTCTGTAGCATATCCCATGCATGCTCAATCGGGTTCAAGTCTGGCGACTGAGCAGGCCAGGGCAGGACATTGATGTTAGCTGCGGCGAGAGTCTGTCTTACAACTCTTGCGGTGTGCGGTCGTGCATTATCATGCATTAACTGAAATAAGGGACCGATTTGCACTTGTAGAGGAACGATGACGTCTGATACAATCGTTTCAGCATAAATTTGAGCGTTGAGGTTGCCTCTGATCCAAATCAACTCAGTTCTTCCGCCGATCCAAATACCCGCCCATACCATGATGGTTCCACCACTATAAGGATGGACTTCCTGGCAGGATTTTAATCGCTGTTGGCGTCCAGGGGTTCTCCAGTGTCGTATACGTCTTGTATCCGGTCTCATACCAAAACGAGACTCATCAGAAAAGCACACGAAACGCCATTGTTCTTCTGCCCAATTTCTGTGTTCAAGAGCCCATTGATATCGAATCCTACGATTGTGCATTGCTATAGGTGGTACCCGTAGCGGTCTTCGAGAATGAAGGTTCACTTCATGCAAGCGGTTTCTGACTGTTTGGTCGCTAATTAAGTTCCCTGAAGAGTGATGAAGCCTCACGGTTAACATCATGGCGGTTATTGTTGGAGCTCTTCGAGTTAAGATTTGAATGTATCGGTCTTGTCTCCGTGTGGTGCAGCGATACCGTCCTCCATGGCGCTCAGCCACGGTACCAGTGCTTCGGTAACGTGTACAAAGTCGACTGATAACACTCTGACTTGTATTCAGAGCTAAAGCCACAGTACGTTGCCGGGAACCAGCTTCTATCATTCCCACGGCTCTGAGCATTTCTTCCCTGCTTAAATGACGTCGCCGCTCCATAATAACGTTGGTTTTAATCAGTAGTAGGGAAACAGTAGCACTAATAATGTCTTCAATGCGTTGTATGTTTTTATAGGGAAAATATTGACAGCTGATTTTCATCTTTTACTCGAATTTGATTCACAGTTCCTGATTCAAATTATGAAATGCACCAAAAAGGATCCATATAAATTTATAAAATCATAAATTTATTACAAAGCCACATCTCAATCTCAAGAAATCCGCATAAAAATGCTTGATCCCTAGACACTTTTGATGTGTGTATATATATATAACTTGTTTGACATTACGAGCATGGCAGTTGAGAGTTTGTCATGCTCACTCACATGTCTTGCTGATGGTGGCGCGTGTTGTTAGGTCATTTGGTTCCCTTCAAAATGGTTGAGCTAAGTGGGGCTAATGCGCGCGGGGGCCGTCAGTGGAGACTAGTCATCTCTTAGCTGCCGGTGGGCTTGATTAATTTTCTATCTTTTCGTTATTTTTATAATTATACATTGTGCTCACATGATAGAAGCAAGAGAAATATGTAACGAAGACATGTAATCCATATTATGATTTTAAAAGAGTGTCTATGGAGTTTCTTGCACGTTCTTCTCCATAGAGACCTACGCTTTGGAACGTGCAATTTAGCTTTACTTTTCTTGGACTGACCGACACTGACTATTCAAAAGCACCAACTGTTGGTTAATTTGAAATAAACAATTTTTATTTTTATTTTGATTTGATTTTGTACAAAGCACTGATCCGTTCGTGTGTGGAGTTCTGCAGCCACATTTGGGCTGGTGCTGCTAAGTGTCACCTGGCCACTTTGGATTCAGTGAAGAGGCGTGCAAAGAGGCTGATTGGTGACCCTGATTTAACTCGGGATGGTCTCCAAAGCCTAGAGCATAGGCGTAGAGTAGCCAGCCTTTCGGTGTTCTATAGGATGCATTTTGGGGAGTGTGGGAGGAAATTGCATGATTTTAATACCTCCATCTCCGTTCCACTATCGGACGACCCGTCGTATGGCTAGTTTCCACCCTTACGTTGTTAACACCACTACGATCCGGACGAAGCGTTTCGCCTCCACCTTTATACCGCGTACATCGCGGGATTGGAACAATTTGCCAGCGGCGGTGTTTCCGTCGGACTACAATTTGAGTGTCTTCAAGGCTGGAGTCAATAGGCTCTTAATAAACTAGTGCGCTTTACCATCAACGATTGCGTCACTGCTTACCATCAGGCGGGATTGCGGTCAAGCGCTAGTTTATAATCTAAATAAAAAAAAAAATGATCACGAGAGCAGTTACAACATTTATGTAGGTACTAATTTGGCGTATTGTTGGTATACAACGTTATTTTTTCTTAATATTATGAAACCTGAATATACTTTGTTCGGAATAAGCAACTGAATCAATTACAATCATTTTTACGTCCAGTTATATTTTTTTCCCGAATACAATTACAAATTGTTGCAGTGTGGCTACCGAGTGCACAACACAGTTCACGGCAGAGCAGACAAGCACGTGTGCGCAGCGGGACAAGCCGCCTCCCCTCCCTCCCCTCCTTGCAGGGGTACAATACGTTCTAAGCAAGATTAACATATTTTAAGTAAATTATACTACATTTATTTTATCACTTATGACTAAATTTATACGAATAAAGTACATAATAGTATCTGCCTACACTTGACCGTTATGACAGTTCAAAATACAGAATAGTATCTACCTACACTTGACCGTTATGACAGTTCAAAATACAGAATAGTATCTACCTACACTTGACCGTTATGACAGTTCAAAGTACATACTAGTATCTATCTACACTTGACCGTTATGGCAGTTCAAAGTACATAATAGTATCTACCTACACTTGACCGTTATGACAGTTCAAAGTACATACTAGTATCTACCTACACTTGACCGTTATGACAGTTCAAAGTACATAATAGTATCTACCTACACTTGACCGTTATGACAGTTCAAAGTACACATTAGTATCTACCTACACTTGACCGTTATGACAGTTCAAAGTACATAATAGTATCTACCTACACTTGACCGTTATGACAGTTCAAAGTACAGAATAGTATCTACCTACACTTGACCGTTATGACAGTTCAAAGTACATACTAGTATCTATCTACACTTGACCGTTATGACAGTTCAAAGTACATAATAGTATCTACCTACACTTGACCGTTATGACAGTTCAAAGTACAATAGTATCTACCTACACTTGACCGTTATGACAGTTCAAAGTACACAATAGTATCTACCTACACTTGACCGTTATGACAGTTCAAAGTACACAATAGTATCTACCTACACTTGACCGTTATGACAGTTCAAAGTACATAATAGTATCTACCTACACTTGACCGTTATGACAGTTCAAATTATACAATAGTATCTACCTACACTTGACCGTTATGACAGTTCAAAGTACACAATAGTATCTACCTACACTTGACCGTTATGACAGTTCAAAGTACATAATAGTATCTACCTACACTTGACCGTTATGACAATTCAAAGTACATAATAGTATCTATCTACACTTGACCGTTATGACAGTTCAAAGGTGCATGTGTGATGGAAAATGTTATAAGTAGTTATTATTATACCAATTATAAACAAGTGCTTGACCGCAATCCCGCCTGATAGTATGCAGTGATGCAAACGTTGATGGTACAGCGCACTAGTTTATGAAGAGCCTATACACTAAAAAAAAAAACTGAGTGAATAGGAAGGAAGACGGCAGTTGTGCGAGGCAATGCAATGTTAAGGTGTATAGTAGTCTCAATGACCTTGTGCATGTGGGCGGAGCTAAACGCCGTACTCCCGAATTCGTAAAATGCGCGCGGTGGCGCGCTAAACTAAAACGACGATCAAAGAATATCCAGAGGCGCAGACACGCCGCGTGTAGGTCGCCATTTGTGCCTACGGTTTTAGACGGGGTTATGGATGCAAGACCGATATATGTATATTTTGTATCGATAAATGGTAACATCAAACGATAATATATTAATATAAAAATGCATGGAAGATGGTAATATCTATCGATACAAAATATTAAAATATTTGAATTTTTTTTTACTACTTTTCAGTAAATGAGTAGAACAAATAGGTAAGGTATCGTGTCTTTGCAGTATCCTTGTATTAATTACTAGTAGTATTACTAGTGCAAACGACATAAACGAGTCCATCGCGTTAACGTAAAACAAACTCGCACTAGGAACTCTGTGATATTTTTATTAAAAAAAAAAAAACATTGCCCCACACTAGTTATTACTCCTATATCGTGGGTGCGTTTACAAACATATAAATTCACATACACAAAAAGCCACACCTGGAACAACTAGGTACTTGTAGGTCATACAAATATTAGTTCCGCGCGGGAATCGAACCCGCGACACGCAGCGCAGCATTCAGTAGCTTAACCACTGCGCTAACCGTGCTATCTAATATAGCATGAGATTACAAAGCGCGTAGTTTCGGCCGTTTTCCATGAAGACATAGTACTTTATTTATACTGTGTCAGTGACGTCGGATTGACTGTACTCCGTCGTAATGAGGTTTCAAATAAAACACGAGTTATTTTAAACATCTATAAATTTTAATTCTTCGATCCGATAACTCACATGCGAGATTATAGGCAAATGTAAAGCTGCAAAAAGTTTTTGCAGTTGATAATGGCTACTTCCTATTGCTATTATTCCTACAACTGCACAGCTGATATTGATTTCTGTAGGATTGTCATTTCTCTATGCAAAATGTTTCCATACACATACGGCATAGGGAATGTAGTCCCACTTGTCGTTCTCCAACAATATCCACAGATTCTAAACCACAGTCTATAACTCCGCGCTTGGCGCTTCTTTAGTTCTGAATAAAAATAAGCAATATTAACTATGCGTCGCCCTTCGATGAAACAGCTTGAGACTTGTTGAGGTTTTGGTGATATTTTGAGCTGAAAAAAGATATAACATATATTTTAATTAACCCTGGCAACATTGTTAGAGATTTTTGTCAAGGAATTAAAAGAAAGACTAGAGGGTGCGTAGTCGTACACTGGACGACCAATATCCGTATATAAAGCGTCCAATTAGTTTCATTGCAAAATTAAGTATGTAGTACAAGAAAAAAAAATCGAAGTTCGACTTTTTTTACATGAATCGGATATTCTTTCAACTTTTGTGATCTTGTTGAAATATTATCGACTTTTTTTAAATGGCCGTATTGTGTTATTATAACATAGAGAAGGCAAAAGTCAGACCTCAAGTATAGAGCGAGGAGGTAGGTATATCTCTCCACCAGTAAGTCGAAAAATTTTATTACAATATTATTTGTAAAAAACAGAAAAATTTACTTATAACTGTGACATTCTAAACATTCATGATATTATTGCATCAAGGTACAAAAAAAATACGTTTACCTATTTGTATTTGCTTTGCTAAAATTATAAGAAATTCCGGTTAGAATATAGTGCATCCAATGCGTCCTCTACACTTTATACAATGACATTTCGTCCTTTTGCCTTGATTGGCCGAGACGCAGGGTGCAATGTTTATAGACAATGAGATGGACCATGAAATTATATAAAATCATCGACAGAATTCATCACTTACATGGTTTTTGAATTCCTTAAACTTAGTCTATAAAATGACACCATTTCCTTTTTCTTCTTCAGCCTATAGAGGTCCACTACTGGGCAAAGGCCTCCCCTAAAGGCTTTCCACAATGTCCGGTCTGGGGCAGCCCGCTTCCATCGGCTTCCCGACAGCATACTTTAAGTTTAAACCATCACTTATAGAAATAAAATATTTACAGGAAGATAATCGATCATTTAAAATAATCGAAGTTAGATAAGAGTTTTTATTACACATATTTGCTAATATCTCGAAAACTAAAAATCCTATCAACTCAAAACTTTTTGTAAAACTGTTTTTACACCAAAACCCTTCATTGAACCCTAATTTTTGGTTCATATCACCATAAACAAAAAATCACATTTTCAAGTTACGTAAATTTCTAATAAGATTTATATTTTTAAATCTCCTTACAAATTACCAAATAGTATGTTACTTGATATTTAACTCTAACCTTATGTGAACTTTTATGCAAATGTTGATATAAACTATCGAACTATTGATTGCTATAACGTATTATATAGCCAATTACAAACTTATAAATTATAATCTAAGTGCGAGTGTTTACTTACCTGAATAGAGTCTTCTATATTATATTGTTTGTCTATATTGCCTATCACTTCTAATGATTTGTTATTTCCTGGAACAATTCGCAATTATTTAACTTCAATTATAAAAGAAAAAATGGTTACAAAAGCTAATAGTAATCATAAAGATAAATACAGTAATATATAGGTATAAATACAAGAGTATAGGCAGGTAGATACTTACGCCACCACACGCATTTTCAATTCTCCTTTGCGAGCTAATCTATGATCGCACACTGACACGATTCGTTCGTAAATATTTGCACTAACACAAATAAACACGCGTAGTCGGCGATAGCCGGAGCAGAGCAGCGAGCGACACAACCCTCCCGTCTGAACGCTAACGCACGACTGCCGCCCGCGCCCGCGCAGAGCACCTCTGAACCTTGTTTCAAAATCAGGATATTTTCTTGGCAAATGTTGATGGATTTAAATAAGCTTTGGCACATCTGTAGTACCTCTAACCACGAATTTTTCAGTGTAAAAATATTTTCAAACATCAATGCCGTTTAGAAGTAATAACGAATATTAGCCAAAAATAGCGTTCTGGTAAATATTTTTTTAAGGCAAAAGCGTTAGTCCTACGAAAAAATCATCTGGAGTAAATATTGTACATGAATCAATAGACAAGACATATTTTTTTGAAATCTCAATACCAAGCCGTTAATAAGAAATTAGCTTCCTAAAGTGACCATTTTACGCTACTAAATGAGAGTAAGGCCCTTAAATCCAACAATACGACCATCAATGCTGCGCGGTCAGAGGGAGATTGATCTAGAGACCCTCCACGACCAAACTCCCGACACAACAAAATTTGGCGCATCGTACTCGGCACGTATCGCAACGCAACTGCTCAGACCCGTCCTCCGTACTGTTTCACCAGACATCATACCGGAACACGACGAGTCAAACAAACAAAAGGTTGTCTGTCTTAGAAGGGCCTTTATTCACAAATGCCATTTGAAGTCTGTCGTATGATTTTACTGGTTTCAGGCGTCATTTGAAATCCTAAAAAATCATAGCGCGAAAATGGTCTCGACGCAAATTTCTTTTTCAAAGAGACACGATAATTTTAATGAGCTCGCAAAAAATGCGGAGAAAAATTTTGAATTTGGAATGTACCTATCCTTAGTAATATTATAAATCGGAAAGTGAATTTGTTTGTTCCGCTTTCATGCCGTAACTACTTTTTTTTTGCAGACGTAAAGTTAGAAATCCGGATTAAATAATGGGGTACTTTTTATCCCGGAAAATATATTCCCGAATGATATTCGCGAGGGAAATAAAAAATACCGAATTCCACTCAGGCGCAGCCGCGGGCGGAAAGCTTGTTAGTTATAAATAATTATATTTTTAAATAAATTATATCTGGCCAGATTGTCATACATAAAAACTTTTTGTCGTAACACTTTCTGAATGACATAGTATAATGAAAAAAAAACTCAGAAGACAGGTAATGCTCTTTTAGTCAACGTTTAATTATATAAATAGTGTTTAAATTACGAATGTGAGGTGAGAACAGAGTTCCACAATCTTACAGCACGGACAGAGAAGAAATAGGAATAGTAACTAAATCGTTTTTATGAGGATGAAATTCAAGAATGGATCTTAGGTGCGATCTACACAGTGCTGCGCTAGAGCACGCGTAAGAGAAACGCTCATGCAGGTAGGAAGGATGAGACAGGTTGTGTAGGATGTTGAAAAGGAGACATACAATTCCAGTATTCCTGCGAAAACGAATTAGGAGCCACTTGAGCTCCTTGCGAATGTGAGAAACATTGTGACAACACTGAAAACAAAGCGAATGCACGGGTTTTGCAATCGCTCAAGCTGGTTTAACAGTTCCTCCGTAGCATCCAGGCGTCGATATAATCTATAATCGGCTGAATAAGTGTAAACACTTATTTAGCCAAATAAATTTTATTCTTCAAGGGCAGAAGACCCTGAAGGCATTTCAGTGAATGAAAGATGAAATGCACCTTTCGGTTGACCTCACTGCCCTGAGCATGCCACGATAAATTGGACTCAATAACTACATCCAGATCTTTATCAGTTTCAGTAAAATCAATGCGGATACCATCGAGGTATAAAGGCATGAGAGATTTCAAACCGGCCGTATTGCCGCATTATCTGCTGCCTATGATCATAGCCTGGGATTTAGTTGAGTTAATTTGCAAACCGAATGACTTAGCCCAAACGCTGACGTTTGGGCTAAGTCATTCGGTTTGCAAATTCGGAACTTACCTACCTTACTTACCGCGAGCTCTGCAATTTCTGAAATGAATCAGCTGGCTTGTGTCAGCACAAGCCAGCTGATTCATTTAAAAAATTGCAGAGCCCGCGGTGGCTTCAATAGAATATCAATAAAGCTGCAAGTCATGTGCTTAGAAATGGAAAATGGGGAGATTACTCTATTAACAGAGTTTATGAAAATTTCAAAAAAAAAGAGAGAGAACGCTACCCCGGGTAACACCCTCAGGGAGAGTACAACAATCGGTGAAGGACATACAAGTTGTCAGTACTGTATTTTGAAGAATTGTCTATGGCAAACATGGTAATATTCCTGTGCTTGCACACCTCTGGCTGGATTAATTTGGTTGGATATGATGTTGTGGAATATATAAAGTACCTTTTCTGGAACACCATGGAACGTAAAACCTTTCTTCTCATAGCGGTCTCATGGCTATCAAACCCTGCAGCCACAGCTCAAGTTTAATTATTAATGTGGAGAGTGCCTGACAAAAAAAAAAAAAACTCGTAGAACATACGTGCAAGGGAAACAATGTCTGGTAAAGCTGCAATTTCGCTTCATATTCCTGCATTCGAGAGCTGAACAACTGCTTGAGATCCTCCAAACTGGCAGCTAGTTTAGTGTCCATGTTGTGTGAAGTGAAACTCGACCAGGTACAGGCGCCATAGTCTCGATAACAATAGAAGTGTAGGGAGGGGATAAGGAGGGGTCTTATAACAAGGCGAAGCAGATCCTTACATCATCTACATACCGGCTGAGACAACTACAAACTCGGTAAGTCAATACAAGTTATCATCGGACAATTAAGTACTTTCGCGGAGTCGTGGTTTAGGGCCAATAAGTTCTAAGCGAGGCCTGAAAGACGACTTCACGACATGATGGAGATGTGTGCCAACTATGATTATCCCATGCTCTTTGTTAACCTCTCCAATCCTCAATCTGTAGGGATTAAGCAATCATCATTTGCTTGTTTTGTAACTAAGTGCGCAGGGTCAATCATACTTTTATAACATGGGTTACATTTATATTGTTCGATTGTTTACTCGTATTTACTCTTAACCTCCAAATGAGGGTTTGTGTGTTCCAGAGCCATGTGCTCTGGATTTAGTACTTTAAGCTAATCAGGCTAATCAGCGAACGATATTGGATGTCCCGAGTCTGTGACCCTCACCCTGCGGCTTAGGATTTCTTATATAGGCTATAGCACTTCTATGGCCCCCTTTTTCAGAACTTGCACATGCGACCTACACCCTGCGGCATAGGATTTCTTATATAGGCTATAGCAACTCTACGCCCTTTTCAGTACTTGCACAGCTCGACAGGACATGCAATCTTTGACTCAATTTGCGTTACTCGACTTCAGTAACTTCACTTTAGTTCAAACTACCGTAATACATATACGATTGGATTAACAACAAGTAATTAGATAAACCCTAGGCACTTAGCTTTCATCAACTGGAGGCTTCTCGCTTGTTCCGGAGCTCACTCAATTCACACTAGACTTTAAAATATTCTTATAAGACTGTACTCGATGGCGGCGGGAATTCGAAAGGGCATTCCGCTTAGCCTGGCGTTGTTAGGTGAAAATCCACAGACTATAAAGTACCATAGTTATGGTATTCTCGCTTACCTTGTGCAAAAGTGTCAGTGGTGTCGCTGAGTCGCGACAGGTATTTTTAAAAGACGTCAAAATGTCTTACTCTACTTCTGACGTCGATAGGTCCTCAAGTTCTTTTTTTTTATAAAATGTTATTTGGCCCATTTTCATTACAGTCCTCAGTGCAGTTTATATAAGAGAAGAAATTATATACTCTAATAGTTTATTATTAGATTAATTATTAAAGGAGATGATTCAGAAATGTATGGAGCCTGGGCTAGCCCATTGTACACTTAATGCTGGGTATAGTTAACTGTTTCTAATGTTAATTTCCTATATTTTGGCTCAGTTTTTATACAGATTCAATTTAACTCGGCCAAAGAGTGCAATACAACTACTAATAAATATGGTGGTCAGCCATAAACGAAATAAAACTTTGACAATGACATTTGATTGATGTGTCATGTATCTAAGGCTATCGTATCTATATTATCTACCATATGACTGCGAAAAAATAAATAAACACAATCAACTCAAATCAACACTCGACACGAACACAACGGGAAAATAGAACTGTCAAAGTCGCCAATCAAACGTCATAAAAAGTGTCATGGCTACCTTAAATAAAGGGTTATCTCACTAAAAACGGTTCAAATAATTAATTATATATACTTGTATTTTTATTCAAATTAATTTAGTAGTATTTTTATTCAAATCTTCTATTTTTCCTTTTCATCTATATAGGGTACAAAATGGTGGCCCAAAATGAAACATCTCCTTTAATAGTTTATTTTAGCTTCTTATTTCATCAATTAATACTACAATATTTCATAACTGTTTGTGTGAACTGTAAAGCATGGGGATCATATATTTTGCCTAGCTAGGCTTATTCCGGCATCTTTCGTACCCCACCCAAGTTTCTTGCAGCTTACAAGTCAATTTTCCTCAGAAATCCTGGATCAAGAAAGGTATACGCTCTTCAACTATTTTATCAACACATAATTTCATCAATATAGTATGTAATATAATACGTTAATATAAACAAATATAAATTTATATGTAGACATCATTTATTTCATAAGAAAAAAACCAGTATATTTTTATTTAAATTGAAGCAATACCTAATCAAGAAAAGCTACTATACGTTACAAGAATATTTAACAGATAAATTCAATAAAAACACATAACTGTAAAGAAAGGTATACTTACAAAAAAAAAAAAGACATTTAATATACTAAAATACTTAATTATTTATAATACATTTATAATAATGAACAAATTTTAATCGGGTACCAATTAAAATAATATCAATATATTTAAAGAAATAGTTAATGAATGAATACTTAACAATTAATATAATATATATTATAATATAAAGAGATAGCAATTGAATAAATACTCACTCTAATACAATTAATAAAAATAAATGAATAAGAATTATATAAAACTTAATAAATAAATAAATAAATGGAAACATGAAGCGCTCTTCCTCTCTCTACTTATTTAAAACTTGCTGTGCCCAACAGGGTCCATAATTGTTTCCAATATTATTATATTTACCACCTGTAACTGTACATTATGGATTGCAATAAACGATTTGATTTGATTTGATTTTGATTTCATAATATAAAGAGAATTTGAACAAAGACTACAAAATGGAATAAAAACAACAATCTTTAGCGTTCTTGATGAGACTTATATCTCTTCTCTTTAATCGTATAAGCATAAAGGCGACACATTATTTTGACGTGGGAATGATTATGTCACTCGTCGTTACCAAAATGGCGGTGGTCGTCATTAAGTCGGAGTGCCCTCGTTTAAGTCCGCGGCGCGTAAACAGCAGCGGAAGGAAGGCAGGCTAAAAGCCCGGGGTACTGGTGCAGCTTGCAAATTAGCCACGCTTGCTGCATAAAACACATGAGGACGAGCTAAGAGATTGCTTTCTACGAAACACCACTGTGTATTTGCGTAGGTACGTTAAAGGGCTCAGCTTTTGACTGTTTGGAAAATTTGCGAGCGTGTCCCAGTTACCTACATGACAGCTTACTTATAATATTCACACACTTTCATAATATTATTCTGTTATTATATCTACATCAAAGTCTAGTACAGTGTTGTGAAAGTTGGTGGACTTTTTCATATTTTTCATTTTTATTTTGATGTCAGCCTAATTAAAAAGGTTTTAGTTTGAGTTTGAAAAGTACACGGCGGGTATTTTTAACAGATTCAATAAATGCGATCAATAACCCACAATAAAACATTAAATAGTTTATATAATGGATTAGGTGGTGGTATATTTATCGCGTATCCGTAGGTTAGTTTGGCAACCCAAAATAATTATGAAAACAAGTGTGACGTGTATGCGAGACGCCGTTTCTGAAGGAGCTCCGACTACCGCTAACGTTTTTGTAAATCATGTTTATGAATAAAAATCCGCAAAAACAATAATTATAAAATAAGTACTACCAGCAAAAGTTGTTACTTCAAATATTGCCATGTCTCTGTCGAAATAACGAGTTAATTACTAGAGGTAGCCGCCAACTGTCGGAGTGTTTGGCATAAAATTAATTTGAATTGATAATTTTCACAATTAGCGACCGGCATCACGATGTTATTACTAAATTGTCTCGTCTCCGGTATCATTGATATGCATTCAGTTAAAATTAAAGCCAAATTAACGTGTTTGGGTAATGGACGATGACAGGACCAATCGGTCGGAGTTCCGTGGCAGGGACCATAATTCTCCCTCTTTCTTTTGTACACTAACAGCTTGTGTTTAAAAGTTCTTTCGAACTGTAATATAGTTTCGTATGCAGATGGCACTGCTTTAATTGTGCAAGAAAGTGACTGAAAGAGGCTCAGAACTACACCGAACATGCAATTAAGGAAAAGGAAATCATGACATGGCTAAATAATAACCTTTTGCCACTGAGTGTTGACAAGAGCACGTCTAGAGTAAAATGCCGATGTATAAACTGGTCAATTATATTATTAGAAGATGTTTAAGTTCGTTTAATTTTTATTATTTGTTGTTAGTAGTTGGCAGTAATAATACATATACAAGTTCTGTTATAATCTCAAGTGTTTATGAAATAAATTCCATGTATAAAAAATGTTTCTTGTATTCTTAACAAGATCATCTTTGATCATATCTATTGCCTTATAGTACGGAACTTTTTGAGTAAGAATCCTACAAGCACTGGATCGATCTTTTTTGTGGGGACAACCTTTATTCAATCTACATATGTGATACCATTACTCTTTCTAGAGCTCTACGTGATATAGCTACTCACTGCTAATATACTCTAATATAACTACCTATTTGAATATAGACTTAGCATTTTTTTTTTGGAATGGGAAATCATCAAATGAATTCTGCCGCTCTGGGCGAAGCGGAAGAGCGTGTCAGACTTTTACTCACTAAAACCCACCCTTGTTTCTTCACTTGGCCACGGTTTCTTGTTTAACCAACCTGCAACCCTGACCCAGGAGGCATCGGTCTTCGTGGACCCCGTCACGATGTGCTGACATCACATTGAGGCGCGCGTGAAACACGACGCGCCGTCGACTCGGGCCTGGTCCTTACCGAGCGGCGAGCTGCCCACTGCCCACCGCCCGCAGGCCCGCGCCTACGTTGGCTGGGAGTTCATTGTCATCTCCCGACCAGGGTGTCTCCTGCGGCGGCTAGTGGCCTGAGGTCGCTGGGATTCCCGTTGCCTCACGCGCTCCGCCTCCTCCTTTGCTAGCATCACTGCTTCGCAGAAGGAGGTGACGGCCTGCCATGCACTCACGCTCCGGACCATGGCCTGGACCAGGGTTGGACGCAAGAGATCGCCGCCGATCGCCGCTACGAGGACACGGCGATGCTCTACCCAAGCCGGGCAGACCTCCACCGTATGCTCCACCGTGTCCTCAGGGTGATCCACACAATGGCGACACCCTGGCGTTTCCTCCCGCCTTATACGGAACAGGAACCTCCCGAAACAACCATGTCCGGTGAGGACCTGCGTCAGGCGGAAGGTGAGGGTGCCGTGACGCCTCTTTAGCCACTCCTCAAAGAGGGGACTTAGTGCCGCTATTGTGGCGTGCCCAAATATATACTTAGCATTGCGTCAGTTTCAAGCTGTTATCAAAAGCACAGGTATCTACTGTGTCGGTACTAAGCGGGCATCGCCATTTTGGTACCACAGTACCGGTTCCGGATAAGTACCGGTACACCACTAACCACCACTACCCGGCGCGTACCACAAATATCATATTTGTAAGAGGAACGTTGTACGTTTGGCAATATTGAAGTTATTTTTAGAAAACCTATTGGATTAAAGGATATTCCTTTTATAAACTCGGCACAGTAGCGATATGATATGATATTATTAGAAATACCTAGAGATACTAGAGCAGCAGCTATAGGTACCTACTCTCTCCTACTCTCATAACGATATTTCCAACCCTGATGTTTCTAAGGCAAAAATTAAAAGTTAGTGAAACCGCGACCATAAAGGAAGTGTCTTATTCATGTAAATGAAAGCAATCTCTTATTGCTCAGTCCCTAGTTTCTTTATTCCATTTATAGCCGCAGCAATGACTTATTTAGAAGTTTTCATTTGAGTTTGTGACACTGCTCAGATATTATTTTACATTTCTTTCTTCACCTGCACGTGCATATTATTTTACATTTCTTCCTTCACCTGCACGTGCATATTATTTTACATTTCTTCCTTCACCTGCACGTGCATATTATTTTACATTTCTTCCTTCACCTGCACGTGCATATTATTTTACATTTCTTCCTTCACCTGCACGTGCATATTATTTTACATTTCTTCCTTCACCTGCACGTGCATATTTTTTACATTTCTTCCTTCACCTGCACGTGCATATTATTTTACATTTCTTCCTTCACCTGCACGTGCATATTGTTTTACATTTCTTCCTTCACCTGCGCGTGCATATTATTTTACATTTCTTCCTTCACCTGCACGTGCATATTTTTTTACATTTCTTCCTTCACCTGCGCGTGCATATTATTTTACATTTCTTCCTTCACCTGCACGTGCATATTTTTTATCTTTCTTTTTCATTATGTTGTTTTTCTTTACAAGCAGTAAACTTATTCAAATGCACTCTCATTGAAATGGTTGTTTGAATTACGTCAAGAGGAATAGGAACTTAAGGACAGACAGAGCTTCCGGTTGTTCCCGTGGCTCTGGCGTGCAGTGTACAGGCAAGTGAAGGAACACGGGTGGGTTTTATTCAGTAAACGTCTGACACGCCCGTCCGCTCCGCCCAAAACGGTACAGATCATTTGATGATTTCCCATCCACAAAAAGGGCAGATAGATAAGCATTTCCTTGCCGCCTATAAGTTTTAAAACAATTGATAAAAAAAACTTTCCTACAAAACCAACATTTCTTTAAAAAAAAACTTTTATCACACTAGGAAATACTCGTGTATCGTAGGTGCGCTTACAAACATTCAAAACTCACACACACAAACAACCTGACCCGTAACAACTACCTACCTGTCTATTTGTAGGCTATACAAATATTTGTTCCGTGCGGGAATCGAACCTGCGACATGCGGCGCAGTAGAAAATCACTCAGCCACTGTGTAATCCAACTACAAAATGCAAACAAGTAGCGGCTATAAATGACGATTCCCCCTTAGAGTATAACCTCTTTGAATGTTGAACAACTCGTCGGGGCATAATGCTGAGCGAGATTTACCGCGGTCAAACTTAGACGCACGTCCCCTGGGGTAATGACGCTCAGCCAACCTGTAGACGCACGTCCCCTGGAGTAATGACGCTCAGCCAACCTGTACACGAGTACACGCATATGCGGAAACTTACTTAAGTATTTGAAGCTGTGTTATTTTATTATGTGTAGGTATATAATGTTGGTATTTATATTACGTAGGTGTACTGTAGGCAGCGATGAGAGCAGCGGTGGCCTAGTCAGAGAAAACATCCTGAGGAAACCACCAAGTCCAGAGACAAAACTTCAAAGAGATGTGACCTTCCAACTTGCACCGGGCCCTCGTGATAGAGAATTCAGCCCTCTCACTGAGAGGAGGCTTGTATCCCAGGAGTGGGAAAATACATATAATAATAGGTTCATTCAGCATAATAACATTTAATGTAGGTACTAGGTGTAAAATAAAATATTACGAAGGTAGCTAAAGATGGGCATTCATTATACGTTACGTTATTTTTTCTTTATACGAAACCTGAATATAGTTTGTTCAGAATAAGCAACTGAATCGATTCCAATCAGTTTTACACCATGTTATATTTTTTCCCAAATACATTTAGACATTGTTGCAGTGTGGTTACCGAGCGCACAAGTTTAGTTTACGATAGATCATAGTACTTGGACTTGCCCGCGCAACAGCTGACGCCATAGGTCAACGCACTGCTCGTCCGCCCGAGCAGAGCGTTGATCATATTTTTTTGGGACAACCAAGTAAGCTAACAAGCTCATAAATTTGTGGCTTTTCATGATATCGTTTTGGAATTTTGTACATAGACTCTTTACATAAAAATACTTGACATGTGTTTCGAGTTTCGCATATACAAAAAAATAACGCTATAAAAACCCACTGGGTGCTTCGAATAGCATGATAAGCCGTTGGCCCCGGCTGTCATTAGTGGATCTTGACAGTCGTTACGGGTTTGGCGCAAACTTCCTCATTTAAATAAACATTGTCTCGTAGTTCAAGGATGACGACAAAATCAATATTCATACAGGCTAGTCCTGCCTTACTGTCCCAAAACCCGTCAATTGGATTAGGCTATTGATGAAAACATGACAAGGGTGTAAACAACTTAGATGAATCCTATTTATGCTTAAACTTTGTTCATAAATATCGACTCAAGGAAAAATAGGTCGAGTTGCTAGTGACATATAGATTCTCCATTAAGCGACTTCTCCGTTATTAAAATTACACAAATAGTAGATAAAGTAGTAGATAGTACAAACGTCAGGGTGTCGGTGTCTGTCGGTGTGACTACTACACTGTTTGTGTAATTTGATTGTTTAATATTACACAAATAGTAGATAAAGTAGTAGACAGTACAAACGTCAGGGTGTCGGTGTCTGTCGGTGTGACTACTACACTGTTTGTGTAATTTGATTGTTTAATATTACACAAATAGTAGATAAAGTAGTAGATAGTACAAACGTCAGGGAGTCGGTGTCTGTCGGTGTGACTACTACACTGTTTGTGTAATTTGATTGTTTAATATTACACAAATAGTAGATAAAGTAGTAGATAGTACAAACGTCAGGGTGTCGGTGTCTGTCGGTGTGACTACTACACTGTTTGTGTAATTTGATTGTTTAATATTACACAAATAGTAGATAAAGTAGTAGATAGTACAAATGTCAGGGTGTCGGTGTCTGTCGGTGTGACTACTACACTGTTTGTGTAATTTGATTGTTTAATATTACACAAATAGTAGATAAAGTAGTAGATAGTACAAACGTCAGGGTGTCGGTGTCTGTCGGTGTGACTACTACACTGTTTGTGTAATTTGATTGTTTAATATTACACAAATAGTAGATAAAGTAGTAGATAGTACAAACGTCAGGGAGTCGGTGTCTGTCGGTGTGACTACTACACTGTTTGTGTAATTTGATTGTTTAATATTACACAAATAGTAGATAAAGTAGTAGATAGTACAAACGTCAGGGTGTCGGTGTCTGTCGGTGTGACTACTACACTGTTTGTGTAATTTGATTGTTTAATATTACACAAATAGTAGATAAAGTAGTAGATAGTACAAACGTCAGGGTGTCGGTGTCTGTCGGTGTGACTACTACACTGTTTGTGTAATTTGATTGTTTAATATTACACAAATAGTAGATAAAGTAGTAGACAGTACAAACGTCAGGGTGTCGGTGTCTGTCGGTGTGACTACTACACTGTTTGTGTAATTTGATTGTTTAATATTACACAAATAGTAGATAAAGTAGTAGATAGTACAAACGTCAGGGTGTCGGTGTCTGTCGGTGTGACTACTACACTGTTTGTGTAATTTGATTGTTTAATATTACACAAATAGTAGATAAAGTAGTAGATAGTACAAACGTCAGGGTGTCGGTGTCTGTCGGTGTGACTACTACACTGTTTGTGTAATTTGATTGTTTAATATTACACAAATAGTAGATAAAGTAGTAGATAGTACAAATGTCAGGGTGTCGGTGTCTGTCGGTGTGACTACTACACTGTTTGTGTAATTTGATTGTTTAATATTACACAAATAGTAGATAAAGAAGTAGATAGTACAAACGTCAGGGTGTCGGTGTCTGTCGGTGTGACTACTACACTGTTTGTGTAATTTGATTGTTTAATATTACGCTAGGGACTTCTAGGATTCAAGAAAAAGAAAACAATTTAAGAAAAAACGCCATGTGAAAACATAATAATAGCGGGCGATGCGATGCTACAGGGTGGGTCGAGGGAGGAAGGAAATTTACGCAGACGTAGTTATCATATTACTTTACTCGTATATTTTTAAGTATTTTAATCAAATAAACAGGAATTTTGCTGGTCCTTGAAATATAAATAAATTAATTTAAGATGGTATTAATCATTGTTGACACATTTCCTACTAAGTACCCAGGTCAAAGTACCCAGCTATTGCGCCACTTTTTAACGCTTTTGTTTCCTGCCACGCTCTGAGTCGACATGATTTATTCCGACTTCTTCAACAATCAATTCAATTCATTTATTAGTGTGATTTTTAGTAAGTACATTTTACAATGTGATCTTAATATCTAATAAATTAGTTCCATTAAGAGAAATTCTGTTAAAAAGTGTATACTTTTTAACAGAATTTAAAATCATAGAAAGGATTCACAATATATTAAAATGATGAATAATTTGATGAATTTGGAATATAATGCCGTGTATATTGTTAAAATTGGGATTCTTTTATAAATATTAATGCCAAATAACTTAGAACGTCAAAATACAATATAATGTCAAAATTAAATAGATGTTAACTAAGTTAAGTATATAATACAATTTCAAATTTAAATATGTGGCAATGTCAAGTTAATTATGTTAAAGAAATAGTATAATCTCAAAATTAAATGAGTATCAATGTCAAATAACTTACAATTTATTAGTATGTTAGCTAATGAAATTAGATGCATTAAATTGCACAATTCAAATGTCATCGTCATTTATTCTATTACAGAATAATAACACTTTTCTATTAGGAAGGCCACTAAATTATTTTTAAAAATCTTAATTGTGTAATTTTTCCCCGTCAATTCCCGTCATGTTTCAGCCAATTAATATAAATCCTTTATGGGTTATATACCTAAACATACTTCATGTATCATTCCGTCTATTGGTGTAAACCACATGAAAATACGTTTGGTAGTTTTTACGTTTATCGTGTTCAGACAGGCAGATAGATGCCGCGGGCGGAATTTCTCCCGTTACGTATTGTTTGTAGGTTCAATGGCAACAAAATTTAAGATTAATAAAAGTATCTTTACATTTCACAGGGCTACTGATACTAGTAATAAAGTCATCAATCATCTCATATAATTATTGTGTTGTATGGATTACAACGGTGTACCGTTGTAATCGTCGTCACCGTACAACGACAGCCTTCTTCATATATCCAATGACAGCTGAAAATAGTTTTTTTTTTTATATATACGGCGAAAATGAAAGAATCTTGACATAAGGTGATGAACATCGCCCAGCCCAGACATGTGCACACACCCCCACATACTCACCACGCACCGAACCACACGCTCATACACGCACACACACACATACTCACCAAACACACATATTAATCTCAAATTAATCATTTATTTCACTTTAAAATGATAACAAAACATATTCAAACTTTTAATTGTCAAACTCAATTCTTCGAGATTGTAACAATAACGTGTGAACCACTTAGGGGACCGGACTGTTTCTCCTTAACATAGGTTTTCATAACCTAGCTAGGAGAGCAGTCCTCATTTAACTATGTTTTGGACGTATCCATATATTATATCGTTAAACTATGTAGACTACGGCGGTGTATCTTAATCGGCTATTCTAAAAAGAAACACTCACACGGTGACAGTATCTTTTAAATACTACGTATTGGACCATGTAAGTGGTGTTTGGGGAAAAAAACAACATCTTTTAGAGCGGGCCTGTCCAGTCAGTACACACATTTGTTTGTACATTATCTATATTTATGCTATAAATTGTTACAGTTCATTCACACTAGCTTTAAAATTAATTATTTAAGTGAAGTTTTTTTTTTAAAGTAGCGTTTAGTGTCATTGGTCAATAGTTGAAGGGCTATTATTCTAAGATTACAATTACCTGGTGTATAAAAGTCATGCAAAAAATATCCCACACCTCTTCTACAAAATTGAATTGATTTATAAAGGAAAGAACATTGCTTTGTTGGAAGATTTTTACAGAAAATTAAATGGTCATACCCTCTTAAACAGAGTGGCTCACAACAGCGCAACTGCAATTCTCTTGAATAAAGCTCAGAGCGCATGTGCGTTTATTTACGCCACATTAAAAACTTTTTGTAGGATTCCGAATAGCACTATTACATTGTCTCCAATTATACAAGGTCTGTGCTCGCCTTTTTCAGTTTTTTAAAGTTTAATTGAACTTACGGGTCTTGGGTCAAGCAATTCTATTCTCTCGATTTTTATTCACTTAATTATGCTCTTGGTTGGAAATAGACTCATTGGGTATAATTGAGTATATTCACCATCATCAACCTTTTTATCGTCCCACTACTGGGCACAGGTCTCCTCTCATACAGAGAATAATAATAATACTTTATTTGCATGAATGTAGGTTTACAAAAATAGTATGCTCTTCATAAAAATAAAAGTGGACCCATTTACATTCTACCAATAGATGTGGTGTGCTAATATTTAAATTTACATAACTACAATGTTAAACTCATTACATTATATATTAGTCATTAATATCAATTTATAAAGTGTCAAATTGTATGTTTTATTAATTGAAATGTCCACGAAGGATTGAGAACAGAGACATTTAAGAAGGATTGAGCGTAATCGCCACGCTTGCTCAATGCGGGTTGGTGATTTCAGACTTAAACTCCAGGTTTCTTCAAGAAGTTTCCCTTCACCTTGTAATCAGTCATTTGTGTCCAAGGTATACTTAGAAAGTATATTTATTTATTTATTTCAGGCGACGCAGGCCCATACATAAATACCTTACCCTAAACAATACAACGATAACGTATAACGAGTATATTATACGAGTGCAATTGCATTTTAAAATGTAAACTATATTTATGTATATTCATGTAGTCCCACTCCACAAACTGTCAATTTTCAAATAAACAGTTTTCTGAAAACATCATCAACAAAAATATATTGTGGCCAACAATACAAAAAAAAGTATGATCTGCTGAAAATTTTAGGGAATCCTAAGACGTGGCACTTATTAACAGAAGAACAATTTCATAAATGAAGTAAAGGAGCTCTTCAAGCAACAAAACTGTGAATAAACAGCACCAATGAATATGTACCTGTCTGAAAACTTCAATATCCTGTCGGAGTTTTTAAAAGTAAATCAAAATAGACTCGCGTATCTGCCGGTCTGTACCCAGCCTTAAATAAGGCTCGTTGTTTTGGCCGTCATCCAACGCCTTGTTAAGGAAACTGGAGAATTTCGTGGAGCCACCATTGTTTCTTGTTGTGTATATAAAGGCGGGACAGACGTCCTGAGCCTCGGGCTGTAAATGTATGCAAAAGAATAATTTCCGTTCAATTATTTTGTTATCCAGTGTAATTGACGCCTAAATTGCAGATAAGTGGTTCTATAAAGATGTCTAATTTGGAAAGAAAGTTGTTTTTATAGCTACATGATTAGTTGTGTTGCTTTTGTTATGCTTATTTAATAGGGGCCGGGTGGATCGGCTATCAGTTAATGGCATGTGCTGCGATTAATATTTTACAGTTTACAGTTACGCGGAAAGACTGCATCAGGAACTCCCGCATCCGTGGCAGTCTCCGTGTCCGTGGCATAGCAGACAAACTGCAGGAGGGTTGCCTACGTTGGTACGGTCACGTCTTATGAAAACCGAAATGTTACGTGGGTCACAAATGTCTTGCCATGTCGCTTCCGCCGGGCCGGAACAAGCGAGGTAGACCAAAGAAGTGCTGGCTTGACGCTGTAAGAGATGACATGCGTGCCAACAATGTCACACCACAGGATGCTAAAGATCGCGGGAAATGGAGGAAATCGAGCAAGAAAGCGGACCCCGGTCTCCAACGCGAAAGTCGCGGATGCAACCGGGATAAACGCTGAGATGATGACGATGATGCTCCGATTGACAATCTATGTATGTCAATTTGTGGAAAATCCGTGCACAGTCGGTTTCGTAGGGACTTATTTTCGTTGAACCTGCTGTCAGACTCGTTTGTAGCCGGATATAGCTGAAAACCATTATTTTACTTGGATCTACTGTCTCTCTGATCTCCACAACCCAATTACTAGGTGATTTATGATATCCTTAAGTAACCATGGATTTCAGATTTTAGGGTTGCCAATTACTCGTTTGTGTTACTTACATTATAAGAATTCAAAACCTCTACTGTAAACGAATTCTAGCAAGAGAGCCTAGTAATAAGTACATTACGATTCAATCGATTGATAGAATTGTGCAACATTATTCAATTATAAAAATCTGAAATCACCAACCCGCATTGAGCAAGCGTGGTGATTACGCTCAATCCTTCTCTGTATGAGAGGAGACCTGTGCCCAGCAGTGGGACGATAAAAGGTTGATGATGATGATATAATTATAAGTATATAATTATTAGTGTATAATCATCTCACGTTGTACAATTATCTTAGTAATTATAGATTGTTGGCTTGCAATTTGAACACTTTTCTTGTCTTTTCTAACATTTATTGCGATAGCATTCCGCTGACCAGAAGAACAATTCCCGTATTTAGGAAAGTTTACATTCTAACCTCAATATTTGTCGGAAAGCCTACATTTTCGAGAAGTTCAGAAAAAAAGAAACTCAATCCTCCGTAAAAACTGTAGTTTATGTTTACAAAGAGTAATTTTTCAAAGTCTAACCCAACAACACTGACAGTAATCTATCAAACCTTATTTCAACTAATTTATCAAACGGGCCTGTAATTAAAAAGTAACCCTGCGTGTTAACAAATAAGAAACAAAGTAGTTTAGCAAATGTTACTCGATTTAAACAATTGATTGAAAAATCTTTGTAACGTGCTGGGGTAATATGTTGGCAATTTACGAACAGCTTAATTTACTTGTTTCCGTTGGGAGCTGTTGGTAAATTAACACTTATTACTTTTCTCTTTTATTGATCCATTAATTAACTACTTTTCCTGGAAGAAAAGACTCTTATTTGTTATCAGGAATCTATATACTCTGTTTTTACCCGACTGCCAGGAGGGTTATGTTTTTAGCTCCTATCTTGTATGTATTATTCTTTATTACCTAGTATCTCTAGAACCGCTGAACGGATTTTCACATTTGAGGTATCGTTAGATTTGACTAAATTGCCCAACTGCTACTAGATAGGTGACATTTTAAAAAATTCAAAATGGCGGATGTATGACGCCATATTGTGAGATATGAAGAAATAAATTTCTACCAAGCATATCGAGTGGGATATCAAAATGAAGGATTTTAAACACTGATTCTAAATATGTATATAACTTAATATTAAATGGAACAAAAAAAAAGAATTACATGTTTTTTGCTGCCAAGCATATAGAGTTGGGTATCAAAATGAAGGATTTTAATCACTGATTATAATAAAAATATTGATTCTAAATATATTTTATATAAAAAAGTCTTTAAATATAAAATTTCCGTTTAATAGGAAAAAAATCTTTTGTATTAATTGAAGTAATAACCCATGCAATCAATGTATTTTTGCCAACACAGTGGCAGTTTATTGATTCTTAAAGAAATCAGCTGGACGAGAGGCAAGTGGCAGTCTCCGAATGGGGCAATGCCAAACTTGTAGCATTCAATACCGCCAAAACCCGGCGTGTCTTTTCACCCCCAAAAGGAGCCCGTTCACCTTGGCTCCTACTTTTCGAAATGTATCCTTGGAGTGTTCCGACCGCCTTCAGCATTTGGGAGTTGAGATTCCCTCCACCCTAAACTTTGGGCGGTTCATTGAGTCCAAAGCCAAGGTGGCTGCCAAGGAACTAGGCGTTATCGCAAGGGTCCGGCGGTACTTCACACCAGGGCAGCTTTTAATGTTGTACAAAGCACAGGTCGGTTCGTGTGGAGTACTGCAGCCACATTTGGGCTGGTGCTGCTAAGTGTCACCTGGCCACTTTGGATTCAGTGGAGAGGCGGGCGAAGAGGCTGATTGGTAACCCTGACTTAACTCGAGACGGTCTCCAAAGCCTAGAGCACAGGCGTAGAGTAGCCAGCCTTTCGGTCTTTTATAGGATGCATTTTAAAAATTTAATTCCCCCATCTCCGTTCCACCATCGGACGACCCGTCGTACGGCAAGTTTCCACCGTTACGTTGTTAACACCACTACGATCCGGACGAAGCGTTTCGCCTCCTCTTTTTTACCGCGTACATCGAGGGACTGGAAGAATTTGCCAGCGACGGCGACGGTGTTTCCGTCACATTACAATTTGAGCGTCTTCAAGGCTAGAGTGAATAGACTCTTAATAAACTAGCGCTAGTTTATAACCAATAAAAAAAAAGACGAAAAGTTAGAAAAGCTCACAAAAGTATACAATGTTAGTGCTGTGGACATCTCATTTGAACCTAAAACATATGGTCAAAAACCACGAGAGGAATACATACCTGAAGATCCCAATAAATCAGGTAGTATACCAAACCACCTCAAGTTAGGTATAAGCTCTAGAGCCATGCTAAGACGGAACATCAGTGCTAACCATGGGCTGGTTAACGGTGCTATGGGTATTATCCGACGAATAGATTGGCCAGCACTACGCAGAAAGCAGTTGGAGCCAGGAAAACTACCACAAGCGGTATTTGTGGAGCTCGATGACACAAGTATAACAGGGAACCTACCTGGTATTGGAGTCTGGATCCAGCCTCGTCCTACAGAATTTGATGCTTTACGTGGTAAAGGCAAGGTTGAGCGACGAATGTTTCCCTTAATTTTATGCTGGGCAGTGACGGTGCATAAACTACACGTCACAACTTTAGACCCAGCAGTTGTAGATTTAAGTAGAAACTTATTTGCAAAAGGTCAAGCTTACGTTACTTTGAGTAGAGTGAGGACTCTTTCCGGACTTGATATCAGTTTTTTTAACATTTAACACATGACATAAACTCATTTAAGGAATTAATCCGGTTACGTAATATTTCTTAACTAAAAAGACATAAATTTATTAATAATTAAATAAACAAAAAAAACCACTTGCACGGATAACTACAATTAAAAATCAACTGAAAAGACTAAAACAAGATGAAAATTCAATGATAAGGCATTTAAAAAAAAAACAATGATAAATCCAGAAAGCTACTACAATCTGTCAGATTTCCTTATTAGATTTTCAACTTTATAGCATTAAGGCTCTATGTTGATTGGAAATATCTGACCGTTTGGGGTAGCTTGACCTGCTGTCGTCCGTACCTACGTAATTAATGTACACTTAGAAATTTCAGCACAAAAGTCAGTCAGTTTCAATTTTTTGCAAAATTATAAACAGAATTACATTCGGAGGCATGCACAAAGCGCGTATCTTGTACATATGAATTTTTTTTTTTTTTATAAGTTATAAACAAGCGCTTGACCGCAATCCCGCCTGATGGTAAGCAGTGATGCGATCATTGATGGTAAAGCGCGCTAGTTTATTAAGAGCCTATTCACTCTAGCCTTGAAGACACTCAAATTGTAATGTGACGGAAACATCGTCGCTGGCAAATTGTTCCAGTCCCCCGATGTACGCGGTATAAAAGAGGAAGCGAAACGCTTCGTCCGGGTCGCAGTGGTATCAACAACGTAAGGGTGGAAACTCGCCGTAAGACGGGTCGTCCGATGGTGGAACGGTGGTGGGGGAATCAAATCATGCAATTCCCTTGCACACTCACCAGAATGCAACCTATAGAAGACCGAAAGGCTGGCTACTCTACGCCTGTGCTCCAGGCTTTGGAGACCGTTTCGAGTTAAGTCTGGGTCGCCAATCAGCCTCTTCGCACGCCTCTCCATTGAATCCATAGTATCCAGGTGACATTTCGCAGCACCAGCCCAAATGTGGCTGCAGTACTCCACACACGAGCGGACCTGTGCTTTGTACAACATTAGAAGCTGCCCCGGTGTGAAGTACCGCCGGACCTTTGCGATAACGCCAAGTTTTCTAGCAGCCACCCTGGCCTTGGACTCAATGAGCCGCCCAAAGTTAAGGTTCGAGGAAATCTCTACTCCCAAAAGCTGAAGGCGGTTGGTGCACTCCAAGGATACATTCTGAAAAGTAGGAGCCAAGGTGAACAGGCTCCTTTTGGCGGTGAAAAGACACGCCTGTGTTTTGGCGGCATTGAATGCTACAAGATTGGCTTTGCCCCATTCGGAGACTGCCTGTAGTGCAGCACTCGTACGCTCTACCATAGCCTCTCTTTCGGACCAGATTGCTTCCTTACTAGCCAGAGCTTCCGGCAGATATCTCTCCACAACTGTGCTGTCATCTGCATACCCATAGATACCGGGCATCAGCAGATCATTAATATGCAGCAGGAACAGAGTTGCAGAGAGAACAGACCCCTGAGGAACACCGGCATTGGTCGACATGGGCTCCGATGGGCATCCGTCGACAACAACTCGGAGGGACCGTTCAGTCAGGAAGTCTTTAACCCAGCCAGTCAGGCCAGCGGAAACGCCGTACGCTGGAAGCTTACTCAAAAGGCCAGCGTGCCATACCCGGTCGAAGGCCTTCGAGACATCAAGGGAGACGGCAATCGCTTCCCCATTTTTCTCGAGGGCCTCGCCCCACACGTGAGTGGCATACACTAGTAGGTCCCCAGTTGACCGATTGCGCCGAAAACCGTACTGTCGGTCACTGAGGAGATCGTTACCTTCCAGGTAAGCCAAGAGGCGCGAATTCAATACACGCTCCATAATCTTGCAGAGTATGGAGGTTACCGAAATCGGCCGATAGTTGGTAGGCTCGGCACGACTACCCTTTTTGGGCACGGGCTGCACGTTGGCAAGCTTCCAGGACTTGGGCACTATACCAGTCCCAAATGAGAGGCGATACAGGCGCGTCAATACAGGGGACAACTCGGGCGCACATGCCTTAAGAACAATCGCTGGTATACCATCTGGACCACTAGCCTTATTCACGTCCAGACGACACAGTGCTCTCAGGACCTCCTTGTTCCTAATGCGAATCTCCGGCATTGAAGCTCCGCAATGAGGTAAATTAGGTGGAGTAGCACTGCCAGTATCAAGACGCGAACTATGGGCAAAGAGAGATGCAAAGAGACCTGCTATCTCTCTCGCCGTATGGGCCAGTGTTCCATCAGGCCTTACCAGCGGAGGCAGTGTGGGTCGACAGAAGTTCGCCTCGACCGATTTGGCAAGGGACCAAAAAGATCTGCTACCGGATGGCTGCGCAGATAGCTTGTTGCCAATATGGGTAATACGGTCGAAGCGAGCCCTCTTAAGCGCCCTTTTGTAGGACTTGGCAGCACGGTTAAAGGCTCTCTTCTTTGAGCTTAGATCCGGAGCTCTGCGGTCACGAGCGTCAACCCAGGTGAGAAATGCCGCGTGCTTAAGCTGTTCAGCTTGGACACAATCGGCATTGAACCATGGGCGAGCTGAGCCACCGACGGGCACGTCGCTGAAGGGGATAAAATACTCCATAGCTTGACGCACCACATCGGTTATAGCGTCCGCACAGCTCGACGGATTGTCAGAAGAGAAGCAGACCTGCTGCCAAGGATAAGCCGCAAAGAAGTGGCGCATCTCATCCCAATCTGCTGACTTGTATCGCCACAATCTCCGTTCACCACGAGAGTCGTGATCTGGAGGGGAGAAGGATGACACAGACTTCACCAGACAGTGGTCTGAAGTTCCCAACGGTGAGGAAACTGTTACAACACATCTGTCCGGATCAGTGGTCAGCAGAAGGTCCAAACAGTTGGCAGTGTGGCCAGCTACATCAGGCACCCTAGTCGCTTGCTCTACCAGCTGGGAAAGGCCCATAGAAAGCGCGAAGTTTCGCGCTTCTCTCCCAGCGTGGTCGGTCCTCTGGTATGGGAAGAGCCAGTCCTGGTGGCAGGCGTTGAAGTCCCCCAGAGCGACGAACTGAGCGTCAGGGTGCCGATGCAGCGCATTGTCAGCAGCCTCACTGGGGTGGTCGAATAACCGAGTTGTCTCCTGATCACCGCTGTGCGATCGGTAGACACAGGTGTAGACAATTTTGTCTACACCAGTGTCAACCAACAGCCATAAGGTCGATAGATGAGGGTCTTCGAGGTGACGGAAACGCCGGCAACAGATGTCATTGCGGACATACACACAGACCCCAGCACGCTGCAGGAAATGATGCTCCAAAGAGTATCCCGGGTAGTTGAGGTATGCCGCATCAGACGGACATCTAATCTGGGTCTCCGTCAAGAAAAGTAGGTGAGGCTTTTCAGTCTCAAGGTGGTGGTGGACTGCATCGATATTGGAGTGCAGACCTCGAATGTTTGAGAGGTGCACTTTAAACGAGATGACGTGCGCCCGCTGTGCACACCTACTTTTCTTATTTGTACTTTTCATCTTTGATTTTAAATTGAGTGAATAGGAAGGAAGACGGCAGTTGAGCGAGGTGAAGCAATGTTAAACCCAACAACACTACCAACGATGCCGCGCCAAAAGGAGGTTGATCTGGAGACTGCGGGGACGCCCGAACCCCCCCAGGGATCGCCATCAGGTCCTCTCGTCCGGTCGCCAACCGGCACGATGGGGCCACCCTGGGATTTTTCGCAGTTGGCGGGGCAGCCTTTCGTGTGTGGCTGGCACACTACTTGGGCCCTCAACTACCTGCGGTCGGCCAGCGGAGCACCGTGCTTCGGATCCCGCTACCCTCCAGGACCAAACTCCCGACACAACAACATTTGGCAAATCGTACCCGGCACACATCGCAACACAACTGCTCAGACCCGTCCTCCGTACGGCTTCACCAGACATCATGCCGGAACACGACGAATCGCTTGGCGACATGACTTTGGTGGGTGGTAACTTATGGCGGCGGCTGATGTTGTGGCCTCCCACCTTAAAACTGAACTGAATGTTTGTAATATTCTTTATTATTTTGTATCTCCAGAACCGGCTAACGGATTTTCACATTTGAGACATCGTTAGATTTGTCTTAGACGGTGACATTAAAAAAAAAATGGCGGATATTTGACACCATAATTATGAGGTAATTTTTATTAACCAAACTTATCGAATTGGTTTTAAAATGAAGGATTTAAAATACTCATTAGAAAATATGTATATAATGTGCACTTTTAATATTAAATGGAACGATGAAAAAAGAAATTAAACAATTTTTTTAAGTTTTCCAACATTAGAAACATATTTTGTTAAAACTAAAAAGATAGAAATAAAAAATATTATTAAAAACAAAAAACCCGCCTGCATAAAACTCTAACGAACTGAATAGGTAGAAACAAGTTGAACAATCGCAGTTGGGGGACTTCTTAGCTAGATAAATAAGTATTCCATAGAACAGTCCCCCAACTGCGATTGTTCAACTTGTTTCTACCTATTCAGTTCGTTAGAGTTTTATGCAGGCGGGTTTTTTGTTTTTAAATAATATTTTTTATCTAAAATGTGGTTTGAGATATACGAACAGATTGATTTGGACTTGTTGAACATGGGAGATTTAGTAAGTGCATACTTCATTGTAGGTGTAGGATATCTTGGTTCTAACACTTCAATAAAACGAATTATAGGCTTTTTATAACTGTGTATATTATCAGCCAATTTAAAAATCACTAGGAAGGTTATACGTCCGTCTATACAGAAGCGCAAACGACCAAGAGAGAGACTGATGTTGTAGGTAGTAGGGGTTTACTTATTTATTAAATAAGTACCCACAATATATCGATTATTACAGAATCGACTAAAGATTGATTTTTGTAAATAGATAAATCAAATAAATTAACACGCCCCCTCAAAAATTAATCTGTCAACTGTACAAATAAAACAAATCAAAGTAAATAAATACCTGAATGATCGGAACATATTATCTTCCTAATGTTTGCTGGGAAATACATCTCATGGCCCAACATTTGTTGCAAGGATTAAGGGAAACCCAGAAAACCTTAATCAGACCATTACATTAAATCATTCTAATACATCATATCATTAAACTAATAACAAAAAATCGAACAGAATCTTATTCTAAGCCCATTTTACTTCTCATCTCTTGAAAAGTGATAGCAGGTAATGGTTTGGTCAGAACATCTGCCAGCTGCTGACCTGTTGGAATGTAATTTAATTTTATTACATTTTTCTCGATTTGTTCTCTAGAAAAATGATATTTTATATCAATATGTTTAGTACGCTTGTGATTGGTTGGATTATTTGCAATGCTTATACAGCCATTGTTATCCTCATAGATTATGATAGGTTTATCGATATCTATCTTAATACTAACTGCTAGTGATTTAAGCCATAATGCCTCCCTAACAGCTTCATACAATGCCATATACTCCGCCTCAGTTGAAGAGGCAGCAACTGACATTTGTTTCTTTGTACTCCAGGTTATAGAGCAATGCTCGAAGAGCTTAAATAAATACCCAGTTGTACTTTTCCTGTCGTTTGAATCACCGCCACCCCAATCTGAAACTACATAGCCACATAGAATATTATTGTAGACAGATCTTTTATAACTTAATTTTAAATCAACAGTACCTTTCAAGTACCTTAGCACTCTCTTGAGACATTGCCAGAGTTCTTTATTATTTTTGTTAGTATACCTACTCAGTATATTAACACTTGTACTTAAATCTGGACGAGTGCATAACATGATATACATTAAACATCCTATAACGTTTCGACATGGAGCGTTATATTTTTCCTCAGAGTTTAATGCTTCATAATTAAGTTTGTTTTCAATGGGTGTTTTGACAGGTTTAGAATCGTACATATTAAATTTATTTAATACCGTTTTTATGTATGCACTTTGATCTAATGTAATTTCATTTGCATGCCTTGTAATTTTTATACCAAGAAATAATTTTATCTCTTTTAAATCAGTCATTTTAAATTTACTCATTAAATACCTTTTAAAATTATTCATTTTATCAATCTCAGCGCATACTATAACTAAATCATCTACATATAAAATCACATAAATATTTTTATGTACATCTCCATTGTCTAACACATATATACATCTATCTACTGAAGAATTTTGGAAACCTTTTTCTTTAAGAGATCGTTCGAACACTTCAAACCAACACCTAGCTGCCTCTTTCAGTCCATAAAGTGCTTTGTTCAATTTACACACATAGTTATTTGGACAAGAGATACTCTCAGGGACTTTCATGTAAATATCTTCTTTTAATTCGCCATTTAAGAAGGCGGTTTTCACATCCATATGATGAACTAGCAAATTATATTGATTGGCAAAACTAAGTATTAATCTGAAACTAGCTATTCTTGCGACTGGTGTGAAAGTTTCATTATAGTCCGTGAGGTATTCTTGACTGAAACCCCTTGCAACTAGTCGAGCTTTGTATCTTAAAGGTTTTCCAAATTCATCATATTTTATAGTAAATATCCATTTACAATCGACAATGTTTTTATTTTCAGGTCTTGGTACGAAAGTCCAAGTATTATTTAACTTTAAAGAATTGAATTCATCTTTAATTGCGCTTTCCCACTGAGATCTGTCCTCTCGAGTTTTGATCTCTTCTAATGAATTTGGTATCTTACATAGAATAGACTGAGCACATAAAATGTAATCATCAACATCATCTTCATTATATGAAACAGATGGTCGATTTTTGAGCCTACTGCTTCTTCGAACCTCAGGCTTATTGTTAGTCATTTCTTTTGGTGAAGACGGGTTATTAGAAAATGTATCAACTATTTGTTCCGATTCGATTAAATTATCATGGTTTAACTTGCGAATTTTACTAGGACATTGCTGCCCATCAGATTTGGATGTATCTGATTTGTCAGAGTTATGAGACTTTACCGGCACTGACTTAGATATTAAATCATCAGTTTTGCCGTGAGAATTTTTAATATTCCCTTTAGACTTGAGGTCTGGCCTAGATTGAAGAAAACCAGTCTCATCAACAACAACATCTCTGACTATTACGTATTTTTCGCATTCTGGGTTCCAAACTTTATATCCGTTTGGTTCATAACCCACTAGTATCCCTTTCCATCATTTTTCATCAAACTTGGTTTTACTGATTTTATTATGCACGTAAACAGTTGAACCAAATACCCTCAAATATTTAATTTAAGGTTTCTTACTATGCCACATTTCGAATGGTGTTTTTGAAAGTTTCAAAGCTTTAGTTGGGGTCAAATTAATTAAATAAACAGCAGTCAGTACTGCATCGCCCCAAAACACTTTGTCTAACTGAGCACCGCTTATCATGGAACGAGCTTTTTCAGTAATGGTTCTGACCATACGTTCAGAAACGCCATTCAGCTGTGGTGTTCTCGGAACTGTTAAATGATACGATATCCCTCTTTCTACACAATAACTTTTCATTTCAGTCGATAGATATTCGCCACCATTATCACAGTATAAGTTCACTAATTTTAAATTAAAATTAGCTTCGCTTTTAGCCACGAAATCTTTAAAAGCAGCGCATACATCAGATTTATATGTTAATAGGTACATAACACAATAATGCGTATACTCATCAACAAAAAGTACAAAGTAGTTTTTGTTGTCATTCGTTGGGGGAGTAATAGGTCCACAAACATCTGAGTGCACAATAAATAATGGCCGGTTAACATGACTTTTATCTTTGACTTTATTGAATGGAATTCGACTTTGTTTTCCATTTATACAGGCCTCACACAACTCATCATCTGGCATAACAGTTTCGATTTGGCTGGTGTCATCAACCATTTTATTATTTTTAATTTGAATGAATTTATTTTTACTAATATGACCAAAGCGTTGATGCCATAATTTGTACATATGTTTATTACTGCATACTTGAGAAATAGATTGACACTTATTTACAGATGCCATTAAGTCTACAGCAATTAAATTGTTTTTCAACATACCTTGCATAATGGTTTTATTATCCTTACGTATTTGGGCTCCATGCTGGTCGAAAATGACAGTCAAACCAGCACGTTGCATTTTGGATACAGACAGCAAGTTGTATGGTACCTCAGCACAGAAGAGTACATCCTCCAAAACTCCTTGAACACCTGTGTGGCTGGTCACATACATCGTTCCTTTTTTGTATCTGAAATAAATGCACATTTTTGTTAGCAATATAAATTCTTAATGGGGGTTGCATGATAGTGTGGCTACTGAAAAGATCTTCCCTGTTTATAATATGGTCCGATGCTCCAGAATCCAACAGGAAAGTAACTTTGCTTGCATAATCATCCGCTTGATAGTCTCCCATCATAAAAGCAAATCCAGAAAAATTGTTCGATGTGGACGGCTCACTGGTCTCAACTGCATGGACTGTCCTTGTTCTCTCCGTGTTTTTCTGCTGCTGCTATTGAGCTTTTTTGAAGTAAAAACAATCAGTTTTCACATGACCCTTGCAGCCACAATGATAACACTTTAAAAACTTTTTCTTCTGCTGATTATCCTTCTGGTTGTAGTTATTATTTGCTTTATTATAATGTGAATTATCAAATTTTCTTTTTCGAAATTCGTGTCCATTGCTCCGTTCAACTTGCAGAACTTTCACGCTGGTGTCAATGGACTCACTCATCAACTTAACTTCATGATCTAAAAGCCTTGTTTTAACGAATGCTAACGTTAAATTATCTTCCGATAAAGTTTCGATCGCAGTTATCACGCCGTCATAAGTTGCGGGTAGGGTGAGCAACAAATGAGCTACCTTGTCGGTTTCTTCCAACTTCGCTCCGGCGGCTAACAATTCAGTGATCAAATCATCAAAAATTCTAAAATGTTTTATAAGTATTACATCGCCTTGCAGTTTTAAAGTTAACAGCTTTTTTCGTAAAGCCAACTGAGTAGCAATACTTTTCCGTTCATACAAAACATCTAAACTTTTCAAAATTTCTTTTGCGGTACTGTCTTCCTTCGCAAAACCGAGGTAGGAATCCGATAAATACTCGACGATAATACTTTTTGCTATACAGTTATTTTTCTCCCACAAGTTACATCGAATTATCGGGTCTTCGTCTATAACTTTTAACACATCCATTTCACTTAACAATGCCCGTATTCTAAACTTCCAGACGCTGTATTTTTCCCCATCAAATGGCTTGATATTACGTTTAGTTTTTAAATTTTCCATTTTTAAAATGTTGTAACGGACTTACTTGTGAACACTTATATTGCAGTAAAAACGTATCCTGGGCCAATAACCTGTAGGATATCTTGGTTCTAACACTTCAATAAAACGAATTATAGGCTTTTTATAACTGTGTATATTATCAGCCAATTTAAAAATCACTAGGAAGGTTATACGTCCGTCTATACAGAAGCGCAAACGAACAAGAGAGAGACTGATGTTGTAGGTAGTAGGGGTTTACTTATTTATTAAATAAGTACCCACAATATATCGATTATTACAGAATCGACTAAAGATTGATTTTTGTAAATAGATAAATCAAATAAATTAACAGTAGGTACACCTGTAATTATAATAATAAACTAGCTTTTGCTTACGGCTCCGACCGTGCAGGTTTCGAAAAATATCTCATTGTATGATACTACCTGGATAACAAGTGTTCTATGCATGCCAAACATCTACGACAGTTCAGCTTTTAAGGTCACAAAGAGATGTCAGAACATCATGACGGCGTGCACTAGGACTGATATGTCACAAGGCCCCATTTGTTCAACAGAGATGCCGTAGTCCGTAGTACAGTTAGTACAATTTAGGAACACGGGTAGATTTTAGTCAGTAAAAGTCTGGCACGCCCTTCCGCTCGGCCCAGTGCGTCAGAAGCAATTTGATGATATCCTGCACACAAAAAGGGTGAATTTTTTACATTATAATCTGATAAGTCTTTTATACCATCTTAATAAATGTTTTACAGTAGGGAGGCTAGGCTTTTTGTAGTGGATGGGAAATCATTAAATGTAAACCTCTCCACCTCTGGGCAGACCGAAAGGGCGTGTCGGACTTTCACTGACTAAAACCGTGTTTATTCACTTGCCTTTGCGTCAGGGCCACGGTTTATTTTTTAACCAACCCGCAGCCCTGACCCACGAGGCATCGGAATTCGTGAACCCCGTCACGATGTGCTGTTCTTTCTCTCTTTTCTTAAGGCGAGCGTGAAAAAGAACGCGCCGTCGACTCAAGCCTGGTCGCTATCGGGTGGCGAGCTGCCTACTGCTCACCGCCCGCAAGCCTGCGCCTAATGTGGCCAGGAGTTCGATGTTGTCTCCCAACCAGGGCGTCTCCTGCTGCGGCTATAGGCGTGGTGGTGCTTGGATTCCCGCTTCCTCATGCGCTCCGCCTTTGCCAGCATCATTGCTTCGCAGAAGGAGGTGACAGACTGCCATGCACTCTCATTCCGGACCAGGGCCTGACGCGAGAATGTCACCGATCGCCGCCACGAGGACACGACGGTGATGTACCCAAGCCGGATAGACTTCCACCGTATACTCCACTGTATCCTCAGGGCGATCCCCATAGTGGTGACACTCGGACATTTCCTGCTGCCTAACCGGATAAGGCAGCAGGCAATAGGAACCTCTCGAAACAGCCGTGTCCGGTGAGGACCTGCGTCAGCAGGAAGGTGAGGGCACCGTGGTGTCTCTCTAGCCACTCGAATTCGGTGGGCGAATAAGGAGCCTCCGATATCTGATGTACCAATGTCGCGCAGCCACGCATGCCTTACGCTAAGACGTCAGCTCCGGTCACCGCCTGTATACCTGACGCCGGGCGCGTTCGGGCTGGACTCATGGTATTGCCACGTCGCATATATCGGACATGGCTTCCCGGAACCACTCCGTCTCTTCGTTGGTGTTAGCAGGCCTCTCCGGTGGTGACATCCAGGCCTGCACGATCGAAGCTCCCAGGAGGAGGGCCAAAAATATGTGGCGGCAACGTGCCTACCACGAAAGATTTTAAACAAGAATCAAATGGACTGTATTTAGTATATGGATATATTAGAAATTTTAAGCAAATATTCGATAGAATGCTTAAATGAATAATAGAATGATTATTGAATGATGCCTTCGGAGTCTATCTCTCTGATTAAAGTGCTACAAGTGACAAACCACTTACATCTTCAAATGCGGAGTTCGTAGACCAACAGGCCAGATCACGAGAAGTCGCACATCGTCACAATTTACTGGTAGACTCACTAACTTTATTTATTTTGAGTTTAGAGGCTTAAATTCCCCCGGGGTTTACTTTAAATATTAAAATTTGGTGACGGTTAAAAGAACGTGGCCATGACTCGCTAGCTTGCCAGTTTGACAGAAAGATCATCATATCAATCGAGAGAGTCGGAACATCCGATTTATACGGCTTTAGTTTATCTGTACCTAACCATACCTAAATTGAGCAAAGCGTTGCTCAATTGCCCAAACGTTGAGCAGAATCTAAAGAATGTTACATCTGATTCATTCACGGAATGAAGACTCTCGTTCACAGCATCGCCGGCACTCACGGAGTGCTGGTCAGCACCATGAACGCGTCCGTGCGTGCTTGTGTAAGCACGGTCGACACAACTGATGCTCACGTGTCTTGATGTAACAGATAGTGGGTCAATACGCGCCGTTCCCAACACTACATCATATGTTGCATCTGATTCATTGACGGAATGAAGACTCTCGTTCATAGCATCGCAGCTGTGGTTCTCGTGCATCTTGATGCAACAGATAGGTGATAGATAGACGAACAAACACCACAAGGCAAATTAATTTTGCAATTGTAAGGTATTAACACGGTTAATCCAATCTGACAAATTATGTGACCGGAACCGGGAACCGAGAAAATGGGTACTCAACGGTGAACAACACGGTTCGTCACTCCATTGTGAATGCTCCCGAGCCTATGAAAGCTGTCGAATGATTTCCATGTTCCAGCATTGCGACATGCGGTCTTCAAACATGAAGACGTAATTGCATGCCACCTCCCTGGGGCGGCTTGGTCTCTAACCAGCATTTTGTGGTCCTCCTAAAGCTTATCTTCAAAATATCGCTGTGATATTGGGTTGCATTTACCAGTCATTTAGAGAAATCGATCGTTTCTGCATAGTATTTAACCACAACTCCAATATTTCGATAACGTGTCCTAAACCTACCGACCCGTCCATCCCTTATTTTATGGTGAGGTTGTTTCGGAAAAATTTCAGCTCCTGCAGCTAGGTTTCGGCTCCAAAGGGGGCTGTGAGGCTGCCGTACATGCCTTGTCGACCTACCTAAATTTTGAAAAAAGTGAAGTCATCTTGAAGGTTGACATAAAGAATGCCTTCAACTCTGTTAATAGGGACACCTTGCTGGCAGAAACTAGAAAAGAAATACCTCAAAATAGTTTCATTTGGCAATGTTACAGACACGCTTCTAAATTACTATTTCGGGACAATCTCTTGGAATCTGCAGTTGGCTGTCAACAAGGTGACCCCCTCGGGCCAGTGATTTTTAGTTTAGCCATTCACCCTATCATTCGACAGCTAAATTCTAAATTTAACGTTTGGTATCTCGATGATGGAACTTTGGGAGGCGATGTAGAAACAGTATTAGCTGACCTTCAATTCCTACAAAATGAACTTCACTCCATAGACCTCGATCTCAATCTTTCAAAATGTGAACTATATTTAGCCGACAGTACTGATAGACAACTGACACTCCCAAAATTTAAATCAATAGCTCCAGATATCAAAATTATCGAAAAAACCTCTCTTCGTCTCCTTGGGTCTCCAATCTTCGAGAATTCCTTTCCCATTTTCATTGAGGAAAAAATTCAAAATTTCAATGACGTTTCGGACAGATTGTTGCAAATTAATATGCATTCGGCCATAACCTTGATTCGCTACTGCTGTTTTAGCCCTAAATTAATTTATTTCCTTCGTGCTTCCCATTTATGGAAGCACACTCACCTTTTAGACAAAATGGACCAAATTATCAGGCATACATTAACGTCAATTTTAAATGTGGCCATGGATGACCGAGCTTGGGCACAAGCTACTCTCCCGATTCGTATGGGGGGCCTCGGCGTCCGCAAAATTTCTGATATTAGTTTACCGGCTTTCATATCCTCGGTCCACGGCACTGATAAATTAATCAGGAAAATTTTAGCACCCTCACTGATTAACTTTGATGTGCCGTTCTTCTCCGAGGCTTTGGATTCCTGGATATTCACTTGCCCGAATACAGATCCACCCAGCAATCCGTCTTCGCAGAGACAGTGGGATGAGCCGCTCTGCAGAGTAGTACAGAACAATTAACTTGACTCGTCTGCTACTGATGCGGAGCGTGCGCGCCTGCTAGCTGTGGGAAGGTGGGAGTCGGGTCTTTGGCTTCACGCACTACCTTCGTCGAACATAGGCACTTTGTTCGACGACACCACTTTCCGCATCGCTGCTTCCTTACGACTAGGAGCTCCTTGCTGTTCTCCTCATCGCTGTCATTGTGGTGCAGATGTCAACAGCCTCGGATACCACGGCCTGGCTTTCAGCCGAAGTGCGGGTCGCTTAGCTCGGCACGCAAACATTAACGACATCATTCGCCGAGCTCTTGTCACTGTCGGCGTTCCAGCTGTTTTAGAACTTAATGGCTTGGTGCGCGATGATGGCAAGAGACCGGACGGCATGTCCTTATTTCCTTGGAAGATGGGTAGGCCTTTAGTGTGGGACGCAACTTGCGTCGATACTCTTGCGCCATCCCATCTTCCTGGATCGACGCGCTGTGCTGGCGTTGCTGCTGCGGCTGCAGAAAACCTCAAACGGTGAAAATATAACAACCTTATCGGAAATTATATTTTCGAGCCGTTTGGGGTTGAAACCCTTGGGCCGTGGGGTCCGAGTGCTCATTGCCTTTTTAATGAACTGTCCAAATGGCTTGTTGACACTTCCCGTGACCCAAGGGCTGGCTTTTACCTTGGCCAGCGGCTAAGTATTGCCATTCAACGCGGCAATGCTGCCAGTCTCTTGGGTACATTACCAGTCGACAGCGATGACGAAGAATTTTTTGATGCTGTATTGTAATTTAATAATAGTTTTAATTAGGATAATAGCTTTATTTAGTAATTTGTATTTATTTAGTTTTATAAGTTTGTATATATCGTAATAAAAGTTGAATAATAGATAAAATATATGGAGTGTCCTTAACCTTGGTACCACGTTTGTCTGTGTGTAGTTTGTCTGTGTGTAGTTTGTCTGTTAGTAGTTTGTCTGTTAGTAGTTTGTCTGTGTGTAGTTTGTCTGTGTGTAGTTTGTCTGTGTGTAGTTTGTCTGTGTATAGTTTGTCTGTGTGTAGTTTGTCTGTATGTAGTTTGTCTGCGTGTAGTTTGTCTGTGTGTAGTTTGTCTGTGTGTAGTTTGTCTGTGTGTAGTTTGTCTGTGTGTAGTTTGTCTGTGTGTAGTTTGTCTGTGTGTAGTTTGTCTGTGTGTAGATTCACAGAAACGACGTGATGACTATCACCAGTTTATAACATTCCCACCTGTCGTAACATTTTATCTCGGCTCAAATGATAACGGGACATGATTCTTAAAAACTCAATCGGTACGTTAAATTAAAAAAGATAAACAATGTAACCCCTTTTCATTAATTAATAATAATAAACAATTTAAAGTTACTTTTAACATATTAAATAAGTACGAGTATTTTGCCGCCGTAATTGGTTTTTCTTTTTTTATTTACATTTTTAAATTATGTAAATAAAATGGAATAAAAGAGATTTCTGTCTTTATATGAACTTCTCATGGAAACTGAAAGGATTTTAAACAATAAAATCTAAATAATTTCGGACTAAGGTATTTTTGTACCCCATTCACGTTAGATTAAGACAAAAGAGGTGCATAGCAGCAGGATGCACCAAATTTAATTTTCGCTACGCATTCAAGATTTTTTTTTTAAATTATGATTTCAATATGAAATTTTAACATAACATAGGTAATGGTACCAAATAAAAATAAAACAATAACACATAACAACATAATAACTTAATAACAAAAATCGGCAATAATAGAGGTAAGATATCATTCAGAAGTATCGACATATGAATGATAAATTAAACACAGCTATGTATATTTTGGTGGAAGTTATTATAAATCGAGAAAAAAAAATCGATGACACCCCAACCTATGAGCGGATTCGGAAAGATTTCAGATTTGGTAGACTTGTAGTAAAATGTGAAGTTTTGCAGCCGATGGATTCTGTAAAAATTACATCGTGAAACATTTTGAAAGTGAAATGAGCTTAGAGTGGGCAATCCCAGTTTTCAACATACTGCTTTCAACAAGGCACATTATACATATATCGGCGCTGAGCACCGTCTGATAGCGATATAGTTTTAAGTTATCCGATTAATCGACTTTCTAATTTCTGAACGAAATGAAATATAATCGTGTAGTGATTCCTAAACGTAACACCGGACACTGGCACAAAAGAAGAAACAACGAGGACTGGTGACAGCTGGTCTACGGATAGCTAGGATGTGCGACTGGTGTCAAGTGGAACGTTATTTCTTAGGAAAATTATTGTAAAATTGGAGTGATCAAAGTTTGATTTAAAGTTTATCGTTATAATTGATTATCTCCTTGCTCGATAACCTACGCCTACAAAGGACCCCTTGCTAAATAAAGACGGAGCTTCCCCAGATGATACTTTTGTACCGCTAACTTCTTCTAATGGCACATGGCCATCATCAGAAGAAGTTGGCGCTACAAAAGTATCATCTGGGGAAGATGGCCATCATTAGAAGAAGTTAGCGGTACAAAAGTAATATATTGACGCAATTCTCTACAATGCATGTCAAGCGTCTATACAGAGTCTGTTAGTTATAGAGTATCCAGGACAAGGGTTGAAATTGACTGTTTCGTTAATTAACCAAACAAACAAGAAAAACAAGAACACAACAAAGTAACAGAGGTAATGCTTATTTCATAAGAATCCCTTTCAGCATACCTACAATAGGACAGTAAATACGGTGATGTAAACATATTGTGTAAAAATAAAGGACACAAAAATAATACAAAAACCAAACGATTCACAAAAATGATTACAGGTTATTAAGTTATTATAGACCGTTTTAAATGATATTCTATTCCTTAAGACTGTTTTAAAGAAACAATCTTAAAGAACTGTATTTCATTATAACACGAATGGAGGGGATTCATGGCTCACTGCTCGTGGAATAAATATACTGAACTGAAATAAGGTATTTTCGTTGTGCTCTTTTAAACATTTTCCCGAAATTTCTCCTCTTGATGTGTATTTCATTAACATATTATCTATTTATAACTGAAATACACATCAACTGGAATAATCATCAGTAATATATGATAAATCTATACTAAACCAGACAACAACGACGATCATGCGTTGACATACCTACATACATACATACAAGCACTTACGCCTCCTTCTCGCGGTGGTAGGCAGAAACTAAAGAATAGTAGGTACTTTCTTAGTTGCCTCATCATCATCATCATCATCAACCTTTTTATCGTCTCACTGCTGGGCACAGGTCTCCTCTCATACAGAGAAGGATTGAGCGTAATCACCACGCTTGCTCAATGCGGGTCGGCGATTTCAGAGTTGAAGTCCAGGTTTCCTCAAGATGTTTTTCTTCACCTTCAGTCATTAGTGCCCAAGATATACTTAGAAAGTACATCTAAGAAAGTTACATTGGTACTTGCCTGATCGGCATCAAACCCGGCGCACTCATACTCTGAGAGAGGCTGGTGTTTTAAATCCACCAGCTCACCACGACTTTTTCGTGCTTCCTCTTCTCTCTCCAGTCAGTCTTTAGCAGCTACCATCTATTGCTACTACAGATCACTACACCACCTTTCTTTCCTTGGCAAAAACAAAACACAAAATGGCTCCATATAAAAATAAAACAATGATAGACTTTGACAATACTCTCCTATGCTTGCAAAATAAAAATTTAACTGAACTTCTATTAATTGATGACCCAAATGTGGTTATAATATCTTTAATAGTTAAAATAACGGAATCATTGACTGCTAATACACGTACTATTACCGTATCAAGTAGTAAACGTTTATTAAAACCCTGGATAACACCCTCTCTGGATAACACCAGGTATTCTGAGATGTATTCGGAATCGTAATGCTTTACAGCAAAAGGCGCGAAATTATCCGTATAATGAAATTGCCAAACTGACATATACGAGGTATAGAAACTATTACAATAATCTCATAAAAAAAGCTAAAAAGAAAGTATAATAGCGAACAAATAACTAATGCTATCAAAAACAACACGCTTCTTTGGAAAAATATAAAAAACATCACTTATACTAATAAACCACGAAAAGAGTGCTTGGAATTGTTACAGGTTAAATCATCTCCCATGGAGTCTGTTAATTTTATAAATAAATATTTTGCAAGTAGTAGTTTTACCTGCAATTTCTAAAATTATAGAAAAACTGTTAAATACCCGTCTCTTGCAGTATTTAAATAAATTTGATATTCTGTCACCTTCCCAATTTGGATTTAGAGAAAAAAAGTCAACTGAAGATGCTGTAATAGCATTAACTTCTTTAGTAACCGAACAACTTGACCAAGGAAACAAATGTATGGCTGCCTTTCTGGATCTAAAAAAAGCTTTTGACACCGTCTCTACTTCCATTATTCTACAAAAACTTGAAGCAATTGGAATTCGTGAAATACTACTTGCACTTTGGCTTTGGCTTTCGGTAGAATGCAAAAAGTGAAACTTAATAAAACTGTCAGTGAGGATGCAGATGTGTCATACGGCGTACCCCAAGGAAGTGTACTAGGACCCACACTTTTTTTAATTTACATTAATGACCTCTGCAACATGAAGATTCCCATACGCCGATGATACAACTGTCGTCTTCTCAGGTAAAACATGGGATGAAGTTAAAAACTGTGCAGAAGAAGGTTTAGCTCTTATTACAACTTGGTTAAAAAAAAAACCTTCACTTTTTTTTTTTTTTTTTTTTTAAATCTTTATTTAAAGAGCTTTGTCAATATTGACTATGTCGCTCTGTAACAGCCATACTTTGTATACTTATTTACATAAAGTGATTGTAATATATTCTATAACTTATTTTAGCCGCATCTGACATAGGAGAGCTTAAAATACTATTACATACGCCAATATTAAAAGATTTAGGTAACAGTCTTCTGAGGCGTTCGCCCCGTGCACACTCCATCAAGATGTGGTGCACATCCTCAATTACTCCGCATGTTTGGCAATTTGGTGTAGGTGTAATGCCCATAAGGAAGGTAAACTTCCTTGATGGAATGTGACCAGATCGAAGCCTCATAGCCGTAACAATATCTTGTCTACTCAGCAAACAATTATTTATCCACGGAATCATCAGAGGTTCCGGTTGTATAGTTCTATACCAGATTCCCTTCTCTTTCGATCTCTCGTCATGATACTCTTTCCACATTTTGTGGCAGTGTTTTTTAACTATATAAAAGTTGTCTGAAAAGAAGGGCAAAATATTCAATTGAGTACCTTGATGACATGCTTGTTTTGCGTGATAGTCTGCCAACTCATTACCAATCGGTAATGAGTTGTACCACCCACCCACCCACTGTAGTCTCAATATTCTTGATGTTTGATTACGGTTACTGTCTAAAATTTGTTCAATGATTGAGTAAGCTATCGGTGTTCCTCGAAAAGTCGAGGTGCACCGAGCTATATGTTGCAAAGCACTTCGGGAGTCAGTCAATATTAAAAATTTATTATAATTTATAGAAGTGGTATATGATAAGGCTTCGCTAATTGCCAACAATTCGGTATACATAACAGATACTTTAGACGTAATACTGAAACTCATAGAAGTATTTTGTTGAGGGTCATAGAAAGCAGCTCCCGCGTTATGATTTTCTATGGAACCGTCTGTAAAAATTTGATAGAAATTTGGATATTCTGTACTTAGAAAACGTTCGCACAATTTGTTTAAGACACCTGGTTGATACTTCCTTTTAGCTTGATTTATCACGTCAATGCTGGTCTTTATATTTTTAGATAAGTCTATGCTACTAGTCCAAAAGTTATATTTAAACATTTCTAAGTTCTGACTACAGTGCATTTGCACGTCATTAAGGTATTCATGACTTAATAATAACATAGGTTTATTTTTCCTTTTCCATAAATGAACAGTACCTAATAAGTCTTCTAATAAATTTATAATAATGTTATTACTACACAACGATTTACATTTTAAATAATATTTGCCCGCTAAATAATTTCTACGAATAAAAGGGGTTGAATACATAACTCACTATTCATTACATGTATAGGTGTAGATTTTACAAAGCTTCCAATGATTCGCATAGCTTGATTTTGGATTTTGTCAAGTTTATATAAATGAATGTTACAACTATCACCGTATAAAAAACTGGCATAATCCATACGACTTCGTAACAACGAAATGTAGACAATTCTTAGGTGTTTTTGATGTACACCCCAATTTGCTCCTGAGAGAACTTTTAAAATGTTAAGAAATTTCGCAGTTTTTTGATGCGTTTCATTAATATGTTTTGCCCACCTGAGAGATCGATCGAGCCAGAGACCTAAGTACTTAACATTTTCGACAACTTGTAACGAAGAATCATTTATTTTAAGATTAATTTGTTGTCTGTTTATGCCCTTTTTAAAAATACAAAGTTTAGTTTTTGTAGGTGAAATTTCCAAACCAACATCAGACAGCAAATTAGCGAGTAAATTTAATGAGTGTTGTAAATATTCACTAGCCCGAAAAATATTTTTGTGAACCGAATATACGACAAAGTCGTCTGCATTTGCGAAACATAGACACTATCACTACTTATTTTCTTACAAATATCTATGGTAGCTACGTTAAACAACAGCGGGGACAGAGGATCGCCTTGTGCTAAACCTCGTCCCGTAGTTCTAGCAATCTGTAAATTATTTATTTTTATTTGTAATCTTCTCTCACGCGGGAATTCCCAGAGATAAGAACAAAATCTATGGCCTACCCCTAGTCGATCTAATGTTATCAATAACTGAGTTATGTCTACATTGTTATAGGCATTATCTACATCAACAAAACACCCGACTGTGACACAGTTTGTACAAAATCCTTTTTGAATTCTTGTTGTTAATCGACTTAAATTGTCTAAACAAGATTTACACTTTCTAAAACCTACAGTGTCAACAGAAAATAATCCTTTATTTTCAAAATACCATTCCAACCTTTTTTGTATTATTGAATGGAAAATTTTGCAAATGCAAGATATAAGAGAAATAGGTCTGAGTGAAGATGTCGTATTCTGATCTCTCCCTGACTTAGGGATCGGAAATATACCGACTTCACGCCACTGATTTGGGACCTGACCCAAGTAAAAAAAATTGTTAAATAAATCTATAAGTAATATCTTAGCATTCTCGGGGAGATTTTTAATCATAGAGAATGAAATTTTATCTACACCTGGTGATGTGTCTTTAGATTTAATACTTTTGTTGAATTCGGCTAATGTTATTTGCGACTCTAATACTAAATTTTGAGATTGAAATAAAGGTTGACAGTTGACCGCATAGTCAGGTGTTAAACTGTTCAGTAGTAAACTAGCTTGTTCCTTATCAATAAAATGTTGAGGTGTTTTAAAGCCCTTTATCCATTTCATTTTTCTCCATAAGTCGTTCACTGAGCATTTTTCATTTAAAGAAGAACAAAATTCCTGCCAAGAACGAGTTTGAGCCTGTCTTAGAAGTCTTTGTGATTCTTGTATTCTTTTCTGTAATGTGTCCAAATTTTCGGGGGTAGGATTGCGTCTTAGGTCACTTAAAGCCAATCGGCGCAAGGCTATTGATTTTGACAGTTCGGTATTCCAGTATGGTTTTGGAACGAATTTACTGCTAGGATTTAAACATATTTTAACACAAGGGATGAATTTATCCGACGCCTCCTGTAAATAATCTATAAATTGGTTATACGTAGTTTGAAGATCAGTCGCCCTAGAAAATGAATTAAAAATAGTTTCTAAGTACTCAGTATATTTTTTCCAATCTGCTTTTTTAAAGTTTTTCTTTTTAATAGAGTTTACGACTGAGGCATAACATGTAGAAATTTTTATTATAAGATGATCGCTATTTAATGTCTCTTTGGTCACATTCCAATTAAGTCTCAAGGATATGTCCCCAGTAACCATAGTTATATCGGGTGATGACTGTCTCAAGTTACCATTAACAAGTTGTATACGTGTAGGACTACCATCATTTAAAATAACATAATTGTAATCAATCACAGAGTCTAAAATCTGATTGCCTCTCGTGTCTATTTTATGTGACCAATTTGTGTGATGACCATTAAAGTCGCCCAAAATAATGGTATTCCTACTTTTGAGAGAAAATAAATAATCCCACACACTTTGATTTGTAGGGATATCAGGAGGACAGTAAACTGCGATAATGTTTTGGATTTGATCACAGTTAAATATTTTGACGACAACGATTTCTAAGTCTGTGTTATTGTTTGGTAAAGAAATACGTTGAACTTGTATCGATTTGTGAGTGACGATTGCTACTCCTCCATAAGAGAGGACCCTATCCTTCCGAAATATGTTATAGTTACTGAGATTTAAAGTAGTATCCTGATCGAGCCATGTTTCACAAACTGCAGCTATATGTATATGTTCTCGATTTAAAAACTGCTCAAATAATTTTAATTTTGGTTTTAAGCTACGGGCATTCCATTGTATAATATTTAAATCTATTTTAGTATTACTAATTCTATCCATTACTATTATTATTATTATAGTTACTGAAAAACATATTTGTTAACGTTGAAAGATTAGGTATTAGGTCCGAAAACAATGTCGACAACCAATTTATAAATATTTTGACTATTACTTTTAGTTTTGCCATTAAGCTATCTTTTTTTTCGTTTATATAAGTCTTGATTTTAGTTACTAGATCACTTAATAACCACGATTTCCAATCTGTAGCGCTATCGTTCACGTGTTCGTCACTGTTGTTTATAATTTCTGGACGCCTTGTCTGATCAGCCGGATTATCAGCTGATTCTTCAGAAGCTGAAGTTTCAAAATCCACAAGCACATTTCTCGTTAAAAATACCTTTTTCTTCCTCTTGCTACGCTTGGCACTGTTATTTTTGTTACCCAAACCTGGTTGTAAATTTTCATCTGCAGTATTTTGGTTGTGTTCTTGTCCGTTATTTCTCGTCAATGTCGAAGTATCCATTCTTTGTATTATAGGTTCTTCTGTTGTATTTGGTGTTTGATTTTCTATTAGTGCCATGTCTAGACTCGAGCTTTCAATAATCGGATTAACAATGTGATGACCAGTTGATACGGGCAGAGGAATTAAAGCACGATATTTTGAAAGGGCTTGTTGGTATGTACAATTATTTTCTGACATTAGTTCTCTAATGCGTTTTTCTTTCTTGTATATAGGACATATTTTGGATATTGCCATATGACTACCCATACAATTGGCACACTTGTATACAGTTGTATCGCAAGTTGTATGGTGACTGCGGCATTTTGGACACAAAGCTTTGCTGGCTGGACACATTTTAGCTATGTGCCCGTACTTCCAACATTTGGAACATTGAGTCACCGGAAATTTATAAGGTTCTACTTTAACTTTCAACTCATACAATAATATATGTGACGGCAGTGAAGCCTTTAAATCCTATTCGAAAAGTCTCGCTTTTAATCCAATTTCCTTCTTCTTTCTTATTTAGTCGCTTTACTGATATAACTTCTTTCTCAGAAAATATGTTTTCTAAAAGTTCTTCTTCGGATAACTCCACTTCGATATCTCTAATAATTCCATACGATAAACCTACCTCCCATGTCTTTTGTGTACGCCAACCAAGCACCTTTAACGCTGGACACCACAGGAATTTATCTGCACCGCTTTCATTATGGAATGTTACTAACAACTTGTAAGGATTCACATATTTGATTTTTTCAATGTCACTAATTTCATGCTGTTTTAATATTTTAGCCAGTGCAAATTGCTTCGGCAATTTATTCTTGCAGGTTACGGCCACTTGTATAGGTATTTTCTCTGTCGATGTCTTTGGATCTTTCGATTTCTTTTTTGAATTTCTAGCTACGGTTTGCCAGCATTCTTCGTTGGTATCGTCGCACCTTGGTCGTTTTGAAGACGAAGTCATATTTGAAACACCGGGGGTAATTTCCATTTCTATTTGTTGATTATGTTGTGTTTGGTCATCTGCAGATAATAAGATATCATCCGTATTTTGTAATTGTGTTCGGTTATCTATTGAGTTGGTACTATTGTTTACGTCGCAGCAATCGTCTTGATTTTGATCGCTATCCATTAGCAAAAAGGTTCATAATCACCTAACTACACACACGAAACAATTACCGGCCAGCGCGAGCGCAGGCCGGCAGGGAACCGGTTTTTGTTTACGTTAATAAGTAACAAAAGGCGTTCGAATCGCACGGAGTGTGACTTAGGACTGCCTTCTCACTTTGAACAATAGCAAAACCAACTTCATTTGTTTTAATATTTATAATCAATTTCAACTAGACAAAGAATTTAATTTAAGAATCCATATGTGTGATACTACTACAGAAACTTGCACCAATTGCCCTATTATCCAACAAGTTAACCAAACAAAGTATCTAGGAGTTATCATTGACCAGCGTCTTTCCTGGCATCCTCAACTAGAACAAGTCATAAGCAGAGTACGCAAACTGATCTGGATATTCAGGGAGTTGAGATATGTTGTACCAAGGAGAATAAATGAAAATATTTTTTTTTTTTTTTTTTATTAATTATAAACTAGTGCTTGACTGCAATCCTGCCTGATGGTAAGCAGTGATGCACTGTTGATGGTAAAGCGCACTAGTTATATTGCCTATTCACTTAAAAACTAAGGAATAGGAAGGGAAGACGGCAGTTGAGCTGAGGTGATGCAAATGTTTAACCCAACAACACGACCAACGATGCTGCGCCAGAGGATGATCTGGAGACCCTCCACGACAAAACTCCCGACACAACAATATTAGGCACATCGTACCCGGCACACATCGCAACACAACTACTCAGACCCGTCCTCCGTACGGCTTCACCAGACATCATGCCGGAACACGACGGATCGCTTGGCGGTAAGACTTTGTCTGGTGGGTGGTAACTTATGCCGGCAGCCGATATTGTTGCCTACCACCGAGAAAAATAATGACAATCAAAGAAATTTATTAAATGAAATTTATGTATCGTTGGTCCAGTCTGTTTTGATGTATTGCATAACTATATGGGGAGCAGCGAAATCTAGATTTCTTGAATTAGAACGTGCTCAGAGAGCGATAATTAAAGTGATGTACTTCAAAAAAAGAATATTTGCTACTAAAAAGCTTTACGAATTATGGAATCTTCTATCAGTGAGAAAATTATACATTCTACATATTATGCTCAAAACGCACAAAGAGACACCATACGATGCTAAGATACTAAAAAAAAGAAATAAATACTGCATACATACTATAGGTTCCCAAAATTAAAACCGAATTTGCTGGAAGACAATTCAAAAAACGCTCATCCTTTTTATATAATAAGATTAATAAAGTCATATATGTCTATGATAAAAAATTATTGCAATGAAAAGAATTAACAATCTGGCTACATAATTTACATTACGATGATACAGAGGGACTTTTGCAACCAGTGACCTAATAGTGTCGTTAAATTGAACAAAAACATTTCTTTTATTTATTCACGCACGCAAATACTCACTCACTCTCTCTCAGACACACACACACCTCCCACACGCACGCACTCATACAATTACTAGCATTTTGTTATTTATTGTTATTTTTCTCGTTTCCCTTTTTGTTACTTTCATATTTACAATTAACGGAGCCTTCAACTACAGGCATCTCTATGCCTAAATGGAGACTCCTTGACATGTAATGTAAGACAATTTTATATGAAATAAACTTATTATTATTATCTCTTTATTTTTCCGTGTCTACATATCGTTTTACATTTTTAAATATTTATATAAAAAACATACAAAAACATTTAAAAATATAAAAAAAATAGTGTTCCACCGATGGCGGGAGCAGGGTCCAAGCTACCGGTGGTTAGGGCTCCAGAGACAGGAACCTCCTCACGATGCGGGCCGTATCGAGGAGTACTGCCTTTTGAATCAGGCCTTTGATCCAACTGCCTAACGAGAGCCTCAATAGATGTTGGTCGAGGCTCTTGGCTATCAAACCATTGGCCGATACGACAATCGGTACAATGACAGCCGAGTTCACATTCCACATGTCAACAACCTCGTGCGCCAAGTCGAGATATTTCATTTGTTTCTCTTTCTCAGCTTTCACGAGATTCCCGTCATGTGGAATGGTAACATTGACAATCATTGTGAGGCGCGCTAATCGATCTATCACTGCTATATCAGGCTTATTTGCAACAATAGTCCTGTCAGTAATGATAGACCGATCCCAGTACAACGTGACATGGTCATTTTCAAGAACTGGGTCGGGCACATACTTATAATACGATACCTCAGAATCCACAAGTTTATATTTCAAAGCAAGTTGCTGGTGGATAATCCTAGCTACATGGTTATGCCTGTGCAAATACTCGCTGTTAGCCAGACGAGAGCAACCAGAGATAATATGTCTGATGGACTCACCCGGATGGTGACATGCCCGACACACGTCAATCGTCCCGTCCTTCATAATATATCTCCGGTAGTTATTCGTCAAGATAACTTCGTCCATAATTGCACAGACGAAACCTTCGGTTTCTTCACGGGCGATTTTATCGGGCCCATAAAGAGCCCGATAAAATCGACCGTGAAGTTCCTTGCTTTGCCATAGCATCTTGCGGTCATCTGTGGTAAGTATTATAGGCTTGTGCCAGTTATCTTTCGCCATGGATAGCGGGGTAAGCCCCTTGTGTACTGTGACTACATCATGATGCATACCCACTACGGTTTTAAAAAAATATTCTCTGAGACTGCATACCTCTCGGTTGTGGAGGGTCTTCGCATTTAAAAAGCCTCGACCCCCGCACTTCCGCGGAATATACAGTCTCATCACCGATGATCGTGGATGATGCATCCTGTTTGCTGTTAGCAGTGTACGGACCCTTCTATCCAGGATGTCAAGTTCGGTCTGAGACCATTTAAGTATGCCGAAAGAGTACATCAAAACCGGCATGACCCACCCGTTGAAGGCGCGCACCTTATTTCCGCCCGAAAGAAGACTATTTAATACCTTCCTCAGGCGACCAAAGAAGCGCTCCTTCAACGATTGCTTCATGTCAGCATCGTTGATACCTAACGCTTCCGAAATACCCAAATATTTATAGCTCTCGAATGAGGAGAGGGATCTAAGGTGTATGGAATCCGGGAGTGTAATTCCCTCGGATTCCATAATCTGCCCTCGCTTTACATGCATGACGCTTTACAGTCATGCATTTTGCATGCAATTTGCATTTATCCACACTAAATTCCATTTTGATGCCACTACTAAAAGTTTCTGTTATATTCAGTAGCTTCATCAGATGCAATTTATTGGGGGCAAAGAGTTTCAAATCATCCATGTAGAGGAGGTGAGATATGACCTGACCACCTCTCTTCAATCGATACCCCAGCCCTGAATCCTCCAGCAGTGTGCTTAGAGGATTCAGAGCTAAGCAGAACCAAAGTGGACTCAGACTGTCGCCCTGGAATATTCCCCGCTTAATCCATACAGGTTCATCGTTCCCCTGGATCTATCGACTCCCTGGATAGCGAAGGACTGTCTCCGACCTAAGGAAAGTGCATAGAGTTGCATTTATCTTGTACAACTCCAGCACCCTCATAAGCCATGTATGTGGCACCGAATCGTAGGCCTTCTTATAATCTATCCAGTAGGTGGAGAGATCCTTGCGGGATCGACGAACCTGTTGGCTGATGGCCATGTCTATAAGGAGTAGCTCCTTCGTACCACGGGACCCGCTCCTACATCCATTTTGAGAGACAGACATGATGGAGTTGCTGTCAAGATGATTGTTTATTTTAGCTTTCAAAATGGATGTAAGAACTTTATACACCGTTGGTAAACAAGTGATCGGTATATAATTTTTGGGTTCCGCGGTGCTACCTGATTTGTGGAGCAGGTGGGTAATTCCAGTTGTTAAGAACTGGGGTAGCGAATCAGACTCTAACGATTACTGGAATTGAGATGCCAAACAAGTGTGTGAACTACTTAGCCATTTTAACCAAAAGTTATGCAGCCCGTCCGATTCCGGTGATTGCCAGTACGGTAACGAACGGACTGCTGTGGCTACATCTAATGGTGTTATTAGGATGTTATCCATTTCTGGTATACCTTCACACACTTGTTCGACATCCTGTGTCCAGTCACCCTCAGTGTGACAAACGGATACCGACCAAATGCCGCGCCAGAATGCACTTGTGGTGGCATCATCCGGGCGGCACTCGTCAGCCTCGTTTTGTTCAGGTCGCTCCCAAGCTCTATATACCCACCTCTCATCGCTCTGGAACATGCGATTCTGCGTATATCGATCCACTCGCTCCTTATACCGCCGAATACGGCTCGCCCATGCACAAACTTTCTGCTTCAGGAAGTCGATGCGCTCTGTGACATTATTTATATATTCTCGAGGGCTGATACCAGTCCCCGAGAATGCCTGTCTCACAAAGCGCATCACTCGTGGTCTAGTATTGCCCTCCCTGAAGCAGTATAGTTTGCCGATGAGTACCCTGGTCCCATCGATACGACGCTCGATTCTGCGTTGCCAGGCTGGTACGGCTAGTTTTGGTCGAGTAACTTCTTCACAATTTGGGAACTTGACTTTGGCTAATCGACATGCCGCTACAGCCGCGCAATACAGGATCGAGTGTGTATCAATGAGATCCTCGCTGCTCTCGAAGAAATTCTTGAGCTGCGAGTCCAAAGCACACACCAGCGCCCTATTTTTTTGTGCATAGGTAGCCGTGGTAACCGGGGTCTAAGGTTGGTTGGAGTGGATCTGTAGTCGCGGAACGCATCCTCCAGTGCGCTCCTCAGTCGGTCGTTATACTGGCTACTTACTGTTTCAACCCTATCGTCCTCTTCTTCAACACGATTGGACCGCGGCGGAACAGCATCAATAATTGACGCTTGTGCCGCAGTCTGTGTCAGAGTCGGGGCGATTTGGTTGCTCAGTACCTCTGAGCGCAGCCTATCAAGTGCGATGTCGTCCAACCTGTGATTGCGTTGGATGACCCGCACCTGATCCGACAGTCGTTGGGCCGAGACGTTGACAGTTGGTTCCAGTGCCTGAAACAGAGACAGCATCCTTTCACGGTACGCAGTGAGGTTAGTTCCCCCCACTGTAGCCCCGTAATATGCGCGCATGACGTTCTCATTCATTGTTTGAGTCCATCTCATGCGCTGCACACAACCACCGGCAGCGGGGACCCGGCTCGGGGCCGGATGGCCCCTAAGTCCCAAGCTCTTCGGTGGCCGGCCTCTCCCCTGCCGACGTACAGGTGTTGGCGACGTCGGCGGAGAGAAATACTCGTCACTCGAGCTCGACGCAACTACCACGGCCGGTGTCCTCACAGCGTTCACAGTGGCGCTGGAGACCGGCGGCGGCGAGGCGGTGCTGAGCGACGAGTCCGGAGGTGGTGGGCGTGCTCTTCGTGTGGCTGCTCTTGTCAACATTTTGATAATTTTCTCATCTTTATTGTATATTGGACTGTGCAGGTGACATGACAGATGTCACTGATTTTCTTTTCCTTGTTGCATGCTTTCTTTTCATTTTATCGTCTTGATATTTATAAATAATATGTTTTAAGAATTTCGTTTTGAATGCCACGTGTAAATTGCTTGTAATAATTTTATATATATTTAAATATGAAGAGCTATCAAAAGAGATGTTGACAACTTATTATTATTATTATCCCTTTATTTCATTTTATGTACATATAAATTATATTTTTAAATATTTCTAAGTACATAAAAATACATTAAAAAAAAACATTTAAAAATATAAAAAATAGTAGCCCACCGGTATCGGGAACAGGGTCCAAGCTACCGGCGGTCAGGGCTCCAGAGAGAGGAACTTCCTGACTATGCGAGCCGTGTCCAGCAGTACCGCTTTCTGAATCAAGCCCTTGATCCAGCTGCCTAACGAGAGCCTCCTGAGGTGTTGGTCGAGGCTCTTGGCTATTAAGCCATTGGCTGTCACGACTATCGGTACAATAATTGCTGAATTCACTTCCCACATGTCGACAACCTCGTGAACCAAATCAAGATACTTGATTTGTTTATCTTTCTCAGCTTTCACGAGATTCTCATCATGTGGGATGGTTATGTCAACAATCATTGCACGCCGCTCTGATCGATCCACCAGCACTATATCAGGCTTTTATTATTATTTCTTTTATTTACCTTCCTTACATATAATTTACATTTTTAAATATTTGTATAAAAAAAAAAACAAAAACATTTAAAAATATAAAAAATAGTAGCCCACCGGTATCGGGAACAGGGTCCAAGCTACCGGCGGTCAGGGCTCCAGAGAGAGGAACTTCCTGACAATGCGAGCCGTGTCCAGCAGTACCGCTTTCTGAATCAAGCCCTTGATCCAGCTGCCTAACGAGAGCCTCCTGAGGTGTTGGTCGAGGCTCTTGGCTATTAAACCATTGGCTGTCACGACTATCGGTACAATGATTGCTGAATCCACCTCCCACATGTCGACAACCTCGTGAGCCGAGTAAAGATACTTGATTTGTTTATCTTTCTCGGCTTTCACGAGGTTCTCATCATGCGGGATGGTTATGTCAACAATCATTGCACGCCGCTCTGATCGATCCACCATCACTATATCAGGCTTATTGGCAACAATAGTCCTGTCAGTGATGATGGATCGATCCCAGTACAATGTGATATAGCCATTTTCGAGAACTGGGTCGGGCATATACCTGTAGTACGGCACCTCCGATTCCACAAGGTTGTATTTCAGAGCAAGTTGTTGATGAATTATCCTGGCTACAAGGTTGTGTCTATGCAAGTACTCTCCATTAGCTAGACGAGAACACCCGGAAATAATATGTCTGATTGATTCACCCGGCCGGTGACATGCCCGACAGATGTCAACTGTGCCGTCTTTCACAATGAATCTCCGGTAATTGTTCGTCATCATAACTTCGTCCATAATTGCACAGACAAAACCTTCGGTTTCCCCAAAGAGGTCACCGTAACGTAGCCAGGCTACGGACGCTTGAAAATCTACATCCGGCCCGCGTAGGGCTCGGAAAAAGCGTCCGTGAAGCTCCTTGCTCTGCCATACCTCCATGCGATCGTTAGTTTCAAGCACTACTGGTTTGCGCCAGTTCTCTTTAGCCATGGAGAGCGGAGTGAGGCCCTTGTCAACCGCGACCACATCTCGATGCATTCCCACGTCAGTTTTCAGGAAGTATTCCCTGAGACTGCATACCTCGCGATTGTGGAGTGTCTTAGCGTTTAAAAAGCCTCGACCTCCACATTTTCGCGGGATATACAGTCTCATAACCGATGACCGTGGGTGGTGCAATCGATTTGCAGTCAACAACGTACGGACCCTCTGATCCAGGGCGTCAAGTTCGGTCTGAGTCCATTTGAGTATGCCGAAAGAGTACATCAATACCGGCATGACCCAACCGTTGAAAGCGCGCACCTTATTTCCGCCTGATATAAGACTATTAAGTACTTTTTTCGGGCGGCCAAAGAAGCGTTCCTTCAACGATTGCTTCATGTCAGTAACATTGATACCCAACGCTTCCGACATACCCAAATACTTATAGGTTTCGGATGCGGAGAGGGCTCTAAGGCTTATGGAACTCGTGAGTTGGGTTCCCACGGGTTCCATAATCTCTCCTCGCTTTACATGCATGACCGCACATTTGTCCACACCAAATTCCATCCTGATGGAGCTACTGAAAGTCTCAGTAATTTTCAGTAGCTCCTTCAGTTGTGAATCGGTGTGAGCAAAAAGTTTCAGGTCATCCATGTAGAGGAGGTGCGATATAACCTGACCACCTCTCCTCAACCGATAGCCTAGACCTGAATCCTTCAATAGTGTGCTTAGAGGATTCAGTGCTAAGCAAAACCAAAGTGATATTATTATTAATATTATTATTAATATCTTCAAGTTATACTTAGGATCAACAACTAAGCTCATTCACGAAACGAACCGATAATAATATTATATTTTTTTCGCCCACTGCTTGACAAAGGCCAAGTCAGGTCAGGCCATGACATGGCAAAGGCCAAGTCATGCCAGGTCATGACTTCTTTTCCTCCGTCACCTCGAATCAGAAACCGATCGGATTGCAATCCGACAATTTTGTAAATAAGTGACATATTTGTAAAATTGTGTAACTACTGCTGTTATGTCAGAATTTTACAAGTATGTAAATTACAAATATTATCATTATAAATGTAAATGAAAATTCTGAGAATTATGCATAAAACTGCAGTAGTTCCTTTAGTTAGCCTTTAATTTCGCCAAAAGTATTCGCATTATTCAAAAGTTAGTAAACACCTTTGAAACCGATAAACTTTTCCGAAATCCTAAAAAATATACTTATTAAACCCTTTTAATATAAAATCAAACTGAGAAACGGATTATCGTACAAACATTTTTTATTAAACTTACTTTTGAAATATTAAAGATACCTCTCTAATATATATCGGCGTTGAGCACCGTCTGATAGCGATATAGTTTTAAGTTATCCGATTAATCGATTTTCTAATTTCTGAACGAAATGTAATGTCATCGTGTAGTGATTCCTAAACGTAACACCCGACACTGGCACAAAAGAAGAAATAACGGGGACTGGAGACAGCTGGTGAACGGTTATCTAGGATGTGCGACTGGCGTCAAGTGGAACGTTATTTCTTAGGAAAATTATTGTAAATTGGAGTGATTAAGGTTTGATTTAAAGTTTATCGTTATAATTGATTATCTCCTTGCCCGATTACCTATGCCTACAATGGATCCCTCGCTAAATAAAGACGGAGCTCCCCCAGATGATACTTTTGTACCGCTAACTTCTTCTAATAATGGCCATGTGTCGTTATCAGAAGTTGGATGCGAAGGGCAAAACCTAACTAAGAAGATAAACATTTTTCTAGGTGAAGACCTGATGCATTACCCGCCAGCTTTCTCGATCTGTTCGTGATTTAGCAGTGAAGTGCGATGTAGTTGATCGAGGCTATCAGCCTCGTCTGCGGTGTCACAGGTGGTGACCCGCATCCGGCGCCTGGGCCTGGAGGTGGTCCTTGACAAGTCGGAGGCCATGGTTTTCCATGGCCACCGGCGTGCACCGGCGACGGGTTCACATATCGTGGTCAGTGGGGCCCGGATAGCTGTCGAGTTCACCATGAAGTATCGGGATTGGTGCTCGACAGCCGATGGGAATTCGGACCCCACTACCGGCGGCTGGCGCCCAAGCTGATGGGTGCAGCAGGCGCGTTGTCAACGTTGCTTCCCAACATGGGGGGCCCGAGCGCCGCCTGTAGGCGGTTATACGTGGGAATCATGCGGTCCATGGCCCTCACACAGCGGCCCCTGTATGGGGCCCCTGTGTGGGCGATGGTCCTGACGGCTGGAACACTCGCCATTCTGCGCAAGCCGCAGAGGGCGATGGCCGTCAGGGTCGTCCGCGGACCGGATCCCCGCCCTGGGACCTAGAGGCGAAAGTACTCGCGTCATTGTACCGATGGCGCGAGCAAGAGCGGACACGGGGCTCCAGTCCGGCGATGGTGCATATGCGGGGTATGGGGTATCGTACTATGTACGGAATAGTTTCTTTGCGACGTCATGATAAAAGAGTTGTATGCAAATTTTATTTCTCTTACTACCAAATAATTTTATTGATTGAATACGATGTTTTAATGGACAGAGAAATTTTAAAACATTGTTTTACAATTATGATGTTTGATTTGTCTCTGAATATTTCGAAACTAAAGTCTATTGAGGCCGGCAAAACAGCTTAATGTAGACAGTGATACGCTAACGGTAGCCAGTTAGGAAACTTTAACTGCTACGGCCTCGGGCACTCTCAAAGCATCTTCGGGTGATGAAGAAGAATTTGAAATAGTTGAGCATCAGGTTCTATGGGCTACTATGTTATAGTCTGGTTGTCAGAGCTGAGGGCCACTCTGTTACCGTGTGGAAGGGGCTGTTACGCCCGAACCACGCTGCTATGTTTTCATTGTACCTCCGATTTGAGATAATTGATTGAAGGAGCCATTTGCGTATCGGGACACGTTATCTATCGGTTAGTAAGGTTTGAGATAACTGTTTGAAGGAGCCATTTGGGCATCGGGCCATGTTACCTATCGTTTGCTAAGGTTTGAGGTAACTGGTTGAAGGAGCCGCTTGCGCATCGGCCACGTTACCTATTGGTTCATCGGTTGGGAAGGTTTGAGGTAACTGGTTGAAGGAGCCACTCGCGCATCGGGCCACGTTATATAGACCCCCACCGATCCGACCATTACGATGATTTATTGTCAGGAATGGACGAGCAGTTACAATGCTATTTGGAGACTCAGTTGTATATTACTTCGGATGGACGAGCCTCTATCTCAGCGCACGAGGACGTGCGATAGTCAGGTTGGCCGTATCGGCGTTGAGCACTGTCTGATAGCGATATAGTTTTAAGTTATTCGATTAATCGATTTTCTAATTTCTGAACGAAATGTAATGTAATCGTGTAGTGATTCTTAAACGTAACACCCAACACTGGCACAAAAGAAGAATTAACGGGGACTGGTGACAGCTGGTCAACGGTTATCTAGGATGCGACTGGTGTCAAGTGGAACGTTATTTCTTAGGAAAATTATTGTAAATTGGAGTGACCAAACTTAGATTTAAAGTTTATCGTTATAATTGATTATCTCCTTGCCCGATAACCTATGCCTACAAGGATCCCTCGCTAAATAAAGACGGAGCTCCCCCAGATGATACTTTTGTACCGCTAATTTCTTCTAATGATGGCCATGTGCCGTTATATATAAGTTATGTATGTGCCGTTATATATATATACAAGGTTTAATATAGGTTTGCCGCCTACTACACAAATCAAATCAGCAACTTCTATTAAAATTATAACGACGATCTCCGACATATATATATATATATATATATTTATATTATGTCCTCATTTCTATGTGTTTAAAAAATCATAAAATTAGTTGATCGGAGTTCGAAAGTACCAAGCATTACTAGACTCCCAAATGTCATTTTGATCTCATGTTCTTTATAGCTTGTTCGTTCATTTATATGAGACAGTATATAGCAGAAACGAATCCTTATTTGATTGTATTTTTCTTTACAAGCCAGCTACGACCCACTCACTCTCGATACAGTCGGAGAATTTGAATTTTATTCCAATCATGGTACGCCATTTCAATGAAAACGACATGGTTTAGGAGAATACGTGGAGATGTAAGCAAACATAGCCAACACAATCATGTATTCAATTTGTGCGAGGATTACTTTTACTTTCTGCCTGATTTTTATTCATTGTGTATCCAGCATGTTCTGTGTATCGCTGATTTCCCTTACGATTTGCTCGAAACTCTATATGGTGCCAAGACGTATGTTACGTCACGAATGCTTGAAGCCACGTATGTTAGTAAAGTGTGTCAGCTTTATAGACTTATAGAGCAATCGAGATCTTTGGCTAAGGACTTGTAGGAGACAGTAAAACTGATTTATTTAATTTATGCAGAAGTGAAGAAGTCGTTCATACAAAATTAACCAATGGAAATATACAAGCCGGCTATCATTTTCTTAAAAGTCACTTCATAAAATTTACGACATGCAAAGAAAATATGAAGAAGTAGTTGGTTGGAAGGAGTGTCCAGATTCCAGACGTCACCACTTACGAATAAAATACCTATTTCTTTTCATCACTTGATCCTTGTTTCTGAAAATGAAGCTTCAAGATTTATATAGCAAATTAGGTTTATGTTAAATAAGGAATAACTTAAAAATATCATTAGCGAGAAGTATTATAATCCGTTTGTTAAAGCCAATATACTGTAATACGGAGAGTGTGCTCTCTACAAATATCTTATAACCACAAACTTAGTTACAAAACGATTATTTTGATAATTACTTTATTCATGAAACTTTCAAAGACTCTTATGCAATAACGTTTTTAGATTTTTCGTGAGGAAATCCTCCTAGATATCCTCCGTCTCGGAATAACGGAAGGTTTTGTCGGAATCCTACCGACTAAAACCCTACTATTCCTTCGAGTATTATGAAAGGAGAGGGGCGCGGAAGATACTACTATATTCGCGGGTAGTATGACCGCTTATCCTTCTACTAAGCCGTACATACTATATGCTAAGGCTCAAGGAGGAGCCTTAGGGCTCGAGCAACGACACGGCCCCGATTTCGTCGCCCGCATGATCCTTCTTATGTTGGCCAGAGATGGTTAAGCGCCTTTCGACGCCAGGCTGCTCTTCTGGTGCCAGTGGGGTGAGAATCAAGTTCTCTCTCCCACTCCGCAGCCTCCTTTGCATGCATCACCTCCTCGCAAAGAGAGGCCATAGCATCCTACGCTTCTTTGATTCCGACCACTCTGCACTGAGCACTCTTCCCGCGTATGTTGCGCTGTGTCATCAGCATTGCAGCACACGAATTGCCAAGAGGACGTGGCAATTCCTGCATTGGTGACAATCAGGTATCCACTCCCGACCTATGCAACCGGTATTTTGCCGAAACATTCTTGTCCAGCCCTTGCCCTGCGTCACTCAAAAACTGAGGACACCATGCTGCCTCTCCAGCCATTTCTCCATAACAGGCCACTATTGTGGCCAATCACTTCCTGGGTTGCGCAAATTGCTCCTTCCATTCAGCCACTAGAATTTGATGGGGTTCGGTTCTTCGTGCTTCAAATACCCGGAGAACCGGAGGATGACCATTCGTAAGCTCTGCCTTCCGCTAACGGTATAGAGACGCAAAGATTTACGCGTCCAGGTCCCAAGGCGTTGACTCGGCTAGAAGAGTTTTTGCCTCGTAGGAGATCGTACGGTATCCTCTTATCACCCTGACAGCCATCGCTCTCTGTGGTCTGCACAATATTGCGACGTTGCATGGTCGTCAGAGTATCCGCCCATATTGGCGCACCATATAGAGCCATGAATTGCATAATCACCATATATTAATAATTTCTGGCAGGAGGCATTGGGTCCCCCCAAATTAGGTAGTAGTCGCGCAAGGGCAGCTGCAACGCTTATTAACCTAGTGACCAGCAGCTGAATGTGCGGCCCGAAGTCTCATCGGCTCACGAAAACAAGTCTTAGATATTGCATCGTCAATTCGACACCGATGCGGACGCCTCCTATCACTTTGTGTAAATCTCGCGGTGACTTGTTCCGAGGCCCAAGGAAACAGAGAGCCTCAGATTTATGCGAAGTCACCTCGAGACCCAAACACCAGATCCTTCCGACAACCTGCGCAATATCTGCCGTGGCCAGCATGGATGATGCATGGCTGTCACCAGAGTGTCATCGGCCTTGCATATGATGTTGACCGGCAGTGCACCTCGCAACACCCAGGCGTAACCAATGTTCCACATCAGCGGCCCCAAGATCGAACCCTGTGGAACACCGCACGTCTCTCGTCGGTTCCATCCTTCTCAACCCGACTACGGCTCTCTCCGCTAAATCTTCCCCAAAGGTAAAGGAAGGTAGACAGGCACACAAAGATATACGAGTGCTTCCCTTATGCTCCACCAATATGTTAAAGGCTTTGGCGATATCCACAGATACCGCCAAAATGACTGCACTCTGGGTAACTGCTTCTTATACTGTAGTTTTATGCTATAGTTGTGGCATCTATAGTGGATCGCCCTGGAGAAAACGAAACTGGCTATCCGCCTAATCTTGTCCTACACCGCTCAAGTACCGAACGAGGTGGTCAGCGATTATTCTCTCTGACTGCTTGCTTGACTCGCCCAAGAGCACAGTGGGCCTGTATGCTGACGGAGATTCTGCAGGATGCCCCACTTTCCGTAACAAGACAAGTTAGTCAATTTTCCACCGCCGTGGAAACTTGAGGCATACCTTAAAAAGGCCTGCAAATCGGGGCCAAACAGCCCGCATAGAAAATGCCAGTGCACGGCGCCTGGTACGCCTTCCGGACTCGTGGCGGTATTTTTGACTTGTAGCCATAGGACTCCGGCTCTCAGTTCGGTTTAGGTCACTTCATCTACAGCATCATCATCATCAGCATCAGCGTCTACGGTATTCTTACTGAGCGCTGCCTGCACCGATGACTCCAACCCCTGGGTTGGAGTCATCGGTGGCGGTATGTGCCCTGCCCTTGAAGGGTAAAAAGTGCGTGCAGAACACTTGATCAAGGAGTTGCAGTTATTCCCAACCAAAAGGTATTGTCGCCCCCACTGATCTTGATCTAGACGCGTCAGAAACTCCTCGCGGGCTTGAGTTAGCCTGCCCAATTGTCATCCTCATGGCTTTCTTTGCAGTTCTGTAACCCTCATACAGGTCTGCCTCTATGGCTTCTGCATTCGGGATGTGAATACGCCTCCTGTGGTGTCTGGCATACCAGTGCCGTGCCACTAAGCACCAATACCACCAGAACACCTGACGTTTGGTAAGTCCTCGCTGCGACCGTGGCAGCGCCGCATCACAAACAATGACAAGCGCCTGCTGAAACAATTTTATCTCTACGTTTATATTGTCAGACCCATCCGGTGCAGACATCCAGGCCTGGACGATTGAGGCTTCCAATAGTACCTCCCGATCCAGCTTTTTCACTGCCCAACGAGGTCCCTCCTCTTCAGAAGCAAGCCGAGCTGGACTGCTGGCAGCCTATGCGGATATGATAAAACGGATCGAAACTGAACGGACCGGAACTACTTACGTTTCCATTTTAATAATATTTTTAAAAAAATTTTTGCTTTGTTTTTTATTTTGGCATGGCTAGCTGGTAGGTATATGCTAAATAATTTCATTTCATGGTGTGTTTTCTTGTGTTTATTATTATACATACATAGTACATACATAGTATTGTCATGTGTTTTTTTTAAATGAACAGATAGCTGTGCAAATGGGGAATTTATTCTGCCACTTATTTTTCCCCGCGGAAACACTAGGAAGTGGGGAAGGGAAGGCGTTTTGGGTGAATGGCTTGTGTAAGTAACATTGACATTCAAAAAGTACTGCTTCTCAGTCTAATTTGAATTAATGGCTTTTGATTTTGATTCTGACCACAGCGGTAGCATAGCTTGCTGCGATTAACTGCCGAGGTGCATTGCACTGCAACATGTCCATCTTCATGACACCACCACCATGACTTCATGTGTCATGTGCACCTTTAAAAATCTGACGGCAAGCAATTTCACTTGTATTGAAACTCAACTAACAAGCATTTTGCGGCCTTTGATAATTTTATTGACTGCTGGTACCGGACAACTAATAACTATCGACCACAAGCCGACAATGCCAGGTCAAATCTCCGAAGCCTTAATATGCTCTGGGGTTAACCCCCCGTCTCTGATGACTGTAGTCACAACTTAATCGGCTGTGACGGAGCCATCCAAGCCTGATATTTGTAGATTGACACGTTTAATTGGTCTGGTAACTCGCATTTCCTCACCAAAGGATTCTCTGAGTTTTTCGGCCAGTACATCCGCCATTGGACCACTGGTGGCTCCAGGGACCAGCAACATTCGGGCACCGGTCACTGCATTCTTAGTGCGTATGCCAGTGATGCCAAGATCCTTGATATTAATGTCATTCTTGGCTCTGGTATCACGTCTGCTTAGGTCATCTTTCTCGCTACCGTTTCAGGCTTTAGCGTGAGCACTACGGCGGTATATCTGAAATAATTTGCTCCTATGCAATAACCTGGTTTTTGAAATCCAGTGACTGTTGGTCTCGATCGGAAAGTACACATGTTTTCAGCAAATATCCTTTCGCTCTCAAATCTTTGCAATAAAACCAACATGTGTGTGAATTGAAATCAGAAACAAATTTTAGTTCTTTCAGTACATATTTTTGTTGTATGTACTTTCCTAGTTAGTCCTCTACAGTTTTCAGAGAAACTTTTAAACTTTGCTGGTATTTTTACTGAATATTCGTGAAAATCATAAATTCGTTATTCCATTCAGGAAACAGAATAAATACCAACATATTAATTAAGTTCCTAAATAGGTACCCACTTCCAATGTATTTTAAAATATTGAGGGTATTACGTCCATTTTATTGTCTACTGTAACATAGTCAGATCAGATAGATGTTTTGTAAAAGTTCTGAAAAAACTTTTTTTCAGAATTCATTAGCGATCAAACTGCTGAATGCTCCATTTTCTCAGGTGTCTGAAGTTGACATATTTATGTATAACAGCAAATCTATGTTAAATGTTTGTATGAAGTTTTTTAGTTAAATGCTATGTTGATGGCTTGCTCCACGCTTTGGTGTATATATATTGTAAGTTCAGCTAGCAATTGTAATATCAAAGAATATAAAACTTTTTCGTCAGTTAATAAAATAGTAAAGGAATGTTATATTTCTATCGACTATACGTCCCAGGATTATTTTAATTTACATTTGTGAAACATTAAATAAGTCTCCTTTAGCACGTGAAATTATTTTCTAAAATTTTATTCCCTCCATAGTTTTGGCAAGTGCAGGAGATATTTCTTACCGTGACCCGCCCTCTCCGCATAGCTGCCGGTGCTTTTGTCGTCATATACCAGTAAATCTTAGTGGCTTCTCTTAAATTTAGTTGCTTTCTTCATCAAATATTCCCTTGACTAAAGAGGATTTTGCTGAGAAAATGTTTTCAAGACAACTCAAATCAGAAGTAAATTGATGTGCACAGAATAATGTTACATAACTGTCGAGCGAATTGTATAAATAAATAAAAATGCTATTCATTTTATAGTTAAAATGAAAAAATGATGTTTACCTTGGTTAGAATAAATTTGTGAATTACTTCGTAAGTTATAGCTACGCAATTTGTAGGTATAATATTGTTCATTAAAAATTGGATTTTTAATACCATACCATGCACCACCATGAACCACCATGAGCTACCATGAACGATCACGCTCGGCCCGCTTCAAGGTTGTATGAATTCTCAACTAATGAGAGCGCCAAACGCGCTCGATATCGACAATCGAGTCTCATAATATAAACTCATGATAGCTACACCGAACGAATTTGGATAACATTTAGCACAAAGGATAATACTTTTTATTCTGACATTCCACAGAATCAAAACTTATGCTGGTAGTACCGTGGAGCGGGGCTTTTCCGTAGATACATAAATAAAAGCATTATTCACAGTTGATCAAACCGCATGTATTATTAATACTTATACATAAAAAACAAGTACATAATAAATTTCTTTTTAACCCAGTGGGATCCGACGTGGGTTAATTAGATTCTATTGTTATAACTGTGTAATAATTGGGCGAGGGATAGATATTATGCTCTAGAATTATACTCTATTGGCTCGTTTATTTATATTAAGGCCAGAAAGGGTATTTTCTTGGTCGAAATAATATTTTTCGTTAATGCGTTCTGCAAGTTCGCGGGTACGTCCTCGATTCTGTCGTAGCGAGGCCGAGTAGCGATAATTTTGCGAAAATGGCCGCCTTGTCGACAGCAGTGGCTCTGCCACGAGCCCGGGTGAAATAATAACCACATTATGATTTTAGACAGGCTACCGCTTAAAGTGGTTTAAGGTGACGCAAAGTGAGAGAGGGCTTTGTGCCACTGTGAAAAATGTAATCAGGATATCCGCCTCTTCTTGTTTTGTTAATTTACTTTCCAACTAAGAGGTAAAACTATGAATGAATAGTACCAAAAGGACAGGTTTATTCGTTAACAATGGCGAAGTTTTCAGAATAATGCTGCTCCGTGGTAAAGTTTTGAATCTTAATTCAAATATTTCAATGTAACGTTTATAAGTGCGTTTTCCCTTATATAAAACGGTCTTGAAAATACAATTTTGTTGTTTCAACAAATGGTTGCACAGTTGTTAAAATGAGGACAGTTGAAAAGCACATTTTTCTTACAGATTATTTCATCATAATGTTTTCTTTTATCTCGAGAGTACCAGATATTTATAAAGACAGTTTTTCCCTTTTCAACTGTAGGGACGAGTCCTTCATTGATAAAATTGTTAGTTTTGCGACTCTTCTATATTTTCAGTACAACTCTAACCCATCACAATTTTCTTTACGAATTTGTCGGACACAATACTGAGCTAGACATCTTTTGAACGCAGCTGTACGACAGACCACTTAATTAGTGGTAAAACCTTAACACACTCGTACTTTGTTGTGAGCTTTTACATCGCTGCATTTATCTCGTTTTCTATTAACATACAAAAACATAAAAAACAAACATATTAAACACACATATTATCTTATGTTCTAGTAAGTAATAAAAATAAAATTATCTACCTACTTAGGATATCAGGTTCAATTTGTATCACGTTCAATAGTTCAATTTGGCCTTATATTAATGTGATACAAAGGAGATGTATCATTTTGGGCCACCACTATGTACGCTATATAGCGTGTAGGTATAGATAAAAAGGAATAAATAAAAGATTTTCATAAAAAATACTACTAAATTAATTTGAATAAAAATACAAATATATATAAGTAATTAATTATTTGAAACGTTTTTTAGTGAGATAAGTCTTTATTAAGGTAGCCATGACAGTGGTTATGACTTTTGAATGGCGACTTTGACAGTTCTATTTTCCCATTGTGTTCGTGTCGAGTGTTGATTTGAGTTGTTTGTGTTTATTTAATGGGCCGTAAGTTCGGAATTCATGTTTTATTTTTTTCGCAGTCATAATATTATGGTAGATAATATAGATACGATAGCCTTAGAATTTAACCAATTAATAAAGTTGAGGCATTTGCCAATACAATTTTACGTATTTTAATTACTTTCAAATCAACTACATAACACATGCATTGTAATATTTCCAAAAATGGACTAACTATAATAGGTATATTTATGTATTAAAAAATTTAACCTTTTAGGAAGTTAGCTTACATGTATGTCATATTTCATTCAAATCGGTTAAGTGTTCTATGCAAATCATAAATATCTAAACATGAATAAACTGTTTATATTAGTAGCAAGTAGAATTCGTCCTCCGTGCCGCAGTGGTCAACATGCTTGCCTGCGACGTGGAGGCCCCGGGTTCGATCCCCAGCGAGGTCATGATGGAAAACGATCTTTTCCTGATTGGCCTGGGTCTTGGATGTTTATCTATATATGTATCTATTATAATTATAGTATCGTTGAGTTAGTATCCCCTTACACAAGTCTCGAACTTACTTTGGGGCTAACTCAGTCTGTGTGATTTGTCCGTATATATTTATTTATTTAATTATTACTTTTATGAAAATCATCTATGTAGAATAGGTTGTTAAAATCTGTCTTTTAGGCATAAACTACTCGTTGCCTAGCAACGGTTTGTTTAGAAATCAGAAATATTTTATTTGTGATACATAGGTACAGTGGTTAGGTATTCGTATTTGAGGATAAAGTGCGCTATGATCAGCCCATTATAGGCATACAAATACAAAAAATAAAATAATAAAATTACATTATACAGATTACATTATAATAGGGATAATTAAAATCAAAAAGTCATAATAATTTTTAAGTTAACGTCAAAACCATCCTGATTTAAATACAATATGGTGAAATAAGCAAATCCCATAATGTTATCATAATGAAGTCAAAACAATTAATTAAATATATGTCAAAATAATCTGGACTTAAATAATACAAAGTCAAAGAAAAAAAAATTACAATTATACAAAGTCAAGATTTGTCCAATAAAAAGTCCGATACACTATAATAAGATTTTTGACACAACATACTTCTTAGTTTTACTTTAAATGAATTTACAGGCAATTTTTTTAGCTCTTTCGATAATTATATATGGTGCCATGTGAAATACACTTTTATACATTAAGCAGTATTCGTTTTTGGAATACACAAACGACTTTCGTCCCTTTGGGTCCGATTGAGAGCTACAGATACTAAAGTAAACAAGTGAGGATTTTGTTTAACGAAAGCCGCTACTTCAAATACATATAGTGAGGGTAGTGGTAGAATGTTGTACGGCTGAGTACGAGGTCAACGGAAGCTGGTAGTATAGTGATACTTGAAATGATGAGTTAAGAAATATATGATTTATTAAATAACATAACAACATTGCACACAACACATTGGAGAACAATCCTTTTTCGGTAGCTTAAAGTTAGTTCCTGGACAAAACCACGGTAGTAAAGCTCAATAGATATTAGATATTCATTTCTTCTTAAAAATATTCGTTATATTTATTTAATTTTTTTCAGTGAAATATCTAATAGGCCTTTATCTTAAAATCTATAAACAAATTGACAAATCTAATAATTTTCGAGTATTCAACACGCTAGTATTACTTACATAGAATCTATACTAATATATAATACTCAAGAGTTTGTTTGAACGCGCTAAACTCAGAACCTACGCGTCCGTTTTGAAAAAATATTTTTGCGTTAGGTAGCCCATGAATCCAGGAAGGCTTTAGGCTATATAACATCACGCTGCGACCAATAATAGGAGCGGAGCATAAACTAAACCACGCGAACGAAGAAGAAACGTTTATTTTGTCCACCACATCATGAAACATAAGTTCAACACATGATTAAGTATATAAAATATATTGATGTAGTGGAAACTGGAGCCTGTGCTAGGAATACTTGTGTTACAGGTCTCCAGGCCTCCTGACTACACGCTCGTGAAACAACTAATGCAAACATAAAAATGACTTTAAGCTATCCATGCCACAAAATGGCAATTCCTCGGTGTAATTAATTATCGATACACATTCCTATTATGAAGTTAATCATTATTTAAACTTGACCATGTATACAATATGTAAAAAACCCATTCGACCCACAAGGATAATAAAGGTTAGGTAAACACATGTCCAAATAAAATATGAAATTTCACTTAATCACCATAGTAATAATACTAATGAATTTTGAAACAATCTTTTTTTCCGCGAATTAATTCCAACTTCCCCAAAATTTAGTATTTTTTTTAAAGTGACAACACAATTTTTGACGGTATTATTATGAGCGACTAGCGATACGACCGCATGCGGCGTGCCATACCCCCCTTTGCCCGCGCATGTAATAAGCACATGTATTAAGTTACCTTTTTTTTGTACCAAATAATATTAATTTTTAGGGGGATTTTTTTTAAGTTTAGCCCGGCTTTGTATGCATTAGTAGAATCAATTATCGATACCTAACAATACTTACACGGATCGGACAGGGTTTTCTTTACATATAGTATATCATTCCATGATGTCTATTTAGTGGCTCGTACTAAACTAGCGTTGAATCGTAGCAGAGTCTCCGCGGCTTATTTGTTTTTATTAAAGTTACGGCCATTTAAATTTTCTAATTAAACATGAGGGTCCTACCCTCTCCGTGTTGTAATTGCGCCGAGTGCTATAGTAATCTTTGTTTTGCGGGAAGCTGACAGAAATTACAACACCGGCAACAGGAAGCTTTTCTTCTTTCTAATTATATTATATTTCTGTTCTTGGAAATCAAATTATAGTTTAATTAGACAGAAACAAAGGGGTTTAGGTAACCAATGAAATGAATTGTTTGTTCTGTAAGGTATGTCGTAGTACGTAGGTATACATAGGTATAGGGTCTGGCTGTTTGTGTATGCGAGTTGAAGTGTTTGTACACGCACCGAATAATACCTATATTCCCGCCAAGCTCCAAAAAGAATAGAGGTAAACAAACCAATTTAGGGTTATCACAACTCACGTTTTACAAATCTCCTGTTATTTACATGATTATCGACTTTTACATAGGTACTATCTATTTATTAACAATTTCTATTGAAGCATATTTCAATAGAATCACTAATATAACATGCATAATAACTTGGTATTTCGAAAGACCATTAAAAAGTCGACATTAATTTTACGTGATAACCCTACAAAAAAAGAAAGATGGATGAAATCCAGATATTAAACACATTTTGTGGAATTCAACCAATGAATAAAATTGAGACATTTGTCAATACAATTTTGCGTATTTTAATTACTTTAAAATCAACTACATAACACATGCATTGTAATATTTTCAAAAATGGACTAATAATAATATATATGTATCAAAAAATGTAACCTATTAGGAAATTAGCTTACATGTATGTCATATTTCATTCAAATAGGTTAAGCGTTCTATACAAATCATAAATATGTAAACATAAATAAACTGTTTAGATTAGTAGGAAGTAGGATTATTACTTTTATGAAAATCATCTATGTAGAAAAGGTTGTTAACATCTGTCTTTTAGGCGTAAACTACTCGTTGCCTAGCAACGGTTTGTTTACCTCTATTCTTTATGGAATTTGGTTCAACTTATAGGTTATATTTTTGATGTATTTATGTTTTATTTAAAGCTCCCTCCCACTGTTGTCTTTTATGAACCCGCTCGTTCAGTACTAATATGACATGAGGACAATTAATATTAATAATTCAAAACATTGCTAGATGGTTTCGACAATTCCTATCCAACTGTTAAGAAAAGAAATGTCGAAACAAACCAAAATCTTAGGAAAGGACAATAATGTGAGGACAATGTAGATTAGTGCCTCAATGGTCTTACGGGAACAAAACCACACAGATTTGATTGGACCACTAGTCCAGTAAGTTCAAACATTTGTCATAAATCGTGCATTCAGCTCAGAACGTGAGAAGCTTAACGACTCGACGATCAATACTAAAGAATGGACGTCTGGGTCGCCACATAAAATACTCAAACTGCCGGACAAATAATATATTATATCTAACAGTAAAAGAATAATAAAACTTACTTAGGCTATATAACATCACGCTGCGACTACGACAGTAGGAGCGGAGCATAACTAACTCCACGCGAACGAAGTCGCTGGCGGCCGCTAGTCTGTACATTACACAATAATTATATCATGTTTTGTACATTACACAATAATTATATCATGTTTTGTACATTACACAATAATTATATCATGTTTGACGATACAACACATTGAACGACCAAGGTAAAGTATTTAAACACTTTCCCCAGTAAAATATACCTTTACTATATTAGAACATTTAGGATTCACAAAGTAGATAGTACCACATCGATGTCGTTAAATTAACAAAGAAATTAATTTCTCCATCTCGGCTTTCAGAAGTAATTATTTGAAAACAGATTGCGCCTGTCACTACGACGACGTCGTGTACTTACAGATTTGTGACACTTTTCCCCCAAAGTGGAGACTTTAGATTACATTTCAGAAGGGAATAACGAATTTGTTCTTTAATATGGCCATAGCAATATTATTATATGTGTAGGTAGACGTAGGTACCTATATATGTTCGTAAATATTGTTTATGTTTAAATTGCTTTTTATCAATTTAATTTGTTTGGTTTTTTAGAAATAATTGCTCACTTTATTGAAAACGTATGTACTACATATTAGTACATTTTTTATGTTTAGGTATCATACATGTTTGTAGATAATATGGTTTATGTTTATTTAAGTACCTACTTTTTCTTATTTTCAATTGAATTTGTTTGGCGTTTTTTCTAACAAAAACATACCTATTAAATACGATACACAAATGCTTGATGGATTGCTTACGAAACAAAATCTGTTTTTTTTTAACAAACTAGATATTTATGTTCGAAATCCGAATTCTAAGCTATTTCCTAAATAACATAGACTACCAAGTATTTTATTATATTATTTTTATAGTGAGCGATGGCGGTATTGCGTGGCTGTGACGCATATTGTCCTCCGAGTTGTCCTTTTTTCTCTACGTAATGTTTACCGCAAATAAATATATTTTCTTTTTCTTTCTTTATCAACAAAACAGCAGCTATTTCAAAATAATCCGATTATAAATGATAGCTTGTGGCGTAGTATTCTGTAATCTGTGCTTGTGGTTAGCGATTCCTTATAACAAAATCCCCGAGAACAATTGCGAATAACGTCGCAATTGTTTTCAATTCTTTATATATACGGTTCAAGAACAGCTTAACCGGCCTAAGTAAATAGGAGACTAAAGATAATTCACACACAAGCTTATTTAGGGTGGAACTAATCAAAACCGGAGCTAACAAGTACCCATGAATAAATTTGCACTCACATTTGCATATTAAGCCAAATTAGAAAAACGATACGTTACCCACTCTTTGGTTGATTAAATAATTTAAAGAGACAATGTTGCTATTTCTAGTTAATATAGATATATCGGCGCGTGCCTGGTTCATTTTGAATATTGTGATTTGTTTTGTACCACTATCAATTGTTCGTAAATTACAACATTTTTTTGAAGTTGATTAATCGATCGGTATTCGGATAAATTATGATTTTTATTAAGAGCGGGTAACACCATGGAGCGAATGGTAACACCGACTGGAATTGCGTTTGACATAGCGTCCGTTAGCGCGGGTATTCTTTATGGCTCTGCTCAAGTTTCGGTCGAGTATGTTGGTCCTTCTCTGTATGAGACGAGACCTGAGTCCAGCAGTGGGACGAGACCTGAGCCCAGCAGTGGGACGATAAAAAAAAGGTTGTTGATGATGATGATGATGTTGTTCATACTCAAACTCAATGGCTTTTATCTGTTTTAATCTGAGATTTTCATTGTAATCCCTTAATATTGAATTAATCTAAGTGTCCGTACAGTTACAAACAACACATTGAAGTTATTTTTCAACGTTTTCTCGAGATTTTGCCCACAATGGATGCTCATGGGATGAGAAGACACCTCAACTATCCGGAAGTTCGGCCCCGCCTTCATGATGTTTCCTCGAAAGATCAGCCAGCCTTTCGGTGTTCTATAGGATGCATTTCGGGGAGTGTGTGAGGGAATTGCATAATTTAATTCCCCCATCTCCGTTCCACCAGCGGACGACCCGTCGTACGGCTGGTTTCCACCCTTACGTTGTTAACACCACTACGATCCGGACGAAGCGTTTCGCCTCCTCCTTTATACCGCGTACATCGAGGGACTGGAACAATTTGCCAGCAGCGGTGTTTCCGTCGGACTACAATTTGAGTGTCTTCAAGGCTAGAGTGAATAGGCTCTTAATAAACTAGTGCGCTTTACCATCAACGATTGCGTCACTGCTTACCATCAGGCAGTATTGCGGTCAAGCGCTAGTTTATAATACGTAAAAAAAAAAGATATTTATTTTTTACGTTGAAGCACACAAAAATAAAAATAAAATCTATACTAGTTTTTTTTTATATTTTTCGTTTTGTAAATTTTTAATAATCATTGTACCAAAAGTTCCTTGATCTCGTAAATGATACAAATATAATTATAAATTCCTAAATCTGAGTTTTATTGCTAACACGTCTGTCAGACCACTCCTCAATATAATAGAAATGAAAATGGCACCTCAGTTGCAGAGGGTTAAGAGCCTGTCCAGAAAGCGCGATTTACGCGCGAGTCCACTCGCGCGTTTTGATTTGTATTGCGTCCAGATGCGGCGAAATCACGCGCGTATGTGATGAGACGGATTTGGTCAGTTATAAAAATGGACTCGGATATTGCGGTTGTGTTGTAACTTGCATACCGTCGATGGAAACGTCGTAAACGAAGAGAAAGTCGACGATTTAACGTGCATCCCATTCTACGTGACAGAATGACCTACAAGTTTTTTTTTCTCCTCGGAATCACCAGCTTCACAAAAAATTTCTACTATTTCTTCCTAGTTCCTACGCGTAATAGTTCTATTAGAATAATCTGACGATTCCATATCCCATATAGCTACCCTTTTCTCAATTTCGTCAATAAAAAGTTCCGTGTCAAAGTTTTCACGCTCCATTTTTATAAACGAATACGTCCACTCGCCACGGACACGCGCGTAGTACTGGACGCTGCAACGGCGCCGGAGTATCTCGACTCGCGCGGCGCTCGCGCGTAATGCGCGCGAGTCGAGAGTCCCGCTCATTGCAAGCGTTTTACGCGCGAGTGCGGTAACGCGCGAGAGCATCTGGACGGAATGTATGCAGCTCTAGTAACTCGAGTACGCGCGAGTGCCTACGCGCGAGTGGACTCCCGCGTAAATCGCGCTTTCTGGACAGGCTCTAAGATTAATACGTCCGAATTTGTATCTGTATAGGTAGGTATTATCAACATAATATGTTGATTTTATAATGTTATCCGATTAATTTAAAAAAAAAAAAAATCACAACGGACCCAGCCTGCATATTGTATATATAACAAAAAGTAGAATGAATCAGAAGACCAAATAAGGCGTAAAGACGTCTAGGTAATTAATTATAGTTCGTACGTATAGTTTTGATTTTATTTAGTTTTATGATCTTCCTTTCAGAAGTCAGTTATATTCATTCCACGAAAAAATAAAACTTAATACAAACTGAAACTATTTAGGTATACGATTTTATCATCCGACTTCAAAAAAAAAGAAACGGATTTCAATTCACTGTACGAACAAAACGCACGTTGTTAAAGTAAACGCTGGAGAAGGTACTCTTGACCGTATCGTTTCCAATCCCAAACATGCACTAAATACGCAAAAAGCAGGAAATATGCCGTTTTAAAAAGTTACGCTACGTTCATAAGCTTAAATAAAATGTTTGACGTTGTCACAGACTCTCTCAATATTTGAGCGAACTCAGTTGGAAAATGTTGTTGCATAAACTCCAACATTTTTGATATCCATATAATAACATTATGTTATCCGCTGGACGCAGGAAGAGCCTTTTTAGCTTTTGTTTCAAACCGAGCTGTCATTTTTTTTAAATATATATACAGCTTTTTGGTCTGGTCACAGTAGGTATCTCGTATACCAACATGCCATTATCTCCTGAAGAATCTACACGAATTATTATCACCGTGGTACAAGAAGGAAGGTGTCAGCGAAGTACTTCTAGAACAATAGCTGTATCTGTTTCTAGGTCCAATGAGGACTCCAGTGATTTCAAGAGACCGGCATGAACATCAGAAGACCAGCAAATGGCAGGGCAAGGTGCACAACTGTACGAGAAGACCGATTCATCGTGAGCACTATGTTAAGAAATCGATATCTCACGACGGTTCAGGTCCCAAATAGCCTTCAAGAAGTTCACAACAACGTGAGTTCTGACACGATCCTGCGGTGACTTCGTGTAGCTGATATAAAGCAGTTTACTACAACTCCACCTATGCAAACAACAAAGTCACATTTGCAAAATCTCTACTTTTCAAAAGAGCGATATAAAGTCTCATTCAAATTTAGTTGTAACTTTTTTTTTAGTAAATCTTCATACTTGATTCTTTTAATATACATATAAAAAATTATTATGCATTGATTCTTATCAAAACAGTAAATTGAAACCCTTTATTTTAAAAATTACTAGTATATATATGCACATATGACCATTTATTGTGGAAATCACTGAACAAATGTGTATCATATACAGGGTGTATCTGACATCGTAACGCAAACTTCGCGGATAGGCTACACCGCATGCCACTAATAAAATTATGATACTCATTTATGTCGTTAATGAACGGTTACAGAATTAACAGTGTTTAAAAATAAGTGTCGGCTCGGCCTTTGAACGTCGCAAGCGTGCTGCCGTGCGGGTTTGTAGGTATGGCGTGGATCCCTGATGTAAACTCTATTAAATTAGATGATAATATAGTTTTTCGAGTTTTGTTTTCATTGCGCTTTTTTGTGTAATTGGCGAGTTAATTGATGTTTACTTTAAAACTTTATTGGGTTATAAAAGTATAGCAATTATGAACGGTCTAAACTGAAAAGCTACATATACAATATGTTAAGAAAACCCTGTCCGACCCGTAAGGATAATAAAGGTTAGGTAAACACATGACCAAATAAAATATGAAATTTTACATAATCATCATAGTAACAATACTAGTGTTGTAGTTTGCACCGAAGTTGATATAATTTTAATGTAAAACAATGCTGGTTGAATGGTTTTTTTTTTTACAAATTATAAACCAGCGCTTGACCGCAATCCTGCCTGATGGTAAGCAGTGACGCAATCGTTGATGGTAAAGCGCACTAGTTTATTAAGAGCCTATTCACTCTAGCCTTGAAGACACTCAAATTGTAGTCCGACGGAAACACCGCCGCGGGCAAATTGTTCCAGTCCCTCGATGTACGCGGTATAAAGGAGGAGGCGAAGCGCTTCGTCCGGATCGTAGTGGTGTTAACAACGTAAGGGTGGAAACCAGCCGTACGACGGGTCGTCCGCTGGTGGAACGGAGATGGGGGAATTAAATCATGCAATTCCCTCGCACACTCCCCGAAATGCATCCTATAGAACACCGAAAGGCTTGCTACTCTACGCCTGTGATCTAGGCTTTGGAGACCAACTCGAGTTAGATCAGGGTCACCAATCAGCCTCTTTGCACGTCTCTCCACTGAATCCAAAGTGGCCAGGTGACACTTGGCAGCACCAGCCCAAATGTGGCTGCAGTACTCCACACACGAACGGACCTGTGCTTTGTATAACATTAGAAGCTGCCCAGGTGTGAAGTACTGCCGGACCTTTACGATAACGCCAAGTTTCCTGGCAGCCACCTTGGCCTTGGACTCAATGAACCGCCCAAAGTTAAGGTTCGAGGAAATCTCAACTCCCAAAAGCTGAAGGCGGTCGGAACACTCCAAGGACACATTCCGAAAAGTAGGGGCCAAGGTGAACGGGCTCCTTTTGACGGTTTGTTTATTGTAAAAACAGATTACCTAATGGTAAAAGTTCTTTCGTTTCATTATCGATTAATTACTTATAACAGTATTATAACACAATTACCTATTAGTAAACAGAAAGGAGAAGGCCTTATGACAGTGCTTAAGGTAGTGCGTTAAAATACTTAATGAAAATGCTAAGAAATGCACTAGTCGCCCCTGCAATTTTTGAAAGTTTTCCTTGTTTTCTCTGGTCTTCCACCATTAAACCCTGATATCCTTATCATGTGACCACCTTGGGAACGTCTTCTATCCAACAGAAAAAGAATCATCCAAATCGGTTCATAAACGACGAAGTTATGCGCGAACAAACATAAAAAAAAAACATATATACGGTCAAATTGAGTAACCTCCTCCTTTTTGAAGTCGGTTAATAAAAAAAAAAACAAATGATATAACAAAAAAGTAACATGAATCAGGAAGTCCAATCGAGGCGAAAAGCAACTGGAGCCCGTCTGAAACTATGAGTCACAGCTATGTGGGTCATAGATTTTTCACTCACATTTCATGTAAACGCATCAAAGTACACGAATTTAATAAAAAAAAAAGACATAGAATACTTTTCTAGTGTTCAATACCTGTGTGAAATTTCCGTGAAATGGGTTCTTTAGATGAAATCTCATGTTTGTATAAACAGATCGGAAATTCGTTGTGTGTTTTTGTTAATGTAGCATAGCTTAGATCTTATTCGTGTTCTGACACTATAATTTAAAGGTCGTACCCTCACCAAATGACCTCGAGCATTTGCTCCCTCTTCACCACCCCACCTCTACAATACTTCGCAAAATATTACTAGCGCTGTCTGGCGGACGAAGTACTTACAAATAAAAGTTAAATTCATAGACCACAGAAGTAACAGACATGGCACTTTTATTTTTGTTTATTGGTGCGCCCAAATACTTTTGGTTATTATAGACTGAAACAAATGTTGACGATACTTTATAATAAAAATTTTGCGTATTTTATTTTTTAACCGACTTCCCAAAAGTGTAGTTCTCAATTCGATTTATGTGTGCTCGCTGATAACTTTATCGTTAATGAACCGATTTTGACCATTCTTTTTTTATATGAAAGAGTATGCTGCCTATGTAATCTCATTGTTACCACGTCAGTGTCGATAATGGAAATTCTAAGAAATTTAGCCAATTATCTAAAATTGTAGGCACGCTTCGGGTGAAAACTTGATACTCGTATTTATATCGGATGATACTATAAAACCGTGAAGATTTGGGCCTGACCTGATGATGGAGACGACAGAGAATCAGGGGAATCCACATCGGATGCAACTGTCATATGTTTGGGCTTACTTAATTTTTATTGATTAGACCTTTACAACTAAATATGTTATGACTGTAACTTCAGGGTTGGAAGTTAGTTTTGTAGATTGAAAGTCAGATGGTCAGTGGGATAGAAAAATAATATAATAAAGGTTAATTTATCATTATTTATTATTTTAAGGGAAAACGTACACACGGTATTTCTCACCTGGGTTGACGCTCGTGACCGCGGAGCTCCGGATCTAAGCTCAAAGAAGAGAGCCTTTAACCGTGCTGCCATGTCCTACAAGAAGGCGCTCAAGAAGGCTCGCTTCAACCGCATTACCCATATTGGCAACAAGTTATCTGCGCAGCCATCCGGTAGCAGATCTTTTTGGTCCCTTGCCAAATCGGTTGAGGCGAACTTCTGTCGGCCCTCACTGCCTCCGCTGGTTAGGCCTGATGGAACACTGGCTCATACGGCCAGAGAGAAAGCAGGTCTCTTTGCTTCTCTCTTTGCCCATAATTCGCGTCTTGATACTGGCAGTGCTACTCCACCTAATTTACCTCATTGCGGAGCTTCAATGCCTGAGGTTCGTATTAGAAACAAGGAGGTTCTGAGAGTACTGTGTCGTCTGGACGTGAATAAGGCTAGTGGTCCGGATGGTATACCAGCAATTGTTCTTAAAGCATGTGCGCCCGAGTTGTCTCCTGTATTGACGCGCTTGTATCGCCTCTCATTTAGGACTGGTATAGAGCCCAAGTCCTGGAAGCTTGCTAACGTGCAGCCCGTGCCCAAGAAGGGTAGTCGTGCCGATCCTGCCAACTATCGGCCCATTTCGATCACCTCCATACTTTGCAAAATTATGGAGCGTGTATTGAACTCGCGCCTCTTGGCATACCTGGAAGGTAACGATCTCCTCAGTGACCAACAGTACGGGTTTCGCCGCAATCGGTCAACTGGGGACCTACTAGTGTATGCCACTCACTTGTGGGGCGAGGCCCTCGAGAAGAATGGGGAAGCGATTGCTGTCTCCTTTGATGTCTCGAAGGCCTTCGACCGGGTATGGCACGCTGGCCTTTTGAGTAAGCTTCCAGCGTACGGCATTTCCCCCAGCCTGACTGGCTGGGTAAAAGACTTCCTGACTGAACGGTCCCTCCGAGTTGTTGTCGATAGATGCTCTTCTGAGCCCATGTCAACTAATGCCGGTGTTCCTCAGGGGTCTGTTCTCTCTGCAACTCTGTTCCTGCTGCATATTAACGATCTGCTGATGCCCGGCATCTATGGGTACGCAGATGACAGCACAGTTGTGGAGAGATACCTGCCGGAAGCTCGGGCTAGTAAGGAATCAATCCGGTCCGAAAGAGAGGCTATGGTAGAGCGTACGAGTGCTGCACTACAGGCAGTCTCCGAATGGGGCAAAGCCAATCTTGTAGCATTCAATGCCGCCAAAACACAGGCGTGTCTTTTCACCGCCAAAAGGAGCCCGTTCACCTTGGCCCCTACTTTTCGGAATGTGTCCTTGGAGTGTTCCGACCGCCTTCAGCTTTTGGGAGTTGAGATTTCCTCGAACCTTAACTTTGGGCGGATCATTGAGTCCAAGGCCAAGGTGGCTGCCAGGAAACTTGGCGTTATCGCAAAGGTCCGGCAGTACTTCACACCTGGGCAGCTTCTAATGTTATACAAAGCACAGGTCCGTTCGTGTGTGGAGTACTGCAGCCACATTTGGACTGGTGCTGCCAAGTGTCACCTGGCCACTTTGGATTCAGTGGAGAGACGTGCAAAGAGGCTGATTGGTGACCCTGATCTAACTCGAGTTGGTATCCAAAGCCTAGAGCACAGGCGTAGAGTAGCCAGCCTTTCGGTGTTCTATAGGATGCATTTCGGGGAGTGTGCAAGGGAATTGCATGATTTAATTCCCCCATCTCCGTTCCACCAGCGGACGACCTGTCGTACGGCTGGTTTCCACCCTTACGTTGTTAACACCACTACGATCCGGACGAAGCGTTTCGCCTCCTCCTTTATACCGCGTACATCGAGGGACTGGAACAATTTGCCAGCGGCGGTGTTTCCGTCGGACTACAATTTGAGTGTCTTCAAGGCTAGATTGAATAGGCTCTTAATAAACTAGTGCGCTTTACCATCAACGATTGCGTCACTGCTTACCATCAGGCAGGATTGCGGTCAAGCGCTGGTTTATAGTGTGTAAAAAAAAAAAAAACGTAATCAGGGTCAAATAAATTTCTGCAGACAGGAAACCTACATAAAAAAAGATTTGATGTTTTTTTTGGGCTCAGGCAAGACTGAAATTATATTATTATTCTCGTTTAATAAAACAAATACGTAAATTGCAAAAAATAAAACTATCGTATAAAAAAACAAATACATATACTATAATATTATTTACACAAAGCTTTGTGTTTGTGTAAAGAAAGCTTCCTTTTGCAGAAAAATAATAAACATCTGACTAATACAATATCCGGTCAGACTGGACGCTGACGGCAGCATATTTGGAAAAGGCCTGCAAGCAAACGACGTATTTCGTTTGCTTTAATTCCTATAAGACCACAATGAAAGTAAGAGCATTTCTAGAAATAACGCAATGAAATAACACAACTTAAATTCAGTCTCTTGATTTTAATTGATTTTTGCATAAGCATGACGAATAGGTAGTGTTTTTACTATGTAAAAGTACAGTGTTGTGAATTGTTGAGGAATTCCCTCGACTGTCTATGGTCTTCATCATCAGATCTATTGCAGACTTTCATTTAAACCTATATGGGTGTAAAGTTTTCATCAATATAAATGAATTAAGTCCAAACACACGGTAACTATTGTAAACCTTTGAGGAATTCCCTTAACTAGCCTTTGTCTTCATCATCAGAGCCTTAACACGTTGACGGACAGTACTGCCTGTAGGCGTCAAGCCAGTCAGAAGTAATACGACAGTACGCCCTTCGACGTCGATCTTTTGACTAGTATAAACACAGTACGCCATAAGACGTAAAATTTTACCGGCAATCATAAGGAAGGGCATGTTGTACTGTCACCGAAGATATATTTTAGACTTTGTACTGTCACCACACAATGTTAAAAAATCTGTTCAAAGAAAGTACCTGCACTCACACATCCAAATTTTATTGGCACCACCCTTACACACACTACGCCCATAGCCGTCGTGTTTTCATACATTTTGTTTAGTACTGCGCCACGGCGGTGCGCCGACAGGTCGTTACGTGATTTCGCGCGCAATTATTTTTTCGAACGTAAGTATTGTTTGTTTTCAACGTAATTTTATTGTTTTATGAATACAACATACTAAAACTAGTATATTTGTTTATGCAAATAACTTATTTATGTTGCTAATGTATGTTTTCAATACCATTTAGTTGTAACACATTGTAAACTAATATTTTTGCAGATGGCTTCTCGCGATTCATATGAAAAAGAACAAAAGCGGATTCAGGACCTATTTGACGCTGCTTTGACTTCTGAATCGAGTCACGACCCCTTCGAAGATGATGGAGAATTCGGATCCGATGCCGATTTTCAACCATCTGGTGAAGTATCTTCGAGTTCCGAGGATGAAGCTCAGGCATCACAAACGAGACACAAAAAACATAGAACAGCTGCAGTATCCTCTGGTGAGTCTACATCCTCTTTATCTAGTGATACAGATGACCATGATGAACTTAGTAATCACGTTATACAAAGTTCTGAGATCCCTGTAAACCAAGAACCTGCTCCATTGGTACCTGGTGTGTTTGTAAATGACGAAGAGAACACTAATGTGGATCAAGTCACCTCTGATCCACCGAACCCTACCAATACGAGTCCTAGGGTATCAGACATACCTCTTGCAGATGAATCATGGTCTCACACAATTGCCGAAATACCAGATTTCAATTTTGATAGCTCTCAATGTGGTATAACCGTAAATGTTGATGACATGAACGGAGTTCTTGATTTTTTCTACCTTGCATTTCCGCAAAATTATATAGAATACCTGGTAAACTGTACTAATAGTTATGGGAATGCTTTATGCAATAGTAATAGACCTCACACCAGACATAGCCGCAAAATGGCATACCGTGAAGTCACTTCTGAAGAGATTATGAAATTTCTTGGACTTAGCCTACTCAAAGGTCATATAAAATGTCCTAAACAAAGAAACCTTTTTTCATTATCCGATCCACTATATTATCACCCCATATTTAGTTTCATAATGTCAGGACGAAGATATGAGCAAATCCTATGCTGTCTCTATGCATCGGAATTGGAAGCCAAAGGAGAAAATAAGGTAGTAAAATTTATTGATATGATGACTCTAAACTTTCGTAAAATTTACAATGCTGGAAAAGAACTATCATTGGATGAGTCGCTTCTACTGTTTCGAGGTCGTTTGCAATTTCGTCAATACATCAAGTCGAAAAAGGCTCGCTATGGCATCAAATTTTATGAACTCACCACATCTGATGGCTATGTGCTAAATATGAAAATGTATTCAGGTAAAGAAGCACCTGAGCAAGACTTGGGTCAAAATGGGTCTAAGACAGAAAAACTCGTATTGCGATTAATGCGTCCGTATTTGCTACATGGTCATCATCTTTTTATGGATAACTACTATAATTCTGTGAATTTATCACAGAAACTGATTGATTTGAAGACCCACTGCACTGGAACCTTGCGGGCAAATCGTAGAGAAAATCCTGTATATATTGTAAAGAAAAAGCTGAAGAGAGGTGAGCACGTATGGGCACGTAAGAATAAAGTTTACGTTTCAAAGTGGAAAGATAAACGTCCAGTAATGATGATTACCACTGGCCAACATCCTTCGATTGTGGAAGTGAGTAACAGATTTGGGAAGAGAAGACAGAAACCCGCAGAAGTGGAACTTTATAACAGGTACATGTCTGGCATTGATAGGTCCGATCAAATGATATCTTATTACTCGTGCCCCCGAAAAACTATAAGATGGTACAAAAAGGTGTTGTTTCACTTGCTAGATATTGCGGTATGGAATGCTTACTTTCTATATAAAAAATATAAGAAAAACAACGCCTCTTCGTATCATTATATTAACTATCGAGAAGAACTGATCAAGGTGATGATTGGGATTCATGATCGAAATATCAAAGCAAAAGACATGGTCAATCAAAGCAGCATTTATGATAACAGACGATTCCGACCAAGCACATCATCTGCTCCACAGGCAGTCAATATTTCTGGTACCGAAAATATTACCACTGGTCATTGGCCAGAACAAATTTTATCTAGACCTGGTACAACAAAAAAGTTTGCTTTCCTAAAGTGCAAAGTTTGTACTAAAAAAAATATTCGAAAGGAAACGAGCTATCGCTGTAAAGGATGCCCCGATAAACCCCCATTGTGTCCATCATGTTTTGAATCTTACCATAATAGTATTGACAATAATGAATAATTACACTGATTTTTAGATTATGAAACTGATTGTGATATCACGTTCCTTACGTACAAAATGTAAGACTGATTTAAATATAATTATGTTGATTTTTGAGAAGATTTAATTACATTTAGTTTATAAAAATTGTATGTCATTGTAATAACTGTGATTGTTTTGATATTTTTAATAAATAAAACTTAATTTTGACTGATTAAAGCTTTGTTTTATTTTTTACTATCACATAGACATTGACGCCTGAGGGCGTAAGTGCACAAAACATTTACTAAGGGCATATAAAATATGACACTACGGATATAGACGTTTACGCCTCAGAACGTACTGTCATATATCTACAAAAATACATATCATAAGTGACAGAACGCCTTATGACGTTCACGTCTATATCCGTTCTGTCATATCATGTGTTATTATAATAGTTGCGCTGTGACGCTACGCCTATGGGCAATGTATGAAAAATAGTACTGTCTCAGCAACCATAACATGTGAGAGAGTACTGTCCGTCAACGTGTTAATGACAATCACAACTCATTTAGGTGTAAAGTTCTTATCAATATAAATTTATTAAGCACAAACACGAGGCAGCTGATGTGAATCGTTTAGGAGATCCCTCGGCTGTCTCCCGGCTCCATCATCAACTCCGAACTTTACTAAATTGTAGTGCGTTAAAACACTTAATGAAAAAAACATAGAAATGCCCTAGGCGCCCCTATGATTTTTTAAATTTCTCCTAGGTTTCCTTAGTCTTCCATCATCAGACCCTAATTTCCTTAACATGAGACTACCTTGAAGATATAATCTTTCTAATTAAAAAAAAAAAAACATGTGGCACTCGGGAACTGCCGCGGTAAAGCTATTGCATAGCATTTTTTATCAACTTATGCAATAGGATATTTGACTAAAAAAACCTAATTAGTCCGTCAGTCAGATTTCCAAAAAATACTCATCATCATCATTTCAGCCGAAAGACGTCCACTGCTGGATATAGGCCTCCCCCAAGGTTCTCCACGACGACCGGTCCTGCGCCTCCCGCATCCAGCGGTTTCCCGCGACCTTCACCAGGTCGTCGGTCCACCTTGTCGGGGGCCTACCCAAAAAATACTAGACACATATTTTTTTCTTTTTTCATATAAACAAAAAATGAAGACGACACAGTGCTTTGAAAACTCGTGTGACGTCATTGCACGTTACAGTTTTTAGCGGCCAGTGACGTCACCAACCATCACTCCTGATCTTTGATGCCTATTATATTTGTCAATTTTTATTGATTTGATAAAACAAAATATACGAAATGTAAAACGTATAGAATAAACCTATCCAATATTTTTCTATAATCTGAATGACGGACTAATTAGTTTTTTTAGTCAAATACCTTATTATTTATATTATAGTAAAGTTATCCGCAAACAAACATAAAAAACGTATAACCTCCTCCCTTTTGCAATCGGTTAAAAAAACGAACACCAAAATGAACATCAATAACAGAGACACTTTATGATAGTATTATACTCTATGCGACATGCGGTGCGTGAGCGAGCAAGCAGATGCTTTCTCGCTCACGCGCCGACCGCTATGCTAGCGGACCGCGCGATGACGAACGACACGGGTTCCCCCTTCGAGAGCTTGTGGCATACTGAATCTCAATAGCTCGGGCAAGAGAAATACGCGGGAATACGCTTAGATTGTTGAATAAAATTTTTGTTTTGGTCGTTTTAAAAAAATATTTCTACAATAATGTTCGTCATGAAATTGCCTATCCATTAGTGTAAGAACGCAATCTAAATAATGCTTACTTTTCGAGGAGATGCACGTTTTTGATAATTATTTCTCTTGTCAGAGGTTTCGTTGTGAAGGAATTATTTAAACATTATGCTTAGTAAAAAAAAAAACTACAATTTTGGAGCCAAGATTATGGAGAAAATTTATGTATTTTTAATAAGTTGATATTTCTTTTGGATAAAGAGTAGATAGCTCCGAAAAACTACATAAAAACGGCCTGCGGTGTGTTTTTCCTCTGGAGCCGCCTTAAGTAAAACAGACCTATACGCATACTTTCACTTGTAACAGCCAAGTTTGGTGATTGACGTATATTTCGATTTTGGGTTCCAACTTAAATAACTTAGAAGAAGTTCATATAACTGGGGTTCTTTGTGTTGGGTTAGTAGGAGAGTTGACAATCAAATATACCTATGTTTATATTTTTCTTTCATAGTTCTTTTAATGTAATTTTATCTGGTAATGAAATAAAAAAGCGACTAAATTGGATTAACAAGTAATCTTATGAAAGCCCCGAAAGTAATTATTTTCAGGAATCTCAGCGGCCTCACGTCCCCATCCGCCGCAGGAGACGCTCTAGTCGGGAGACCATATTGAACTCCTGGCCATCGTACGCGTGGGCTTGCGGGTGGCGAGCACTGGGCAGCTCGCTGCTCTGTAAGGCCCGAATCGACGAACGGCAGCAGCGGCGCGTTGTGTTCCACGCGCACCTCTAAGAGATGTCAGCAATTTGTGACGCTCTCCACGAAATTAACCCCTTCCCGCATAGCTACCCAATTATGGGTACTTATGTTTAAAGGTTTAGAAAAAGAAAAATATTTTATTTTACCCTTTATCGTATAGCAAGATAGATCAGGCAATGTCCAAGCTTCAATAAAAATACATATGCTGCCCACTAGTGTACCGCGTAACAAAACTATATCTCGTCAAATTCAGTCGGTGGCAGTTTAAAATTTTCGTTTAGGTAATGTGTGCTTTTGAAAATTAATTTTGTGAACGATTGTACGTTTTTCATTCGATTTTCATTTTTTTCGCTCAGAAGACTTATCATAGGTCTCAAAATACTGATAACATGTAAGTAAACAGTAATATCTTTGCGACAATCAAGTCAAATCTTAGCATGATATGGAATATTATGCAGTAACGGTAATTTATTATCCATTTTTGGCATTCTATGCATTAGTAGTTATTTTAGCATTCAGCCAGATGTGGCAGTTTATGCAGTGAATCATTATTTGTTTTTTTTTTTTTGAGAAAAATGGATCATTTACCAGCATACACACAGGACACAACAAAACTGTAAGATGTTTGGTTGCTCGGGCAAATCCTAGATACATACCCACAGGATCAACAAAACTGTAAGATGTATGGTTGCTCGGGCAAACCCTAGGTACGTACACACAGGATCAACAAAACTGTAAGATGTATGGTTGCTCGGGCAAACCCTAGGTACATACACACAGGATCAACAAAACTGTAAAATGAATGGTTGCTCGGGCAAACCCTAGGTACATACATACAGGATCAACAAAACAGTAAGATGTATGGTTGTTCGGGCAAACCCTAGGTACATACCCACAGGATCAACAAAACTGTAAGATGTATGGTTGCTCGGGCAAACCCTAGGTACATACACACAGGATCAACAAAACTGTAAGATGTATGGTTGCTCGGGCAAACCCTAGGTACATACACACAGGATCAACAAAACTGTAAGATGTATGGTTGCTCGAGCAAACCCTAGGTACATACATACAGGAGCAACAAAACAGTAAGATGTATGGTTGCTCGGGCAAACCCTAGGTACATACCTAAGGTTTGGTTAGGGCGAGGGACATGGGAAGTCCCGCCCCTATTGTTGGACCCCAGGCGGTGCGCGCAGTTTCGGCGCGCGCCTCTGAGGCGATGCAGGGGTTTAACACCCCACTACCCCGTGCAGGAGACGAGGCCCGGACAGACCGGGCCAGCACGAGAGTGTGGGGCCGTGGAAGAATTTAGACTCCCACGGCCCCACGCGCGCTCGTGATAGAAGGAGCACCGGGGTGGTTTTAGTCAGTAAAAGTCTGACAGACCCCATCGCCCATCCCAGGGCGGCGGACATCCTATGAGGATTTCCACCCCGAAAAAAAAAGGTGGTAGGTGAATAATTTTTATTCAAGACTGTCTCAATACCTGATGATTACTTTTTCAATTATTGAAATCGGACATTCCATTCAAAAGGTATCATGAAATGAAAATAAAAATACATGCCGGCGGCGGCCGCCACGCAGCGCACCGAGTAACTAACTCGACGAGAGGGCCAGTGCGGGAGAAGGTATGGAGTGATTAAAGAGGAAGGTTTATATGTGTAATAACATCCATCAAATTGTGGAGAAATACTATTATTTTTGAGGTTTCTAATGTGATGTCGTAAATAATTACATTTTTTCCGCGTTTACAGTGAAACGCAGACTGAACCTTACGAGATTTATCAAAATAATGTACTAAATATTGTACACATTGAACAGGTCTACAAAAAAGTCCGCGATGGTATATCTCTTATGGATATAAGTACCACAATATATATTTTTTTCATTTACTTTTTACGACGTATACCGGCTAATTTTCGAAGCAATTTTAACCAACACAGCATTAATCCTTATTCAATTTAATACCTTAGGGACACAGTGTGACGTTCTCGGCGGTTTTTTATACAACGTTCAAAGTGTTTCTGAAGTGTATTTAGTATCAGCATGTCAGTGTGTAAAATTAGAGGTTGCCCGGGTTTTACTCCCTGACAAAAAAAAAGAGAAAAGTAGAGGTTCGGCTAATCGGGTGTGAAAATAAAAAAAAATGATAGTTTGTTGGACTACTATGTTTTAATTACAAGCTTTTATATGTAACAACAGGAAACTATCTTTAACTCTTATTAAATGTAAATAAACAATATAGCTTTATTGTTAACCTCAATAAGGTTGGGTCAATCCTAGCGGCTCCAAGAGTGGTCTGTTGGAGCGTCCAGGGTTCACGCGCAACAGTAGCCTAGCAGATTGCCCACTAACTCTAGCTCAGCTTACTCAGGCTGTGGATTTCATCCACTATGACTACAGAATTATACAAATCCAAAAATGGGGAAAATTATATATCAGAAAAGGTCACAAAAGGTCACCACCGGTAATATAATAGTAAATGAGTTTTCTACGGGTACAAGAATGTTATTTAAATTGAGATAAGAGGGTACTTGCGACACATCCTTGGAAGTTCCTGGCCTTCTTTGTCCTTGAAACCATGTGTCCTGCCTCTCCAAACCAACGGGGTTGAAGGTAGAAGAATATGACAAAAATAAAAAAGACACGCCCAGGTGGCGCTCCAATAGAAAAATTCTCCGCCTGGGAGACCCAGCCACATGCACAGGATTGCTTGGGCCTAGTGCTGCTTGCTGGCTGGTCCACACGGCCGCGATTGTCCCAAAATCAGCACACCGTGTCAGAAGCCTTTATTTTCTTTAAGCCCGTCCAGGCCGTCTGCCCGACGCCCTGCCGGTCAGATCTATCGACATCGAAAAGCCTTTTTTCCGATCGCTACGTGACTCCACAGGTATTTTCGCCTCCTTCTTCTTTTGCTGTCAAGAATCTCTCTCGGTGCCAAACACCCGAAACCAAATTACCCCTTTGAACGTTGGGAGATTTCCCCGCTTACAAGATTCCAATCTGCAGAAATCCAATGAAAATATAACTTGGTCTACAAAAATCCCTTAATGAAAAAATACGACAATTCATTTTCACAATGAAAGCAGCGACCATTACGTTGTTGATATACAAAAAAAAACCATGCAATGCAAACATTACAAAACAATACTCCTCACAAACTTGGGAATTTGACAAAAAACTGTCACACTGAAACGTCAAAACGACAATAAATGTCACAGATAAAACAAATAGTAATAGACAATTAGTATCAATAACCATAGACCACAAAAAGGTGCGTTTCCCTATGCTTAGTAAAGGCAAAAAATAATAAATAAAATAAGAAATAATCACAACGTTACAATACCTCCCCTCCTAGGAAAAGGTTCGACCAAGGAGAGCCGCTCGCTGCCCTCAGCGAACTAAATAAACGAAGTTAATGGGTAATTAATGATAAGTATTGGTCATAACAATGAGTAGTCCAACCAAAAAAAAAACAAAACAGAACAAAACAAAACCCTGAGCTTGTTTGATCAAGGAAGAAACCATTTAAAAAAAACACTAAACCCAACACCAAGCTTCCTTCCTCGGCCCATATCCCTCGATCGCCTCTTACGATCTGCACGGAAAGAGATGCAGCTGACACATTCTAAGATTTTCTTTTGTCCCCAGGCCAGCATGGGGAAACAATTTCTCATTAGGGCAATAATCCCATGAGGAAAACTAAAAAAAATTTTTAGTACAAATTAAAAAAAAAATTCGGCAAAGCGAAACAAAAAAAACGTCGCATATACTCTCTCGAATACGCGTGCATGTGTTTCGAGCAGCACGACCTCCACCTGGTTTCAAGGACAATCCGGAAATTCAAAATGTGGTAAGGGAAAAAAAAAAACGTTGACGGAACCAAAATTAAAAAAAAAATCGAACGCGTTCTTTCGATCCACTGATACAGTGATAACAACAATTCAGTAATACTGAAAATACAATATATCTTGATCCTACGTAAAACCCCAAATAAATAAAACAACCCGGATCCGGTAATAAAAAACGTAGGAAACAAGACTGGTTCCTCAACAACCATACTCATGATATGTTAGACAGACAGCCATACGTTCCACGCGAATCCTCTCTTTTATTAACATTCATATATCCTTATATCCTTCGTCTTTATTAACACTAAGCGCTTAGTGAATTTACCTTTCATTCCTTCATTCTTCCTTCATCATTCATACAGAGTAATGAGTCGGAATAAAACCATTCAATACACCTACCAAAACGGCGTTTAAATGTCAACCATTTAAACTCCACAACGTATGCAGTCATCTCCGTGAACAACCGGCGGTTCGTAAACCGTGGCGGCACGACGAGCTCGCGAGATAACGGCGGGTCGTGCGTCCACGGAATACAGACACACAGCTGTATCACTTCGACACTACAATGCGGCTGCTGTCAGATCATCAAAACGCTGAAAAAAAACTAGTGACTCTTCAAGTCTTTAATATGCCATGACCCAATGGGATGGCCATCTAATCTTTCCAATTCGTAAACTAAGGGCGACAAAACGGCCTTTATCCTGCACTTCTCGTACTTGGGTGCTAACTTAGCCATTTTAAACTTAGCTGCATCACTTTGCGTATAGCAGCGCTTCCAAACAATATCCCCTACTGAAAACTTAGCCGGTTTACGGCGTAAATTATAATATTTAGAATTAGCCTCATGTGCCCTTAACAAATGCAACCTAACCTGACCAAAAATGTCCTTCAAACAACCTAATTCCCCAGCGTATTCGTCGCGAGGCATGGCCACTTCATACCCCGCCTCAGTATCTCTGTAGAAGGACCCGTTTACGACCGGTTCCCTACCATGTACTAAAAAGAAAGGAGAAAACCCAGTGGACTCATTTACTGCACTGTTTATAGCAAACTGAATACGGTGCAGTTGCTCATCCCAGTTCCTATGGTTTTCTTCCACGTAGGAAGCTACGGCCGTCATAACAGTCTTGTTATACCGTTCTACCAGATTAACCTGCGGCGTATAACGTGGGCAATAATGTACTTTGGGAATGTTGTAACGTTTCAGTAGATTCCGGAATTCCGATCCCGTGAATTGCACTCCGTTATCTGCAATTACGGTTTCAGGGACACCGTGAGCTAAAATAACATCCCGTTCAAAATGTTTGGCCACAAGAGCACTGGTTGCACGACGCAATGGAAACAATAAGGTATACTTTGAAAAGCAACATGTTACGACTAACAAAAACGTAAATCCTGCTCGGGAACGTGGTAAAGGACCTACCAAATCTATGGACACTACCTGGAAAGGTCTATGGCAAACCTTTGGTTGACCCATTAAGCCTGGTGTAGCCTTTGTAGAATGTTTATAGGCGGCACAGACGTCACAATTTTTAATGAACTCCACGACATCCTTATGCATGCCTGGCCAAAAATACGTTAAGCACAGCCGTCTGTGCGTCTTAAACACCCCCAAGTGCGCGGCAGTAGCTTCACAATGGTTTGCCCTAATAACTTCCAGCCGATCACCCTTCTTTACCACTTCCTTCCAATCAAACTCACCCAGTAAATTATACTTGCTCTTGCAGTAACGATAGAGCTTCCCGTCCTTGACACAGAAATTAGGAAAGTTTTTAGGAAAGGCTTTACAACTATTAAAGGTCCTGTCATACCATTCATCTTTCTCTATGTTGTCGGAATCATTCACCGCTTCTAGTTTCATAAGCCTGGACAATGCATCCGGAACGACGTTGTCAGAGCCCTTCCTGTGCTCAATTTCAAACTCAAATTGAGACAGTCGGCAACCCCAACGAGCAAGTCTTCCAGTTGGATTCTCCAAGTTCATGAACCACTTCAGCGATGAGTGATCCGTCACCACCTTGAAAGGTCGGGAACCTAAATAGGCTTGAAATTTCTCTACCGCAAAAATAACCGCCAGTGCCTCCCGTTCGGTAGCACTATAATTCCGTTCCGCTTTGTTAAGCGAACGGCTAACATATGCAATCGGGTGTTCGTACCCGTCTATTGTTTGGGACAACATACCACCTAAACCATACGCTGAAGCGTCACAATGAACCGTGAACGGTTTGTCAAAATCAGGGACAGCTAGGACTGGGGCGTTAACCAAGGCGTTCTTTAATGTAATAAAGGCGGTCTCGGCTTCCTCTGACCACTGGAAAGGTGGTGCCTTTTTACCCTTTGCTGTCAACCTGTTTAAAGGAGCTGCGATTGTTGAAAAATTTCTTATGAAACGACGGTACCACGAGCATGTACCCAAAATACTTTTACATCCCGCGCAGTTGTTGGAGTGGGAAAATTCAAAATGGCCGATACCTTTTCAGGATCAGTACGCAACCCGAACTCGTCTACGACGTAACCAAGGTACTTTAGCGACTGTCGAAAGAATTTAGACTTGCTGAAATTTATAGTGAGGTTGGCCATTTTCAGTTTGTCCAACACTCGTTTTAACAGAACCATGTGCGTGTTAAAATCTGAACTACATATTACTATGTCATCGATAAAACAGAATACCATGCCATTTACAATATCGCTCGTTAAGTTATGGTCGAACAATCGATCCATAAGGCGCTGCTGACGAGCAGGCGCGCCACAAAGTCCGAATGGCATAACCTTGAATTTGAACAACCCTCTGCCAGGAATTGTGAAGCTAGTCCTCTCTTGCGAGTCTTTACTCAGTGGAATTTGCCAAAAAGATGAAGATAAATCGATGGAAGACAGGTATTTGGCCTCCTTTAGGCTGTCAAGAATCTGGGGTATGTATGGAATTGAATAAGAATCCCCTTTGGTTACCGAATTCAACTTCCTACAATCTAAACAAAACCGCCAATCTCCGTTTGATTTCTTGACAAGCAAGGCTGGATTGTTCCACGGACTCTCACTAGGAGTAACTACATCTCATGCTAACATTCTATCCAGTTCCTGGCTTAAGAATGCTCTCTTTTCCGGCGAGAGAGGATATTGTTTCGTTTTAATTGGTGGTGCATCACCAGTATCGATGACATGTTCGATCAGGGTAGTCCTACCTAAACCCTTTTCTTCAAAAGAAACATTCTTAAATTGTTCAACCATCGCATCAGCTAACTCCTTTTGTGCCACTGTTAAATGTTCATACGATTGAATTGTACTAATGCGGTCTGAATTTACTGAGTGTTTAAAGTAATCTACCGGTGAAACTCTGTAGTCAATGTTGTCAAATATTTCTGGTGCTAGACAAAAGGCATGCCAAAAATCTACCCCTAATATAACATGAGAAACTATGTTGGGTATTACAAAAAACTTAATAACATGTGTAATATTATTAAAAGTAACCGGAACAAAAATAAACCCTATCGTCTGTACCTCTACACCATTTGCAACATGACATTTTGTACCATTATTATTCTCTTGAAAGTCAAAACCAAACTTGACAAAATCTAAGTGTGAATTATTTCCCAAAATTGAAATGGCTGCACCTGAGTCCAATAATCCAAAGATCTCAAAATCATTTACTTGAAATTTTAGATGAGGTCTAATATCATTTTTACCAGGAGCAAACAGAACCGTGGCAATGGAACCAAAATTATAAAATTTAGACCTAGAATCATTATTTAAATTGCCGCGATTCAACCTTACAAGTTTTTTGAATTTTTATTAGACACTTTGTCAGATTTCTTTACATTTTTGTAGTTAGTACAGTGTTTCCGCAAAACACCTACTTTCCCACAGCCAAAACACTTTACAGCACCCCCTTCCGGCACGCCGTTGCACTTTGAAAAGTTGTGGTCAGTTTTTCCACATTTGAAACAAATGGGCTTTGCGGTTTTCCTAAACTGCCTACCCTTGCTATAAGTGTCAGCACACGGACAACCGGCCGACCCGGCCGCGTTTGTCGTCGAGGCAGCCACCGCCTGAACAGGCTTATGAGACTTGCCTTTGTAAGCGAAGTCCGTGCCAAGCATACTAGAGCTGGGCCTCGACGGCTCCACAAACAGATCAGCCCGCTGACGCGCGGCTTCCAACTTCCGGCACTGTTCTTTAAGTTGGGCGATTGAAGTTACCTGCACTAACGCTAGCTGTTGTGAAAATTGAGGCCTAATATTATGTAACAAAATCTCTAATTTACTGTCCTCGCTCAGTGGGTTTTTGAGACGAGCAAACATACATGTCATGATTGAAAAATAAATATGGACTGGTTCGTCCGCTCCCTGTGTACGAGATCTAATTTCCCCAAGCAACCTATAATCATGGTCCACTGGGCCAAACTCCTCCAATAAAATCTCCTTAAGCTGAGACCAACAAAAAACTTGATCCCTGATACCCCTGTACCAAAGCAAAGCTTGCTCCGTAAATAATTGAGCAGCAGAATTAAACAACTTAATATCCGAGACACCATAGGACCGTTGCAACTCATCGACCCGTTCCAAGAAAGACCGTGGGTCAGTAATGCCGTTGAACTTTAAGTTCCACTTCGAAACATTTTTATCACCGGAGCATTCTACAGATATTTCCTTAGGAGCAAAGAAAGGGTTGACTTCATGAGGAGCAGGAGTACTAGCTACCTCCACCTTCCCCAGGAGCACCTCCAGCTTGTCGCTAAGCTCTGTCTTTATAGTCAGGATAGCGGGATCATCAGACTGAATTCTGATGATCCTATGGTACAAGTGGCTGCCCAAAGCTCGGCTTCGGTTCTGCGAGTACCTGTCCTTCAACCTAGTGTACCTGTCAACAGCCACACCAAGTTCCTTCAGCTTTTCCTGAATAATTCTAAGTTCTGATTCCGGTGTAAATTCAGTTTCCAAAACTGCCTCTGCAGGACATTCTAACAATAAGCCACGAAGTTGTTTGCGCAGGGCTTCCACAGTACTAGCAGGAGTCTCAGAACGAATAGAAACCTCATATATAAGCTCATCCTTCAAGAGGGAGTGAAATTGTATATTGCGGTCCATGTTGATGTGAAAAGTTACTATTTGTAGCTAAAAATGTGTAAAAAGGAAATCAAACAGACTCTAAAACGCGAATTAACAGTGGTGACTTACAGTTATTTACTTAAATTTGCTTAAATTTGCTTAAATTTACTTAAATTCTTGAATGAAGTTATGAAATTGACACAATGTAAGGTATTGCTAAAAAAAATAAAAAATGTAAAATCTCCAAAATTTCTACAAAATTATGCTTAGGCACACGCAGGCACAGTATTTATATCAATTACAATCACTAAAAAGTGGTACTCAGTACAGCAATACACCAAAATAATTCAAAATAAGTTTTTACAGTGTGATCCCGCAGATAAAATTTGTCAAAGTTAAATTTCACTAAAATTCCATAAAATATTTGGAAAAACCACAATAAATTGGCACAGTCACATGTAAAATATTATAATCCTGCTTAAGGATGCAAAATAAATACAAATAAACACTAAAAATTTAAAAGCATGATGCAACATACCCTCAAACTGACATGTGATTGTTCAAGTTTCACTAAGTAAAATTATGTGAAATTTGAATAATAATTACAACAATGTTTTTTGGGAAGAAAAGGAATGCACTTATCACTGATTAATACTGATACAAGGCTAATTCACACTTATTAAATTAAAGTAATACTTCAAAATTTAAAGTTACAAGTTTTTTAGAAGAAAAAAAAATCTCCAGTGGTGACCTTTACCCAATCAGCCAAATTCCCCATGAAAATAAATATAAATTGGGCGCCATTTGTCAGTGTGTAAAATTAGAGGTTGCCCGGGTTTTACTCCCTGACAAAAAAAAGAGAAAAGTAGAGGTTCGGCTAATCGGGTGTGAAAATAAAAAATGATAGTTTGTTGGACTACTATGTTTTAATTACAAGCTTTTATATGTAACAACAGGAAACTATCTTTAACTCTTATTAAATGTAAATAAACAATATAGCTTTATTGTTAACCTCAATAAGGTTGGGTCAATCCTAGCGGCTCCAAGAGTGGTCTGTTGGAGCGTCCGGTTTCACGCGCAACAGTAGCCTAGCAGATTGCCCACTAACTCTAGCTCAGCTTACTCAGGCTGTGGATTTCATCCACTATGACTACAGAATTATACAAATCAAAAATGGGGAAAATTATATATCAGAAAAGGTCACAAAAGGTCACCACCGGTAATATAATAGTAAATGAGTTTTCTACGGGTACAAGAATGTTATTTAAATTGAGATAAGAGGGTACTTGCGACACATCCCTGGAAGTTCCTGGCCTTCTTTGTCCTTGAAGCCATGTGTCCTGCCTCTCCAAACCAACGGGGTTGAAGGTAGAAGAATATGACAAAAATAAAAAAAAAACACGCCCAGGCGGCGCTCCAATAGAAAAATTCTCCGCCTGGGAGACCCAGCCACATGCACAGGATTGCTTGGGCCTAGTGCTGCTTGCTGGCTGGTCCACACGGCCGCGATTGTCCCAAAATCAGCACACCGTGTCGGAAGCCTTTATTTTCTTTAAGCCCGTCCAGGCCGTCTGCCCGACGCCCTGCCGGTCAGATCTATCGACATCGAAAAGCCTTTTTTCCGATCGCTACGTGACTCCACAGGTATTTTCGCCTCCTTCTTCTTTTGCTGTCAAGAATCTCTCTCGGTGCCAAACACCCGAAACCAAATTACCCCTTTGAACGTTGGGAGATTTCCCCGCTTACAAGATTCCAATCTGCAGAAATCCAATGAAAATATAACTTGGTCTACAAAAATCCCTTAATGAAAAAATACGACAATTCATTTTCACAATGAAAGCAGCGACCATTACGTTGTTGATATACAAAAAAAAACCATGCAATGCAAACATTACAAAACAATACTCCTCACAAACTTGGGAATTTGACAAAAAACTGTCACACTGAAACGTCAAAACGACAATAAATGTCACAGATAAAACAAATAGTAATAGACAATTAGTATCAATAACCATAGACCACAAAAAGGTGCGTTTCCCTATGCTTAGTAAAGGCAAAAAATAATAAATAAAATAATAAATAAAATAAGAAATAATCACAACGTTACAGTCTCCGCGCTTGGACGTTTTTTTTTTTTTGGTGGATATGGATAGATTAGAACATATTTTTGTTTTGTTAGTAAATAGGACTTCGATAAAACTTCATATAGTTATGGCAATAGGAATTACTACCACACAAGAATTAATTTAGTAGGCAAGTAAGGTAAACGCATAATAACGAAGTAAAAAGAGTAAACTCTAGGTTCCAAGTTATTTTGGAGTATAACTAAATAATTTCGCTAGAGCTACACGTATTCTATTTCTCTTGATACAAGTAGGTTTCATTTTCGCTTTCATTGTCCACAAAGTTGAAAGGATAGTTACTTAAACAACCTGTACCATATGCGGTTCATGGGACAGGGAAAGGGTTAATATAACTAATCGAAATAGGGTAGGCATGTGTATAATAAACTCTTTAGGTCGCGTTATATAAGCGTAATGTTGAGAGAGAGAGATTTAATGGTTAATTAAGGCTAGATACGTGTGGTTAATCTACTATAGTAATAAGTTTATTTAACAATTGTGACACACTATTAGTAGCAATAGGTTTAATTTTGACAGTTCAACAACATTATTTGCTTTTTTTTGTCGTCATCCAAGATACCACAGTGTCTCAAGACTAAAGTCTTTGACCAGTGTGTGTTGCCAGTGATGACATACGGAACTGAAACGTGGTCGCTCACAATGGGCCTCATACGAAGGCTCAAGGTCACACAAAGGGCGATGGAAAGAGCTATGTTCGGACTTTCTCCGCGCGATCAAATCAGGAATGCTATCCGCAGAAGAACTAAAGTCACCGACATAGCTCTTCGATTCGCTGAAATTAAGTGGCGGTGGGCGGGGAATATTACTCGTAGCACCGATGGCTCATCAGCCATCGGTGCTACAAGTAATGCCATCGGGCAGTAAGGTTCTGGAGCAGCGGCCACGTACCGGAAGAGCCAGCGTAGGGAGGCGCCCAACAAGGTTGACCGATGACCTAGTGAATGTCGCGGTAAGCCGATGGATGCGGGCAGCACAAGACCGGTCATTGTGGAAAGCCTTGGCAGAGGCCTTTGTCCAGCAGTGGACCTCTATAGGCCGAAGAAGAAGATGAATGATTAGATCTTCAAAATAATTCAGATTAAAATAGTTGATGTGATACGCAGTTACGGTACTGCAATACTTACCTGAAACCTCGAATCGAACGGAAGAACGAACGGCATGTAGTAGGTATTTGTACGCCTTTCAAGGCAACACATGTGTAACGTATTTTTTTTTCAAAACCATCTGATAACCCCTTTGTGTATAAGTAAATAAATTTTAAATTTGCATCGTAGATAGAACACATGTATGTAGAATTAGATTAGCAATAACCTTTAAAATTATTCTGACTGAGATATACACGTAACGTGTTACGGAATTAGGAAGCTGTAATACTTACCTGAAACTTGAATCAGCATCGGTCATTCTATCAGTGGAAGTTCTCTTTACTTGGCATCTAAGCACAATCTAAGATAGATTACACATACCGACATACACAAGGTCTCACTCTGTCATATAACGACAAGAAAAGACTTTAGAGGGAGACAGTATTTATTAAGTATACAGAAAAGACAAGATGGAAGTATAAAAATGAATAATGTAGATGAATGATTGATGGGTGATGGTGAAGGGCGGCCCCTGGTGGACCGGCGGCAGTTACGGAGAAGCGGCCCGGGCGGACCGGCGACAGCAACAGACGAGCGGCCCTGGCGGACCGGCGACAGCAACAGACGAGCGGCCCTGGTGGACCGGCGACAGCAACGGACGAGCGGCCCTGGTGGACCGGCGACAGCAACGGACGAGCGGCCCTGGTGGACCGGTGACAGCAACGGACGAGCGGCCCTGGTGGACCGGCGACAGCAACGGACGAGCGGCCCTGGTGGACCGGCGACAGCAACGGACGAGCGGCCCTGGTGGACCGGCGGCAGTTGCAGAGGAGCGGCCCTGGTGGACCGGCGGCAGCTACGGAGGAGCGGCCCTGGTGGACCGGCGGCAGCTACGGAGGAGCGGCCCTGGTGGACCGGCGGCAGCTACGGAGGAGCGGCCCTGGTGGACCGGCGTCAGCTACAGAAGAACGGCCCTGGTAGACCGGCGGCAGCTACAGAAGAACGGCCCTGGTAGACCGGCGGCAGCTACAGAAGAGGGACTGCCCCGGCGTCACAAGGCCGGCAGCAGTCGAGGGCTCCGGCGGCAAATGGCCAGGCAGCTCCAGGCGCACCAGTTATATAGAGACTGGCACAGCAGGAAACACCCTAGAAGGGCTCTCGAGGCAGCGTTTACTGGAGACCTACTTTTAAGAGGCTTGTTTGGAAGCCAGAGCTCGACTGCCCACTGCTCTGCGATGATTTCTAAAGAAACCTCGGAGAACGGTTGGAGGTCGAAATTTAAAATATTCGAAAATATGGACGAGGAACGGTAAATAATTTTACCATAAAAGAGTTCGAATAACAATTATGAAATAAAAATAGCAGACCAACAAGAATTTTGATGAGAAGGTTGTCATAGATACATCATCAACAATGTTGTCAAAAAAATGTCAAAATAATGAAAATGTTCTGTAACAATGTAAATATAAATGGTATTAAATTAAAAAGTGCTGTGTTTGATAGGAAAAAGTGATACAGTCCTGCATAGGTACGGCTTCCTACGCTAAGGGGTCAATAAGTCGCCGAAACTTAGGCGTAAAGTTGAGGACTGAGTCTGTAAACAGAAAAATGAGTCCTGGTGTAGTGGAATATGATCAAAACAGAGCCTCATAATAATGGAAAGCATATTATGGACCGTGGAAATGAATGATACATATATAAGTATGAATATGAGTATAAATAATAAGTGTAAGTATATCTGAATATGTACATAACATTACATTTTCCCCCCGACCCTGGAAAAATTTTCAACTGTAGAAAATTTTCTAATAAGGTTTCAAGTAGGGACTGTAAAACAACACTTTACACATTCATCCATCTCCATTCACCCATTCATACCACCTATCTCTTTCAAGCAATCTTCTTCATACAGGCATGGGTGGAGTTCACAGTTGATGACTGCCACTCATAGAAGTGTGTTTTAGAATGACGACAAGGCTTATTTTTGGAGTTGTCAGCCGCTCCAGACTGGAAGGAAAAAAAGGAAACATTAGATAAAGTAGAAATTTAAGCTCCTAGAAGAGCGAAAGAGTTAGCATTTGGTTTAGGCTTATTTTAGGAGTAACCAACCGCTCCTGCATAGGCTTATTTCATGAGTTGCAATCCGCTCCATAGGGTAGAAGAGTGAGACTGAAGAGTAGGGTCGAGCAAATGTAATGTAATGTTTGTGTAGTGAGTGATGTTTATATATAATATAAAAAATAAATAAGATGTGCAGCTGTAAACAAAAGAAATAAGTAATATTTACATAAATAATTAGTAGGTGATTGAACTACCAGAGTCAAGTAATCCAGTCAAAGATAAATTGTAAACTTTGATGTTAACAAAAGGTCGTTTAAAATCCTTTTCATTAGAGTATAGAGTTGAAGAGATTTTATAGCATGAAAAGAAATTCTTAAGAGTTTTAATCAAATCGTTCCAATCGTTGGCATCAAAGTTTGTTTTACTTTTCAAGTCAGTCGTTAGTTTTGAACTAGAGTTAGGTTTAGGTGAACAATTAGGACAGTCTGGGGTTTTAAAACCTTTAAGACCACATTTAAAACAAATTAGAAAGTGACGTTGAGTACAAGTATTTAAGGTATGACCATGCATACGACAACGAACGCAAAATGAATTTTCTTGTGAGTTAGCTTGTTTTAGACTGTTTACTTGTTTGGGAGGGTTTTTGTAAAATCTATTTGTGTATGAAGGAGGTTTTGGGTCAGAAGTAGAAAATTCCGAAGAAGTTGGATGAATTTGTTTATAAGCAAATTCTGAAATAAGGGGATTTTGTTGGTTATTTGGTTCTTTAAAATGTTTGTCTCGATCTAAGAATTTTTCATAATTTTGGCATGTAGCCAAGAGTGCATCAATAGAGTTAATATCTTTTAGTGCCACGAATACTGAGTAACATGGTCTTATATTTCTTAGAATGATTTCTAACTGTTCCGTTTCAGACAATTTTTTAGCCAGACGAGAGAACATTCCCGACATAATTGAGATATAAATTATGATTGGTTCATCACGACCTTGGGTACGACTTTTGATGGCCTCCAATAATTTAAAATCATAGTCAAAACCGCCAAAATCTTTAATTAGAGACAAAGAAATTTCATCCCATGTTAGGTCTGGATTTTGATTTATTTTAAATCTAAACCAATGTAGGGCACTGTCTGTAAAAATATCATACGCCTGAGTAATTAACAAATTTTTGGGTATATTCCGCACAAGACAATATTCGTCAAGTTTTTGTAAAAACGATCTAGGGCAAGATTTTCCATTAAACGTATATCGTTTCAGATCTTTGAATAAATTATGATTTGGAGAAGTTAAAATAGGAGAGGAAAGAGGAGCTGTGAAAGGAGGGTAAATAGGTGGAGTAGAGGGAGCAGTGAGACGAGGAGAAATAGGAGGAGGAGAGGGAGTGGCGAGAGGAGTATGAATAGGAGGGGTAGAGGGAGCAGTGATATATAAATGAGGATTCATAGAGTTTAGATTTGAACAATAAATCTTGAAACTTCCTTCAAGTGTCTCAAATTTTGATTTTAAAGTGTCTAGATTAAGTTTATAGTCAGGGTTCAAGTCTGTGTCTATACGTTCCAACCTGTAAAATAAATGATTAATAAAAGATTCTATTAAGCGATGGTATTTGGAATTACCCTGTAATAGATTATCTATTTTAATATTTATATAACTCAGAGTACTATCTATCTGAGCTAACTCCTCCTCTATAGGAATGGGAGAAGTTAAAATATCTTCCGATGGTGTAGAAGGAGCTAGCAGAAGTATCTGCTTCTTTAACAATATAACTGTTTTTGCTGGTTCCTCCAGTCTAATTGTAACTTCATATTCAAGCTCGTTTTTATTTAAGAGTTCAAATTTGATTGAACGAGACATATTTATGTGTAAGTTAGAAAAAGATAGTTAAGTATGTAAAAGTATACCTTGTTTTCCTGTTAGGGAAAAAAAAGAAAATTAAGTTAGGTGTAGTAAGTATATATGAGTGAATGAGTTATGTGTGTGTTAAGAGAAAATGAAAGGGATAGAATAGCCAAAATATTTAACCAAAGAGCTGAGAATGTACGACACTAGACGAAGTGTTTCTTTTGAATTTAGGAAGTTAAGGGGGTGCAGGAAATTTTCGTTGGGCGCCAAACTGTCATATAACGACAAGAAAAGACTTTAGAGGGAGACAGTATTTATTAAATATACAGAAAAGACAAGATGGAAGTATAAAAATGAATAATGTAGATGAATGATTGATGGGTGATGGTGAAGGGCGGCCCCTGGTGGACCGGCGGCAGTTACGGAGGAGCGGCCCTGGCGGACCGGCGACAGCAACAGACGAGCGGCCCTGGCGGACCGGCGACAGCAACAGACGAGCGGCCCTGGCGGACCGGCGACAGCAACAGACGAGCGGCCCTGGTGGACCGGCGACAGCAACGGACGAGCGGCCCTGGTGGACCGGCGACAGCAACGGACGAGCGGCCCTGGTGGACCGGCGACAGCAACGGACGAGCGGCCCTGGTGGACCGGCGACAGCAACGGACGAGCGGCCCTGGTGGACCGGCGGCAGCTGCAGAGGAGCGGCCCTGGTGGACCGGCGGCAGCTGCAGAGGAGCGGCCCTGGTGGACCGGCGGCAGCTGCAGAGGAGCGGCCCTGGTGGACCGGCGGCAGCTGCAGAGGAGCGGCCCTGGTGGACCGGCGGCAGCTACGGAGGAGCGGCCCTGGTGGACCGGCGTCAGCTACAGAAGAACGGCCCTGGTAGACCGGCGGCAGCTACAGAAGAACGGCCCTGGTAGACCGGCGGCAGCTACAGAAGAGGGACTGCCCCGGCGTCACTAGGCCGGCAGCAGTCGAGGGCTCCGGCGGCAAAGGGCCAGGCAGCTCCAGGCGCACCAGTTATATAGAGACTGGCACAGCAGGAAACACCCTAGAAGGGCTCTCGAGGCAGCGTTTACTGGAGACCTACTTTTAAGAGGCTTGTTTGGAAGCCAGAGCTCGACTGACCACTGCTCTGCGATGATTTCTAAAGAAACCTCGGAGAACGGTTGGAGGTCGAAATTTAAAATATTCGAAAATATGGACGAGGAACGGTAAATAATTTTACCATAAAAGAGTTCGAATAACAATTATGAAATAAAAATAGCAGACCAACAAGAATTTTGATGAGAAGGTTGTCATAGATACATCATCAACAATGTTGTCAAAAAAATGTCAAAATAATGAAAATGTTCTGTAACAATGTAAATATAAATGGTATTAAATTAAAAAGTGCTGTGTTTGATAGGAAAAAGTGATACAGTCCTGCATAGGTACGGCTTCCTACGCTAAGGGGTCAATAAGTCGCCGAAACTTAGGCGTAAAGTTGAGGACTGAGTCTGTAAACAGAAAAATGAGTCCTGGTGTAGTGGAATATGATCAAAACAGAGCCTCATAATAATGGAAAGCATATTATGGACCGTGGAAATGAATGATACATATATAAGTATGAATATGAGTACAAATAATAAGTGTAAGTATATCTGAATATGTACATAACATTACAACTCACATACACTTACACAAGTATGTGTGAGTCTGAGACACTATGGATATAGGTATATCTATCTAAGTAATTATTTCTTTAGCTATTTTTTATTATTTAAATTCATTATTCTGTTTGTACCTACATACTCCGTTTTTACCATTTTATAGTTTGTCATTGAAAAGCGAAGCCTCCTAGCACAAGAATCTATATCACAAAGGAGATCCCTGTGATAGATTTACTGTAAAAGTTGCACAAGTGTCTGCAATTCTTTTTTTACACAGATCTAGGTACGTAATTCGTTTTGCACAAAGGTAGTGAAGTTCCAGTAACTTAGCAACTAATTGCCAATTACGGCACTCGATGCAGTGGGGTTCAACAGATAATATTTTTGTTGGGAGTAATAAAATGAAATCGAAAATTGTTATCAACGATATCTGATATTAAAGTTTTTAGTAAATTATTCTTTATTTTATAGCCTTACCTTATGGACTCCGATCTGGAATAAAAGTATCTATTCTATTCTATAGCCGTAGCAATTTCTGCCCAATGGGTAGTGGGTGAGTGAACAGTAGGTACCTATACCTAAAATTTATTTTTTATGTCTCTCGTTTATAGTTATTTATATTTACAGTCATATACATATTTTTATTTCACGGAGCGACGCGCGCTTTACCAATTGTAGGTACTAATACGTATACGCTACGAATGTGTCGAACCCGGAGGACCTTTCAGAAAAATCGAAAACTTCTACGACCAACTTCAGAAGCGTGGCGAATGAGCGTGGTCTTTCTCTTATTTAAAAATAGCGATAAAACCCCCTAAAAGAATTTTGCAGACCCATTTCGTTCTTAAGCTAAAAATATAAGTTGTTCAAGAATTATCACGAATCGTCTAGCGCGAAAATTCGACGAGTTTCAGCCATCAGAGCAGAGTTTTGAGGAGATACAGCTCCATATATCTACCACATGCACACAATGAGGAATTTTATGCCGAATTCCAACAATTAAAATCTGCCACTGTGTCTTGCGTTTGAGGGCTATGAGAATAGAGAGTATAAGGTTTTTGACTATCGAGACTGTTAGTCCGTTTTGAAGTGTGCAGCCACGCCAAGTCGCCTGGCGATACATCAATGTACTGAAATGTCTCTATGAATACGTTGCGATGGTAAAAACTCAGGATTAGCGAACTGAACATCAGGTGTCCCTAGCGTCGAGGGGACAATTTCCCAGATATTGTTTTTTATCGGATTCGGATTTCATCTGGGAAGTTCGCGGCTATAACTGCAGAACAAAATGGCCTGGCGTTCTCTGTTGAGCAGGGTGCGGGCCAGCTCCAACAGTGTCCTGAGTATGATTGTTGGGCGTCTGGACTGGTCATACGTCAATCATTGTTGTGCCATATCTCATGGGGTGAAGCAGCGGTGACTCGTGTGAGTTGTTTGTATATTGTTGTGTAAATTAAATTGTGAAATGTTACTAACAACTCAATAATGTTAGTAATACTTAATATTACTGACATTATTGAGTCATGGTTACCTGATTAAAGAATTTATTATTATTATTATAACATCAACGACGATCACATCTTACGTGGCAGATGACATAGTCATACTCGCTGAAATCTCAGACAACATCTGCAGTTTGGTAAGAACAACTTTTAAGAAGGAGGCTAAGAGAAGATTTCAGCTAGTTTTTTAAGCAAGTAACAGGTCAGGTTAGCAACAAAAACAAACCGGCTCACAATTATATCCATTACTTACCACAACAACGGTCCAATTTCACGAAATTAGTACTTATATGTTTTAACCGCTTGGCGCAACTAGCGGAAACTGCATGCTCAGCCAGACGTTATGTCATTGATGTGGTCTACGGATGGGTATGCAACTATGAACTATGCATAGTGCAGGAACTTCGTATGCTGAAACCGAGGCGTTTTGAAATATGAACTTCGTGGTTAACTAAATGCTTGGAAAATGGAAAAGTTAACATTAATTCAGGAATTTTGGTATGTAGATTTTTGAATTAGGAATTCGGGACAAGCTTTTAGTAGACACCTACCTCATTTAGGCCCCGTTTAGTTGTGGTTTTTGATGAAGAAATAAAGATGGATGTAAATAATAGTAATAAGAAATTAAAATAGGACTTAACTAACACCAAAATCCACATAAAAGTAGTGTAGACAGATGACTGCACTACTTTTATGTGTGTTTTGATGTAAATGTAGTTCCCCAGGTATAGCCTACTTTTATTTTAGGTAGACATCTAAAGTAAATGTAGGTTATACCTGGGTACGTACCTATGGTCGCTTACTTTTATGACGTGGGGCTTAGGTACCCAGATACAAACTTCCCTATTATACAAACGAGCACTAATTTGGGTGTTTACTCAATTATTTAGCCTCACATCTTGGAAACTAGATCATGGAGCTTAGTAGTCCTGTTTCAATAGCTATTTCGCTGAAAACACACATTCTATAAACGTAAAATGTAGGGGGACCTAATGGTCACCCGACATTATTATTTATAGGATGTGCACTTTACTATCGACGATTGAATCACTGCTTATCATCGGGCGGGATGTGGTCTAGCACTGGTTTAGGTATCTTCTTCTTCTTCAGCCTATAGATGTCCACTGCTGGACAAAGGCCTCACCCAAGGCTTTCCACGCTGACCGGTCTTGTCCTGCCCGCATCCGTCGGGTCCCCGCGACCTTCACCAGGTCATCGGTCCATCTTGTTGGGGGCCTCCCTACGCTGCGTCTTCCAAAAGGTATAACATAGGTAGGTATAACATACAGAAATGTTTGTACCTACAATTGCTTTTTCAAAGCTCTGTATAGAATTGGATTACAATAGCCGAAGGAAAAATGTGTACAGTGCTACCCTCCAAAAGGTGGTTAACAATTTTAGGGTCCATCAATTTTTTTTTATATGTCGCAGAGAGCGACGGCAGAGCGGTAGGGTCGACAGCATCTTGGTGTAGTGGGTACGGGTTCAATTACGTAGGTGAGTTTTGAATTAAAGCACGACGTGTAGATATACCCTCCAGTCTTGACAATCACAATTTAAATAGACAAACCGACAGTTTCGGTTCGGAGAAGTGCCTTGGTCCGCGTCTCGATGCAAAGTGACCGTTCGACGAACCCCACTTTCCAAAGCGACTCTGTCCATGTGCCGCTATCACAAAATAACGTCACAAGCGTTTGCCGCCTACTAGATAAATCAAATCAGCAACTTCTATTAAAATTATAACGACGATCTCCGTATATTATTAAACTAGTGCTTGACCGCAATTCCGCCTGATGTTAAGTAGTGATGCTATCGTTAATGGCAAAGCGCGCTAGTGTATTAAGAGCCTATTCACTTTAGCCTTCTTAAAGACACTTAAGACGCTGTGAATAGCAAACTTTTAGGTATTTGAGGGGGTGAAGCAGACGAAGTGGGACACGACTAGCCCCGCCTACTGCGGGGCGCGGGGCGCTCCGCGCAAGTACATCGATGCGTGAGGTGAGGCGTCGTGCATCGAGAAATACGCACGTTCTATTAAATCTATACCAACCATTCTCTATTCCATCTACATTTAGAAGCGTAATTTCACAACCCAACCGCGAGGTATGGTTGGCTCTGTTCGTCACAGTCCCGGTTCGCATTAGACGAGCAGCAGGTTCGAATCCCACATCCGTTCACTTTACCTTGCGATTTTCGAAAATGTATATTTTATACATATTTTCATTTTTTATTATTACTTTTGTTTTCTTTTTTATTTTTATAATGCGCTTTGTCCGTTCTGCTTAAATTTTTTGTGTTATGTCCTTTTTTCATGAAACTGTTAGAAATATATCATTTCTAGAAATTACTATTTATAAACAGCTGTTTAGAGTAACTGTTAAAAAAAAAATGCATTTTCGGATATTTAAAAAAATAAAAGATTTTTTCTTCAAAACTGCAACTCTTATCGAAGTCGGGTTTGTACGAGTGCTTAGAATAACACAACACAAAAAGATTGAAATAGATGGAGGCACTTGGAGGAGGCCTATACTGAAAGGGGCCATGAATAATGCAACAAAATGAAATCTAAATTTACTGTTTTGAACTATTATCAAATCAACTGTTATTTTATTGTTTTTCTTTTCTATTCCATCTACATTTAGAAGGGTAATTTCACAACCCAACCCCGAAGCATGGTTGGCTCTGTTCGTCACAGTCCCGGTTCGCATTAGACGAGCACCAGGATCGAATCCCACTTTACCTTGCGATTTTCGAAAATGTACATTTTTTACATATTTTCATTTTTTATTATTACTTTTGTTTTCTTTTTTTTTTTATAATGCGCTTTGTCCGTTCTGCTTAAATTTTTGTGGTATGTCCTTTTTTTATGAAACTGTTAGAAATATATCATTTCTAGAAATTACTATTTATAAACAGCTGTTTAGAGTAACTGTTAAAAAAATGCATTTTCGGATATTTAAAATAATAAAAGATTTTTTCTTCAAAACTGCAACTCTTATCGAAATCGGGTTTGTACGAGTGAAATAGATGGAGGCACTTGGAGGAGGCCTATACTGAAAGGGGCCATGAATAATGCAACAAAATGAAATCTAAATTTACTGTTTTGAACTATTATCAAATCAACTGTTATTTTATTGTTTTTCTTTTCTATTCCATCTACATTTAGAAGGGTAATTTCACAACCCAACCCCGAAGCATGGTTGGCTCTGTTCGTCACAGTCCCGGTTCGCATTAGACGAGCACCAGGATCGAATCCCACTTTACCTTGCGATTTTCGAAAATGTGTATTTTATACATATTTTCATTTTTTATTATTTTTTTTGTTTTCTTTTTTATTTTTATAATGCGCTTTGTCCGTTCTGCTTAAATTTTTTGTGTTATGTCCTTTTTTCATGAAACTGTTAGAAATATATCATTTCTAGAAATTACTATTTATAAACAGCTGTTTAGAGTAACTGTTAAAAAAAAATGCATTTTCGGATATTTAAAAAAATAAAAGATTTCTTCTTCAAAACTGCAACTCTTATCGAAATCGGGTTTGTACGAGTGAAATAGATGAAGGCACTTGGAGGAGGCCTATACTGAAAGGGGCCATGAATAATGCAACAAAATGAAATCTAAATTTACTGTTTTGAACTATTATCAAATTAACTGTTATTTTTATTGTTTTTCTTTTTTTAAATTATATTCTGAACTAAGAAATTCATGGTTAAATAAAGGTTTATTATTATTATTTATTATTAATTTCTAGAAATTTGTAGAAAGAAAATTATAACGAATTGATTTTAAATATTAGTTTGCATTATAATTGTTACAAAAAGAATATATTTAAAAAGATGGAACAATTACTACAAAAAATACAGAAAATCGGATAAATTAATAATAATTAAAAAAAAAACAATTGCAAATAAGAAATCCAACAAAAAGCATACAACGTAAAGCTGGGGTTTGAACCCGAACACATACAGGTGAAGAAAAATGTGCCGCGAAAAAGTAAAAAGAATAATTACAGAAAAAAATCAAATAAAATATCGGCAAAAATACAACAGTAAATTAAAAAGCATTTATTTCAATTAAAATCTACAAAAAGCATATAATGTAAACCTGGGGTTTGAACCCGGGCAAAAACGAAATATGATTATTCATCAACAAACAGACACGTAAATATAATTATTTTCTGTGCGGGGTAAAGCAAAAAGTGACATAGGTCCGACAAGCAGCTCGCCTCAGCGGTCACTGTCGCTAAGCATAGAAGTGAAAGAGAAGGCAATGGACGCCGCGATGGAGCGACGTTTCGTTCACGTTATTTATCATTAAATACATTATTTATTTTAGAATATCTTAGTTAAATCGATAAATAAAAACAATGGTTTCATTTACTATTATATTTTACATCGCTCTTCTCAATTTTATCAAGATTTGATGATTAATAATACAGTTACAACTGTTATAAATTCAATTTTAGGGGTTATTTTAGGATTTTTTTCTATCGAGAAAATTAATTCAAAACGTGTTTTGAAAACAATGGTTTCCTGATACATATAATCAAGATTAACATATAAAGTTTTGGCTGCTCTGAAATGTATACATTTGGCTAAAAAATTGTTTTAAGAAGCCTATTTTTACTGAACACAGCGCCTTAAACTACGCCACAATATTGTCAGTTTACGTTGTGATAATTTATTAATTGTGATTGATTAATCACCTTGTAAAGTTATTTATAATACTTTGAAAATAGTTTCACTACATAAGCTTTGTTTATTCATTATCTGTGGTAGAAGATATGATCAATGTCGGTAGATGTTACACGTAAAACACGTATAAGTAGTATATAAAAAACCGGAAAAGAGCGTGTCGGGCCACGCTTAGTGCAGGGTTTCGTAGTTTCCCGTCCATCAAAAAAGTGTTGAGTTTCCATTTAAGAATATAATAAGAGTTAAAAAATGGGCTATTTGTTACATTGAGTGGTCATACTGTACTTACGGTATCCTAAAACAGGCCCATAAAGGACTATTACTATTCTGTAACTCATGCCCACCTCGACCCCATTAACTCAGGATAAGTCTTAACAGCGCGAAGTAGTATAATGTAGGGTACCTTTATACAGATATACTTACTACTCACACTTATTATTTGTACTCATACTCATTTCGATTCGTTCCTACAGGGCAAAATATGCATTCCAGTACTATTCTGATCCAGGTGCTGTTATGATTATTTTGTATTAAAGTAGCAGATTCGTAGGTATTGTCATATGTATTGAAAAGCTAAATAGATTCAATATTCAATATTTGTACCGCGGTGGAGCCGGCAGCTCGCGGACGGCGCGCGTGTGCCGTATTTTGTATTAGAAAATTATTATGGTATAAAATGCAGTACTTATCTGCCTATATGGAGCGCACGGACCTGAACGTTGTTTAATAGAAAAAAGTAATACCATCCAGCGTACATATACGTACAGCTCCCTACGCCGAAATGTCACTAAGGCAGTAAGGCGTCGAAACTTATGGTTAAAGTTGAGGGCTGTGTCTGTGAGCTGAATAATGAGTTGTGGTGTAGCGGAATAGGAAGTGATAAGTGTGAGCATACACATGTGTACATATTATATGTACAGTCAAGACCAAAAGTCGAGTTGCAATCTCACAAAACTGTGGCCAAGCAATACTAGTTGTAGTTACGACCGTCTTCTATAATAAAGTTTGATACACACTCATACACTTTGACAACTTGCTGCCCGCTTATGATTGTTAGGTACTACTTACTAATTTCAACGTCCACAGTAAGTGTTTCAATGGCCTAACGGTGTTCGCCTTGATAGGCGTTCAAGGTGGTTCGAGTTCAAATCTAATGACTTACAAAATATTTTTTAAATGTTAATTGGTGAGTTATGAATGCTGACAACAAAAATATCTAAAAATACCGATCCGCAACTTAAAGATGATACTTTCTTTTAAGATTTTTTCTATATTAGAGTCATTATAAAAAGATGACGGTAGACTTAAAAGAATCTGAATCACTACTTCACAAAAAATATTCCGCTACCTACAATAACTATTATTAGCTACAATAACTCAAATAATATTACTTAGTTGTTGTTGGTTGGTGAACATATAGTTACCAGTTTGTGTTATTTGTTTTACTTTTTAATCATATGCAGGCATATGCAGCAATATATCTCAAATATCATATGAAACCGGCTTTTGTGTAAGTTGTTTTTATTATTATTTATGTAAGGTGCAAACCAATCGCTTATAGCAAGTGTGTAATAAAATTGTTATTGTTTTAGAGAAATACTGTAAGCCGTTGGAGGTCAAGGTCAAGAGGTTGGAGGACGAAGGTAGCTGTCGAGACAAGCGAAACGAAACGACAATATTTACCGTTGAATAAACTTTTAAATCGTGCGAAGAAGATAGGTTGCATTTGTGGTTTAAAAATAAATTGGCGAGGCTGGTGGAGTCTTATCGAGCTAAACAAAAAAAAAACTATTTATAACAAAAACAGTGCAGAAGTGTCCTACAGAGTGTTTTAAATATATACCAATAAATATCTTAATAACGGACTCTAAACCATCTCTAAAGTAATTTAGCTAAGTGACAGTAATATGTTCGGTTGGCTTAATGGCTAACAGATGTCGCCCTTTGCAATTTCAATACAAATTACTTTTGGTAAATTATAAAAACTATAATTTCGGAATTCGATAAGAAATAAGTTCGTTTACTTTTGAATTAAGAAAGCGCTTGAAGATTATAATCTCATGCCATCAAACTCCGAAAAAAGTCACTACAGGATGGCAGCATTAGTACCATGCTATACACGCAAAAAAATTGTAAATGTAATAAGCACTATTATGTGTTCTAAGTATAGATTATTTTATGATTGCAATAATATTCAGGTTAAGCTTCAATCCTCTTTTCTTTAAGAAAATGAATAATTAAGCTATAACCTCTTTAATCATAATATACGTATAATATTATAATTTTCATATCTAACAACCAAAAATGTTTTTTGTATTTTTTACCATAACAATATCATAAGTTTGTCAAGGATTACTTTTATATAAAATATTACAATGCTGCCGTTTCAACGTTTGTTTCATTTGTTAGTATAAGTATATCTATACCGAATAATATATAACTTTATAATATATTGCATTATAATATGCTTATTGTTTTATTTTTATATATTTTTAATTATATTACCCCTATAGTAAACTAAAACATATAATAAAATCCTTTTTTGGGATAAATATTGAATAAATTTTCCTATTTGTTTAAATATTATTTGCAATCATTTTTACTTTAAAATACAAATCAATTATCATAATTTTAAATTATATGAAACAACAAAAAGAGTTGCCCATAATAAGGATCGAACCCACAATCGCTCGCTTAAGATGGCACCATTGTTAAATGCAGCCGCTAACTTAAGTTCAAATGAAGTAACGAAATTTTGCATTATTTTAAAGAAAGACGAAGACTGCGATAAAAAAATAATGCGGTAGTGTGCGTGGCCGGTTTAGCGCAGGCGACAGTAGTCTTTAAGGTGGAAATGGACTTCTACAGCTGATAGTACTTTATGGATGACCCCTAATCCCACAAATGAAAAGCAAAGGCAATTCTATACAGCCTAATAACATGCGATGTTTAGTCTTGACACAAATACGCGCGCTTTTTGGCATAACCTTAAAGTCATTGATTTTTTGTAGCCATAGCAATAAAAAAAATAAAAAGTGTCATTGTAGTACGGTTTACCCGTGAAATGGTCATAGTGATTACTTGCTCTGTGATTGTAACACGACTTGGCAGGAATGAGTACTATTGAGATATGACATATGGCTATGTATCAAGCAAATTACCAAATGGTCGTAGAAAAAAAAGTGTTTAAAACAACAACGTAAATAACGCAATGAATATTGTTGAACTGTCAAAAGGAAACTAATTGCTAATGATAATGATAATGTGTTACGCAATTAATCTGCAGAAGTATAATTCCAGGGCAAGGGCGGATCCAGGGGGGGGGGGGGGTCATGGGGGGTCATGACCCCTTCCCCCGCCTGGGCTGGGTCCAGGAGGACCCAGCACAGGAGGATTTTATTAAAGTACTTTCAATACGTAATCAATTTATACAATACATACTTTGTTTGACGGCAAACGCATTATTCGGGAACGAACGCATCCAAAATTTGAATTATCCCGAGCTACCGCCGCCATGGCCGCCAATATGCAAATGTCACATTTCGTATGATACTTACGCGCACTTTGTTTAATAATCAGTTTCTTCATTATGCCAGTGGGTCTGTGTTCAAACTCAAATATTATTGTTGTAATGTTCTTAAAGTACCTCGTAGGTAGATAAGTAGGTGCCTACTTACTGAAAGAGGGGAATTTATATACGGACAACAGCAGGTAAAGCTATCGGAAACTGTCAAATATTCCCAATCAACTTTAAGCCTTCATAGTTTAGCAATAAGGTTGACGTCTGTACATTCTTCTTCTTCTTCCTGTGCCTTTTTAATCCTGAAGGTTGGCCGTCAGCTTCTTGTATTCGATTTTGTCAACCGCGAGACGGAACAGTTTTTCAACGGGAGTAATACCGGTCCACTCCCTGATGTTTCGCAGCCACGACTTTCTCTTTCGTCCAGCGCGCCTCTTTCCTTTTACCTTGCCCATCATAACGAGTTGGAGAAGCGCATATCTATCGTGTCGGAGCACGTGGCCAAAATAATCTATTTTGCGTTTCTTTATGGTGGGCAACAACTTTCGAGGCATTAGAACGCGCTGAAGGACGGTGTCATTCCTGACCTTTTGGGTCCAGCTTATGCGCAGCATACGACGGTTGCACCACATTTCAAAAGCCTACAAGCGTCGTGTAGTGTCCTCTTTCAGAATTCACGCAACCGTACATGACGACATGGGCCATACATAGCAGAAACTTGACTCGGAGCTTTATGTGGAGTTTACGACAGCACAGAACTTTCTTCATTTTGTTAAAAGATGCTCGGGCAAGTTCTTTGTCGTTTCTTGGTCGGACTTCCATGCTTCATTTACCCGAGCACCGAGATACTTGTACTGTCATAGCCGCTCAAGTTGTTTGCCTGCCACCGATATGCTATGGCGTAAGTCTGGGTTTCGAAGAGACCACCACAAATTTCGTCTTGCTGATGTTCATCAATAGACCGGCCTTCTCACTGCACTCATTGACTTTATCTACAATGGTTTGCGAATCTTGTTCAGAGGATGCATGAGAACAGTACCGCATAACGCAGGTTATTAACGACCTTGCCGTTGATCTTCAGTCCGGCTTCCAGACCTTCAAGAGCCTCTGACATCACTGCCTCGGAATAAATATTGAAGAGCAACGGAGACACAACACAGCCCTGCCGAACTTCACGACAGATCTTGATTTCGTCGGTCTCCTCATTTTCAACTCTGACTGTAGGTACTTGGTTCTCGTACAAATTAAGGATAATCCTGACGTCTTTGCCATCGAGTCCAATATCTGTTAATAGACACTGGAGGTGCTGGTGCTTAACCCGGCCGAATGCCTTTTCTTAATCTATGAAGCACAGCAGTACGTCGGTTTGCATATCCCTGCATTTTTCTACGAGAACGTTGAGGGCAAAAAGAGCTTCGTGAGTACCGACACCAGAGCGAAATCCGAATGGACTGTTAAATATATAATAAATAAATAATATTCTGTATCATGTTTAAGAACACTACATCTGTACATACCTACGTATTTTTATTTGGGTGAAGGATTTGAAGGTAATCTCGCTAGTAGTAAGTAGTAATAGGTAATAAGTCTTCGTAAGTCTAAGGTCCAAGCGTTTTTTTTTTGTTTCCTGATTGGATAATCCTCATGGATGCTCGCCGCCTTGGGGTGGGCGACGTTGTCTGACAGACTCTTACTGACTTTTTAGTCAGTAAGAGTCTAAGAACACGGAAGTCTATGGAACACCGGGGTGGTTTTTACCACCCCGGTGTTCCATCTCACACCTACACCGGGGGTTGCGAGAACGAACACTACTTCCGCAACCCCCGATTGGTGCTGGCCCGCCACCGTGGGCCTCCTCGGGCAGGGCGCGCGTTGAACTCTTCGCGCCGCCACCTCGGGTCCTGATGTTTGGGGGGCGACAGATGTCCCCGAGTCTGTCGCCCCTGGACCCATTTAGAGGGACCGTAAGAGGGCGCTATCCGCCCTCCGCCGACGCCCGGTGCGCCTGCTGTGGGTCGGGTGATAGGACGAAATCTCCCTCTCCCTTTCCGCAGCCTCCTTCTGCAAAACGACTGTTTCGCAGAAGGAAACCACCGCATCCCCAGGACTCTTCATTGCCTATTTCAGAGATGAGCCGACAGTCGACGCAGTAGTGCCACCAGGCGCCCAGCTCCCAGTTTATGAGACACAGGTACTTTCCGAAGCAACCATGCCCCGAAAGTACCTGTGTCAACCGAAACGTCAGGGAGCCCTGCGTTCTCCCAAGCCAGTCCGCCAGTACCGGCCGGATCGTCTCGCGATGGTGGTGAGGCCGGTGGTAGGGCGTGAAAGCCTGTCCCGCCATTCTGCCACCAGGACGCTGCTCGAGCCGACGCAGCATCGGCCGTTCATCCCGCTCCCGCGCGTCCTCACGCCACCGGTACAGTGACGCGGACCTTCGCCTCCAGCTCCCAAGACGGGGATCCAGCCAGAAGGCAAGCCGCCTCTTAGGAGATCGTGCGATATCCATGTATGACTCTGATGGCCATCGCTCTGTGCGGTTGTGGGAAGCAACGTTGAAAGCGCCCCAGCCGCCCTCATCAACTTGGGCTCCAGCCGCCGCAAGTGGGGACCGAAGTCCCACCGGCTGTCGAGCACCAATCCCAGGTACTTCATGGTGTACTCGACAGCGATCCGAACCCACCCGACCACGATGTGTGAGCTGGGTGGAGGCGCCCGCCGGGGACCATAAAACCATGGCCTCCGACTTGTTGAGGGCCACCTCCAGGCCTAGGCGACGTACCCACCACCTGTAATACCGCAGCCGTCGCCAGCAACGTTACTTCCCTGAGCGAGCTCCCCCGGGCGGTGACCAGCGTGTCGTTCGCATAACACGTCAGGTCTCCCCCCAGTCTGAGCTTGCCTCTCAGCACCCAGTCGTCGACGTTACGAAAAATTAAAGCATGGCAAAGAGCTTCAATGGTTGAAGAACGTCAAACTGGACTGGCACTTCTCCACGTCCAAAAAAACTTACCCATTAAGTAAATGGAATAATAACATGTTTCGGCAGAAGACGTAAAAGAAAAATTGATTTCGTTATTAATTTAATTGGGTGTTTTTAAGTTCAGTACTTATTACTTAATACCTTCTTTTAATTGTATCCATTATTATCAATCATTATATATAGGATAATAAAAGGTAGGCAATCACATGACCAAATAAAATTTGAAATCTTGCATAATCATCATAGTAACAATACTAATCAATTTTGAAACTATCTTTTTTTTCCGCGAATTTACGCTAACTTTGGTATTTGGTATTTTTAAAAAAATTACAACACCATTTTAGGCGGTATAATCACAGTATAAAATCATACAGTAGGTCGACGCCTTTGATCTCGTGTAAAATGCCGACATCGTCTAGCTAGACAGTAAGTCATCGGCCAGGGTTGTCACTAATAAACAATATTTATGAAATTATTTATTTATTGCAGATCGACATCGATAGCTGTGATGATGATGACGTCGACCACGATTTAAGTGATGCGATGGCAGCCGCGGTTACTACCACCTCTTCTAGTGGGACGAGCTTTTCTTAGGGCACCTTTTCTAGCCCCCTCCCCGGCTGAGCGAGGAAAGCAGTGCCTCCCTAAACAGGGCTGCTTTGTTATCCCGGGTGCTGCCGAATCCATGCTGTCGTCCCAAATATGCAGCGCAAAAACGACCACGGCGTGTACTCACACCCCCGAGACCGCCTGAGTGCAGGTATCAGACAAAGCCCAGCTTGCACCAGGCCAGGCCTCTCTACTTCTGCCCATCGCCACAGGACTTTTGCGTACTCGAAGTCCAGTTTAACGGAAGCGGTCAGATGCGCAGGATATATTAAAGGTGCGCAAGCGTTCGCGCTAACACAGGCGCACACACTTGGCCTTCCCCTCCTTGGACCAGTGGAACAGAGAACCGCTATGACTGGAGGCGGGGTCGGTTGCAGTGTCTGGCCGGCGGTGGCTTATTCATACCCTCCACCGCCGCCCTAGGCCATCCACCTTGCCTGGCTGATCCGCCGAGTCCGCCAAATCACACTGCATATCTGCGTTGTGTTTGGCATCCTCGCCGAGTCAGACTTTGTGCGATAAACGGGAGGGAGCCGCGTCCACGTAATGAGATGATGACGGGGAGATCGGAATAGCTGTATTATATTTAATTAATTTGCTATTTTTACTAAGGGAACAACTCGAGACAGATTTAAGTTATTTAGATGGCATTTTCGTAACCAGCACCCCAATCGACCTCGGAATTAACACCCATATCATATTAATATACATTTAAATTGGCGTCCGCCATCTTGGATTTCAGAAAGGATTGCTTTTTCGTAACAAGCACCACAATTATATTTACTTAATTGACACCCATATTAAATTATAAAAAAAATTATCTCCGCCACTTTGGATGTCAAAAAGGATGGCTTCATCGTTACAAGCACCCCAATTATACTCAAAATTGACACTCATATCAAATTATAAAACAAAGAAATAAAAAAACAAACACGTCTTAGCCCTTAATGATAGATACCGAGTTACGAACATCGTTTTGTTCGCAGCTCGGGTGCTGCTTACCCGCGTCTCGTCCCTCACACCCCGCACGATTGCTCTGTCTAGACGTCTTCGTCGGACGACTGTATGATTTTTAGACTGTGGTATAATTCACGGCTTTCGGCTTTCGGCTTTCGGCTTTCCTTTTATTGTTTTGTTATATTCTTTATTTCTTTGGCGGCGTCGCGCGTGAGCTTTGTCGGCGACGTAAAAGAAATAATTAGTGATGCACTAATTTTTGCGTAATAACGTTTTTTTATCGCTATTAATCGAAGCTTATATTTGGTTGAATGTTTTGTTAAAAACACAGATTACCCAATAGTAAAAGTATTTTTGTTTGTTTATGGATTAATTACCAATAACATTATTATAACACAAGTATTAGTAAACAGAAACGAGAAGGACTTTTGAAACACAATTTTAGTAAAGTTTTATAAATATTTTAACGGTCAATATCATCGATATTGAGACAGAAACTGAAATTAAAACTTTGGTATGATTTTCATTCACAGCAGTGTACCTAACTAATTTGAGTTTTGTAAAAGTTCTAAACAATTCCATGCGATGTTGAATCGAGAATGAGAATGAGAAACTACAATACTAAATCGATAACAAAAATAGACGAGTAATTTGTTTCGATCGAAAATTAATATTTTGATTACTTACACATCCCTATTTACTCAAAATATGCCGCGAGGCCAGCCGCGTAGGTACAATTTAATAAAATAAAATCATTTATACTTTAAATTATCAGTTGCGCGTAAACATTGCTTTAGTGTAGACTATTCGTGTATTGTGTGATCATGTCGTTTCCTAATGTAGAGTAATGTAACATGCTGATGGAAGGTAGCAACTGCAAGGTAGCAGCTGTGTTGTGATCAGGTGATTGTGGTCAATGTGGTTCCAGCATGACGGTGCGTCACCATATTTTTGCTGACCTATACGTGAATACCTGCATTATCAGTTCGGCGAGCAGTGGATTGGTAAGGGTGGACCAACTGTGGCCAGCGCGGATTTGACATCACTTGATTTTTGTTTGTGTGCATGTCCGTGCTAATTTCGTGCGACGGTGCCAGGCCTGTATCGTTCTTAGTGAACGAAATATGGAACAACATCTTTACCACAGCCATTATGCTCATCGAATGAAATGATACGTATTCGGAGAGTCAGACGACCTTCCTACTTAAAAAAAAGTTCTTTTCACGAGCTGCCTAAGTATCATTGTTTCTTTCGAGACTCGATAAACGTGGATAAACTACCTATACCTACATGCATGAGGTCAACTGAGGTTATGACCTGTGCCTGTGTTGCCATGAAATTACCTATTTATTTTATTTAAGTTATTTATTTTTAGGGGGATTTTTTTTAAGTTTAGCCAGGTTTTGTAGGCATTAGTAGAATCAGTTATCGATACCTAACAATACCTTCACGGGTCGGACAGGGTTTTCTTAACATATTGTATGTGCTGTGGGAGGAACATTTTTGATATCAGGCGGGTGTTGGTATTACCATAAATAAATAATCAATCGATAGAAGAAAAATAGTTTTCTGGTAAAATGCTAGATACTTAGATAACTCATTTTTTACCGTACCATATGAAAGAAATACCGTATAAAAATGGATTTGGAGTAAAATATAGAAGCATCAAGGTATCATTTACTGAAGTGTTAAATATTTATTATTTTACATTAGCTCACCTTATTTGAGACTCTTCGAGATTTCTTCCGCGTGAAATTTTTGTTCTCCCGTCCTATCCTGTCACAACGCATTGCCTGCCGATGCTTTAACTTTGTTTTCGCTCAGCACGTTTTATGATTTTCTTTTCCACGGTTCCTAAGGGTACCAGTGAGATGTTAAATACCTATAGTCTCGTCTAACATTGGGCTGTCAAATACATAAAGGATATTACATCTCCAACACGTATTTCTAGAGAAAAGACCTGACAGACTTTTTAGCTTTATTGTATTACATTAGATATTAAAATCAAACCTCCAAGGTCTGTCTAGTCGATCCTCAGGTGCAGCTTGAAGTCTCAGTGAAAGTCTTAGCCCAAATAAATAAAGTTCGGCTTCCAGCTGAAGAACTTTCGTCGTACCTAGGCTAGGAGAAACTAATTTGGTCAGGCAAACATCGAAACTCATAAATAAATCGGGGTTAGGCTAGTCAAACTTCAATTAGATATTAGAATGACTAAACTAACGAAGAAAGTCATTCTAATATCCTTCTAATAACCTACCTACCTACTTACCTACTGCACGCAAGCATTTTTTTTGAATGCCCAAATCCGCATTTGAGTCGACGATAATTTAGACGTTTTCTTTATAGCTAGCCGATTTTAGCTCACAAATATAATTTGCTCATACATTTGTTTATTTTTTTGTATGAATAGAACACTCATCTATATTTAATTTAGTAATGCTCCCCTTAAACTTTACTTCACCTTTTTCTAGTATATGAGTATCTGGTATCTGGCTCAATGTCCAAACATTAAATCCTTTCTAATATTATAAATGGGAAAGTGAAAAAGTTTTTTTGTTTGTTCTGAAATTTTGCAAACGTAAAGTTAGAAGTCCAGATTAAATAGTAGGCTCCTTTTTATTTCGGAAAAGATATTCTCGAAAGAAATCTAGCGCTTTTAGCGCTATATAACCGAACTCCACGCGAGCTTAGCCGCGGGCGGAAAGCTAGTGATAAAATAATTTAACATTTAACAGAGGAAACAAACTTAAACGTAGATAACGAAGATCTAAACTTTTTTGCGGAATAGGTACCGCAAGCACAAACTTGTTGTTACAAATACAGTCAACGTCTGACCGACATTCTAGGTTTAACCAGATAAAGCCCGAAACAGATTACCTATATTACTTTCGACGTTTCTAGGTCTGACTAAAAGTACTTTAATCAAATTCGAAATTGGAATTTATTTTTTGGTTTGCTCGAAGGCTTTGGTCAAACCTAGGATTAACCAGCCATTCCCGGAAGAGCATATCGAGGTTTGAATATGACATAGATTTGATATTCAGTTGGGTTACATAGCATCTGTCCCTACCTAAATAACCACCCGCTACTAATTACTTATTAACTGTTCAATTTCCCTAGAAATTTAAATTATCTTTGAGCGAGCCCTGAAGCGCTCTATTTAGTTACTTAACTAGTGACCGTAACGGTTTGGATGAATTGTGTGAGGGCCTAGCGTGCATGCGCGGGGTAAACGTAACGTTAATTGAAATAATTTTAAATGCTTTTTTCCATTTTAACTTAGTTTAACCACTTTATACATATCTAAGATCTTCTGCGAAGCAGTTATGCTGGCAAAGCAGGAGGCGGAGCGCGTGAGAGAGCGGGAATCCCAGCGCCCTCACGCCTCAAGCTGCCGTGGGAGACGCCCTGGTTGGGAGACAACATCGGACTCCCGGCCACTGTAGGCGCGGGTAAGAACCAGGTCCGGGTCGATGGTGCGTTGTGACGTGCGCCTCAAAGAGATGTCCGAACACCGTGAGGAGAATGAGGACAGATGCCTCCTGGACCAGGGTTGGGTTAAAAAAGAAACCGTGGCCCTGGCGCACTGGCAAGTGAAGGAACATGAGTGGGTTTTAGTCAATAAAAGTCTGACACGCCCTTCCGCTCCGCCTAGAGCAGGAGAGGTCATTTGATAATATCCAATCCAAAACAAAAAAAAGGTAGTCTTCTACGGTAAGGATCAGGCCTGGGCCAACTACGTGTAGTGTTACACGCGCGTGTCAAAGAGATAGATGTCAGCACATCGTGATGGTGTCCACGAAAGACTGATGCTTGCCAGAGCCGCGGGTTGTTTGTAAGAGATACCGTAGCCCCTGACACGACACGACCTTCCACTCTGCCCAAAGCAGTACAGGTCATTTGATGACTTCCTATTCAAAAATTCAAAAAAAGATAGTCTTCTTTTTATGTCGGACAGTCAGTTAAATTTCCTAGGCCCATAACTGCGTCACTTCTACGGAATTATCGGTAGCAGCGCAAAGGTCACATGGGCTGCACGTTTTTGGATGTAAAGGAGCTGTATCACGAATTATGCTCCACCTCCTGCGGTGGAGCATAATTCGTGATATAGCTCCATATCCAGACCCTGCTGCCGATCCAACGAGGTGGCCCAGCTATCCAAGGTTCGATTTGCACTGCCCACATGGGCTGGGACTTGGGAGACGATTCAGGAAATCCAAAGATGATCATGTGATTGTGAGTGGAACATGGAAGTAAAGGTAGTAAATTTTTATTTTCGCAAAATTTTAACCAAAATTCAGGTACGTTAAGCCGTGTACGCATGAACGAACTAAAACACGAACACTTTGTTCGCACGTGCGTACCATTTACGAAGAGTGTTTGATGTTCGTTAGAGGTATGCACGTGCGAACGAAGCTGTCGATGTTCGTGTTCACCATGTTTTTGCGTTCGTGCGTACACGGCTTTATGTACGTTTACTTCGCGTGCTCGTGGTCGGGCTCTGTAACATGGATGGCGCTGAAAATGTAATACTATCGCGTCGGCCGTTCATCCCGTCATGGCCGTTTTGCACCGACATACGGTCATTTAATCAGTCGGCACAATCACATGGTACGATCCTGGATGCATTTTTCATTGCACGGTGCGACGCTGCATGAACAAATTGTTAATAAAATCTCGTCCTCCAATTTTATGAGATTGATGAAAAAGTTGGATGGTTTTCGTTGTGAGTAGTTTTGTTATTCGCCGCATGAATAAACCAGAATAAGTAGAGCTATATTAGGTACATAAAGAAGAGATCAAATTAAACCCAAATATACTTAGGTATGTTACGTTACGCTACGTAAATACGCATGCTACGTTTGTTCGGCTTTGGATAAAAATCTTTTCATAAATATGATTACGGTTCAGATGGATTGGAGCTTATCTGATGTGCGAGGATACTAAAGAGGGATACTGGTTAGACGTAGATGGTTTTGGTCCTCAAGCTAGTCAGTTCTGTGGTTCGTTTGGCTTCCCAGATTATCCCTTATGTGGATAATTTGTACGCGCAGTGTTTGGCGAAGGATTGCGGTCCCTTCCCGCCATTAATTAACATAACCACGGCTCCTTCTAAATTTGAATATATTGACAGTCTCTGGCGGGATTAAGGCGACCCTTATTACTCTTTCCACGGAATTTTGTTAAGTCAGTGCTAAGCTAAAAGGTCGAGTTTGGTTTCAAAATACAAAACAACATTTTATTTGTCGTTAAGTTTTTTAATGACAAGTAATTTTATGATTTTAAGGTTTTATTTACGTAGGTATCGGCACTGTCCGGCTAGTTTCGGTTATGATCGGAGCCCTTTGTTATATTCCTTCGTGACTTGCTCAAGACGTTTAAAAACTGTCAAATTATGAATATCACGCATAAACCATGTTCAGAAGGAACAGTACCAATTTAATTCTTTAAAAACAACATACGTTATACAAATTAACATTTACCACAGGTAATAAATGTGATAGACATTAGCTTGTTACCTCAGTAACCAGGGAGGGCGATTCCGCACAGGTCGTCGCGCAATAACCCGCATGATTGAGTTTAAGCACACGTGGCCTGCTCCCGTCTGCTTGCTCCGAACCACCTATCTTTTAGCCTTCAATTTGATGTTCATTATCGGTTATAATATTAGCTTAACATTTAATGGAAATATAAAAGTAATTAAAAGCTAACAGTAGGGGTAGGATTATCTAAGCTTGAGACTCGTCCGTGAGCTTTTCCATAGCAAAAAAGACATCAATTTTGTTTATTTTTAACCCCACGAAACAGAGAAGTGTTTTAAATTCAATAGGGGTTTCAGCTATGGCTTTCGTAATAGTTTACTGCTTACAAAATTCACAAAAATATGGGTAAATACTTACAGTTACCCAATTTTCTATACAGGTGCATTGGGGTCCCACCACCATCTTTGGGACTCAAGTCAACCCCACCAGCCAGACGGTGCACCTGCTGATATACGGCCGGGGCCCCGACGCCGGCTTCCCTTTCGGGGTTGAGTGGTCAGACGGCAGTCACACTCGTAAAAGCCAAACAAGCCATTCAATCATGGACAGGTTAATTAGAAATGCTTATGTCACAGCTAGGGCGCCGCCGCAAAACGGCGCGCAAGAGCCTCGCCCGACTCCTGTGACCTGTGGGCTAGGGCTACTCTGTCAGGGGCGGACACGGCTGAAGAAGCGAGCCCAAACCAGTAAACTCCGTTTCGCTTCGTGGAACGTTGGCACGCTAACTGGACGCGCGAGAGAACTGGCCGAAACTCTCCACAGGCGGAGGGTGGCCGTGGCGTTCCTGTAGGAGACTCGGTGGAAAGGCAGCAGATTCTGGCTTATTGGGAATGGCTACAAGCTGATCTACACGGGTGCACCTAGTGGGAGAAATGGGGTCGCCGTGGTGTTGTCTGACGTCTTGGAGGTGAATCGCATCAGTGATCGGCTAATGTCGGTGCGGGTGCTTGTCAATGGGGTAATAACCCACTTGATAAGTGCCTACGCTCCGCAGGCCGGGTCCGGTGACGCCGAAAGGACGTTGTTCTGGAGCCAGCTTGAAGGATTGCTTCGCGGGATCCCGTTATCCCAGGGAATCGTTCTGGGTGGTGATTTGAACGGTCATGTGGGCGAGAAGTGTGACGGGTTTGAGCGTGTTCACGGTGGCTTTGGGTACGGTAGCCGTAACGCGGAAGGGGACAACATTCTCCGAACGTGTGCGGCCGCTGACCTGGCAATTGTGAACACCTATTTCAAAAAGAAACCGGAGCACCTTATTACCTACCGGAGCGGGCGAAGCGCTACCCAGATCGACTTCCTACTAACTAGGAGACACCACATCGGCAAAGTAGCCAACTGCAAGGTCATACCCGCTGAGAGTCTTACTGCACAACACCGTCTCCTTGTCATGGATCTCTGCGTTAAGGCCCAACGTAGACGTGTTGAGCGCTGCCGACGCCAGATCCGGTGGTGGCTGCTTGGTGAAAATAAGTACCAGGAGTTCGCTTCGGTTATTGGCGACAAGTGCGCTGGTACCGAGGGAGAATCTGTCCAAAATCACTGGGACAGGATCCAGGCAGCTATTACTAGGGCGGCGCGGGTGGTGCTCGGCGTGTCTAAGGGCGGTCGCAAAAGTGACAAGGAGACCTGGTGGTGGAACGACACAGTCCAGAGGGAGACATGGGTGAAGAAAGCCCTCTTCAAAACGTGACAGGCGACCGGATCTCTTGAAGATCGCGAAGCATACAAGGTTGCCAAATGTGCCACTAAAAGAGCTGTAGCCAGAGCCAAACGAGACCATTTGCAACCGCTCTACGAGAAGTTGGAATCGTCTGAGGGGCAGAAACTCATTTACAAATTGGCACGTTCTAGGGTGAAAGCGGTACTGGATATATCCAAGTGCCGTTCTGTAAAAGACCCTACTGGCAACCTGCTTTGCGAGGATCGCGCGGTGAAGGAGAGATGGCGTACGTACTTCCACGAGCTGCAGGTTCTGACACCGGAACTCCCTCCGAACCTTGGATTAGTGCCCCCGATAACGCCTGAGGAAGTCCACACGGCTCTTCGTCGCATGGCGAATCGGAAAGCTGTCGGAGCTGATGGAGTCCCCATTGAGGCCTAGAAGGCGATGGGTCCTCGCGGTGTGGGCATGTTAACTTGCTTTTTTAACCGCGTGCTCCTGACCGGTAAAATCCCGAGCCAATGGAGATTGAGTATTATTACTCCAGTCTTCAAAGGCAAGGGCTCGGTACAGGAGTGTGGCAACTATCGCGGTATAAAGGTCATGTCCCACACCATGAAGATCTTTGAGAGGATTTTAGACTCCCGGATCCGGCAGGAGTGTGCTGTCTCGACGTGTCAATATGGGTTCCGTCCAGGGTACGGAACCACGGACCCTATCTTCGCCCTAAGGATCACAATGGAGAGATACAGATCGAAGAACACGCCTCTGCATATGCTCTTTTTAGACATGCAGAAGGCCTTCGACTGTGTCCCTCGGGGGGTGATCTGGTGGGCACTGAGGTCCAAAGGGGTACCAGAAGCCTATGTTGACATAATTCGAGACATGTACCTCAATTCCGATTCCTTTGTTAGGACCTCTGTTGGCGACACTAAACCCTTCCCCATCACCGTCGGAGTACACCAGGGATCCGTCCTTAGTCCGTTCCTGTTCAGCGTGATATTAGATGTCTTGTCAGACAGCATCAAGAATTCACATGAGCAACCTCCTTGGTTGCTCATGTATGCTGATGATATCACGCTGGCAGACGCGGACAGGGAACGGTTGGTGCGGCGGGTAAATGCGTGGAAGAACTCGCTTGAGAACGGAGGTCTTAAACTCAATGTAGCGAAGACGGTGTACATGGCCAGCAACACCACAGACCCTATGCCTGTGTGCATAGGCGGAGACTTGGTCGAGTGCACAGACTAATTTAAATACTTGGGGTCTGTGCTCCACGCGTCCGGCGACATTGATTGCGACGTTAAAGCACGCATTTCCGCAGCTTGGGCAAAATGACGTGAGGTGACAGGTGTCATTTGTGACCCCAAAATGCCGGTTAAGCTTAAGGGACAGGTCTATAAGACCATCATTAGACCTGTCCTTCTGTATGGCAGTGAGGCGTGGCCTGTGCTTGAGCGACACAAGCAGGAGCTGCGTGTCACGGAGATGAACATGCTGCGGTGGATGTGTGGAGTTACGCGGAAAGACCGCATTAGAAACTCCCGCATCCGTGGCAGTCTCCGTGCCCGTGACATAGCAGACAAACTGCAAGAGAGTCGCCTGCGCTGCTACGGTCACGTCTTACGTAAACCGGCAGGTTACGTGGGTAACAAAAGTCTTGCCATGGCGCCTCCGCCGGGCCGGAACAGGCGAGGTAGACTAAAGAAGTGCTGGCTTGACGTTGTAAGAGATGACATGCGTGCCAATAAGCTCTTACCACAGGATGCTAAAGATCGTTTGAAATGGAGGAGAATGTGCAGGAAAGCGGACCCCGGGCTCCAACGCGAAAGCCGCGGATGCAACCGGGATAAACGCTGAGATGATGATGATGACCCAATTTTCTATACATACTTCTTTCAAAATTAATAGAAAGAAAATACATATGTGTTAGTAATATTAATATGCCGCGTCTCGGCAAACGTAGCGTAGGATGCCCTTGGGCGAGATGGAGCGACGACATCAAAAAGGTGGCTGGTAGTGGCTGGCGGAGAACTTCTCAGGATCGAGCTTGTTGGCGTGCCATGGAGGAGGCCTATGTCCAGCAGTGGCCGAGAAGAAGCTGATGATGATGATGATGAATATTAATATAAGTCCCTAATTACAATCTTTAATCATCGAGTCTCTGCTAAGTGTGGTGATTCTGACTGCTGGTTTAATATAATGTACATAAGTAGACTCTTATAGTTTCTAAAGAAAATATGGCGGCACCGGTTTTAGGAAAAGCTTAGCGATGTATCCAACGTCATCAGGAGTAGATGTTAACGATCTACTCATTGTATTCTAGGAAGCTTTTCGTAAGGATTCTAAGGTATTGCTTTAAAAGAGACCACTAAAATCACTCTCACCTTCTTCAGAAAGGAATCAAACGCAGGTGCTTAGAAGCTGATGCTGACAAAAAGGTTCTTTGTTCCACCAACGAGGTGACAATATTCATTGTTATTTTTATTTGCTCAGATAAGTGTCCACTTAAATGGCTAAAGGCCTCGAGGGTGGCGGAATTTATCGTCGGCAAGCCGCGGAAACAATTAAGAGATGAAAGGATGTGTAAACATGGAATATATTATGTAGGTTTTGACAGATTTACTTATGATTTATACAAATATTGGCTTTGCTCCGTGGTTTCACCCGTGTAAGTTTCGATCCCGTGAGAATATCAAGATTAAAAAGTATCCTACGTGTTATTTTTGGTTATAAACTACACGGTCATCCCCCGTGGCGCAGCGGTCAACACGCCTGCCTGCGACGTGGAGGCAAGCCCCGGGTTCGATCCCCGGCCAGGTCATACAACGATCTTTTCCTGATTGGCCTGGGTCTTGATGTTTATCTATTTAAGTATCTATTATAAATATAGTATCGTTGAATTAGTATCCCATAACACAAGTCTCGAACTTACTTTTTGGGGCTAGCTCAATTCAGGTGATTTGTCCGTATATATTTATTATTGTTAAACTATATGTGTGCCAAATTTCATTCAAATCCGCTCAATATTTTTTTGTGTGAAACAGTAACAAATATATCCATCTATGCATCCCAAACTTTTAGCATTAGCAGTAAGATCTATCATAATCCATACTATATATATATATATATATATATATCCATACTAATATTATAAATGCGAAAGTAACTCTGTCTGTCTGTCTGTCTGTCTGTTACGCTTTCCCGCTTAAACCTCTCCACCGATTTTGATGAAATTTGGCACAGACAATCTTTAGACCCTGAGAAAGAACATAGGCTACCTTTTAACCCGGAAAAATTTGATGTTCCCGAGGGAAATCTAAAAAGCGCGATATAACCGAACTCCACGCGGGCAAAGCCGCGGGCGGAAAGCTAGTAAGCCTATAATGTTTCCACTATTGGGATACAGGTCTCCTCTAAATGAGAGCGAGGGGGCCGTAATCTACCACACTGGCCCAGTGCGGGTTGGTAGATGTCACATGTCTTAGATATTTTTTTGGCTCTAGGACATGACGGTTTCTTCGATGTTTTCCTTCACAGTTTTAAGAGCAGTGGTGATGAAATAATTTACACAAAGTAAAGCGCCTGATGAGTTCGAACCTGCGATTTACTTTCTAGGATACCTACTTAGTAGGATTAGTAGGATGCTATGCATACTATGCTATGTCCACGCCGGCTCTCGCTAACAATATAACCAGCGTTGGATCTTATCGTATAGAGTTTTTTTTTATTAGTTATAAACTAGTGCTTGACTGCAATCCCGCCTGATGGTAAGCAATGATGCAATCGTTGATGGTAAACGCAGCACTAGTTTGCTGGCCTATTCACTTAAAAAAAAAACTGAGTGAATAGGAAGGAAGATGGCAGTTGAGCTGAGGTGATGCAATGTTGAACCTTAACAACACGACTAACGATGCTGCGCCACAGAGGATGATCTGGAGACCCTCCACGACCAAACTCCCGACACAACAACATTAGGTACATCGTACCCGGTACACATCGCTCACACAACTGCTCAGACTCGTCCTCCGTACGGCTTCACCAGACATCATGCCGGAACACGACGAATCGCTTGGCGGCAAGACTTTGTCTGGTGGGTGGTAACTTATGCCGGCGGCTGATGTTGTTGCCTACGCTACCACCGAGAGAGAGAGAGAGTCTCAGTATTATGATTAATGGCCATTTTGTGTGGATGTAACTCTAGTTATGTTTTCTGTAGATGTATGTGGATTCCTTTCTTTCATTCTGTGCATGCTATATAGCCGTATTTAACCTAAGTACTAGAGGAGCTGTCTAAGGTCTAAGTTAGTCAAAAATTCCTATCAAAATAAACTGATTTATTTTAAATCTAGCAACTTTATACGATACGATTGCAAGTCGTATTGTACCTAATTTAGAAGTAGCTCTAAATATACCCGCACCCTAATTGCGCAACACACTGTGACTAACAATTTGAATCATATTGATAATATAATCTATTGCTCCATATGTTCGAAAAATGTATTGTTACGAATGGACCTTATGTCGATGGCATAAGGTTCAATATCGCGTGACAAGCAGTGTGTCACTTTTTAGTCCTATTTCCTTAGATCTAGACATTTACTAGGTACAATAATAAAACGCATTGCTAGACTTAGGACGGCCTATCGAATGGTACAGGTCTCAACAGTTTTGTCAACAAAGTGTCGACATCGAAATTTCGAGAAACCCGTTTCCGAGAATTACCGTAGGTACTTCCGAGTGACCTCGAAGTTATGTGCTATTATTATTACGTCTGGAGGAATCTGGAATGTTCGATCAGCTGGGCTATATAAGGCGCCGCGACGCCAGCGCACAGTCAGTCTACACTCGACTAGCGATACGAAAACAGCGACAGTTAAGAAGCGATCTTAAAGAAGACCTACTGCGACAATTATAACGAGAACTTCGAGTACTACGTGAGGTAACATCTATAGCGTCCTTGTGTGTTTACAACACGGACTTCGTGGACATAAGGGAAGACTTCGGTACAACATCAGCCACGTTCTACTTGTCATTGCCTACGATCGACTGTACCTTCGTTGCTAATAAACTTCGTAACCCTTAACCGGCGTTTAAGTACCCCTAGCCCGTAACAGTATCTTTTTTGGGACAAAACCTGCCACACTGTTCCCAACCCACTGCAACTCCCGAAAGCCAGAATCAACAGTGGAGACCGCCAGAAAAACGCCGAGCAATGAAGCTCGACGAGTCCCTGAGAAACGATTCAACTGTCTTGGGCCCCGCAACGAAATTAAACAGAAAAGAATAGCGGAGGAGTAAGAAAAAAATGTTTTTTCCACTTCCCTCCATAATAAGCAGGAGACAGAACAGAACTAGGCCAATCGGCACAAAGGGACATTATTGCAACTGGGAGAAGCCCAGATTGCCAAGCACCACGGAATAACATTTGATTAAGTTAATGGGTCCTAAGTAGGTATTTGCTGTTACAATTGATTCCAATAATAGGTATGGCAAAAGCGCCTGAACGCACGGAAATTAGTTCTAGTTTCAACAAGGTCCGTATAATAAACAACTCCGGATGTAACTTGTACACTATCCAACATAATATTGCGTTCATTCTGCCAAAGAATACACTCCCACAAGATGTGATGTGCGGACTGTTCAAATTCACAGTCTGTTGTAGAACATTGACACAAAGGCGAAGGAACAAGTTTAAAAGAATACAGTTTACTTTTAAAGTTGCCATGACCTGTGAGAAATTGGGCAACGCAGTGGTCAACCTCCAGCCATGTCTTAGCCAGCCGATCGCCAACGGATGGAAAGAACAGATGGAGGTGCCGGCCCTTGATGGAATTATCCCACCTACTTTGCCATTCGGATAAGAGGTCCTCCCAGACATCAGTCTGAGGTTTAAATAATCTAGAAATTCTATTGAGGTCGCGTTGTGTAACAAAGTTAGTGTCCATGGCCTCCTCGAAAAATGTATCTGCTCAATAACGTTAATACCGCAATGGATGTTGTTGAACTGTCAAAATGATGACCGTTGCTACTGACAGTGTGTTACGTAATTATCCTCCTGTGAACACTTGGATATAGGGTAGTTAGCAACATAATTTGGTATGTATTTCCTACCTACCATCACATCACCATCTTTTCGCCAATAAAGTAGTGAAAAAGATAGTGTGATTTTGTAGACTTCATAAGTGTTTAATAATTCGGTGCAGGGTTCGTCGCAAAGAGTATAATAATAATAGGGTAAAAGAGAGCCCTCTTGAGGGAATTTTGTGCATATCGTTTGAAAGCGCCCCCTGGTTTTCTGAACGTACATTAACGTCAATATATATATACCTACGCATACTATAGCTATAGACAGGTATATTGTATAGTCGTGTTCATTAGAGGTTATTAATGTAACTTTCTTAAAAGCTATTTTGTTTCAGCAAGTTACAGAGATTATAAATCATTGAAACAAAATAGCTTTTAGCGGAAGTAACATTATTGTAATGAATATAATAGAAATAAAACCACTTAATAAAATATAATAACAAAATATTTATTTATTACTTTTAAACTTGTCTTATGTTCTTACATCCGAGATCACAGTGATGCAGCATTTTCTCTATTCTAAAAGACACACACACAGAACACAAGCGTCTTTTCGCAATTATAAGATTGTATTTCACAATTTCTTATGGAATCACAATTCACAGCGCACAGGTACAATACTGCGAAGACTGAACTGGTTTCCGGGTAAGAATGATTATCAGGACGGAGGTGGTCCCAAGAGATCTCAACTCGACGTCAATAACACAGAAATCCTCTCGAAAACCAAGAAACATGCGCAAAATGAATACGAAACAAACAAACACGTGCAAGCCGTGACCACAAACCAAAGTGCACTGCTTTATCGACAGTCTAGTTAGAAAAGTAAAATTTTATTATAGCGGCACCTATCGGCATGCCATGGGTACCAATGTTTAGGTATGCTGTTCACGTTCAAAGATGTCATTAGTCACTTTGCTTCAGTTGCTGATGTTCTAAGTGAACCCCTGGTTCGTCGGGAGGATGTTACTTACAAACTGATGATATGTTGGTTGGTGGCGGCTTTCATGTAGTACATATGTTATTGCCATGAAAAACCGACGGCTTCTAAACCTACTTACATCCTATCCCAACCTACAACAGTCAGAAGGTAGTTCTAGTAGCAGATCACACTGTATATGTAGGTAGATCCACACTTAAAACCTCTGGAGAGTGACGACCCTGACTACCCATCCGGCAAAACGTTTGGATCTATCGATTTTCTTAGCGGAATTTTACAGGCTTCATAAAATTGTACCGTGCGTCTTGTTCACGTTTGTAGATATATAATGTATTTTGCGAGTATTTGTTACCATTGGCATTTTACATACACGTCGTAAAAGTCAGATGAAAGCCACAAAGTGCCCCATTTTGGCTATCATTCGTTTTATACCCTTTATAAGCGAATACGTAAAACACGCTCCCAGTTATTTATTGACTTCCAGTGAAATAGGTGATACGGAAACAGTTTATATAGGTGCCTACGAGTTTTCAACGCGCTGTGTCGTCTTCATTTTTTTTATATGAAAAAATACGTGTCTAGTATTTTTTAGAAATCTGACTGACGTACTAATTAGTTTTTTTAGTTAAATACCCTATTGCCGATTTAGTAGTCATAGTACATACCTGAATGCTGACGGCCTCCGTGGCGTAGTACATTTACTACTACGTTGCTACGGACTTAAGTCAGGAGGAATTTCGCGAAGTCGCACGAGCTCCTCTGACATCGCTGCGGACATAAGTTGCGCGTTATCGCCATATTTGTCAGGCGAAATCGACCGGATTCGCTTGACATGTCGCCGATACATGTCGTGGCACATTTAACCCCTAGTGTATCCGTAGCTTTATCGTTTCATAATAATAAGTTCGGTGTGCAAATTGTTATGGCTTCTCTTCAATAGCGAAATATTATCCAAGAAAACATAATACCACGTTCAAGGTATTTGTTACATAAGATTAAACTTCTATGCTTACATAGAACTTTTCCCTTTGTCAGAAAGTAACATTCATGTCCCATTTGAACACAACGTAGGTATGTACAAGGCAGGTCGTACAAAAGTTGCCTCGTTAGGGATGTGCGTTTGCAAAGAAATGTCGCAGGCTAGGTAAGTAAAAACGGTGTCAAATAGTCAGTTTCCAGTGAAAAAAGGTAACACCCCGTCTCAATGGACGTTACTAAATTTTTCAACGGGCCGCACTGCGCACCTCCTTAAATAAAACATTCCTGCCGACCGAACTGAATTTTTTACGCGCACTGGTGGTCCCATTCCCTTAGAGACTGACTTGGCATGTCCAACTAGTGCTAGTCAGCTATTCGGAATATTTATATCTTGTAAAATCGCGTGCTATTCAATTTGGCAGTGATTTTATGAATCGTATTTTATTTTCTCATTATGTTAGGGCGCTTTATGTATTGTATGTCTTTAAGTCTGTGCTTAAATCACAACTGAGTGCATGTAAAATAGGTGGCCAATCCGCGTATTTTATCCTATCCATACAGAAATCCAACATCTTCCCGTTACTAGAAGGTATGACATTGGTCAAAGGCGTAAGGTTCTGCAACTTGCAGTATTTCAAATAACATTGATGAAATATTCGGCTACTTTCTAAGTATATCTTCGACACCAATGACTAATTACAAGGTGAAGGAAAACATCTTGAGGAAACCTGGACTTTAAGTCTAAAATCGCCAACCGGCATTGAGCAAGCGTGGGGATTACACTCAATCCTTCTCTGTGTTAGAGGAGACCTGTGCCCAGGATTGGGACGATAAAAAGGTTGATGATGAGTCTGTGCTGAATAAATGTATTTTCTTTATAACAGCTATCGGTTTTATTAGCGTCATAGAAATTAATAATTAACGTGAAAAAGAACGAGTTTTGGCAAATAATTAACTAAATACTATTTTTTTACACTTGCCTTAATTTTATTATAATACTCCATTCTCTATGGTAGTACATTCGATGCATATCGTAGTAGATACCTTCTATGCACGTTACCAACATTCAATTTTGGGGGCAACACAAAACGTTATTATGTATCTATACCAAGTACCTATAGATAGAAAGTATCCTTGAGAATGCCCGCTGCGTTGTGCCGCTGGGATTTCCTAAAAAGGCGATTTGCATTATTTTTCACCAAGTTAAAATAAAGAGTCCTATCTACGTAAAATGTAAATTTGGGCCTCCCCTGAATGTAAAGTTCACGGTTGATTTTATTTTCATGGAGCGAACGCGGCTTGAATTTTAAAATCACAGCGGGCCCAAATGAAATTTCGTATCATTAATATATTTTCGAGTTTAGGTGCGGATTACAGCAGATATGAAATATTATGGCATGATTTTCATAATTAACAATTTAAATGACATACATTCGTCTACCATTGTGCTACGGGACAAAGTATACTTATAGGCAGATAAAATTAACAGCCTACTGCCACTGTTTTGTGGATCTTCTAGAAAGAAAAAAGATTTTTAAGTTCTAGGTGGTAGGCCATAATATCGGCTGCCGGCAGAAGTTACCACCCACCAGACAAAGTCTTGCCGCCAAGCGATTCGTCGTGTTCCGGCATGATGTCTGGTGAAGCCGTACGGAGGACGGGTCTGAGCCGGCACACATCGCAACAGTTGTGTTGCGATGTACGTTGTGTTGTGTTGGGGTACGATGCACCAAATGTTATTGTGTCGGGAGTTTGGTCGTGGAGGATCTCCAGATTAATCTCCCTCTGGCGCAGCATCGTTGGTCGTGTTGTTGGGTTTAACATTGCATCACCTCGTTCAACTGCCGTCTTCCTTCCTACTCACTAAGATTTTTAAGTGAATAGGATTACCTAATAAACTTGCGCGCTTTACAATCAACGATTGCATCACTGCTTACCATCAGGCGGTTGCAGTCCAGGACTAGTTTATAATTATTTAAAAAAACGTTTTTTTATTGAAGATCAGCATCTAATTGCCAAATAACAAAAAATAAATCATCAAAGCTGTTGAAATTACGTGGAATTAATATACCCGAACCATATAAAAAGCATAAAGACTGAAGACCAGTTTTTGTTCAAGTTTCATGGAATGATTAAGTATCCCGTCTCGGCAAAATTATTTTGTCTTCAATAATATTTTTATTATTTATGAAGCGGCCAGTCTCTTTTGACTTGTTTTAATATCTTTGAATAGCCGGACTTTGAGCTCCAAAACAGACGGCTGGAAAAAAGTTTCATTTGATCGGCTACTAAATATTTCATGGCTTCAAACGTCTTATTCAATTGAGTTTTTTTGGAGAATGAACCGAGTTACATTTGTATTTATTTTATCATCATCTGCTGGTTGCCGGCTACCAGCAGGGTAATTACGTAACACACTATCAGTAGCAATTGGTTTCATTTTGGCAGTTCAACTACATTCATTGCGTTATTTATGTTGTTGAGCAGACACATTTTCAAACACATGGAGCAATGGATTAGCAATATGATTCGAATGGGGAATCCATTCGAATCTGAATCGAAAATGTAAATCGAATGAAATGAAAATCGAAACTGATAGTTATAGAGTTTTACGCAATTAGGGTGCTGATTTTCCGGATGTAGCTGAAAATCAGTATTTTACATGGAGCCACGGCCTATCTTACCTCCAATACCCAGTTAGGGTAGCGACACATCTGCGGAACGTACGGCGCCGAAAGCTCAGCGGCTGAAGTGTCAGTCGCAATATTCAGTTGTTATGACAAACCAAACGGTCAAAACGCGGCGTCTTCTTCAGCGCGCTACGCGACGGAAAGTTACGTGGCGTCATCGTCAGTCTGTCTGTGTCGACACTTTATGTTGTGCAGTTTTTGTTAAAAATGGATTTCATTAGAATATTAGCTATTATAGAGGGCTTAGAAGACGTTGCCGCTCTTCGCTAACGCCAAGCGCGCGATGCACAACACACGCCGAACGTTCAGCTACGCCCGCCGAACTTTCGGTAGCGCAATGCATCGTGTGATGTGTCGCTTGCTATGCAAAATACATTAACGCGTTTTAGCTGAAAAAAATGCCCGAAGGAGGGTTAGGCCCTACGCCGAACGCGGCGTAATTTCGGCTGATGTGTCATAGAGTACTTGAAATACACTGCGAGCGTATTTAGCCGAACTTTCGGCGCCGTACGTTCAGTAGGTGCGTTGCGACACTTACTGAGAAATACGATCTCCCTTGTTAAGACTGATGGACAGACTTTCGACTCGAAAACAACGATTCTAAAAGATTTACGAATGACAACCGATACCAATGGCTTAACGAGCTTTAGGAGGCACGGAGAGGTCTTGGTAAGTAAAGATGTTGACTCATCCATAAAGCAAACGAGACAAGCGTAGCTTTAATCTGACTGATCGTACGGCAACCTAATTTTTATTTAATTTAAAAACAAATTAAGACATCTATTATTGAAGAAATGTTATTATACAATTCAGGAATTCCTTAGTGATAAATTGTAAGTTATTTAACATTGATACTCATTAAATTTTGACATTATACTATTTCTTTATCATAATTAACTTGACGTTGCCACCTATTTAATTCTGAAATTGTATTATATAAGTTATTTAACATCTATTTAATTTTGACATTGTAAGTTATTTGACATTAACATTTACAAAAATTTGACATAGCATCATTGATATAATATTAAACTAAGGTAGATACGTCACTAGCGCACTGAAAATGAAGCGTACAAAAGGAGGTAAGTCCAGCAAGTCGCTTTAGTTTTCGTCGATTCTATTTAAGCGCAAACGACAAACACTAGCCATCTTTTTCTTCTCTATGCTTTAGATTGCGCCCCATCTCACTCACACTGTACCAACGTGTGAAATGTACGCAGAATTAAAAAATTGCATGTGTGTGCTGCTGCTCCGATCGGCACATTTATTTTGGTTAATTTGTTAGAGCATATCATATCTGTTTAATATTATATCAATGCATAGCATTATATTCCAAATTCATTACATTATTCATCATTTTAATATCTTGATACTTAATCCTTTTTATGATTTTTAATGCTGTTAAAGAGTGCCTTTATGGCAGATTTTTTGAGGAACTGATTTATTAGATATTAAGATCACATTGTAAAATGTACTTACCAAAAATCAAACTAATAAATGAATTGAGTTACGTAACAGAATATTAATCAGAATCTGCATAATTTTGAAGCAAATTTCTAAACCAATGCTTCATAAGTTAAAATTGTCCGATAAAATTGAAACCGATTCCATTGATAATGTGTTACGTAATCGCCCCTCTGTTCGATAGAACAGTTACTATTTAACCAGAAGCGCCTCCTCATAGGTATTCTATAAATTATTTGTGCGTGTAAGCTTTACATTTCTGATGAATGTAAAATTAAATACCACTGCAAGACATATTAAATTTAGTGATTAAACTTGACGAGAGACTGTGATTAATTACATATTAAGGAACATTATTAGCGGTTGGAGTAGTTATAATACAGATACCTATGTTTTATTTGATAACAGGCACACACATGAGAATGTACATCCGTACATTCTCATGTGTGGCGTTTACAATATATCCATATTGTAAACGCCATTATGTACAATATAATATAATCCAGCAGTAACGTCTTTGTTCTGTTCTTTGATTTTCATAATATGTTATGTTGATAGTCTAATAAAATCAAAGACTTGCTTTACTCCTCGTTACCTTACTCATTCCCGGGATTTTGTCTTGTTGGGTTGGTTTCAGCCGTCATAAATGACGCCTTGTAATAAATAATCCCCGTCTCTAACTCCAACAGCATCCTAATTGCGTAATGCGACATTACGTACTATCAATTTGAATCATTTGTTAATATAATAGAATATGTTCGAAAAATGTATTTTGCTACGACCATTTGGTTAATTTGCTTAATACATAACCATAAGTCATATCTCAATAGTACTCATTCCTGCCAAGTCGTGTTACAATGACCATTTCCACACGGGGAAACAAAAATCAACATATGATTATGCCAAAAAGCGCGCGTATTTGCGTCACGAACTCACGACTAAACATCGCATGTTATTAGGCTGTATAGAATTGTCTTTGCCTTTCATTTGTGGGATTATAACAACAAAACAAATAACAACTTTGCGCGCACCGCGCTATTGTTAACTTTTATTTGCATCTTGTATCGATCAGGTTAAGCTACGCTTGCCGCGGTTGGTCTGAGGATGGGTGACCATCTTTACATACTCAGATCCCTTCGTGCCTCGGAAAGCACGTTAAGCCGTTGGTCCTGGCCGTCATTTGTAGAACTTTGACAGTCGTTACGGGTCGTCTGTAGCCCAAAAGTTTGACAACCACTCTTGCCAAGGGATACCGTATTACCCAACAACTGAGTTGTGGAGATCAGATAGGTAGTTGCTCCAAGTCAAATACTGGTATTCAGCTAAATCCGGTCAGACTGGAAGCTGACCTCCAAACGTAGCTAGGAAAAGGCTAGGCGAATAATGATTAAAACAATAATGTTCCTGGACTTTAAGTATGAAATCGCCAACCCGCATTGAGCAAGCGTGGTGATTATGATCAATCCCTCTCTGTATGAGAGGAGACCTGTGCCCAGCTGTGGGACAATAAAAAAAGGATGATGTACATGATGATGATGAAAACAGTAATGATCTAGTAATAAACAAGGATACATATTGGACACCAAAGACTAATTACAAGGTGAAGGAAAACACTTGAGGAAACCTGGACTTTAAGTCTGAATTCGCCAACCCGCATTGAGCAAGCGTCGTGGTTATGCGCAATCCTTCTCTGTATGAGAGGAGACCTGTGCCCAGCAGTGGGACGATAAAAAGGTTGATGATGATGAATGAACAAGGCCACTGTTGGATCAGAAGTATTTTGCCAAGTCCATTAACATACGTAACACCAGTTCCTAAGCATTGGCCTCCTAATACTCGTATATTACAACGAATGGTCGTTGGGGCATATTGTTATAATTTGAATATCACGTTTGCCAAATGCATGCACGACCATAACGGTTATTACTGCGGATGATACAACCTGTCCCTGATCACTACAGCAGTGGTACGGCAAGGCAATCTGAGCAATTTATTTACAAACGTCAAACAAGCTACGATCCGGACGAAGCGTTTTGCTTCCTCTTTTATTCCGCGTACATCGAGGGACTGGAACAATTTGCCAGCGGTTTTGTTTCCGTCACACTACAATTTGAGTGTCTTCAAGGCTAGAGTGAATAGGCTCTTAATAAACTAGCTCGCTTTATCATCAATGATCGCATCACTGCTTACCATCAGGCGGGATTGCGATCAGGCGCTAGTTTATAAATTATAAAAAAAAGTCTAAAGCGCTCTACATGCCAAAGGCGGCATTATGTCGGCAATATTTTGCCGGCGGGCTATGTTGGCGGCTTAAGTTATTGCAAGTCGTAAAACTTTGCCGGCGGCGTGTCGGCGGCTTGACATCCGAAACTTAATTGGCAGCTAAAATACTAGCACGTCACTACAGCTGAAATGTCGCCGGGAAACTGAACGCTTGCGTACGCTAGCCTATGTCGTAGGCTAGCGTAGACAGCCTACGACAACGACAAGGCTGAAGGCGTCTTGCATGAGACGTATTGCGTCTCATGCGTCTGACGCAATGACGACGTCTCATGCCGTCGACGTCAGCATGTCGACGGCATGTTGACGTCGACATGCCGTCGACATCAACGGCATGTCGACGCAACGACATGCCGTTGCGTCGGTAACGGCAACATGCCGTTGCCGACTTGCAACGGCATGTCGTTGCAAGCCGTCGACATGTCGGCGGGCAACACGCGCAGGCGAAGGTTGCCGACATGCTTCTTTCAACATAAGCAGTGTAAGGTTGTGTCGGCGGGCTGTGTCGCCGACAACACCAAACCCGCCGGCGAAAACGCAATGTTCATTGATCAGATTTTTTTCTGTTCGATAAGATCTAGTGCTTGAGCGCAATCCCGCCTGAAGCAGTGATGCAATTGTTGATGGTAAAGCACGCTAGTTTATTAAGAGCCTATTTACCTTGCCTATTAGCCTTGAAGACACTTAAATTGTAGTCAGACGGAAATACCGCTGCTGGCAAATTGTTCCAGTCCCTCGATGTACGCGGTATGAAAGACGAGGCAAAACGCTTCGTCCGGATCGTAGTGGTGTCAACAACCGGGTGGACACTCGCCGTACGATGGGCGCATGTGTAGTCAACACTAAAGCTACTTACTTTTTTATATCAAAACCCCACACTAAAAACTCTCCTGTGTCGTGGGTGCGTTTAAACATAAACTCATATACACAAACAGCCAGACCCGGAACAAATACTTGTAAGCCATAAAAATATGTATTTGTCCGGTGCGGGAATTGAACCCGCGACACGCAGTGCAGCTAAATAAATCATTGTCTAATTTATTGAATAACTAGCTTTCCGCCCGCGGCTTCGCCCGCGTGGAGTTCGGTTATATCGCGCTTTTTAGATTTCCCTCGGGAATATCAAATTTTCCGGGATAAAAGGTAGCCTATGTTCTTTCTCAGGGTCTAAAGATTGTCTGTGCTAAATTTCATCAAAATCGGTTGAGAGGTTTAAGCGGGAAAGCGTAACAGATAGGTAGATAGACAGACAGAGTTACTTTCGCATCTATAATATTAGTATGGATACCTAGTGTGGGACAACGTTTCTTTTTTTTTTAATTGCCGCACAGGCATCTTGCTGTAGTACAGTTTTTCTTTGAGATCGCATGATCAGACGAAACAATATCCTCCCCTAGCCCCGTGTTGTCAAATGTTGTCTGGAGGGCTTCACCCGCGTGGAATTTGGTTATATCGCGCTTTTTAGATTTCCCTCGGGAATGTAAAGTTTTTCAATAAAAGGTAGCCCATGTCCTTTCTCCGGGTCTAAAGATTGTCTGTGCCAAATTTCATCAAAATCAATTGAGAGGTTTAAGCGGGAAAGCGTAACAGACAGACAGACAAAGTTACTTTTGCATTTATAATATTAGTATGGATTGTTACAACAATATTAAAACAGTTTGACAATGCTGTTGATTACGTCACCATGACAACCTTTTCTTTGTAATTAATTGTATTTTTTAGTTGATTTGTCATTCAAGCTCCTTTAAATTTAAAATAATTAATTTCCATCGTGGAATGAATTTGAAATTTCGCCTTAAAGACGTTCTGTGAGGCGTCATAATAAATCCAGACAGAGCACAGGCACAGGCAGTTCAGGTGTGGCTTCGGATAAAGTAGCTTTTAATAAAGTAGTCGACTAACTATTCTGTCTCCAGAGCCTCCTTCGGCCGTCCATAAATACTATTATAACCAGTGTGACCTGAATTCTTCTTATAATATCTAATACTAGCTTTCCGCCCGCGGCTTCGCCCGCGTGGAGATCGGTTATATCGCGCTTTTTAAATTTCCCTCAGGAACATCAAATTTTTCCGGGATAAAAGGTAGCCTATGTTCTTTCTCAGGGTCTAAAGATTCATCATCATCATCCCAGCGTTAATTCCAGTCGCATCCGAAGCCTTTTCAGCTTTAGAGTCTGGGGTCCGCTTTACCAGTCCAACTGCTGATATGGCTAAACTTCGACATTTTCCTTGAAGCGACTGCCGTCTGACCTCCACAACCCGAAGGCGACATCGAAGCATTGCAGTTAGACCAATACTGTTGGACTTTTGAGGGCTCCAACAACCCGTAACGACTGCCACTAGATGTTCGTATGGCAACCGGGACCAACGGCTTAACGTGCTTTCCGAGGCACGACCAGACCAGTGCAAATATTCATATTCATGCATACAAATACTTGCACTGTGCGGGGATCGAACCCGCGCCATCTTGCGCAGCGGCCGCGTCCACTACCGCTACGCCACGGAGGCTGTCAGGGTCTAAAGATTGTCTGTGCCAAATTTCATCAAAATCGGTTCGGTAGTTTTGGCGTGAAAGCCGGACAGACAGACAGACAGAGATACTTTCGCATTTATAATATTAGTATGGATTATATTTTTTTATTAATACTTAGTGTGACCTCCGTCATTATCAATGCAGTCAAGAAGACATCGGCGCATGGAGGCCAAAATATTATTGCAAATATCTATCTGTGCCACGTAAACTATTCCATTTCATCCACTGGATAAACATTGAACAGTAGGCAGCATTATATCACTCAAAATCTCGACGTAATTGAAGCTGTTGGCCCGTGACGGGATAAATGCTAACTCACCCAACCCTTGAGCACTAATCCACCCCCACATATTCACGCTAATTCCTCCTGACTCCGTATTAATTATACCTAATATTAGTGTCAGATCAACGTGTATCGTATCTGCGCCACAAATCAAGTCTTGCTTTTTACACAAAAAGTCATTCATCGACAGAATCTCCTCTCTCCTCTCTGGGGCAAGTCAGGCCTAGGGGGGGCAAGTCAAATTTTTAGGTCCGTATTACAGAACGTCACTCAAGCATTGATCTCTGCTTAAGCATTACATAGAACTAGTTTCAACCAATCACAAGGCTTGAAACGAGACTTAAGTAGAGCTTGAGTTTGAGTGACGTTCTGTAATACGGACCTTAGAGTGGGTAATCTGTGTGCCGTATAGTCGCACGCGGTTTTTTGCCAATTACATTTTATCAGTGTCTACTACGTGGTTTATTTAAAACTTAGAGATAAGTCCTCGTCTATAATTTGTTTAGTAATTAGGGAGTTCATACATATTCTGCGAGATTTCGATGGGCAGCTGCCTCCCCCTGCCGCCCCCTCGGTATGCCCATGAGCAGAAGTCGAAAGACTCGTTATCGGAGATCATAAAAAGAAAGCACATATCGCTGTCTACAGTAGAAGTGACCAAAAGGCTGACATAACATAGCTGCGTTGTAAGTATATGTTGATTATTTGGTTCAAAAATATACCAGTCCTCTGAAGACTCGACCTATTGCTTGGCAATACGTTTTATTAGCTCTAATGAGTACTAGGGCTCGATTTTCTTCCATGAACTAACGAGCATGCAAATTAAAATCCAATTTTAAAAAATGACTGAAATAAAACGAGTATACACCCGTCTGGCAGCTTGGGGCCAACGGTAAAAGTAAGTTTTTTTACCATGAGCACTTCATGTTTTCTCGGCATTTGCTCGCTGCTCGTAAAACCAGCAAAACGCTCCGTTGCTTTCAGCTTGTTTTGCCACGCATCTAAAGTGCTGACTCTGGAAAAATGGTTAAGAACACACACATACACGTACATTACACGTACATTTATAATATGGATGTACTGAAACGCAGACGTCGCCGTGAAGTTCTCTCCTGGAATTCGTGTTATGAATATTTAACAATTTTTTGCTATATTGCTGTAAAGACATGGTGGGCAGGAAGGTACGCTATTTGCTAGATTTTTTCTTATAGCTAAATAACGTTGATTTTATTATTTCTTGATCTTATGCTATTAAGTATTTAGAGATGGGTAAATATTTGGTTTTCTTGTTGAGGAAAGATCCCCCATATTCAAATTTTTCGCCATAATGTTGGAAAGCTAGAACGAAATTGTTTACTTTAACGGTGTCTATAAATTTTTGATGTGCTTATAATAAACCACTTTCTAAAGATAATGCGAAATTTAATATCACCGTACCGTATAACTTGTCGAAAACAGTACTTTGTAGATGTTAACAGAGTTTCTCTATCGTTGGTAGTTTTCAGTATTCTATAATGCTTCTGCTCAGTTTTGGAGCGTTTACTACGCACAACTGTCAACGCTGCATTTTAGTGTCATATTTCTTGGTTTTCAATTTTTATTATTAAACTGGAGCTATATTTTAAAAATGTGTTTGACTAACTTTTTAGGCGAATAATGGATAAAAGTAAGCAATCATGTTTATAGTTATTTTACTATGACAATAACGCCTTGCAAGTTTCCAATGCATTATTTGCAGATAAATAGAACTATATACGCAATGATTTCTAACCTTATACACACTTTCAACCTAAATAGCTAGTTTAACACAATTTTAAAATATAGCTCTGATTCTTCTTCTTCAGCCTATAGATGTCCACTGCTCGACAAAGGCCTCCCCCAAGGCTTTCCACGTTGACCGGTCTTGTGCTGCCCGCATCCATCGGCTACCCGCGACCTTCACCAGGTCATCTGTCCACCTTGTTGGGGGCCTCCCTACGCTGCGTCTTCCAGTACGTGGCCGCCACTCCAGAACCTTACTGCCCCATCGGCCATCGGTTCTACGAGCAATGTGCCCTGCCCACTGCCACTTAAGTTTAGCGACTCGCAGAGCTATGTCGATGACTTTGGTTCTTCTGCGGATCTCCTCATTTCTGATTCGATCACGCAGAGAAACTCCGAGCATAGCTCTTTCCATTGCCCTTTGTGTGACTCTGAGCCTTCGTATGAGGCCCATTGTGAGCGACCACGTTTCAGTTCCGTAAGTCATCACGGCGAGTACATCACTAATCTCCGTTTTGCAGATGATATCGTGGTCATGGTTGAGGCCCTGGAAGACTTAGGTAAAATTGTCAATGACCTCAGCAGAGTTTCCCAACAAGTGGGTCTAAAGAAGAACATGGATAAGACGAAGATCATGTCGAACTCTCATGTCGCACCCACTCCAATTCTAGTTGGCTGCTCTGCACTCGAAGTTGTTGACGAGTATATTTACTTTTTTTTTTTTTTTTGTTGACGCTGTGGGAATGCATTTACGCACCTTGCCCCGAAGGGCGTGTGTGGGACTCGCCCAGCCGAAGCCGGGAATACCCACTAAACCCACAGCGGCACTCCGGCATCGCCAAAGTGGCGGGGGAGTGGGAAACTAGCGCAGCCTGAGCTACCTCTCCCCCGCCGGCGAAACCCGCCTAGTAAGGCGGGCCCTCAATTGCCCCTCCTAGGGAGGGGCCGTGGCTCCTGCATGGTGAGCGATGTAAGGCGGGCGTCGGCCTCACGCCCGCCGCTCACCTCAGGGAGGGAGAAAGCGGGCGAAATCCCGCATTCTCCTCCCCCTACGCCGCCTGCGGAGTGCCGGAGCGAGGGAATCCTCCTCCCGCTCGCGCTCCGCTGCCTCCTTCTGCGACATCACGACCTCGCAGAAGGAGGCCATCGCCACCCAAGCTTCCTCGCTCCCCACCATCTCTCTGACGATGGCGGGCAGCGAGAGGTCCTCTCCAACCGCCGTGACAAGATCGCGGCGCGGCACGGCCCACGACGGGCACACTGCGAGGGTGTGTTCCGCCGTGTCCTCCGCCGCGCCACAACCGTGGCACGACGGTGTCTCCTCTCGTCCTATCCGGTGCAGGTACCTGCTGAAGCAGCCGTGACCGGAGAGTACCTGCACCAGACGGAAGGAGAGGAACCCGTGACGCCTGTCGAGCCAGTCCTCCAGGACCGGCCCGATGGCGTCGAGGGTACGCCGAAGACGGCGGAGGCGAGGTCCTGCGTCCACTGCTGGACAAGAGCGACCCTCGCCTCCCGCCGGACGGCCTCCCTCACTTCTGGGGCCGGACGCTCGCCCAGCGCCCTGCGCCCCGCCGTCCACTCGTACACTCTGGCGAGCACCCACGCCTCGAGCTCCCAAGGCGGGTGCCCGCCAGAGCGCACGCCGCTGCGAAGCCCACCGTGCGGTAGGCCCGCGATGCCCGCTGGGCGATGGCCCTTTGGGGCGACCGAAGGGCGGTGAGGTTCTCCCTCCTATGGCGGGAGTCCGCCCAAATCGGGGCCCCATAAAGGGCCATACTTCGCAGTATGCCGGCGTATAGACGCCGGCACCGCATGCTGGGCCCTCCCAAGTTTGGCATCAGCCATGAGAGGGCTCCCGCTGCCTTCAGCAGGCGCGACGACAGCCCGCTAAAGTGCGGGCCGAAGCGCCACCTGCTGTCTAAGATGAGGCCCAGATATTTCATCTGCGCCTCAACCCCGACCCTCACCCCCTCCACATAAATGTGGGCGTCAGGCGGGGGGCGCTGCCGGGGGCCGTGAAAGAACACGGCCTCTGTTTTGTGCAGCGCCAGAGTATATATACCTGGGACAACCAGTCCAACTAGGTAGGTCCAACTTCAAGAAAGAGATGTCTCGTCGAATCCAGCTCGGCTGGGCAGCGTTCGGGAAGCTACGCTACATCTTCTCGTCGTCCAAGATACCACAGTGTCTCAAGACTAAAGTCTTTGACCAGTGTGTGTTGCCAGTGATGACTTACGGAACTGAAACGTGGTAGCTCTGATTAAATAATAAAAATTGAAAACAACGAAATATGACGCTAAATTACGACGTTGCTAGCTGTGCGTAGTAAACGCTCTTAAGCACTTGAGGTAATTGTTTCTTTTATCATAATTAAGTATTACAAGGTACACAATCGCACATTATGTTTTATTTAATCATGTGGAAATTTTAATTTATTTGATTCCATACAGGATGTTTGGTAGAGGGGCAACATAATTATACCTTTGAGGTATATCAAAGGGAGGGGTGTCACTAACTTGTGAACACAAAATGTTTTCTTTATATATTTTTAGATGTACGTATTATGAAATAGATTTTTAGGTATACTTGGGTAATTATGTTACAAATAAATACATCAAAAAGGTGGCTGGTAGTGGCTGGCGGAGAACTGCTCAAGATCGAGCTTGTTGGCGTGCCATGGAAGAGGCTTATGTCCAGCAGTGGACGAGCAGAGGCTGATGAATGAAGTACAAATTTTAAGTAAAATAAATGAATAAATTGCAAATATAACACCAAAGTAATTACGTTATATTATAATTATCTATACTAATATATAAAGCTGAAGAGTTTGTTTGGTTGAACGCGCTAATCTCAGGAACTACTGGTCCAAATTGAAAAATTCTTTTTGCGTTGGATAGCCCATTAATCCAGGAAGGCTTTAGGCTATATAACATCATGATGCGACCAATAGGAGAGGAGCATAACTAACTCCACGCGAACTGTTATAAGCAGACACTGAACCCCAAAACGATGAGTCAATCATGATAAGGCTCAGTAATCTCATAGGCAGCAATATTCATTAGCAGCCTAGGTTAGTCTATTCCCAACCTTCTTGGCGATCGGTTGCATAAGGGTCCCTTAAATAAGTTTACTCTAATAAACTTTATTTTAATTAAAATAATTCTTTTTTTTAAAAAGCCTCTTGCAAGGGACCCTATAATATTTGGTGGCAGCGGTGGGATACGGAAATCCCCAGTGCCGATTCGCGTAAAATACATTTACTTAAAACAAGTGCATAGACTCTCCGTATCCTGCAACCTTATAAAATAAAAATGGTAAAAACCAATAAGTGTTCTATGTGTAACACGTCGTGATTCTGCGTGACTCTATCACCCTGAGCGCATAGTAAGCGCAGCCTACTACTATCCTGCGAGCATCCTGCGAGCATCCTGCGAGTCCTGCAAGTCCTTCACGTATCCTGCGAGTTCTTCACGCATCAAATCCTCCAGGCACCCCGTGTGCCGACCCCCGAGCATCTCTTGAGTGTTTCGTACAGTGCTTATCAGTGTCCAGTGGAGTTAAGTGTAAATTGAGTTATCTGCGTGTGAGCGTCACTATGCAGCTATTCCCAGTGCTAACCCTTATCGCCGCCTACGCGTTCCTGTAAGTTATTGAACGTTTGCTAATTGTAACTTCCTGTGCTATTTGATATCTACTAGTTGTTTTACTGTTTAAGTCATTGAATGTCTAATTTATGTTATGCCTCCTAAAGTGCCTAAAACTGAAGACAGTAGTAAGCTGCAAATCGAAATTCCATCAGACCTTCCGGAACTAAAATCTCCGATCCTATCACCCAAGATAACTAGGCAAACAGCAGTAGAAATGGACCTTAATATTTTATTAAAGTTTGTAAAACCATATGATGGCAGTCGCGAACAACTAAATTCATTCCTTAATAATTGCAACAATGCTTACGAGCTAGCGACTGAACCACAAAAATCAATCTTGTTTAAATACATATTGTGCCAACTTACAGGCAAGGCAGAAACTGCCTGCTCAATAAAAGAATTCACGTCTTGGGAACAACTAAAAGAATTTCTAAAAACTCAATTTTCGGAAAGGAAACACTACACACATTTACTGATCTCCAAGAAGCCAAACAGACTTCCTCAGAAAATGTTGGACAATTCGCCCTTCGAATGGAGACTCATCTCTCACAGTTATTAACTGAAATATCACTTTCTAATTATAAAGTGAAAGAAATACCGGGTCGCACAGCAGCCATGGAGGACTTAACACTCCACCATTTCCTTATGGGTTTAAATCCCCGCGTTTCAAATATAGTAAGATGTAGAATGCCTAAATCTTTTAACGAAGCCGTGAACTTAGCTATCTCCGAAGAAAGGATACTAGAAACCTTATACAAGCGCAATCACAGCTCACATCAGGATAAACAGGCTAAAGAAAATCAATTCAAATCGAAAGCCTCTGCTCAAAGTAGCAGTAAGATCGCGCAGAAATCATCCTCGCAACCGAGTACGTCGGGAAGCAATCCTAAACATGACCCGCACCTATCATGCAGATATTGCAAAGAGGTCGGTCATGATATCAATAACTGTCAAAAACGGCAGAAACGATATCCTAATCCTCAATCTCAAAAAGATTCCAGTAGATCTTCCGGGTTCCAACCCGTTCCTAACCCCTCTCAAGTCAACTTCGTCGATGACTGTGACGATTCCGATGAGTCCGTCTGCGATGAAGAAGGCAAAGATGCCGGTGATGGGGATTTAAACTAACGAATGTCCTGCAACCATGCCGCACAGGACGTAAGGTCAAAGTCGGCATAGATCCTAAGGTTATACACCAGGGTAACCAGCCCCAAAACGGAAACCTTAACCCCTCCGAGGTTATACATCAGGGTAACCAGCCCCAAAACGGAAACCTCATCCCTTCTAAGGTTATACACCAGGGTAACCAGCCCCAAAACGGAAACCTTAACCCCTCCGAGGTTATACATCAGGGTAACCAGCCCCAAAACGGAAACCTCATCCCTTCCGAGGTTATACATCAGGGTAACCAGCCCCAAAACGGAAACCTCATCCCTTCTAAGGTTATACATCAGGGTAACCAGCCCCAAAACGGAAACCTCATCCCTTCTAAGGTTATACACCAGGGTAACCAGTCCCAAAACGGAAACCTTAATTCTGATAGCAAAATTTACGAGATTAACATTGATACCTCGAAAAAGCTATTACCCCATGTGCTAGTGGAGTCACAGGTGTCTGACATCCCACTCACACTTCTTGTAGACTCAGGTTCTGCAATCTGCTTGTTGAAAGAATCAAGCATACTAATCAAACCAAAAATCACTCCCAAACCTATAAACATTAAAGGTATTGATCCTGGCGAGGAAACCACTCAGACCGTAGGTCATTTCAATTTTAAATTCAAGGTTTCCAACACTAAATCAGTGAGCCATAAGTATCATGTGATCAAAGACATTAATCTACCTTATGACGGTATTATAGGTAATGATTTCCTTACAACTAACAGCTGCAACATAGACTACTGTCGTGACGTTCTGAAAATAAATCACAATGAAATTAATATTCATTTCTTCGATTCATGCTACATAATACCACCACGAACAGAAACGGTGATAGAATGTTCTGTCATAAATCCAGAGTTAAAGGAGGGCGTAATACTAGATCAACACCTTTCTGAAACTCTCTTAGTAGCCAACTGTTTAGTGAAGGTTAAAGATAACAATAGAATCAACATATCCGTTATTAATATTTCTAATAAAGCCACGAAAATTAAACATAACCTTAACCTTAGATTAGACAAAATCGATGCTTACCCTGTTCAGACGAACTCACAAAGTGAAAACGTAACTGAGCGAACTAAACAAGTCCTTAATTCTCTGAGGACCTCCCACTTAAACGGTGAAGAAGCCGAAGCTCTATTAAATTTATGCTCAGATTATTCTGACATTTTCCACTTACCAGATGAACCCTTAACATTCACATCAGCCATCCAACACGATATTAAAACTATAAGTAATACTCCTACTAATACAAAAATCATACCGATTCCCTGAGTGTCATAAGAAAGAAGTAGAAACCCAAATAAACAAAATGTTAGATCAGGATATTATTAAACCTTCATCTTCTCCCTGGTCTTCTCCCATATGGATTGTACCTAAAAAAAGCTGATGCCTCCGGGCAAAAGAAATGGCGCATTGTAATCGACTACAGGAAACTAAACGACATCACAGTAGGCGAAATTTATCCTATCCCTCAAATTACTGAGATCCTCGACCAATTAGGTAAGAGCCAATATTTCACTACCTTAGACCTATCATCAGGCTTTCATCAGATCATGGTTACGCCAGAAGACGCACCCAAAACAGCCTTTTCTGTACCTCAAGGCCATTTTCAATTCAATAGAATGCCATTTGGCTTAAAAAATGCTCCAAGTACCTTTCAAAAACTTATGAATAACTGCCTTACAGGACTACAAGGCTATCGGTGTTTTGTTTATTTAGACGATATTGTCCAGTATGCATTTGATCTAAAATCAGCAATCCAAGTTCTCAAGGCCATCTTTGATAGACTTCGACAGTTTAATCTTAAATTACAACCAGGAAAATGTGAATTTCTCCGAAAGGAAGTAACTTACCTAGGTCATATCATTACCCAAAACGGTGTAAAGCCAAACCCAGAAAAGGTCAAGGCCGTAACTCAGTATCCCGTCCCAAAGTCTCCCAAAGACATAAAATCCTTTTTAGGCCTTGTGTCATACTACAGGCGTTTCATCCCCAATTTTTCGAAGCTAGCCAAATCCCTTACCTCACTCCTAAAAAAGGACGTCCCATTTAATTGGACCAATGAACAACAGCTTGGCTTCGAGACTCTGAAAATGAAACTGGTCGAAGCACCTATTCTAGCCTATCCCGATTTCAACAAACCCTTTTTACTAACTTGTGATGCGTCTAATTATGCCATATCAGCTATCTTGTCTCAAGGTCCCATCGGAAGTGATTTACCCATTGCATATGCGTCTCGTACCTTAAATAAAGCCGAATGTAACTATAGCGTCACCGAAAAAGAATGTTTAGCAATAGTATTTGGAACCAAAACCTTCCGACCATACTTATATGGTCGACGTTTTACCATTATTACGGACCATAAGCCCCTTCAGTGGCTATTTAACTGTAAAGATCCCGGTTCCAGACTTATACGCTGGAGGTTAAAATTAGAAGAATTTGAATATGATATACAGTACAAAAAGGGAAAAATAAACTCTAACGCAGACGCCCTATCCAGATTTCCCGTAAATCCTGTCCAGCCTGCTACTGATAAAGCGCCAACACCCAATGTTTCAAATCCTAACCTTAATAACGCAGCTGAAAATCTAGACAATTCAGACAGAGATTTATTTGACCTAATTACGTCACCAACTTCCTTTCCGTCAGACGAACTTGATCCTGATTACCTCTTAGAAATACCTACCCCAGAACTTTTAAACGTAGCTTCTCCAAATTTTAACCCAACAGATATCCCACGGCACCCCTCGTCTTCTGGACCGCCTCAACCATCTGAGGACCCAATAACCCAACATACTCACCTCAGTCCCGACCCTGACTTGCCTACTGACGGCTACTCAGATTTCCTGAAGCGAACCGCTGATAAAAATAAATCGTTTAACACAAATATCATTGAACATAATGATAGCTTACTGAAAACTACCTGTAAAGTCATCTTAGTGCCCACAGCAATCGATCTCGATGACTCAAATCCATATATTGAAGAAATATTAAGCAACCTGGAAGATCGGGACTCAATTCTAAACAAAGAAAAGCAATTACACACCTTTTCTAAGGTCCAATCAGGCAACAAAGATTATTACCTTTTATATATAAAAGTGCATCATTTTGACCAAACGTCGTATTGTGAAATATTCGAAACTCTCAAATCAGTTCGTGATGAAATAGTAATTGTCGAACAGACTAGGGAAATTGCTATATCTGACTTCCGTGATCCATTTGATAAACATAGTTTTATTAAAATATATAATATTTTAAACTACGTATTCCATAACACAGATATACAAATAAATATATATCATAATAGTGTAACCTATCCTTCACCTTCCGAAATAAAAAAAAATCCTCCATGATAATCATGACTTACCTATAGCTGGTCACCTTGGTGTCAGTCGTTTGTATAATAGATTAAGACAATTATATTATTGGAAAGGTATGCGCAACGACATAGAGTCTTATGTAAGAAGTTGTAAATTGTGTCAGGAAAATAAAGCTTTGCGTAAGATAAATCGCGCACCCATGCAAATAACAAGTACATCATGTAAACCATGGGAGCGCATATCATTAGACATAGTAGGACCCCTTCCAGAATCCGGACCAGCAAAATTGAAATTCATATTAACACTACAGGATGACCTCACAAAGTTTTCCACCGCTTATCCCCTTCGTAGCACAACTGCCGAGGAAACAAGCGAATGCTTATTACATTTCATATCAATATTTGGCCTCCCGAAAATGATCTTAACTGACCAGGGAAGTAACTTCACATCGGATCTATTTAAAAGAACATGTGAGTTTTTTAAAATTAAACAGCTATGGTCAACCCCGTATCACCCACAAACACAAGGCGCCCTTGAACGGAGCCATTCAACCCTAAAAGAATACCTCAAATCATTCGTTAATGACGAACAAACGAATTGGCCCCGTTATGTGTATACAGCCATGCTAACCTATAACATTTCCGTTCATTCCACAACACACTACACTCCGTACGAATTAGTGTTCGGTAATGAACCGTTTATCCCAAACTCCATATGCGACGAGCCCCTTGGAACCACGTATCCCGATTATGTTCGTATGTTACAAAACCGCTTAAAATATTCTCGTGATAAAGCCCTTGACTACATTCATAAATCTAAGGAATCGTCTAAGACCTATTACGATTCCCATAGTCGACCCGTAAAATATAAAATTGGCGACTATGTTTATTTAAAGAACCACCTTAGACTGAGAAAGGGCTTGTCCCCCATCTGGAAAGGACCATAAAAAGTCATAAAGGTTCACGGCAATAACACATTGACACTATTAATAAACAGACGCCACGTCCGTCATCATTATGACGAGATAAAGCTGGCTGAAATCGGCAGCAACCTGTAAACATAAAGTTTATAAATTAGAATTAATATACTAGATATAAAATAATCTTAGTTATATAATCTTAACTCTATAGGTGTAGTTAGGTTAATAACAATAAGCGAGACACATTATCACTTATGATACAAGTATATGTACTTACAGCGCTTCAGCAGAGCCCCAAGCACCCAACGAGTACGTCCATGCAATAACTGCGAGTCCTGGGATATATTTCGATTACATAGGAAAACTGAAAACTAATAATGGCATCCTAAATATCATCATGCCAATGGACGTCTCACATTTTAAATCTCATGTAGAAAATATAGATTCATCCTTAGAAACAGTCGTACACTTATGTAAACGATCCAGCCTACCCTACCCAGAATGCCACAATAGTGTAGAGCCACTAGTAGTTCAAAAACGTAAAATAATAAAATTATTGAGTTCCATTTCTTATCTGACTGACAATGGAGACCATAGATCCAAACGAGCCTGGATCGGAGGAATTGGTACTATTCTCAAACAAGTTTTTGGCACTTTAGACGAAAACGATGCTATCAAGTATGATCAAGCAATTGAATCACTGCAACATAGTCAGGATAAACACCTGTCGTTGATTAGACAAAATATCTTAATTACTAAATCCGTTATGATTACATATAATAACACACTTCAAAAATTGAAACAAAACGAAGCTAAATTAAATGATGCTGTTAATCAACTTTCAAGTAATATCCAGAATTTATCTAGAATAACGAATAATTTAGAATTAAGACTAACTCTAGATTTTGTACTTAATAGTTTGGAAACATCCATAGTCACCCTAGCATTTCAACTTGAAGACATAACAAATGCAATAATACTCTGTAGTCAAAACATATTACATCCTTCAGTTATCTCGCCTACCGGCGTGTACCGGGAATTGGCTGATAACGTGAGGCACTTGCCTGACAATCTAAACTTACCTGTACACCTAGACATAAGTTCAATACATACCATTATAAGAACGTCAGTTTTACTATGTTATTACTTTAACTATAAGTTAGTGTTTATTTTGCGTGTCCCCCTAGTATCTAATCATGAATACTTATTGTATAATAATATCGCACTACCAACCCCTCATGATATCAATCAACCACACACTTTTGGTTTAATTTTACCAAACAGCAAATACATTGCCATAACGAAAGACAAGTCTAATTATTGTAAATTAGAATCATTGGAAAACTGTAAAGTATTAAGCCCAGCAGAATATTTATGTAAAATCCCCATAACCTTTAAAACTGATTCGAATCCTAGTTGCGAAAGTGAGCTGTTATCTAAAACAATTACGGATATCCCTATACAATGTAATACCAAGATTATACATGGTAAAATAAGTACATTTAAAATGCTTAGTGGTAATAGATTTATATATATTCAATCCGAGCTTACCAAACTTTCACTAGATTGTCAAGTTCTTAATCAGATACAGGAACTAGACATGTTCGGCATAGGTATCTTATCTATACCAAGAAATTGTATTGGCTATTGTAAAGGTACCACATTATTACCTAAATATAACAACGTTTTAAACTTAACCTCACCTATTAACCTGCCAGATTTTAATTTGATAACTAGTAATTGTTGTAGAATAGATAACCTAACGAACAGTATTTCCCCTATTCACTTAAAGAACATTAACTTAGATGATATGAATCAAACCAGTATATTAACGGACAAACTTTTATCAGAGACTGATAAAACTCAAGAAATTCCTCACATGGTTAAATATGGGACACACTATTCAATAATTATAAGTTTAATTGTATGCTTTATAATTTTGTATTCGGTTTATAAGGTTTTAGTTTTTTGTAAGCCCAGTTGCAACCTTAGCAAATATATTTTCCGCAAAAGCAATAAATCCAAATCTAAATCGGGTTCTATAGAACTGGATCAGAACTTATCAGAAATTCCTGCTCCAGCACTAAGAACGTTCTTTTAGAGTAAACTTCGGTATTTCTCCCCGAAGTTCACACTAAGAGGGGAGGTGTTATAAGCAGACACTGAACCCCAAAACGATGAGTCAATCATGATAAGGCTCAGTAATCTCATAGGCAGCAATATTCATTAGCAGCCTAGGTTAGTCTATTCCCAACCTTCTTGGCGATCGGTTGCATAAGGGTCCCTTAAATAAGTTTACTCTAATAAACTTTATTTTAATTAAAATAATTCTTTTTTTTAAAAAGCCTCTTGCAAGGGACCCTTTATAATAGAACGAAGTCGCTGGCGGCCGCTAGTGTTATATAATAAGGTTAAGAAATAAAAATTATGATTAGTAGGTAAATGAAAAAGGTCATCATATTATAGATTGAAAGAATTATGATTTTCAGTTAATATACCTACAGTTTCTAAACAGATTCTTTCCTGTGTCGATCATGGGTCGATCGATCAGGTTAAGCTACGCATGCCGCGGTTGGGTAGTGGATGGGTGACCAGTACCCCTTCATATTTCGGAAAACACGTTAAGCCCAATGGCTTCCGGATGTCATTAATAATATAATAATAATAATAATAAACGTTTATTTGGAACAAGTTTTAGGACACAAGTTTACAAATTGAAACGAAGATAGCTACAAAAGTTAAAACTGTGGCGCAGCTATCGACGCCTAGCTAAACAATAAGTTACATTGCAGTTCCAGACTAGTAATAAAGTTAATAATTAATTAAACTACATCCCTATGTGTGTATGTGTATGCGTGTGTGTGTAGGGGTGTGTTTGTGGGTGTGTAGGGGTGTGTGAGTGTGTTTGTGTGTGTAGAACGCGTAAGTGGAGGGGTGGAAGGTATTCAAGTAATAAGATTGATGTTATGGGAATCAGGAATGTAAGTATTATGTTAGTATTATGTTACCACAAGTTGTTCTGTTGCTTCGTAGGAGAAGGATTTAAGCAATTCTGACAGTTTTTTTCTGACTGAGGCTCTTGTTAATGGATAAATTTGAATAATCCTATTTATGGTATTGTAGAGTTTAGGGCTAAGGTAATTGTAGTGGCGTTTTACTAATGCCAGTCTGGAGAAAGGTGTCTTACAAATTAGGTCGGAACGTCGCTTCTTGGAGCGGCATTGTGGATCATATTTCGTGCGATCGTGTTTCTTAAGAACGGTTTGAAGTATAAATAATTGTCTAAAAGTGAGGACATTACAGAGCGAATAAAGCTCCAACGTCGGGAATCTAATAGGTTTCTTGGCCAATACCTTTAGTACCGCTCTTTGTGCTCTCTCCAAACGCAAAATCGTAGTCTTGTGAGTACCTCCCCATACTGTAACGCAATAATCAAGAACTGACTGGACGAGTGCCTGGTATATTAGTATAAGGCATGGGAAATCCACAACCGACCTTAGCTTTTTGAACACATATATAAGTCTTCTTACACGGACCACCACTGAGTTAACTTGTTTTTTCCAGGTTAGGCAATTATCTACTATGATTCCAAGATACTTGATGTTGTCGGAGCGTTCTATTTGGTTGGCACAGTTACAGGATATGGTAGCCACAGTATGGGAGCAAATATGGGTTTTAATTTGAAAAGATGTTGGTGGTTGCGTAAGAATTCCTGGTGTGAAGGGAATGAACTTAGACTTTTCGATGTTGAGTGTGAGTAGATTTGAGGTTAACCACTTCATGACCAAACCTAGTGCGATCTCCGCACTCACACGAGTGTCAAGCCAGTCCCTACCATGCGTCACAAGAGCTGTGTCATCCGCATAAGCAATTATTTTTGTGTTTGGGAGTTTTAGCTGACACAGCTCATTGACATAGATAAGGAAAAGAGTAGGTCCTAAAACACTACCCTGAGGCACACCAAATGCAATGTCTTCCAAAGAACTAATGAAACCATCGACTTTGACAACCTGTTTTCTCCCCGTCAAATAACTGCGAAAGATTTCGAGAACGTTTCCTCGTATGCCAACTTGTTCCAGCTTGTCAATTAACCTAGGAATAGACACAGTATCGAATGCCTTCGATAAATCCAGGAAGATACCAATTGCTTTTTGCTTATTATTAAGCTGTTCAACTATAGAGTTTGTAAGTTCCAAGGTAGCATCTTCCGTAGATTTACCTGCCCTGAAACCAAACTGGTTGACGGCCAAAATATTAAATTTGTTAGGGAATTTTACCAGTCTCCCGTTAATGACTTTTTCAAAGATCTTTGAGAGGGTTGTAAGTACGGATATTGGCCTGTAATTAGTAACGATGTACTTATCTCCTCCTTTGTATATGGGATGTACAATGGCAGTTTTGAAGAGATCAGGAAATATTCCCTGGGATATGCACAAGTTGAATATGTGAACAAGTATTGGAATAACAACGCCCTTGGTGGCCTTAATGACTGCGGGTGAAATTCCGTCATATCCAACAGCACATTTATCTTTAAGGCTCAGTATGATGCTTTCGATTTCGTCATCGTCTACAGCATATAAAGCCATGGATTGTAGTGGTGAAGAGGAAGAGTTAACTGTATCAAAAGGAGAAGATATTGAGATTGGGAATTTGGACGCAAGATTACTACCTACATTGGCAAAATAGTGATTAATAGTATTGACAGAATGAAGAGGATTGTTGCCACACTTTAACAATTCGGTGGATGAAGATTTACTCGTATCCAAATGGGATACTTGCTTTATAAGCTTCCAAGTTGCCTTCGGATTGTTTTTGGCCCTCTGGAACTCATATTTCTCATACTCGCATTTTAGTTTTTTTTAGTAAATTGTTACAGTAATTTCGATAACGGACAAATATAATTTTATGAACATCATTTTCTGGGTGCTTTTTGAAAGTTTTGTTGAGTTTGTCTCTATGACGGATGCATCTCAGAAGGCCAGGTGTAATCCAAGGTTTGATGATGCGTTTTCTACTTGGTATAACAGAGGAAGTAGTATGCCGGGTAACGGAAGAAGATAAAATAGACACAAGGGTTTCAACAGCAAGGTTAGGATTATGAATTTGGAGTATATGAGAAAGGTCTGTATTTTCAATGTCATTTCTAACTTTAGTTATGTCAATTGTTGATAACAAACGTTTAGGAGCAGTTATTAAAGTATCAGGATTGAAGAAGAGGAGAACTGGAGCATGGTCTGTTAGATCACAGTCTAGGACTAAGGTTGTGGCAGTGTGTCTGGATTTCAAAATTACATGGTCGAGGCAATTTGCTAGTCTAGTGGGTAGAGTATGTGCGGGAAGCATAGCGTGTGACGCTGCAATATTTAAATATAAGTCTGAGTTTGGGTCCAAGCAAGTAGGAGCAATATTTATGTTAATATCTCCCACCAAAACAATACTGTTAAATTTTCCTAGCTGTTGCAACAATGTATCTAGACTAGTGAAAAATTGAGTGAGATCTCTAACTGAAGGAGATCGGTATAAGGCAATAACTGCAGCTTTCTCAGAAAATTTAATTACTAGGCAATTTGCATCACTGAAAGTAGGAGTTTCAAAAGAGCACCGAAGATCATTTTTGATGTAGGCTACAACTCCATCATTCTGGTTAGTAAATGAAGATGAATAAGCATTATAACCCGTTAGAGAAGGACAGTTAGGACATTTACTAAGCCAACATTCAGATAAAATAATGACATCTAGTGTGTAATGTAGTCTAGCCAATAATAACAACAATTTGTCAAAATTGCAATTTATACTACGGATATTGACATGTAGGATTTTAAGGGTGCATTCAGGTTTGGATAAATAATTACAGCTGGACTCCGGGGTGCAGACAAAACAGTCCGATACAGAAATTTTCTCAATATCTGAGTTAATTAAGTTTAGGTCATCCATTCATTATAATTGGATTATCAAAATGTGATCCAATTTTGAAGCGCTGCATAGAGATAATTATACCTTGCCCCTGAAGGTCATTAGCATAGTATGCAATAACATTGTTTGGTTGTCTATTAGAAGTAAAGTAGAAATTTGTATAGAGCTAATTAAAAGTGAAGAACACAAAACAAAATAATGTAAACAAAAATTGTACATATGGGGCAAAACCCGTAAGAAAACAACAATCTGTAGTTTAGTTAAAGGTAATTTGGGGTTAAGTCATGCATTAGGATTTTTAACGGTTGAGAGGTCATTCTCGTTCTTAATTTCAAAATGTTTACTTCCTTCTTTTTCTCTCATAAAGATCTTGCCGTGTTTTATCCAGCAGAATTTGTAATTGTTAGATGTATACAGCCATGCTAACCTATAACACTTCCGTTCACTCCACAACACACTACACTCCGTACGAATTAGTGTTCGGTAATGAACCGTTTATCCCAAACTCCATATGCGACGAGCCCCTTGGAACCACGTATCCCGAGTATGTTCGTATGTTACAAAACCGCTTAAAATATTCCCGTGATAAAGCCCTTGACTACATTCATAAATCTAAGGAATCGTCTAAGACCTATTACGATTCCCATAGTCGACCCGTAAAATATAAAATTGGCGACTATGTTTATTTAAAGAACCACCTTAGACTGAGAAAGGCCTTGTCCCCCATCTGGAAAGGACCATATAAAGTCATAAAGGTTCACGGCAATAACACATTGACACTATTAATAAACAGACGCCACGTCCGTCATCATTATGACGAGATAAAGCTGGCTGAATTCGGTAGCAACCTGTAAACATAAAGTTTATAAATTAGAATTAATATACTAGATATAAAATAATCTTAGTTATATAATCTTAACTCTATAGGTGTAGTTAGGTTAATAACAATAAGCGAGACACATTATCACTTATGATACAAGTATATGTACTTACAGCGCTTCAGCAGAGCCCCAAGCACCCAACGAGTACGTCCATGCAATAACTGCGAGTCCTGGGATATATTTCGATTACATAGGAAAACTGAAAACTAATAATGGCATCCTAAATATCATCATGCCAATGGACGTCTCACATTTTAAATCTCATGTAGAAAATATAGATTCAGCCTTAGAAACAGTCGTACACTTATGTAAACGATCCAGCCTACCCTACCCAGAATGCCACAATATAGTAGAGCCACTAGTAGTTCAAAAACGTAAAATAATAAAATTATTGAGTTCCATTTCTTATCTGACCGACAATGGAGACCATAGATCCAAACGAGCCTGGATCGGAGGAATTGGTACTATTCTCAAACAAGTTTTTGGCACTTTAGACGAAAACGATGCTATCGAGTATGATCAAGCAATTGAATCACTGCAACATAGTCAGGATAAACACCTGTCGTTGATTAGACAAAATATCTTAATTACTAAATCCGTTATGATTACATATAATAACACACTTCAAAAATTGAAACAAAACGAAGCTAAATTAAATGATGCTGTTAATCAACTTTCAAGTAATATCCAGAATTTATCTAGAATAACGAATAATTTAGAATTAAGACTAACTCTAGATTTTGTACTTAATAGTTTGGAAACATCCATAGTCACCCTAGCATTTCAACTTGAAGACATAACAAATGCAATAATACTCTGTAGTCAAAACATATTACATCCTTCAGTTATCTCGCCTACCGGCGTGTACCGGGAATTGGCTGATAACGTGAGGCACTTGCCTGACAATCTAAACTTACCTGTACACTTAGACATAAGTTCAATACATACTATTATAAGAACGTCAGTTTTACTATGTTATTACTTTAACTATAAGTTAGTGTTTATTTTGCGTGTCCACCTAGTATCTAATCATGAATACTTATTGTATAATAATATCGCACTACCAACCCCTCATGATATCAATCAACCACACACTTTTGGTTTAATTTTACCAAACAGCAAATACATTGCCATAACGAAAGACAAGTCTAATTATTGTAAATTAGAATCATTGGAAAACTGTAAAGTATTAAGCCCAGCAGAATATTTATGTGAAATCCCCATAACCTTTAAAACTGATTCGAATCCTAGTTGCGAAAGTGAGCTGTTATCTAAAACAATTACGGATATCCCTATACAATGTAATACCAAGATTATACATGGTAAAATAAGTACATTTAAAATGCTTAGTGGTAATAGATTTATATATATTCAATCTGAGCTTACCAAACTTTCACTAGATTGTCAAGGTCTTAATCAGATACAGGAACTAGACATGTTCGGCATAGGTATCTTATCTATACCAAGAAATTGTATTGGCTATTGTAAAGGTACCACATTATTACCTAAATATAACAACGTTTTAAACTTAACCTCACCTATTAACCTGCCAGATTTCAATTTGATAACTAGTAATTGTTGTAGAATAGATAACCTAACGAACAGTATTTCCCCTATTCACTTAAAGAACATTAACTTAGATGATATGAATCAAATCAGTATATTAACGGACAAACTTTTATCAGAGACTGATAAAACTCAAGAAATTCCTCACATGGTTAAATATGGGACACACTATTCAATAGTTATAAGTTTAATTGTATGCTTTATAATTTTGTATTCGGTTTATAAGGTTTTAGTTTTTTGTAAGCCCAGTTGCAACCTTAGCAAATATATTTTCCGCAAAAGCAATAAATCCAAATCTAAATCGGGTTCTATAGAACTGGATCAGAACTTATCAGAAATTCCTGCTCCAGCACTAAGAACGTTCTTTTAGAGTAAACTTCGGTATTTCTCCCCGAAGTTCACACTAAGAGGGGAGGTGTTATAAGCAGACACTGAACCCCAAAACGATGAGTCAATCATGATAAGGCTCAGTAATCTCATAGGCAGCAATATTCATTAGCAGCCTAGGTTAGTCTATTCCCAACCTTCTTGGCGATCGGTTGCATAAGGGTCCCTTAAATAAGTTTACTCTAATAAACTTTATTTTAATTAAAATAATTCTTTTTTTTAAAAAGCCTCTTGCAAGGGACCCTATAATAGTACGAAGTTGCTGGCGCTAGTGTTATATAATAATGTTAAGAAATAAAAATTATGATTAGTAGGTAAATGAAAAGGTCATCATATTATAGATTGAAAGAATTATGATTTTCAGTTAATATACCTACAGTTTCTAAACAGATTTCTTTCCTGTGTCGATCATGGGCCGATCGATCAGGGTTAAGCTACGCATGCCGCGGTTGGGTAGTGGATGTAGTGACCAGTACCCCTTCATATTTCGAAAACACGTTAAGCCCAATGGCTTTGGATGTCATTAATAATATAATAATAATAATAAACGTTTATTTGGAACAAGTTTTAGGACATAAGTTTACAAATTGAAATTAAGATAGCTACAAAAGTTAAAACTGTGGCGCAGCTATCGACGCCTAGCTAAACAATAAGTTACATTGTAGTTCCAGACTAGTAATAAAGTTAATAGTTAATTAAACTACATCCCTATGTGTGTATGTGTATGCGTGTGTGTGTGTGTATGCGTGCGTGTGTGGGTGTGTAGGGGTGTGTGTGTGTTTGTGTGTGTTGTGTAAGTGGAGGGGTGGAAGGTATTCAAGTAAGGTGATAAGATTTATGTTATGGGAATCAGGAATGTAAGTATAATGTTAGTATTATGTTACCACAAGTTGTTCTGTTGCTTCGTAGGAGAAGGATTTAAGCAATTCTGAAAGTTTTCTGACTGAGGCTCTTGTTAATGGATAAATTTGAATAATTCTATTTATGTTATTGTAGAGTTTAGGCCTAAGGTAATTGTAGTGGCGTTTTACTAATGCCAGTCTGGAGAAAGGTGTCTTACAAATTAAGTCGGAACGTCGCTTCTTGGAGCGGTATTGTGGATCATATTTCGTGCGATCGTGTTTCTTAAGAACGGTTTGAAGTATAAATAATTGTCTAAAAGTGAGGACATTACAGAGCGAATAAAGCTCCAACGTCGGGAATCTAATAGGTTTCTTGGCCAATACCTTTAGTACCGCTCTTTGTGCTCTCTCCAAACGCAAAATCGTAGTCTTGTGGGTACCTCCCCATACTGTAACGCAATAACCAAGAACTGACTGGACGAGTGCCTGGTATATTAGTATAAGGCATGCGAAATCCACGACCGACCTTAGCTTTTTGAACACATATATAAGTCTTCTTACACGGACCACCACTGAGTTAACTTGTTTTTTCCAGGTTAGGCAATTGTCTACTATGATTCCAAGATACTTGATGTTGTCGGAGCGTTCTATTTGGTTGGCACAGTTACAGGATATGGTAGCTACAGTATGGGAGCAAATATGGGTTTTAATTTGAAAAGATGTTGGTGGTTGCGTAAGAATTCCTGGTGTGAAGGGAATGAACTTAGACTTTTCGATGTTGAGTGTGAGTAGGTTTGAGGTTAACCACTTCATGACCAAACCTAGTGCGATCTCCGCACTCATACGAGTGTCAAGCCAGTCCCTACCATGCGTCACAAGAGCTGTGTCATCCGCATAAGCAATTATTTTTGTGTTTGGGAGTTTTAGCTGGCACAGCTCATTGACATAGATAAGGAAAAGTGTAGGTCCTAAAACACTACCCTGAGGCACACCAAATGCAATGTCTTCCAAAGAACTAATGAAACCATCGACTTTGACAACCTGTTTTCTCCCCGTCAAATAACTGCGAAAGATTTCGAGAATGTTTCCTCGTATGCCAACTTGTTCTAGCTTGTCAATTAACCTAGGAATAGACACAGTATCGAATGCCTTCGATAAATCCAGGAAGATACTAATTGCTTTTTGCTTATTATTAAGCTGTTCAACTATAGAGTTTGTAAGTTCTAAGGTAGCATCTTACGTAGATTTACCTGCCCTGAAACCAAACTGGTTGACGGCCAAAATATTAAATTTGTTAAGGAATTTTACCAGTCTCCCGTTAATAACTTTTTCAAAGATCTTTGAGAGGGTTGTAAGTACGGATATTGGCCTGTAATTAGTAACGATGTACTTATCTCCTCCTTTGTATATGGGATGTACAATGGCAGTTTTGAAGAGATCAGGAAATATTCCCTGGGATATGCACAAGTTGAATATGTGAACAAGTATCGGAATAACAACGCCCTTGGTGGCCTTAATGATTACGGGTGAAATTCCGTCATATCCAACAGCACATTTATCTTTAAGGCTCAGTATGATGCTTTCGATTTCGTCATCGTCTACAGCATACAAAGCCATGGATTGTAGTGGTGAAGAGAAAGAGTTAACTGTATCAAAAGGAGAAGATATTGAGATTGGGAATTTGGACGCAAGATTACTACCTACATTGGCAAAATAGTGATTAATAATATTGACAGAATGAAGAGGATTGTTGCCACACTTTAACAATTCGGTGGATGAAGATTTACTCGTATCCAAATGGGATACTTGCTTTATAAGCTTCCAAGTTGCCTTCGGATTGTTTTTGGCCCTCTGGAACTCAGATTTCTCATACTCGCATTTTAGTTTTTTTAGTAAATTGTTACAGTAATTTCGATAACGGACAAATATAATTTTATGAGCATCATTTTCTGGGTGCTTTTTGAAAGTTTTGTTGAGTTTGTCTCTATGACGGATGCATCTCAGAAGGCCAGGTGTAATCCAAGGTTTGATGATGCGTTTTCTACTTGATATAACAGAGGAAGTACCAGAGGAACAGCAAGGTTAGGATTATGAATTTGGAGTATATGAGAAAGGTCTGTATTTTCAATGTCATTCCTAACTTTAGTTATGTCAATTTTTGATAACGTTTAGGAGCAGTTATTAAAGTATCAGGATTGAAGAAGAGGAGAACTGGAGCATGGTCTGTTAGATCACAGTCTAAGACTAAGGTTGTGGCAGTGTGTCTGGATTTCAATATTACATGGTCGAGGCAATTTGCTAGTCTAGTGGGTAGAGTATGTGCGGGAAGCATAGCGTGTGACGCTGCAAAATTTAAATATAAGTCTGAGTTTGGGTCCAAGCAAGGAGGAGCAATATTTATGTTAATATCTCCCACTAAAGCAATACTGTTAAATTTTCCTAGCTGTTGCAACAATGTATCTAGACTAGTGAAAAATTGAGTGAGATCTCTAACTGAAGGAGAACGGTATAAGGCAATAACTGCAGCTTTCTCAGAAAATTTAATTACTAGGCAATTTGCATCACTGAAAGAAGGGGTTTCAAAAGAGCACCGAAGATCGTTTTTGATGTAGGCAACAACTCCATCATTCTGGTTAGTAAATGAAGATGAATAAGCATTATAACCCGTTAGAGAAGGACAGTTTGGACATTTACTAAGCCAACATTCAGATAAAATAATGACATCTAGTGTGTAATGTAGTCTAGCCAATAATAACAACAATTTGTCAAAATTACAATTTATACTACGGATATTGACGTGTGGGATTTAAAGGGTGCATTCAGGTTTGGATAAATAATTACAGCTGGACTCCGGAGTGCAGACAAAACAGTCCGATACAGAAATTTTCTCAATATCTGAGTTAATTAAGTTTAGGTCATCCATTCATTATAATTGGATTATCAAAATGTGATCCAATTTTGAAGCGCTGCATAGAGATAATTATACCTTGCCCCTGAAAGTCATTAGCATAGTATGCAATAACATTGTTTGGTTGTCTATTAGAAGTAAAGTAGAAATTTGTATAGAGCAAATTGTGGCTTATGTAGTTTAGTGTATTGAATTGAGTGGGTGTCAGTGTATATGTGTTGGGTAGTATGATAATGTGTGAGGGATTATAATTAGTGGAGGTAATTATAATTAAAAGTGAAGAACACAAAACAAAATAATGTAAACAAAAATTGTACATAGGGGGCAAAACCCATAAGAAAACAACAATCTGTAGTTTGGTTAAAGGTAATTTGGGGTTAAGTCATGCATTAGGATTTTTAACGGTTGAGAGGTCATTCTCGTTCTTAATTTCAAAATGTTTACTTCCTTCTTTTTCTCTCATAAATATCTTGCCGTGTTTTATCCAGCAGAATTTGTAATTGTTAGATTTTGCTGCGTCGCGGGCCAGGAAGAATAGTCTCTTTTTTCTTGAGGTTAAGTTTTCAGAGACAAAGATAGGCTTGGCAGGGCCACTAATTTTAAGATGCTCCTTAGTTATCTTATAACTGTCCCTATTGTGTTTCTGGAACTTTCCCAAGAAATCATCTTTGCGTAGGACACTGGTAAAGTCCACTATGATGGTTTTGTTAGCTGGGTCTCTAGTTTTAATTCGATAAATGTCTTTAACATCGTAAGGCTGGATTGGTAAGTTGATCAGATTGCCCGTATTAGTTACAACTTTTATGAGAGAAGTCTTTGTTTCGGATTTGGAAACCGGAACGTTGCGTATTTCTAGGCAAGTTGACCTGGAGCTCTGTTCAAAATGTTCCACTTTTTCCTCTAAGTTGTGGATATAGGACAAGTTTTCTTTACGTTCGGCTTCCAAAGTCTCAACTCGTGATGTTAGTTCCTTAAAGCTGGTAGCCAGATTTTCGTCAGTGTCGCGAACGTCGTTTATCAAAGAACAGAGGCTATCATACCTCTCCTCCTGCTGTTGTTTAAGTTCACGAAATAATTCCTTAATATCAGACATAAAGTTGGACAGCCTATTTGCCTCATCATCATGTTGTCGTTTGCGCTTCACGTTACGGAAGGTTACAGCAGGAGAGTCCGGGTTGTCCAAATTGAGGTTTGGTTCTGAAAAACTGAGGGGTGAAAATACAGTTGTCCTTCGTAATAAATCAAACTTTTTTTTTTGCCACTTATGTTTACTTAGCAATCATAACGTGCACAAACAAAAAGCCACAAACCATCATACAGCCACTATTACGACTGTAGGTATTCATGCAATATTTGGTTATATTCAAGACCTGTTTGCTGTCTAGGCTCCAGTTTAATATATCGAGTTCCCACTGAGTCGCTCACAGTCGGAGGCGCTCTCTACCGAGATAATTTAAGACTTAAGAACATCTGAAAATAGCATTCACCTCACACTGTTCACCACTTACATGTATTGTCTCTGTGGTTCACTATCCTAGGGAGTTCATTAACCATAATAATGAATTCCAGTCGACCCAAATTACTACCTTGACTTACCCCAGAAGACCTATAAAATATTTGACGTACTGCCGACTATAACTGCAAAAGAGAATTTGCAAGGTTTATGTGTAGCTTCATAGCCAAATACGGCAACTGCGGAACATTAACATTACAGCACTTGAGAGAATAGTAGGAAACAGCACTAGTGCTGACGGGTGTAGCTAGTTGTACCACTAACTAGTTCGACAGAAATTTAGTGTTTGAGTTAAGTGCTTTACTTAGATTTGAAGATGAGAACTTGAGCAGTCACTGATTAAGCAGTTACTTCCCTCTCTAGCTAAGTTAAAAAAGGAAGCAGGTGTAATATATAGACTCTTGAGTCAGTTTAAGAATCACTGAACTTAAACTTTGTTTGTTTGTGAACAAATGAATCCGCGCCGATATGTATATAAGTACTTACTAAATTCACTGAAACACGAAACTACTTTCTTAGCACGTTTAAGTAAAATTATATTACGGTAGACAGCCAATTGTTGGAATTAATTTAATATTATTAATTCATTACACGAGCTTCTAAATGATTACTATATTATAAGGAAATAACTTTCTAACGTAATTCTGTTTTACAACGAGTTTCACTCATTTCGGTAATGGGGTTATAATATAATTAGGAATGTTTAGGATGTGTGTTTAGCGTAATGTGTTTGAGTTTATCAGAAATCGACATAACATGGGAAAACTTTCAGCCAATTCTGTGATAAGGATAACCATTCATATGTTTGTAAATACCAGTTTAATATTATGAGTGTTGTTTGAGTTTTATTTCATGTTCATTCGAGAACCGAAAACAGTCTATATTACGTGCAGATATGTAGATACCTCAATCAGTGAGCCGTGAGTTCAAATCTCACGCAGAACTAGCTTTTTAGTCGTAGGATTTTATTATTGGAAGTAGATAAACAAAGTTATAAAATAGAACGTAGATCACAGACAATCAAATATAAATCTTAGGTTTCTATGAGTTAGATTTGAGTTCAACATAGTAGTAACAATGCTGAACTCGTTGTAGTTATTATTAAGTTATACATATGTGATTTTATAGGTACAAATGGAGGCATATATTATTATTGAGGCTAGGGCGATTATTTATATATGTGTAGAATGCAAAAATGTTATGAAACTTCTAGTTGAATTTTTATGCATGATTATTTGGTGATTTATAGATTCATTCCTTTGCTACTGGAGTTTGAGCGTTTACTGAACAAGTAGAATAGGCTAGTGCCTAATCAATAACGTTGCACGTGACCCTCCTTAGAAAGTACATAAAGCTGCTGGTCCCGCAGCTGCCAATTGTAGATCTTCAACGATCGGCAAGGATCGTCCGGAGTCCAAAAGTCTAACAAACATTATTATCAACTATTGTTATAATAATGGTCTCCAGTAACTGGACTGTGTAGGTGAGATGGACAGTTTATATAAAATATGATATTTAGCTGCACCTGGTGAGACTACAAGTAGACGCCACAGCAACATAGTTTTAGTTGGGGCTTTCCCCAACTAAAACTATGTAGTATGTATATGTATAAAGTATGTAGATAGCTTATTGACATATAGGTACCATAGATTGAATGTTTATCGGCGTATCAGGATGTATCAGTTTTGTGCCTAAGTATCTAGTGGTGAACTTTTTCTTGAAACATTTTTTTTTTCTAGAATTATGGAGTGCAACAAATAACCCCGTTGTGGGGCTGGTTATTCCATCATTGGATAAGTATTTCCGCTTACATTATTGACCACTATAAATAAATACCTAAAAGAAAGTCATATACATTTATATATTACTGGCTGTGCCCGCGACTTCGTTCGCGTGGTTGTCGAAAACAAAACAACGTCGTTTAGGTAAGAGTAGGCTATATCTGAGGGCACGGGAGTGCCCTCGCCAAGTCGAGCGCGAAGCAAACACTGCCGTACCATCTTTACCCGAACCATTTCGCTGCATTTTCAGGCCCCTAATTAAGAACCTCTGGATAGTACCAGAACGCTGAAATTTTGGTCATCCAGTAAGCTGTATTAACACACTTCAAATCTAAAATTTCAAGTCTGTACCTCATCCAGTTCTGAAGTTAAGCGAAAGTAAATTTCCATGTTTTCGACACTCACTCACTCATGATTACACAATAGTACCCCGCACATCTGTACAACTTCCGTCTGTGTCCGTGATTTTTATTGAATTTTGTTGAAAATATGTCTAAATTTAACGTTGAAACCGCATTTAGTGAGTTATCAAAGAAGGTAGCAGCGTTGACCACAAAAATCTCAGCGCAATCTACATTAATTGAAGCCCAAAACAAGAAATTGTGTGAACAACAAGGGGCTATTGAGAATTATTGCACCGCCATTTTTGAGCAAAAGAAGGTAATCGATAAATTATCCAGTAAAATCGATCTACTCTCAGCGTCTACGAGTTCGGCGAAGAGCGTGATAGAAGATGCCAACCGAGTCCCGGCTGCGCAGTGTGTGAGTGAAACAAGTGCAGGCGCGTCAGTATCGCATAATGCTATGACCGCGCGTGCGCGAAGAGCTACCGAGCGCGCCAAAAATAAGGGTGAGCCCACACTGCAGAATTTGGAACGCGGAATAGACACTGATGCAGACGCTCGAATTAAAAAAGTGGAAAATGAATGCAGTATGGAAAATGCTGAATTTTCGGAATGGAAGGTTGTTCGAGGGCGCAAAAATAAGAAAGCGAGACAGAATGTGATCCTTAAAGGAGGAAATGATCAAATTGCTACATTTAAGGCGATAGAAAAGAAGAAGTTCTTGCATGTGTGGTCCCTTCTTCCCGATACTTCTGAAGAGACTTTAGTTCAGCATATCACAAATGTATGTGGAACCAGCGATATCAAAGTTGAAAAACTTGTTCCTAAAACCAAACGAGAATACTCTTCGTTCATGGTTGGAGTTCCAGAGTCACACTTTGATAAAATCAACAAGAGTGAAATTTGGCCTTTACATACTCAATTTAATGAATGGGTGTGGTTTCGAAACTACCATACAACGAGGTACGATAGCAACAAAGAACACTAGTCATTCCATACAATTATATTACCAAAATGTTCGCGGATTACGTACAAAAACTAAAATATTCCATAACAATATACAGGCGTCTACTTACGATCTTTTTGCAATTACGGAGTCTGGCCTAAATACTGGGATACTCGATGGAGAACTAATTCCACCTGAGTTCAACATATTACGATGTGATCGAGCGGACGGACGAAAACAAGGAGGAGTATTTCTAGCTGCTTCACCGCGTTTATCATTGAATCGCGTTTCTGTGACCAATGTGGACAGGGCCTCATTTGAAATAGTCTGTGCGACAGTGCATCGAAGAAACCATTTTCTGTTTTTTTGCTGTGTTGTTTACATACCGCCTAAATGTGATGTTAACGAGTATATGTGTTTATTTAATATTTTAGAGAATGTTTGTGTTAAATATGATAAAGTTATTGTGATAGGTGATTTTAATATGCCGTCAACAACCACGGAAATTCAAAGTTACTTGGAATATATTATTGCTTACTGCGGATTCCGGCAGGTAAATAATGTTGTTAACATTAATGATCGCACGCTAGATTTAGTACTTTCAACGTTTGAGTGTCGGAACATAGGGGTACAACTCTCTGATGAACCGTTAGTTAATGTAGATACACAACATCCGCCGCTAGGTATTAGTGTTCACGTATCTCACCGAGAACCAGAGCCTGACCTAAACATATGTCAGAGTGATGATAACATTTCTATTAGACGTAGGTGGAATTTTAATAATGCTGATTTTTTTATTTTATATTATTGTTTTATGCAAGTCGATTGGGAGTGTTTGTATTCTATTGAAAAGTCAGAGGAGGCTTTGAATTATTTTTATACTATTGTAAATGGGGTATTAGATGATTGTGCTCCCGTAAATAAGGCAATAAATAAACGGAAATCTGGATTTATTTATCCGGAATGGTATACGGCTGACTTAATAAGTGACATTAAGAAAAAATGGCGTTTTCATAAGCTGTACAAAATAACAGGCTCCCAGACCGATTATGATTCGTTTTCTCGTTATCGCGCTCAAGTAAAAACAAAGATAGCCTCAACGTATGAGACTTACCAAAACAAACTTCAACGAAACCTGAAGAAAGATCCGAAAGCATTTTGGAGTTATGTTAGAATGAAGCAGTCTAGACGAAATAAACCTAGGATTACTAACAACGGCATAGTACTGAAAGATGATGAATGTGCTGATTGTTTCGCTTCGTACTTCCATTCCGTCTATAGCGAGACGCGGCCAGCGCTGGACCCGGCGGAGGCGGAGCGCGCGGGCGGTGCGGCAGGCGCGGCGCGCGTGCATGTCGACCGTCTCAGTGCGGGAGACCTGCGCGCGGCGCTGCTGGCCCTCAAGCCCAAGCGCTCAGTAGGCCCCGATGGCATACCACCTTACATTGTCAGAGATTGTCGTATGGTTTTTGAAGAGCCCTTGTTGCATATTTTTAATTTGTGTCTGCGGGAAGGTCATTATCCGGACGCTTGGAAAATAACTCGTGTAATCCCCGTCCCCAAGGGAGGTACAGACCTGAGTGGATACCGCCCCATCGCGTTGCTGTCTGCGTTCGCTAAGGTATTTGAATCAGTTTTACATAAGACCATTTATACGCAAGTGAGTTCGCAATTGACGGACGTTCAACACGGGTTCCGGCCCGGCCGGGGTACGTGTGGTAACTTGCTGTCTTTTGTGAACTACTTGTCGCCCATCATCGATGCCGGAGGTCAAGTAGACGTCGCCTACTTTGACTTCCGGAAAGCGTTTGATACCGTTGATAATGATATACTTTTACGCAAACTTTCGGCTTTAGGATTTACACCACACCTTTTAAAGTTTTTTGCTAGCTACCTTGGCGAGCGTCGACAGTACGTGGAATATGCGGGACACGAGTCAAGCCCGTATTACACATTTTCCGGAGTGAATCAGGGAAGTAATATCGGGCCATTAGAATTTATTTTAATGATTAATGATCTCCCTACAGTAGTGAAGAGTGCGAAATGCCTGCTGTTCGCGGATGATCTGAAGTTATTTCTATCAATTAAAGATGCCACAGACTGCGATCAGCTACAGTCTGATATTAATAGCGTTGTGATTTGGAGTAAAGCCAATAACTTACATTTTAATGTTGATAAGTGTTGTGTTATGACCTACAGTCGCGCTATGGCGCCCTTGCAACATGACTATATGATAGACGCCGAAGTACTGCCGCGCGTCACTCAGGTGCGAGACTTGGGCGTACAGATGGTCACCGAGTTAACGTTCCGCAAGCACATTTTGGAGGTGTGTGGCAGGGGTTTCAGAAATCTGGGATTCATCTTGAGGCAGTGTAAGGATTTTAGTGACGCAGCTGCACTTAAAGTCCTATATAATGCACTTGTTAGGAGTCATCTAGAAACAAGTTGTATTATTTGGAATCCTCATGAGGCAAAGTATAGCCTCATGTTGGAAAAGATTCAGAATAAATTCCTAAGATTCTTATATCTGAAGCAGTACGGAGTTTATCCATTTTATCCCTTAATGTACCCGAGCCTGTTTGTATTAGGCATGGTCGGGTACACCAAGCTGGCTGTAAGAAGGGACGTTGCGCTGGTGAAGTATGTTGTCTCTATATTATTAGGAGTGCTTCAACATCCAGAGGTACTTGAAGAGCTGCGCCTGCACGCGCCGAATGGGTACGTAAGTGCACGTCGTCGCCCCAGCCTTTTAGATGTCCCCAGGGCTAGGACTAACCTACTAAAGTTTGCCCCTATGTCTCGAGCTATACGTCTGATTAATGTGATTGCGCGTGCGCAAGACCTGTTTGGCCAAAAACTTCCTAAGTTGTTACAAGCAGCACAGAACCTAATAGAACAAGGTATAGATTCGTAGGAAATAATAATTAATGATGTAATCTGACTTTATGTATGTAATGTTTTTGTTTTTTTTTTTGTTTTGTATAATTTGTTCTTACTTATAGCACCGAATTGGAATGTCTGTAATAGTGCTATAATTGTATTTTTCTAAATAAATAAATAAATAAATAAATGATCATCAAAATAGAAGTAGTACTTCCCATAAACTCAGAGAGCTGAAATTTGGTACACAGCCAGGGTTTAATAATCACATAAAGGGAAAAATATAAAAACTAGAATAATCGAAGATCTGAAGTACCTGGTGACCTTGATTAGAAAGCAGAAGAGCCCAACCAAACTAGTAGAGATTGACGTACCACCGTCAATAAAATATTCAACTTGGTGGGCCGCTTCATCAACTGACTTCAAAAAAAGGAGCGGGTTCTCAATTCGTCGTAATCTTTTTTTTTATGTAGGTGTGTTCACCGATTACCCTAAGACGCCTGGATCGATTTTCAAATTTCTTTTTGTTTGAAAGGGTATACTTTCCAGGTGGTCCAATAGTTACCAGGTCAGGATCTGATGATGGAAGACCAGAGAAATCAAGGGTAACTTTCAAAAATCGTAGGGGTGACTAGTGCATTTCTAAGTATTTTCAATAAGTATTAGAAAACACTACAATTTAATAAAGGTACGGAGTAGATCTGATGATGAAGCTGGGAGACAGTCGTGAGAACTCCTCAACGATTCACAGCAGCTACCTTGTGTTTATGTTTGATTAATTTGTATTGATGAGAACTTTACACCTCGATGGGATGTGACTGTCATAAAGGCTCTGACGATGAAGACAAAGGTTAGTCCCGCGTACTCCTCAACGGTTTACAGTAGTTACTTTGTGTTTGGACTTATATCATTTATATTCATGAGGACTTTGCACCCATATGGGTTATAATGAAGGTCTAAAGTAGATTTGATGATGGAGTCGAGAGACAAACGAAGGACATCCTCAACGATTCACAGCAGCTACCTTGTGTTTGTGCCTGATTAATTTGTATTGATAAGAGCTTTATACCTAGATTAATTGGGATTGTCATTAGAGATCTTATGACGAAGACGAAGGGCAGTTAGGGGATTCCCAACGTTTTACAGTAGCTACTTTGTGTTTGGAATTAATTCATTTATATTGATGAGAACTTTGATCCTAGATGGGCTAAAATTATGGTCTGCAGTAACCTTTGAATTAGATCAGAAAGAAGAAATGTTCGTCGTTCAGTAATCTATAATCAAATCTACTATTGCTACATAAAAGAAAATTATTGTCATTGCAAAAATCCAGCGTAGTGGGACACATATATCTTCTAATTTAATCTAGCTTAGAGCGCCCCACTGCTGGAAATGCCTCCCCTTCTGCTTTGATAAAAACTGTGGATAAGACTAGACTGGCTTTTATACTTTTTAGTTTACACGAAGAAATAGTCGAACGATTACTAACTACTACTAACTTTTCAACTCGAACATAAACATTACACAAATGAAATGAACAAATTACCCTAAAATAAATTTCACTCAAAATTTGGTCAAAATATAATCCACTAGCTTTAGGTAGGTTATATCGCTTTTTAGATTTTCATTGGGAATATCGATTCTTCTGGGATAAAAACTACCCTATTATTTAATCCGGACTTCTATCTTTGTGTCTACAAAATTTCAAAGACATCGGTTCAGTAGTTATGGCGTGAAAGCCGAACAGATACACTTTTCTTTTTTTTTCATAAATATAGAGAAATTGGATGCATTTTTGACATATTGAGACAGAAATCAGGAATATATAATCAGCCTAAAATATTCCCACTCCTAGGACACATGCCTCCTCTCGATGAGATAGAGTGGGTCGTAATCTACCCGTGTAGATTACTGCCCACTGCGGCCCAGGCGGACACAGTGCGGGTTGATAAATGTCACATGCCTTCGGAGTTTTTGCTTCTAAAACATGCCGGTTGTCTCACGACGTTTTCCTTTACTGCACCGTTTTGAGAGCAGTAGTGATGAAATAATTTACACAAATTAAAGCACCTGATAGGGTTCTAACCTACGGCCTACAACTTGTAAATCGCGGACGATACTACTAGTCCACTGCTGCTCTATCAGTGTGCAAGGGAATTGCATGATTTAATTCAACGACGAAGCGTTTTGCTCCCTCTTTACCGACTGGAACAATTGTAAAATAATAATAACGTTTATTCAGAAATTATTTACATTGTTATACAAAATATATTATAGGCTATAATTTATTGTTACAATCGGATTACACATCTGTGACCGAACTAGGTAAAAGCCTGTGTTTCAGTTATCAGCGCCCAATCCCTTAAAAAGTAGACACTAGATATATGTAGGTAGCCATTGAGTACAGTCAACACTTTGTAAATTTACATGTTCAAAAATAGAATAAATCAAATAAATTTAATGAAATAAAATAAACTAACATCATACCAAATAAAATTAACATTTTTGTAATTTACCAGAAATAATAAATTAACTTAAAATTAGATTAAATTAAGAATAAGCACTGAACAGTACGTGTGTCCTCTATTTGTGTGATATGATTATGTGTGTATGAATGTAAGAGGGTGTGTGTATGTGGTAAATAGGCAATCACTGTGGTCTCTTCGTAATTAAGTTTTTGTAAGTATTTTGTAACCTTTTTCTTACATTGAGTTTTCGTTAAAGGGTAGATATTGATTGCTTTATCTTATTATAGATATAAGGTCCAATGAAGGTTGTAAATTTTCAGCTAAATTTAGTAGTATTTAGTATTTATATAATTTGCCAGCGGCGGTGTTTCCGTCACACTACAATTTGAGTGTCTTCAAGGCTAAGGTGAATAGGCTCTTAATAAACTAGCGCGCTTTACCATCAACGATCGCATCACTGCTCTGCTTACCATCAGACGGGATTGCGGTCAAGCGCAAGTTAGAGTACCACAATCATATGTATTTAGAAAGCTTCAACTTATAGTGCATTGGACTTACGAGTGGCGGTGATACCCGCTTAAGGACATACTTAAAAACTATCAAACTATTTATTATAGGTGAATTGTCTATGATATCTAATTAACCTACATAAATCTTCGTTTATGCAAAGGGTTTGATTCTTCTGATCTAGGAGATGGTTGGTTTGGAAAAAAACATATTTTAGTGCTTGAGGATCTTTTGCAACTCAAACCAGCAGTGTAATTACGTAAAACGCCATCAGTAGCAATGGGTTTCATTTTGACAGATCAACAACATTCATTGCGTTATTAACGTTTTTGAGCACTCATTTTTTAAACATATGGAGCAATGGATTAGCAATATACTTCAAAATGATTCCAGTTAATATCAATAGTGTGTTACGTAATTAGGGTGTCGTCAGAGAAAAGTCGCTGTTTAAAAAACTAATCCTCTTAGAAAGGTGTTAGGCCTTGCCATCCGCCGCCGGCAGAACTTACCACCCACCAGACAAAGTCTTGCCGCCAAGCGATTCGTCGTGTTCCGGCATAATGACTGGTGAAGCCGTACGGAGGACGGGTTTGAGCAGTTGTGATGCGATTTATGCCGGGTACGATGCGTGAAATGTTGTTTCGGGATTTTGGTCGTGGAGGGTCTCTAGATCAATCTCCCTTTGGCGCAGCATCGTTGGTCGTGTTGTTGGGTTTAACATTACACCACCTCGACCAACTGCCGTCTTCCTTCCTACTCACTCAGCTTTTTTGAATGAATAGGCTCTTAATAAACTAGCGCGCTTTACCATCAACGATTGCATCACTGCTTGCCATTAGGCGGGATTGCAGTTAAGCACTAGTTTTTAATTATTAAAATAAATAAAATTCCAATCTTTTGTACTGATTTTTTTTAAACAATGATCTTACGTTGTATATTAGACCGCTGGATGATTCTGCGTTTGATGAGATGTAAAAAAGAACCAAAGTAGGATTGACAACTCAATCAGACAGAGATATACTGCCTAACCGATTGATACCTCTGCTCTCGCATTCTAATGAAGGAATGTTTAATGGAAATATGTAACACAATGTTTGAGGGACGTACCAGAAGGTACTGTTTGTTTACTACCGTCGAGAAATATGTGTATGCATAATACTATATTCAAAGCAGTTCCGCAATCCGAGATAAAGTTAATTGCTAAAAATTCCTTGGATTGTTCAAAATGTATGATAACAAAAGCCAGGGCTTGTTAACAAAAATATGAGGATGATGCGACGATGACTGCTGGACTGGAAGAAACTATAATCATTGAACAGGGAGCTAAAGTAATGCTTAAGAGAAACATTGATGTTTGGTTTAGTTAATGGTTCGACAGGCTAGTATAAAAAGTGAGGTGGGACCCGGAAAACCAAATAAAGCCTAAACAATTGTTAGTAAAATTTGCTTATAATTTGATTCACGAATTATTACTTATTATGTAAGTTATAATTTGAGATCATACCCCGGGCATGCTTGTACAGACAACAATTCCCAATCTGTGTGGCGTATGACCTAACATTTCACAAGAGCCAAGTTCTAACTCTAAAAAATGGACATTGACACCTCCATATTCTCTCGTGGCCAAGCTTATATGGCGCTTTCACGAGTAAACAATTTTCATTGGGCGCACCTCATATTGATTGAAGAAGTAAACATAAATGTTGACTTTGTAGCGCGTAGGGCGTGTTGTATAATTAAAACGCGAATAGGTTGAGCGTTGTATATTGCACGTAAGTCTAAGGTACAATGCATGCTATAAGTTACCTAATTACAAGAGTAGAGACGCGACTATGTTACAATGTAAAATGTCTGACAGTAATGCGTGATCTTATGATATATGATAATGTGATACTGTGGTAATGTGTGTCTTACGAGCTATGCACAAGCTTAAATACTAGACAATAATACAGCTATCTCTAAACCGGAGTGGGGCTGACTGATCGGGCGTTCTTGATGCTGATTTGTTGATCGTGGAAGAACGTGCCGTCTGATTGGCCGGTGGACCGGGGCCGCGCCTTCGGTCCACGTGCAAGGCGGTTCGGTATGATCAGCGCGCTTTCTCCGGCGGTGCACAATAGGTTGACAGAATCGCGTCGTCCGCGGAACTTTCTCCAACGAACAATGGGTTAACCAACAGATGTCCGACAATGTGCGACACCCTCGCTGAGGCGGTCAGGACCCACGCTCTTTGTCTTAAATACGCGCTTTGTTTCCCAAGATCCTTGTTCTGGTATGATTTATTGTGCACCCTTTCGCGGAAAGTCATCAATCGTTGGGACGTCAATAGTTGGGCAATCCTTTGTGTTATTGTTGTATTGTAGCGACTGCGACCATCGCTACAGTACTCTCCCCCTCACGCGAAATATACGTGGCGTGCAGGCGTCTTAACGATCCTGCCTGACCTAGTACGTTGTTCTCTCGTATGCTGGGCTGGGAGTAGGCTGGATTGCTCGTCTGCGGTTGCTGCAGGTGCTGGAGTCTTGGCTGTGGCTTGCTCGTCTGTGGTAACTGCAGGTGCTTGACTGGTCTCGCTGTTTGTTTGCTTGGGATCATCTTCTGTGTTGATAGTGTACGCAGGTTTGAGGCGATCGATCGATATGTTGCTTGATCGTCCGGGTAGTTGTATTGTGAAGTACTTTTCCTTGCGTTCGATGATCGGGTATGGACCTTGGTATGGATGCTGCAGAGGTTTGCGGACGGTGTCGTCGCGTACAAACACGTGGCTACATGTTTGTAGATCGTTGTGCACGAACATACATCGCTTGTTTGCATGCGATTTGTATGTGGGTGTGAGCTTCGTGATGATGTCGTGCAGGTGATTGACGTAGTCGTGATCCATCGTCGGTGTGGCTGGAGTTGGTGATATGAAGTCACCTGGTAGGCGTATAGCTTGACCGTAGGTGAGTTGCGCTGCGCTTGTGTCAGAGTCGGAGCGGATAGCGGCTCTTAGACCCATTAGAACAGTGGGCAACTCGTAGATCCATTTGTTGCTGTTTTCTAGTCTAGCCATGAGTGCGGCTTTCAACGATCTGTGCCAACGCTCGACGATTCCATTACTCTGCGGGTGGTAGGCAGTAGTGCGGGTTCTGTCTGCGCCGAGTAGTTGGGCTAGGTCTTTGAATAGTCGACTTTCAAACTGTCGTCCTTGATCAGTTGTAATTCTTATTGGACAACCGAAACGGGATATCCAGACTTCGTATAGCTTTCTTGCGACTATTTCAGCGGTTGTCTCTTGAAGTGGTACAGCTTCAGGCCATCGAGTGCACCGGTCGATCATGGTGAGTAAGTATTTGTGTCCACATGCTGATGTAGGTAGCGGACCAACGATATCGATGTGGATATGTTGAAATCGTTCGCTCGGTGGGAATGTTGCGATGTCGCTATGATTGTGTCGCTGTATTTTGGAGAGCTGACACGAATTGCATGCTTTGGTCCACTCCCCGATGTCGGTGTTCATTGAGGGCCAAAAGAATCGTTCTTGCATCAGCTTCCGTGTAGCTCGTACTCCGGGATGACTTGGACTGTGCACGGCGTTGAAAGCTGTGCGACGAAAGTCAGCTGTTAGATATGGACGAACATGTGACGTTGATGTTTCGCAGAATATTGGCTTGTTGGTACCAGGTAAGATGATTTTCTTGAGTTGTATGTTGGTCTGTTGAGATAATGCAGGTAAACAACTGTCGTTTTCTTGAGCTTGAGATAATTCGTCGTAGTTGATAGGTGATGGCGTGTCGATTGTCTCGACGCGCGATAGTGCGTCTGCGACAATATTTTGTGCCCCGCTCACGTGTCGGATATCAGTAGTAAACTCGCTAATGAAGAGCAATTGGCGGATTCGGCGTGGTGTGTCGTTTTCTCTCCGATTGACTTTGTAGGATGGCGACCAGCATCTTTACTTCGTACTTTAAACCAGTGACCAAACGACACCAAAAAGCCAATACATCTTTTGCGACCAATTTGGAACATTGATACTTCTCAAAGCAACCAAAGACCTTTTACGAAACACGTAAGAACTTTTAAGACACCCAACAAAACCCAATTTGTCATGTAAACACGGCCGAGGGTGATTCTCGCGTGGAAAATCTTAATTCCGCCATTCAGAAATTGACGTCATTTGCACAACGCCATCTATCGGATTTTGATTTAAACTGAGGAGAGACTTTTCAAAAGGACTTATTTCTCTTTCAGAGTTCATACAGATATAAGCTCTTTCGCAAAGTCGCAAAGACATATTTCTCTGTAGAGTTCACACAGAAATAAGTCCTTTTGAAAAATCACTCCTCAATAATCTGCCGTCATAAGGAAAAAAGACGCATCTAACATTTTTTTCCAAATTGAGTTAGATGAATATTCTAAATCTATAAAAAAAATGGCATACACCAATATTTTTATATTTCGCATAAATTAAACGTAACCCTATAAATCTAACTGTTAAAAAAGACGTGTCTGCAATGTGAATCAAATATTACTAAAATGAAAAGACCTTTCTGACGTACACTAAGTTGAAAAGACGCATTTTAGTAGAAGCGTCTTTTTTGTTTTCAAAATATTTAATTCATCATAAAATGAAAAGGCACATCTGCATCGTCATAAGAAGAAAAGACTTTTCTGTGTAGATGCGCCTTTTTAGCTTAGTATTACAAAAACTAGGCAGGCGCAAGTGGCAGTAGCGTCTCTTCTACTTAGTATTGCTAGCTGTGCGGGGTGTGGTGGGGCCCGCGATGTGGAAATAGTGCTCTTCAGTTGCGTCCAGGCAGTCAGTGACAACAGAAGAACAGAAGCTGTATCTGGGACAGCTGATCCAAATCAATAATTCCGGCTTCAAGGACGAGGTGTTTCGAGGGATAGGACTCGGCTGGGAAGCGTTTGGGAAGCTCCGTAGTGTCTTCTCATGCAAAATACCTCAGTGCCTAAAGACAAAAATCTTTAACCAATGTGTGTTATCGGTGATGAAATATGGATCTGAAACGTGGTCCCTCACTATGGGCCTCATAAGAAAGCTCAAGCTATGGAGAGGGCTATGCTAGGTGTTTCTCTACATGATCGAATCAAGAAAGAGGAGATTCGTAGAAGAACTAATGTCGCCGACATAACCCAGCGGATTAGAAAAGCATAAAAATATTAAAATATCATTAAAATGGAAATGTAAGTAAAAACTTATTCGCTTAATACCTGGGGCTTTTATAATGGGGCAGGGGCAATGTAGGGTATTAAAGAGGCTATGGAACAAAGGCTCGAAAGCAATCGCAAGAGATGTGTCTGTTGGACGGAGCCTACTTGCGAAGCTGAAGACTGGGAATGGTAGGATCGCTTCCAAACCAAAGCTTTTGGGTGAGATTTAAAAATTCTACGGAGAGTTATACACATCAACACACGCGCCTGTTGTAAACCTGGCCAATGATCCTAGAGCCAGACTAACCCGACACTACAACGTCGATATTCCGAACACCAGCTTGTACGAAATTGGTATGGCTCTGAAACAGCCCAAGAACGATAAGGTAACTAAAGATGATGGAATTACGGCTGAGCTTCTGAAAGTGAGTAGAAAATCAGTACTTAAAGCGCTTCAGAAGCTATTTAATTACGTCATTTTCAAAGACGAAACGCCTAAGGCATGGCACAGAAGCGTGGTGGTATTGTTTTACTTCTCGCAGGTTCGACGACTTCCAGCCTTTCCAACCCATAGACCACAAACATACGCTGCGGTAAGTTATAAAGAATATGACACACCCATAAGCTTAGCGTTTGTGGACTTTGAGAAGGCCTTTGATTCGATCGAGGCTGGGGCGGTGCTACAGGATGAGATGATATGTGGTGAGTGTTTGTACAAAAACGTCACTCTGTCAGTCCGGCCAGTCCGCCTCCAGGATCAGGACTCGAAATCGATCAAACTGCAGCGTGCAGTGTGATAAGGAGGTATCGTATCACACAACATGTTCACTGCTGCGTTGGAAGATGTCTTCAAGCTCTGAACTGGAAAGGACTTGGTATCATCATCAACGGCGAGTACATCACTATCCACCGATTTGCAGATGATATCGTGGTCATGGTGGAGACTCTAGAAGATTTGGGAAAAATGCTCAATGACCTCAGTAGAGTTTCTCAACAACTGGGTCTAAAGATAAACATGAATAAGATGAAGATCATGCCGAACTCTCATGTCGCACCCACTCCAGTTCTAGTTAGTTGCTCTGTACTTAGTTGTTGACGAGTATATGCAACCTGGAAAAAACAGCCCAAGTAGGTAGGTCAAACTTCGAGAAAGAGGTGAGTCGTCGAATCTAGCTCAGCTGGGCAGCATTCGGGAAGTTACGCTACATCTGCGTCATGTGTACACACACATGACGCAGATGTCCATGATGATGATGTGCAACACTGCCAGTGATGACATATGGAACTGAAATGTGGTCGCTCACATTGGGCCTCATACGAAGGCTCAAGCTCACATAAAGGTCGATTGAAAGAGTTGCTCGGAGTTTCTCTGCGCGATCGAATCAGAAATGAGGCGACCGAAAACCAAAGTCACCGACATAGCTTTTCGAGTCGCTATAATTAAGTGGGCGTGGGCGCGGCACATTGGTCGCAGAAGATCGATGATCGCCGATGGGGCAGTAAGGTTCTGGAGTAGCGGCCACGTACTGGAAGATGCAGCGTAGGGAGGCCCCCAACAAGGTGGGCCAACGACTTGGTAAAGGTGGCTGGAAGCCAATGGATGCGGGCAGCACAAGACCGGCTATTGTAGAAAGCTCTGGCGAAGGTCTTTGTCCAACATTGGACCTCTATGGACTAAAGAAGAAGGTGTAAAGGGCGTGGCAGCTCACATTGGTTGAAAAGTATAAATAAGATTAATCTATGTATGGGATTTATTCGCCAAATATGTAAAATAATTATGAATTATTATAATATAATTAAACAGAGTTAATTTTCGATACTTTTAAAATAAGGTTTGTCGCTCAGAAATCAAATTGATTATAATGGCAATAAAGTTGATATTTGTTTAACTGAAATATAAATTGAACTTGAAAGATGTTAAATAACTTAGTCTGATTGACAGCATAAATATAAGGTATGAATTTAGATGAAACTTATAGTATTTCCTAAGTTGAAAAATACAACAAAAAAAGAATTACTTAAATCAAACTCGTAGTTCCGGAAATATGCGCGTACAAACATACACATTTGAAATTTGGCACATTTGTTCAGACGCTGTTATCTAGACTAATATAATATACGAAAACTGAGCAGTTCTGGAAATATTACATACTTTTTGATGTCGGTTGAAAGTAGAGGTTAGATTTATAAGGGTTCTAAAAATGGGCAGGCGTTTTTGTTTTTTAATTGAAAGTTGTTTTTACTAAGTAGAAAAGCAGCAAATGGCTATAACGTCTTTATTATTTAAATAACTAGAACATAATAACACAATAATTACTAAATAGAAAAGGCGTTTAAACAAATACTACGTTGAAAGGACGTTTCTAACCAGAAGCGTCTTTTCATTGTAGTATCACGTATTTTCTTGCATTGTTATTACTAAAAAGAAAAGGAAAAATTGATTTTTTAAATACAAAACATTTATTTTATTAAAATTTACGTATACATACTGATAGATCAAACCCTAATTCATACTTTTGCATCACAAAATAATAATTAAGTTTATTTCTATATGCACAGCAAGTTTTTTAATTTTTGAAACACGTTTTATTTTTTTACTCGGTTTCGTACTTCATGTAGAAACGTCTTTTTCGCTTATGGCGGCATATTATCAACATTAGTTCTATTTTTAGTCTCAAAATGTCGTTGCAAGTACTAAACTGAATTGCGTGTTGTAATATTTTACTTCTTGAACTCACTAAATTAATAATATCTTTTGAAAGAGTGAACCGATTTCGATGAAACAAAAACTAAGTTATACCTCAAGTTGCATATAACTTTTGTATGTAAAAGTTATCTGCATTGAATTCGTAGATTTTACGTGATGCGCGTACAAACAAACAGACAAACAGACAAAATTTTAAAAATGATGGAAAAACAAATAGCCAACGTGTTAAATAATAACTAACAGGACCCCTGTTAGTTATTCTTTAACACGCCGGCTATTTTTTTTTTTCAATTTCTTCATTGTACAAAAATTTCTTTTTTACTGATTAATTATGTACACGTGTAACATAAAGGGTATATACATACCAAGGGCATGGCATCTTTACATGATATCAAACGATATCGGAAGGGTTTCAACTCAAAATAAAATACTCAAAAAATTGGTACCAAATTTTCGGTTTCGTGTGTTTCTTAAAATCAAATCATAACAAACGTGGCAGCACACTACATACGTTAATAACTACTCGTTACCCGTCACGTTACTTGCCAAAATCCGATAAATGTCTTCAATATCTCTGTGCGACTAGTATAATAGTAGCCTATCACAGGCGGTGTTTTTCCTCATAACTTCCTAACATAAAGAGATAGGATTAAAAAACCCTTCCAATATCGTTTGATATCATGTAAAGATGCCCTGCCTTTGTTATGTATATACCCTTTATGTTACACGTTGTATAGATTAAGATAAGAAGAACGGATCAGTGGAATTATAAAAGATACCTATCAATCAAACATAATATGATATAAACACTGGAAATCAATTTCTAAATGAAGTCGTCGAGACACAACCGTCAGCAATAGCTCGCTCGCGCGTTCCGAGCCCGCACTACAGGCAGTCTTTGTGACTGTGATTCGTTGGTGGAAGAAGTGGTGGGAGGCGTCCGACGTAACGGCACAGTGGTGACATGCGCGTGAGCTGCTCGTGGTATTGGACAGTACTTGGATATTGCAACACCACTTTATTTAAAAAAAAAAAAGATTTTAATTTCTGAAATAAAAGTAGCCTAAGTTACTCCTTATTACATAAGCTATCTGTCCCGTCCAAATCGGTCTAGCCATTCCAGAGATTAGCAGGAACAAACAGACAGACAGCCAGACAAAAAAATTAAAAATACGTGTTTTGGTATGTGTACCGTATATACATTCATATGCATGAAATAGAAAGCGGTTATTTTAATATTACAAACAGACACTCCAATTTTATTTATTTGTATTGTATAGATGTATAGAGTAAATAAGTTTTATATTTAGAAACAAGAAATTACAAAAAAGCTAACAACTAGTATCAATATAATTCTCGCGTCCGGTCCTGGTCCAGACCATGGTTTGGAGCGAGAGTGCACGGCAGGCCGTCACCCCCTTCTGCGAATGCGATGTTGGCAAGGGAAGTGGCGGGGCGCGTGAGGAAGCGGGAATCTCAGCGCACTCATGCCTCTAGCCGCCGCAGGAGACGCCCTGGTTAAGAAACAACATCATACTCTCGGCTACAATAGGCACGGGCTTGCGGTCGGCGAGCGATGGGCAGCTCACCGCCCTGTAAGGACCAGGCCCCAGTCGATGGCTCGTTGTGTTTCACGCGCGGCTCAAAGAGATACCAGCACATCGTGACGGGGTCCACGAAGACCGATGCCTGGGTTTGGGTTGCGGGTTGATCAAAAGAGAAACCATGGCTCTGGTATACAGGCAAGTGAAGGAACACGGGTGAGTTTTAGTCAGTACAATCTGACACGCCCTTCCACTCCGCCCAGAGCAGGAGAGGTCGTTTGATGATATCCCATCCCAAAAAAAAAAAAAAATGTATCTATATACATAATTGTGTAACTTTCGTTTTTTAATCATAATAATTTTGCTAGTAACAATCATTATATCACTATTTTGTACTTAAAAATAATTGAGGTTTTCATCAAGTTTTAGTCATTATAAATCAACTTTAGTCAAATACGACTTCCAGACGAAGTCTTCAATTGATTCTTCATCGGGCACACACATATTCACTCACTTGGCCGTGAATCAATATTCAATATTTATAGGAATCGCAGGAAATTAAGTAATACTATTTTAGAACATTCTAGCATCACTTTTGCTGATATTTCTTTCCTGTATCACGCGTCATTCTTCTTTTTTTTTTCCTTTCTTAGTACCTTTTCCTATTCCCTTTCCTGTTCCTTTCTTGTATGTCTTACTGTTCTGATCTTCATTTTTCTTGTTGTTTACTGTTCTTCAGCTAAAGATTTTTTTTTAGGTATGTCTGTAACACTGCTGCCTTTCTTTTTTCTTTTTTATTAAAAAGGCAGCAGTGAGATTTAGTTCCATACACTAACAGTATGGCAGTAGTAGTGTAGTCGTAGTGTAGTAGTGACTACACTGTTAGTATATGAAACTAAATCTCAAATGGGGTAAGTTGTTCCTAGGAACAACCTGCTTTTCAGTTGAGGAATATCATTTGTGATGTTTACATCGTTCATTTGTGACTAGTTTATGTTTTTAAGTTTGCTTAAGAACATAAACTAGTCAAAATAAATATACATTAATTTAAAATCAGCCTTAAGTGCAGTGTATAAAGTTCTTATCACAAAGCAGTGTACAAAAAGCCATTATTTTTTACGACCAAGTCTGTGGTACATCAAACATCAAATTACAGGTTGATGACCACCGCATCCAGCCGTACTAAACTTTAATAATACTGGCAAAGCAAGTCGATACAGGAACGCGCTGTCGACCGTACCAAACCGTCCAAAGACGAGACGGATTCTCTTATGAAGGATTTCTTATAGAAATATGTTTCTTGTTTAGTAGCCTCCTTTAATCTATATGTATACTAATATTCAATTATATTCAACTCTCAAGCTTAAATCCATCAAGCCATTTAGGCCGCAGAGCGTGCTAAACCAAAGTACATACATACATATTACATACACACATACTTTTGAAAAACATAACCTCTTTCGGTATACGGGTAAAAAAAAACTAAATCCCTCTTAAAAAAAAAAAAACCAATAGTGCCTCCATTGCATTTATGGTAAAGCACGTACATCATCCGAACAATTTAAGTAGGCATTCAATATTGTGATAAGTACGTTTAGTAAGAGTATTTACAATGGAGCTGCTTTATACGTCCTGCTGATTTTATCATCATTATCATCATCATCAACCTTTTATAGTCCCACTGCTGGGCACAGGTCTCCTCTCATACAGAGAAGGAATCACCACGCTTGCTCAATGCGGGTTGGCGATTTTAGACTTATAAAGTCCAGGTTTCCTCAAGATGTTTTCCTTCACCTGCTGATTTATTACAACTTAATTTAAAAACGATATTTACGATGATTTCTCGACGAAATATCAATAAATACAATACATTGGTAATAATTACACAATGATAAAACTAATACTTACCGAAGACATGAAATTCTGTACTTTCCGTCCTAGATGTGTGATTTTTACAATTTTTAAACGAGCACTGAGGCATGTTTACTGTCGGAGTATTCGAATGATAGTAAATGAAAAAAAAAAAACACCCAGGTGTATTGGGTACTTATTCAGTTCAACCATCTTTTTACGCTGATTGTGAATCTAGTGTTAAGTGACGGATGAATCAAAACCAAAAATAACATAAGCATATGATTCCTGAACATATTTACTACAATCAATACAATAGATATATGAATAGCTACAATATTTGTCAGAATATACGAAAAAGTACGGACATCACAATTTTACTTGCGTGGCAGGTTAGGAGCTCTATGCACACACCCACTCATCCGTCGCCTCCGGAGTTACTGAAACGTCGGCCGTGACGGCGCATCATCGTGGCCTCTAGTAATAATCTTCACGCGTATTACTATATTTTTTCTTCTCGTATCTATTCACATCAGAACAACTTACCCCAGGAATTTTTAATACCGCGCTCCCCGAAGCAGGAAAAACTGACTTAACAATCTCTATGTTCAAGTTACAGTTTTAGTAGTAAATACTACACGTGAAATATTTAATGTTTTCGAAAAAATACTTGACTTGAGACTTGTAACCAAAGTGTTTTTTATTTTTACTGTAGATATGAGAAATGTCCGCGGATTCAAGTATATGCTGAACCAGACTAATAAACTTTAGTCTAGTCCCTAGTCGTTATTCAACTCTCTGTTACAACTTTTTGAATTAATTAATATTTAGAGTTTGTTTAAGAACTTTAGAAACCGTGTAATCATTCTAAAATACGTGGTTTTAGAACGAAGCTCAAGTATTATATCGTCCACACACACAAAGCTCTTAGATCCTTTTGCTTATAATATAACCCTCTGCCATATCGAAACATTACCAATATTCGAGTATTGTACTCCCATTTGTCGTAAACTGAGGGAAATTAATAAATTTTGTGGTGAATACGCTGCGGGCGTAGACCGACAAGTTGTTTGACCCTACGTCCCTTAGTATGTCGGCAGTTTATTGATAAGTCAGTTTATATAATCTTTCCGCCCGCGGCTTCGTCCGCGTGGAGTTCGGTTATATCGCGCTTTTTAGGTTTCCCTCGGGAACATCAAATTTTTCCGGGATAAAAGGTAGCCTATATTCTTTCTCGGGGTCTAAAGATTGTCTGTGCCAAATTTCATCAAAACCGGTTGAGAGGTTTAAGCGGGAAAGCGTAACAGACAGACAGACAGAGTTACTTTTACATTTATAATATTAGTAGGGATTATATAGCATAACTACTCTTTTATGTTCTCACTACTCTGGGACAGGCTTCCTCCCAGAGAGAAGAAGTGGGCCGTTATTCACCACCCAGACTCAGCGGTTAGTAGATGTCCCACGTCGTCTAATGTTTGCTCGTACAACATTCCCCCCAGTTTCGCTATGATGTTTTTCTTTATCGTTTTGAGAGCAGTTGTGATAAAATAATTTACGGAAAGTAAAGATTCTGTTTGATTTCGAACCTTTTTTCCATGCGACATGCGACATTCCATCCGACTAGACCCCTTCTGTCCCTTCCAGTACTATGAGTCTAAAGGCTGAAAGATACTTGTACATCCATGACTAGCGGGCGCCGTCTCCAAAAGCAGCTGATCCCATAACAGCAAATGCTTACACTAAGCCGCACATACTGTTTGTCAACTCTTTGAGCCTAACTATTCGTGCAACGACACCGCCCTAATAACGTTGCTCGTGGGCCTTTTCTTACGGCTGCCAGTATCGTTAAGTGCCCTTCGACGCCTCGCTGCGATTGTGGTGCGGGGGGAATGAGAGGTATGTTCTTTCCCCCTCTTCATCGCCTACTTTGCATTCATCGTCGCCTCGTTTTCGTCATTTCTTTCCTTCTGACAATGCACTAAATTGCGGACGGAAGTGAGAGATCACCCGCACCGAGTGTTACGATGAGGGCATAGCGCTATTTTACTCTGGCTGAACACTCCACCGGCATAATATGTTGCGTTGTGTCATCGTGGCAGTTCTGATATGTGAAGTTGATAGTGATGACAAACGTGCGTCCGCTCTCGACATAATGCAATGTAGATATTTGCTGAAACATCCGTATCTGGTAAACACCGGCGTCAGTCGAAAATTGAAGGCACAATGCAGGCAGCAAGGTGCAAACAGTTCCAATAAACTCTAAACATTCTTCCACTGTTGCCTCACCACCACTATTGTGGCGAGCCTTTGCCTGTGTTACGCAAATCGCTCCCTCCATTCAGTCACTGATATAATTACACTTGCTATGTAAGCTTCACCTGAAAGTTGAATACAAATCACTAAATCATAACCCTACCTTGTTTTCAAGTAATAATGTTCTGTAAGCAAAATATTTTTTCAGCAGAAATTTAAATAAGTACGAAAACTTGTATTCGCGTATGTAAGTTTACAATTCCACGCTATGCAATTGTAGACATCGTCTTTAAAATAAACAAATCAACACTTTCAATAAGATATATGACTCAATATTGTCGAAATACAGCCAAACTGCAGCACACATACACATTAGGTCCCATCTGGCTGGCAGTTTATTCGCTGTGCTTCGCTGCCCAGAATCACAGAACGTCTGCAATGGTACGTGCTCAGCAGTCGATGGACGCCGAACAGATGCTACTAGCCTAATGTTGTGGGATAAATCTGGACTTTTGGCGTTGAAGCTTTATTTGTAAAGAGATTTACGATTTAATTTAGAGTTGGAAATGTTAGAAACTGTTTGTTCGAAATAGGATTATAGTATTATGAGAAGGTTCTACTCAAAGTAAATTGTATTACATTCTATTTGCAACATTCTCTAAGTGACTACCTTAGAATGTATAGAAACTGTGAATCTATTCATGACGGTCAAACGTAGTCATTATTTGAGAAATCTATGTTCAGCAGTGGATGATAAAGGCTGACATGAAAAAGGAAATTGTGCAGTCCATTCAATAAATTTAGTACGACCTTCTGAAGGTTATAAATAATTTTACCCTCTAGTACTGACGACACAATCTAAACAAACAATAATGTAAAAGAAAACAGATAAGTCCCTATTTTTGCGTCACATAAGCCCACTTGATTGAATTTAAATGAGTTCCTTGATAACAATTCTTGGGTTGATTTGTATCTCAACCTCAAATCGTCAGGTCTGGCTGATAAACAAATTGCTTGTCATTCATACTTTTGCGGATTATTCCAATTGTTTCAGTTATAATACAGCAGGTTGTTCCATTTCGAACTAAATATTAGTGTGTGTCGATACTTGTTGAAATATTCATTCATTTTTGTTGGAAATAATTAATAAAGAATTATAAGTTTAACAACGTTTAATGCACGGTAAAGATTTTACAGAACAGAACACACTAGCGCCACACATTAATATATATGAACTAACAAGTTACGTTTAGAAACAAGTGAATTGATTGATGTTTACTATTTCAACATCCTCCCTTAAACTCAAATCAACCCCATCTTGGAGGCACAGTATGCCAGTTTGGCATATGGTGTCGCTTTAGTGAGTGCATCTGCTACCATCAGGTCCGTTTGTATATATTGCACATCAATGGCCCCTTCAACCACTTTATCACGTACATAATGATGCCTCACATCTATATGCTTAGTTCTGGAATGGTAGCCATCGGATTCTGATAATTTAATAGAGCTTTGATTATCGCTGTAGATAATCATTGCCTGATTCTTCAGTAGAGGCCAAAACGTTTCTTGTAGTTGCTTTAGCCACATAGCCTCTTGAACACAGGACGACAAAGACATATACTCTGCTTCGGTTGTCGACAAAGCAACAGTTGGCTGCCGTTTGGAATTCCAGCTAATCGCTCCTCCCTGAAACATGAAAATGTACCCAGTACACGAACGCCGGTCGTCTTCTGAACTTGCCCAGTCTGCATCACAGAAGCCATGAGTCATAGTTTCCTCTGGATTTTGTTTATAACTCAACCTATAATCTTCAGTACCCTTTAAATACCGCATAACTCGCTTCAATAACATCCAATGTGTCATTTCAGGTTTCTGATTATATTTACTCAATAAATTTATCACAAAACTTATATCTGGCCTAGTAATTTGTGAAATATACAACAAGCATCCAATAATTTCATGATATGGGATTCCATTCAATGTATTGGATTCCTCAGATGTACTTTTTAACTTTGAATTAATATCCATTGGAATCTTAACACTTTTGCAATCAGACATGCCATATTTATTTAGTACTTCTCTTATGTATTTTTTCTGATCTAAATAAATGACTCCTTTCTCTCGGTCTCTTTCTACATGTATACCAATGCAATAATTGATATCTTCCAAATCTTTTATTTTAAATTGTTTTTTCAACGCTTCTTTAATATGATTTTTAGAGTCTATATTATTTGTGAATAAAATTATGTCATCGACATAAGTAGCTAGAAAAATCATGTTATTGTTGTCTACAATTTTATAATATATACAAGGATCTAACTTGTTTTGTAATAGACCTATTCCTTTAAGTGTAGAACTAAGCTTCTTATTCCATTGCCGGCTTGCCTGTTTTAATCCATACAATGATTTTTTTAAACAACATACTTGTTTACCATTCTCATACATTGGTGGTTGCATCATATAGATCTCCTCCTTTATGTCGCCTTGAAGAAAGGCTGATACCGCATCTATTTGACAGATGTCTAGATCAAATTTAACTGCCAAGGCAAACAAATATCTCAAAGAAGCATACCTTATCACTGGCGAAAATACTTCTGTGTAGTCTACACCAGGTCTTTGTGAACAACCTTTAATCACAAGGCGTGCTTTATACTTCACTATCTCTCCATTTTCATTAGTTTTCTTTTTTGTAGACCCATTTGCATGGTATGGGACGTTTGTTGTCTGGAAGAGTAGTGATATCCCAGGTGTTATTTTCTAATAATGACTGATACTCCTCATCCATTGCTGCTTTCCAATATTCAGCATCAGAGCCCGACAAGGCTTCTTCAACAGTTAATGGATCTGAAATCTGTTGAACACACATAAAATTGTTGTGTCTCTGATGAGATCTAAGGGTGATATTTCTTGAAATGCTATCAAAACTACTATCATCATTGGAACTGGGATAATAAGTTTCATCATCAGTCATTCTATTCAACACACAACTATCAAAAGATGTGTCAGTAATTGAGTGTGACGATGCTTCATCTTGGGTCTCACTTTGCAGTGTATTGTCAACAGATATCACCTCATCATTTTCACTTACAGGAATATTTACCAGGTCTTTGGTAAGTACGGGTTGCTGTGTCTCATTATTTAATGAGTTTTCCATAACTATGACATCCCTACTAATTATAATCTTTTTATTTGCAGGATCATGCAGCCTAAACCCTTTGGTATTATCACAATACCCCACAAAAATTAATTGTTTCGACTTGCGATCCCATTTCAAGCGATTTTGTTTTGGCATATGTACCATAGCCGCAGAACCAAAAATCTTTAAATTTGAAAGGTTTGGTTTCCTACCTGTCCACTTTTCATAGGGAGTTACCTCAGCTAAAACCCGTGATGGTGATCTGTTTATGACATAGGCAGCAGCAGCGACCGCCTCTGCCCACAACTGTTTATGCAGCTTTGCTTCAAATAACATGCACTTTGCTCGTTCCACCAATGACCGATTCATTCGTTCCGCTAGCCCATTGTGCTCAGGCGTGTAGGGAGTACTGGTCTGATGCTTGATGCCGGAAGCTGCCAGAAAAACAGAGAACTCTTTATTACAGTATTCTTTTCCGTTATCACTTCTTACTATTTTTATCTTCTTTTCCAATTCATTTTCTACTTCTTCTTTAAATTTTTGAAACACTGACTTAATATCCGTTTTGTTCTTGAGAAAATATACATATACTTTACGGGAATAGTTATCTATAAAGGTTATGAAGTACCTCGCACCACCCACAGATGATGTCTCCATCGGACCACATAGATCTGTATGTACTATTTCCAGTAATGCTTTTGCTCTTGAACCAGTATGTGGAAACGGTAATCGTGTATGTTTAGCTTCACAGCATGGTATACAAACAGTATTAACATTTTTATTTTTTATAGTTATACCCTCAGCACATGATTCTAACCTCCTTACATCAGCTAAATTTAAATGCCCCATTCTCTTATGCCATGTAATAATATCAGTCTTATTTTCACAAGCAACAGTGTAAGCATTCACAGAAACAGTATTCAATTTATACATGTTATCAATTAGTCTTGCATTTGCTATAAGAATCTTATTGGCATTATATATGTTACAGCCTTTCTCAGTAAATTCTACTTTACAACCATTCTTGGTTAATTGACTGACTGATAATAAATTTACACTCAGCTCAGGAATATATAAAACATTTCTTACCTGGATTGGACAATCATCCTTGCAAAAAATAGTTTGAATGTTTACTTTACCAATATTTTGCACAGGGACCGCATCATTATTAGCCACTTTAATTTGCTGAATCGGAGATGCTTGCATGTCATACATCCAGTCAGAACGTCTCGTCATGTGCATTGTAGCACCTGAGTCAATGTACCACTCATCTTTGTTTACATTGCTATAAGCTGAAAAAACTGCTGAAAAACTGTTTTGAGTATGTTTCTTCTCTGTGCACTGATTTTTAAAGTGTCCATATTTATTGCAATTAAAACAGCGCGGGCCTTTTCCTTTTGGCTTGGCATTGTTTTTTGAGGTATTCTTGTGCTTTGTAAATAACGCTGAAGACGCGGAATCTTTCACTTCCTGTAAAAGTTTTGTCTTAACGAAGTCTGATGAAATTTTAATGCCGGAACTTTCCAGACCCATGATCATTGGTTTATAATTATCAGGTAAACCCGCCAACATGAGTGTTCCCAACCATTCGTCATCGACTTGAAAACCGATATTTCGTAATTTATATGCGGTACTCATAATTTTATTCACATATTCTTCGACGCTGGCGCAGTTATCTAGTGTTGTGTTGATTAAATCTCGCAATAAGCCGACTTTTCTTGATAACCCGGAGTCCTCGAAAGCATTTTGCAGGTTCATCCATACTTCTCTAGATGACTGTGCATTTTCAATATGGACGTAGTTTATTGGTTCCACCAACAAAATGATTTTTGACTTGGCTTTTATATCTTTCTTAGAGTCGACTTCGGTGCCCGGATCGACACATTCCCATAAATCTTCATGTTGAAGATATGATTTTACCGCAAACTTCCAAGTAGAATAATTATCCCGCCCGGCTAACTTTTCCATTTGTAGGTTAGTCATAGCCATTTTTTTTTCGGGGCGATTTTTGGTGAAGTTACGAAATATTCACTACTGTACGATACTTTCACTACAATAAATGTTAAACTTTCAATCTATTTAGGTATATGGTCTGGGCCCATAACCTGTTGGAAATAATTAATAAAGAATTATAAGTTTAACAACGTTTAATGCACGGTAAAGATTTTACAGAACAGAACACACTAGCGCCACACATTAATATATATGAACTAACAAGTTACGTTTAGAAACAAGTGAATTGATTGATGTTTACTATTTCAACAATTTTTGTAGATAAAATTTTAAATTGCGGTTCTTTAATTTTTTTGAATTTGATCTTGAATATATTTTGCTGTGAAAAGCACATAGTGGGTTATTCCATCAATTCCCACAAAAATCCACCCGTATAATCATTACGTTGGTAGGACCAAAATTTAATATAGGTACATACCACCACGTCACTGAATCATATACAGTTTCAAACGGGTTTACTAGGTTTACATCAGTTGCTAGTTTTACATCCAATGCAAGTTTTGAAACGCCAGACTACAAAGAACACTTTAACAAAGTTATCGTGGTGAGGCTTTTACAAAATAGATGAGCCGAGCGATCCTTTATAAATCTCATGTGGAACATGAATGAGCTTAGAGTGGTATGTCAATATTGTCAATCCCTTAACATTCGTTGGAAATATAACTCACTTCATGCTCACTTCACCAAGTGAGCATCTCGGTGAGATGGTCACAGACCCACACTGCGGCTGGTTTAGTTTGGTACTTCGCGATTGCGGTCATAACAACACTTACGAGATTGTAACAGATTGTATCTGCTACCCAAACTTGTACTACTTATTATATATTAGACGAAATTATGTAGAAATTACGATGTGGGTAAGAAGATAGAAAAATTAATGATATACAAAAATATAAATTGTTTTATGTGCTACATAAGTCGACATGGAGATAAACAATGGCGCCGATTCACTTGTATACAAAATAAACTAATTTAAGGTTAGGTGTATCTTTTTATTTATATTTCACTAGCTTTCCGCCCGCGGCTGCGCCCGCGTAAATTTCGGTTATCTCGCGCTTTTTAGATTTCCCTCGGGAACATCAAATTTTTCCGGGAATAAAGGTAGCCTAGGTCCTTTCTCAGGGTCTAAAGATTGTGTGCTTTCCGCCCACGTCTTCGCCTGCGTGGTGTTCGGTTATATCGCGCTTTTTAGATTTCCCTCGGGAATATCAATTTTTTCCGCGATAAAAGGTAGCCTATGTTTTTTCTCAGGGTCCAAAGATTGTCTGTACCAAATTTCATCAAAATCCGTTGAGAGGTTTAGGCGGGGAAGCTTAACAGACAGACAGACAGACAGACAGACAGACAGACAGATAGACAGACAGACAGAGTTACTTTCGCATTTATAATATTAGTATGGATTAAGAAAAAGATAGGATATAACATTTTAGTTTAATCCTGTCAAATTAACGTACTCCATAGACAGTTTATATGCAATTATAAGCATGGCGACCAAAAATACGTCAATTTACGTAAGAAGCGGACTAATTTGACAGGTCTAAACTAACATTTTATCTTCTGGCAACATGCACTGAACTTAAGTTTCATATAGTTTGTGAACAAGAGAATCGGGCTAATGTCTTACAAATATTCAATCTTAAAGTTAAAATATAAAAATACTCAGATTTGGGCTTTTAACAGGATTTTCAAAATTATTGGAAATAAGATTCATAAAATTGTTGTATAATTCAGTGGTGCAAAATCACACCGAGAAGCGAGGATTGTAGCGACGAGTTAGACGGAAAATACCGAGACAAGTGATACTCATACATACGAGATGATATTTTTACCTTGGGAAAACAACAAGGTATTAAGATAAATAATAAAATTGTGGGGTATCTTAGGAGACATCATAAGAACTGCCTCAACAGAATGCACACACATTGCTTTTTGTTACTTTTGTTAGGTGTTTACTACCGAGTAGTAAATGGTTTGAACTCACTTGTGTGAATACTAATCGGATTCAAATAAAACCACAACTGTGTCATCTTAGCAATTCAATTCAATTCAATTCTTGATTAATGGCCTTTGTGGGAGAGACGCCACAATTTTGCCAAGAACACGTGCGAACGAAATAATCCATCAAACGCTGGAGAGTATTTAGCGCAAATTAAAATAATATTAATTTAATTCTTGTTGTGTTAGAATAAAATATTTCTTCGCAGATTGACAGAAGATCACAGATTATGGATACGAAAATGACTTTACGATATATCACGATGGACAGTGAAGAAGAAGGAAGAGAGAGAGAGAGAGAAAAAAAAAATAATGGTTACAGCTTAGAGTTATAGCTTAATTTTATTAATTTCAATAAATTTGCTTAATTTGAATATAAAACGCGTAAACACAAAAGATAGTAGACATTTGACCGAGGTAGGACGAGGAATATGAGGGGGAATGATTTCATGAAAGGAGAAGCGGTGTCATCTTAGCTAGTTATATTTAAATGAAATTGAGAGACCCTAACCACTAGGCCACCATGACAACGAAACTCTAGAGACATATAACTCGACGCCAACGCCATCTATCGAGCTTTATTTAAAACTTTTGGACTTCTTACTTTAATACTATGGTTTCGTCTTAAACATTAGCGACCTTTTTTTATCAGCCTTTGTTTTTATGTCAACAAAGGTCTTCTCTCTGGGCAGAGCGGAAGAGCGTGTCAAACTTTTACTGACTAAAACCCAACATTTCTTTATGCATTTACCTGTGACAGAGCCCTGACAGGCATCTGTCACATGCCTGTGCATGCTGTGTATGTCTGTGGCATGTGTCTATCTGTGTGTGTGTGTGTGGGCGTGTGTGTTGTGTGTCTGTGTGTGTGTGTGCGTGTGTCTGTGTGTGTGTGACCTACATATAGGGGAAAAACATTTCCCCTATATGTAGGTACCCTACCAATCATCTTTTAGGGATGTTGGGTATTAACAGGTTGGAGGTGAGATGAAGCCTTGATCAATTCACTGTAGTCAGAGTTGAATCCCCTGTTTGTTGTACTCTAAAGATGCTGAATGCCCTTCTGGCTTCCAATCTTGTACGTAATGTATTTCCTGATGAATGAAATGATAATATGCGTATACCTATGTCTGCTGTTATGTGAGAAAAATTACGCAAGACAGTTCACTGTTCCATGTTAGTTTATAAATCTATACTAATCTATACTTAATATATAAAACTGAAGAGTTTGTTTGTTTAAACGCGCTAATCTCAGGAACTACGGGTCCGATTTGGAAAATTATTTTTGCGTTAGATGGTCTATTAACTCAGGAAGGCTTTAGGCTGTATAACATCACGCTGCGACCAATAAGAGCGAAGCATATAAAAAAACATACCGAAACCTACGCGGGTGAAACCGCGCGGCGCAGCTAGTTGTATTATATTACTAGCTAATACCCGTGGCTTCGTCTGTCTGGTATTTATTATTCCTTCAATTAAAACTTTACAGACCGCGACACCTTATAATGCTGCTTAAATTATAAGGTATTGCGATCTGGTGTAAGTTAAAGATGACCTTCAACGTTAACTGATTCAGAACATGGACAAATAGTTTGGCTGACTTACATTGGAGAAAGCAATATAGAGCTATCCGTAGCATAGCCGTGCGTGAAACAGCTGACGCTGAGGTCGACGCCCGCAACAAGCAGCATCTGTCCTTGAGCTTTCCATACAGATATTGCGTAACACAAACTTACCGAAGACTGTATAATTTTCAGAACGGAAAGGGTGGTTGTTTTGAACCAGTGGAATTCGGGGAGTAAAAATTCGCTCACCGACACCACTGGTCGTGTCAAAACCTCCGTTTCTATTATTGAAGTTACTTTTTTAGTAAGTTAATTAGTAAAATCAAGTAAGTTAGTAAAATTACGTTGCATTATTTTGGGGCTTACATATATTTAATGTCAGAAATAATTCGCTATTTATTTTTAAATAAAATTTGTGTAATGGAAGAGCAAGAGAACTCGGAAGATTCAGGACGTTAAACTGGATAGTTGGTAGCGTCATCTTGCTCTATTACTCGCTTGATAGATATACATTCACGTACAGGGTAACAGCAATTCTTAAATACCATTAAATAGATATATCACGGGAAACGACGAACGACACGGTGGCTCTAACTAACATATTTATATGTCATAACCGTAACCGAAAAGGTTTGAGCTGAAAAATATGGAAAATAAACTTCAGAATTTAAAATCAGCCTCCGTATAACACTTTCACAATCTCCCTCGGAAATGAAATGGTAATAACAAAAGCTTAAACTGGCCCACATAGAATGCAATTTCGCTGGGAGTGGGTAGATGCGATGCACATTAACAGCATTGATCTGGTGCTGGTAGTGCCCGACGCGGCGCGGGAATTATGCTGCGTTCCAAATGGCCTCTCATTGCATTGCGTAATGAATCCTCTCTGAATGTTCACGGGACGTGTGGTTGGACACGGTCGAGAGAATTCGATTTATTTTCAGTATGTATCGAACTTAACCTCGTTGTGGTACAACTGCGTTTTTGTTGCACGGTGTAATACAAATCTGATTCGATCACACAGGGAAACTCCTAGTATAGTTTATATGACTTTACATCTTCTAATAAGGCCCTTTGTGAGCGATCGTTTCAATATACAACGTGTAACAAAAAGGGTATATACATACCAAGGGCATGGCATCTTTAGATGATATCAAACGATATTGGAAGGGTTTCAACTCAAAATAAAATACTCAAAAAATTAGTACCAAACTTTCGGTTTCGTGTGTTTCTTAAAATAAAATCATAACAAACGTGGCAGCACAATACATACGTTAATAACTACTCGTTACCCGTCACGTTACTTATATATTATATACATTTCCGAAAAACTTACACCTAAGACTCAACGTCTATATTATCTGGCCCGACGCTTTGCTATTAAAAATGTATATAAAAACTGCTGGACTTCCTATGGTAAAGTTATGCTGCGAAAGGTGGACGGTGACCGACATTTTGTTGTTAAAAATGAAGCTAACTTCGACAGCCTACGGCTAAGTGCATGACTTATGTCTGGGCCCCATTCTCAAACTAAAATAATGAGTACAATGTCTTGCTCTTTGCTTAAATAGTCATCTTTCTAAATGTATACCTTTTTATTTCCTATAAGCCTAAACTATACACAAATCCACTCACTCAACTGACACACCCATATGTAGCAGAAATTAATCAACACACAAATACACACACACACTTTTCAGAAGATCAACACCCCATTGATTCCACGCACACTTTCTTACCAGGTTCTAAATTTTACTCTGAAAAACCTAATTTTACCTTCACATACTTACCTTTAAATGATCGAGACATATGTTCTCTACTAGTAGTATTTAGTGCTCACTTAATCCTCGAGCTCAGGTTCCAACTAGCTGTGATATTATTCAACCTTTTTATTAATGATGAACATTGATCTAATATCCTAGGAAATAGATAATGTTTCTATAGCTGATTCTTTTACATGCACTCCGGAAGCATGTCAAGACTATGTAGAAGAGCGCGATTGGGGTTTTCAAATCATTCATATATACAGGAGTATAAAAAAGAATCTAGATCAATTTGTTGCCATGTTAACAGTTACAAAGGTTGAATTTGATTTTATTATATTAACAGAATGCTGGTTGCACGTTACGGTTTATATCCCTGTATTGCAGGGCTATACTTCGCACTCCACTAGCAACAACCCAATAAAAAACGATGGCGTCGTAATTTACGTCAAAGACACAACTATACTACACATGAACCTTTATTTTCGGATGCCAACTGTCTAGTAACATGCTACAATAACAGATATAATAGCAGTTTACCGGTCTCCATCTTATCTAAACCCAACTAACTTCTTATCTAGTATAAATGACAAATTAACTTCTATTAAATCACAAAACAACATTATCCTCATTGGTGATATTAATATTGATATCAGGCCAGGAAACAATGATCGTCACTTTGATGACTATTTAACATTATTGGCAATGCACGGGTTGCTACCTGCACACAGTCTCCCAACAAGAATAAATAGTTGTCTGGATCACGTCATGATGAAGACTAAATCGCCTGCCAAGGTTCTTATATTGGACACCCATGTTACTGATCACCTTCCAGTTGCTGTTATCCTAGGGACTAGTAAAACAACTACAGCCCCTCCAAAAAAAACCTCTGTCCGATATGACTATGACGAAATAAAAATGGAAATTAGTAATCATGATTTTACACCCATACGACCCGGACCAAGCCACAAATACTTTAATTGCCGATTTTCAAGTTATCATAATAAAAAATACCGAGATAGTTCAAATCAATCACACACAGCGATCAACAAAGGCACTCTCTTAATGCCCTGTTACAATCTTCTGTCGCGCCTATCGTATCTGTCAATAATGCCAATAGGTTTTTTGTTAATGTCGGTGCAAATCTTGCATCAAAGTTTTCTACTGTCTCACCGTCCGTTTACTCATGTCCTACCTCATCTCCAGTTAACTCTTTGGTTATCCCATTAGTTGACCAAGCAGTTGTTACAAGCACTATTCATAGATTGCGTAGTGATTGTGCAGTTGGGTGGGATAACATCCCGGCAAATTTAATAAAACAATCAATCTGCATTCTGGCTCCTCCCATTGCCCATATCTGTAACTGTATCTGTAACTGTGCCATAATTATATAATTCAGGTGTTTTCCCAAAAGCTGTTAAGTGTGCCATTGTTCATCCAGTGTATAAGGGCAAAGCTAGTCTGTCGCTAAATCTGAGGAGTATGCAGGACACATGGTTTGGTATACAGCTCCAACAAATCGGAGTTAATGGTCTTTGAGGCTGGGGTTGGCCCGAAGTATGTGCCATCTGTATTACTCAATGGTGCTTCGCTTAAAAGAGTATTTAAGTTCAAATATCTTGGTCATATATTGATCCCTGACCTCAATGACGGACTCGATATTGAGCGGGAATGGAGGGCGTTATCGATAAGGGCGAACATGCTGGCTGGCAGGTTTACACGCTGCTCGTTCAAAGTCAAGAGTACTTTGTTTCGAGCATACTATACAACTTTTTACACGTGCAGCCTGTGAGTTAGATTTACCCAACGGTCGTACAGCGCCCTTCGTGTCCAATATAACAATGCGTTCAGGATCTTGATGGAGCTGCCCCGTTTTGTAGCGCATCGGGAATGTTCGCGGACGCACTTATTAATTGTTTTTACGCAATTATGCGAATGAGATGTGCATCCATGGTGCGCAGAGTTCAGGACAGCTCCAACAATATCCTGAAAATGATCGCCAGCAGGCTCGATTGTTTATAATTATATGAATCACTGCAATGTCATCTCTCACGGGATGAAATCAATTTTAATATAAAATGAATTGATTAACACAGTTCTTAACCCGCCAGCACTCGCGTGTAGAGTATTTTTCTCACGTTTATGAATGTCAATAAATGCAAGTTTTACCAAAAAATATTAATAAAAACATATTTCATCAGATAAAATACACATTATTTATTGTAGAAAATATATATTCAGAAAGTTAACAATATAATTTTTTTATATTTTAATTAACAGTCATCGGAACTAATTTGCCAGTCTTCTAAGGCAGTCTTACGGAAAAAATTAAGCAAAAAAAAAAAGTGTTTCAAAAAAATCTTAACTAAGTATAAATAACTAATCTTCATTATATACGCTAGCTTTACACATATCTCATAGTGTATATCAATGCTCGGTACATAAAAATTTTCGGCAGTAAATGCAGCTCTTTTTGGTCTTGCGATTTTTTCGTCTTGGGCAAACCGCGCAGATACCACTTGGTTTTTCTTCTTCTGGTAACTCAGATTCTGGTACAAAACATTTCAGCAATTGCTGAAAAGGATATGAAATATTGTGTAAAGTGCTTCTTTTTTGGATACATATCCAGCCAGGCTTTGTTAGTTGCAGAGCTCGTTGCTTCAAGTAGTCTCAGCATGTGATGATTATACCCGTATTTTCTTTGTAAATGATTTGTTGATTCCGGCCATGTTTAGGATCGTGAAAAATAATCTCAGCGGCCATCTACATGCTACTCTTGCCTCAGAATACTCTTCTTTTAGTCGATCTACAACATCCACACTCCCATTCGTTTTATTATAAAAGGTGATAATTTTGGGTCGCATTTTTCCGCTGAAATTGAAGAAACCTCACCTTGTAGTTCCGATGACGATTGTTCAGTAATAGTGGAATGATAACTTTGTTTACTGTCTCGATCGCTTTCAATATCATCGGCTCTATAATACGGGTCCTCAATGTCTTCTAAAGTATTCTCCATAAACTATGCCAAAAGTTCATCCCTTCGATTACGATCCATCTATAATAGAAATAAATAATTGATAACTATTTCAGTAATGCAAAATTATAATATTATATAAAAGAAGCAGTAAATCTATCGCTAAGATAAAAAATAAACAAATCATGAGTAAAAAAATGTACTTACGTCGATACTCGCGCGATGAGCAAAACGCCGCCTGGTGGTACATGGCGCAACAAACCACCTCGTCTGACTTACTGGCGCGCATTGGCGAGAAGTGAACTGCATAGAGGGGTGGGGGATGGAACAAAACTCAGCTACCAAAAAAACGGTGTACGTACGAATGATTTTGACAAAATGGCGCGTGTTTTTAATTTACTGTGAGCAAAATGCTCATAGCGCGAGTGCTCGCGGGTTAAAGTTTACTAAGAATATGAGTCTTTGTTACTTGAATAAAGATATTATTTCGTTTAATACTTACATATAATTTACATTTTTAAATATTTATATAAAAAAACAAAAACATTAAAAAAAAATAAAAAATAGTAGCCCACCGGTATCGGATCCAGCTGCCTAACAAGAGCCTCCTGAGGTTTTGGTCGAGGCTCTTGGCTATTAAGCTATTGGGTGTCACGACTATCGGTACAATGATTGCTGAATCCACCTCCCACATGTCGACAACCTCGTGAGCCAAGTCAAGATACTTGATTTGTTTATCCTTTCTCAGCTTTCACAAGGTTCCCATCATGTGGAATGGTTATGTCAACAATCATTGCACGCTGTTCTGATCGATCCACCAGCACTATATCAGGCTTATTTGCAACAATAGTCCGGTCAGTGATGATGGATCGATCCCAGTACAACGTGATATGGATATATTTTCGAGAACTGGGTCGGGCATATACCTATAGTACGGCACCTCCGATTCCACAAGGTTTTATATAAGAGCAAGTTGCTCTCTTGTACTCTCCGTAAGCCGATATTATTATTATTAATAGAAGTAAAAATCAGCTGGAGAGACTGTAAATAAGGTTTATTTAAATGTCAAATCTTATTCCGAATCTCCATTCAGAATAAGATTTGACTTATACTTACAAGTAAAAGGAAGTTGAATGATAGTAGATGTAGTGGATCAGCATGTGTTGAATATTGTGTACTCGTAGGTGAGTCGAAATAGTGCCATGTTCTATTAAAACTTTATTGGTAAGGTAATTTAATATAATTATGTTAATCAAATTTAAGAATGTTTCCTTAGTCAGTCTAAAATGGCGATGAAAAATTAAACATAAAATGCCGGAGGAGGGACATATCTCTCATTATCATCAGTCATATTTTAACTACGTGGCAGGCCACGTAGGAGATATTGCGGACAGGTGGATATGTTCCGTCAAAACTGGAGAGAGGACGAACATTATTTTATTCTATGCAGATTAATTTATCCGTCCAAATCTGTTAATCCCGCTTAACAATTACTTTCCATGACTCTCCATTGACACGCGTTGCTTAAATAACTTGTTTGTTGTTGATGTACTCACATCGAATGGCAACAAAGTGGATAAAAGTTAAAAGCATGATAATCCACGTTATTTTACGTAAATCTCTATCCAACCAAAAACATTCTGTAAAAAAATGCCAAGCCTCGCTGGAGCTGCTGGTTTATCTCTAAAAAGTAATGAAATCTAGACAAAGCCGTGCCAAGTTAAAGGTTCCTTATTGCGATTTCTTCAATATTATTATAGTTAATATTGTGTGACTTGTCCGTTGAACATTATACGTTAGTGCGATTTTGTTAACACGTAATGTTATATCTGTTATAACTACCTATGTTTGTTATGTGACAATAATAGCGATACTGGTATTTGTAATTGGACTTAAGACATTGTGCAACACATATATTAATCATTGACGATGATGACTTCTGTTCTTTTTGGAGCGTCAAATCGATCACCTATCTAATATAAAATAGACGTACAGACGGATTTCTATGAATGATTAGTCCATCTGTACTGGAAATGACTTTTTTGCTGTTCGTTTCCGGCTCCTCTATATATAAGTATTTTTGAAATGCGCCACTTTATCAAGCCCTGGTTACTGAATCAACGTTTTCCAAGTGGCAATTTTCCATGGTCAATGGGTAGCAGTTCTGGCGACAGATTGGTGCAATGGTGTCATGGAGCACCTGAATTTGTAGCCTGGTATACCCTTCAACGGCCAAGTCACACAATATTAACTATAATAATATTGAAGAAATCGCAATAAGGAACCTTTAACTTGGCACGGCTTTGTCTAGATTTCATTACTTTTTAGAGATAAACCAGCAGCTCCAGCGAGGCTTGGCATTTTTTTACAGAATGTTTTTGGTTGGATTTCACTTCTTTTTGTAGAAGCGTATTATATTGATTTTATTATTTAACACAGTTTTTTTTTCTTTTTAGAGTAGTTATTACAAATCTTCCTTTTCTTTTTTCCGGTTCTGATTCTTGTACAGTGGCAATAATTTTATGTATTTCCCATTCGCGTGGCGTGCGTGGTTGTATTCAGTGATCGCTGAAGCTTGAGTTTTTATAATCTTCAAGTCAACATTTATGTTTACTTCTTCAATCAATATGAGGTGCGCCCAATGAAAATTGTTTACTCGTGAAAGCGCCATATAAGCTTGGCCATGAGAGAATATGGAGGTGCCAATGTCCATTTTTTAGAGTTAGAACTTGGCTCTTGTGAAATGTTAGGTCATACGCCACACAGATTGGGAATTGTTGTCTGTACAAGCATGCCCGGGGTATGATCTCAAATTATAACTTACATAATAAGTAATAATTCGTGAATCAAATTATAAGCAAATTTTACTAACAATTGTTTAGGCTTTATTTGGTCTTCCGGGTCCCACCTCTCTTTTTGTTAGTACAAAAAGTGAGGTGGGACAGGCTAGTGCCTGTCGAACCATTAACTAAACCAAACATCAATGTTTCTCTTAAGCATTACTTTAGCTCCCTGTTAAACGATTATAGTTTCTTCCAGTCCAGCAGTCATCGTCGCATCATCCTCATATTTTTGTTAACAAGCCCGGGCTTTTGTTATCATACATCTTGAACAATCCAAGGAATTTTTAGCAATTAACTTTATCTCGGATTGTGGGACTGCTTTGAATATAGTATTATGCATACACATATTTCTCGACGGTAGTAAACAAACAGTACCTTCTGGTACGTCCCTTAAACATTGTGTTACATATTTCCATTAAACATTCCTTCATTAGAATGCGAGAGCAGAGGTATCAATCGGTTAGGCAGTATATCTCTCTCTGATTGAATTGTCAATCCTACTTTGGTTCTTTTTGATATCTCAAGAAACGTAGAATCATACAGCGGTCTAATATACAACGTAAGATCATTGTATATAAAAAAATCATTACAAAAGATTGGAATTTTATTTATTTTAATAATTATAAACTAGTGCTTAACTGCAATCCCGCCTAATGGCAAGCAGTGATGCAACCATTGATGGTAAAGCGCGCTAGTTTATTAAGAGCCTATTCACTCAAAAAAACTGAGTGAATAGGAAGGAAGACGGCAGTTGAGCGAGGTGGTGTAATGTTAAACCCAACAACACGACCAACGATGCTGCGCCAAAGGGAGATTGATCTAGAGACCCTCCACGACCAAAATCCTGAAACAACAACATTTCACGCATCGTACCCGGCATAAATCGCATCACAATTGCTCAAACCCGTCCTCCGTACGGCTTCACCAGTCATTATGCCGGAACACGACGAATCGCTTGGCGGCAAGACTTTGTCTGGTGGGTGGTAACTTCTGCCGGCGGCTGATGGCAAGGCCTACCACCTTTCTAAGAGGATTAGTTTTTTAAACAGCTACTTTTCTCTGATGACACCCTAATTACGTAACTCACTATTGATATTAACTGGAATCATTTTGAAGTATATTGCTAATCCATTGCTCCATATGTTTAAAAAATGAGTGCTCAAAAATGTTAATAACGCAATGAATGTTGTTGATCTGTCAAAATGAAACCCATTGCTACTGATGGCGTTTTACGTAATTACACTGCTGGTTTGAGTTGCAAAAGATCCTCAAGCACTAAAATATGTTTTTTTCTAAACCAACCATCTTCTAGATCAGAAGAATCAAACACTTTGCATAAACGAAGATTTATGTAGGTTAATTAGATATCATAGACAATTCACCTATAATAAATAGTTCGATAGTTTTTAAGTATGTCCTTATGCGGGTATCACCGCCACTCGTAAGTCCAATGCACTATAAGTTGAAGCTTTCTAAATACATATGATTGTGGTACTCTAACTTGCGCTTGACCGCAATCCCGTCTGATGGTAAGCAGAGCAGTGATGCGATCGTTGATGGTAAAGCGCGCTAGTTTAAAGAGCCTATTCACTTTAGCCTTGAAGACACTCAAATTAAAGTGTAGAAACACCGCCGCTGGCAAATTATATAAATACTAAATACTACTAAATTTAGCTGAAAATTTACAAACTTCATTGGACCTTATATCTATAATAAGATAAATAAAGCAATCAATATCTACCCTTTAACGAAAACTCAATGTAAGGAAAAGGTTACAAAATACTTACAAAAACTTAATTACGAAGAGACTGAGTTAATACTACATATACCACAGTAATTGACTATTTACCACATACACACACCCTCTTACATTCATACACACATAATCATATCACACAAATAGAGGACACACGTACTGTTCAGTGCTTATTCTTAATCTAATCTAATTTTAAGTTAATTTATTATTTCTGGTAAATTATAAAAATGTTAATTTTATTTGGTATGATGTTATTTTATTTTATTTCATTAAACAACAACAACATAACATGTAAATTTACAAAGTGTTGACTGTACTCAATGGCTACCTAGATAATATATCTAGTGTCTACTTTTTAAGGGATTGGGCGCTGATAACTGAAACACAGGCTTTTGCCTAGTTTGGTTACAAATGTGTAATCCGATTGTAAAAATAAATTATAGCCTATAATATATTTTGTGTAACAATGAAATAATTTCTGAATAAACGTTATTATTATTATTATTATATAATTGTTCCAGTCGGTAAAGAGGGAGCAAAACGCTTCGTCGTTGAATTAAATCATGCAATTCCCTTGCACACTGATAGAGCAGCGGTGGACTAGTAGTATCCTCCGCGATTTACAAGTTGTAGGCCGTAGGTTAGAACCCTATCAGGTGCTTTAATTTGTGTAAATTATTTCATCACTACTGCTCTCAAAACGGTGCAGTGAAGGAAAACGTCGTGAGACAACCGGCATGTTTTAGAAGCAAAAACTCCGAAGGCATGTGACATTTATCAACTCGCACTGCGCCCGCCTGGGCCGCAGTGGGCTATCTCATCGAGAGGAGGCATATGTCCTAGGAGTGGGAATATTTTTGGCGGATTATATATTCCTGATTTCTGTCTCAATATGTCAAAAATGCATCCAATTTCTCTATATTTATGAAAAAAAAGAAAAGTGTGTCTGTTCCGCTTTCACGCCGTAACTACTGAACCGATTTCTTTGAAATTTTGTAGACACAAAGATAGAAGTCCGGATTAAATAATAGGGCAGTTTTTATCCCGGAAGAATCGATATTCCCAAGGAAAATCTAAAAAGCGATATAACCTACCTAAAGCTAGTGGATTATATTTTGACCAAATTTTGAGTGAAATTTATTTTAGGGTAATTTGTTCATTTCATTTGTGTAATGTTTATGTTCGAGTTGAAAAGTTAGTAGTAGTTAGTAATCGTTCGACTATTTCTTCGTGTAAACTAAAAAGTATAAGCCAGTCTAGTCTGCGCTCTAAGCTAGATTAAATTAGAAGATATATGTGTCCCACTACGCTGGATTTTTGCAATGACAATCATTTTTTTTATGTAGCAATAGTAGATTTGATTATAGATTACTGAACGACGAACATTTCTTCCTTCTGATCTAATTCAAAGGTTACTTGCAGACCATAATTTTAGCCCATATAGGTGCAAAGTTCTCATCAATATAAATGAATTAATTCCAAACATAAAGTAGCTACTGTAAAACGTTGGGAATCCCCTAACTGCCCTTCGTCTTCGTCATAAGATCTCTAATGACAATTCCAATTTATCTAGGTATAAAGCTCTTATCAATACAAATTAATCAGGCACAAACACAAGATAGCTGCTGTGAATCGCTGAGGACTTCCTTCGTTTGTCTCTCGACTCCATCATCAAATCTACTTCAGACCTTCATTATAACCCATATGGGTGCAAAGTCCTCATGAAAATAAATGATATAAGTCCAAACACAAAGTAACTACTGTAAACCGTTGAGGAGTACGCGGGACTGAACTTTGTCTTCATCATCAGAGCCTTTATGACAGTCACATCCCATCGAGGTGTAAAGTTCTCATCAATACAAATTAATCAAACATAAACACAAGGTAGCTGCTGTGAATCTTTGAGGAGTTCTCACGACTGTCTCCCAGCTTCATCATCAGATCTACTCCGTACCTTTATTAAATTGTAGTGTTTTCTAATACTTATTGAAAATACTTAGAAATGCACTAGTCACCCCTACGCTTTTTGAAAGTTACCCTTGATTTCTCTGGTCTTCCATCATCAGATCCTGACCTGGTAACTATTGGACCACCTGGAAAGTACACCCTTTCAAACAAAAAGAAATTTGAAAATCGATCCAGGCGTCTTAGGGTAATCGGTGAACACACCTACATAAAAAAAAAAGATTACGACGAATTGAGAACCCGCTCCTTTTTTTGAAGTCAGTTGATGAAGCGGCCCACCAAGTGGAATATTTTATTGACGGTGGTACGTTAATCTCTACTAGTTTGGTTGGGCTCTTCTGCTTTCCAATCAAGGTCACCAGGTACTTCAGATCTTCGATTATTCTAGTTTTTATATTTTTCCCTTTATGTGACCATTAAACCCTGGCTGTGTACCAAATTTCAGCTCTCTGAGTTTATGGGAAGTACTACTTCTATTTTGATGATCATGAGTGAGTGAGTGTCGAAAACACGGAAATTTACTTTCGCTTAACTTCAGAACTAGATGAGCTACAGACTTGAAATTTTAGATTTGAAGTGTGTTAATACAGCTTACTGGATGACCAAAATTTCAGCATTCTGGTACTGTCCAGAGGTTCTTAATTAGGGACCTGAAAATGCAGCGAAATGGTTCGGGTAAAGATGGTACGGCAGTGTTTGCTTCGCGCTCGACTTGGCGAGGGCACTCCCGTGCCCTCAGATATAAGCAATTTGTTTTAGTTATAGTGACGTTTCACCTGGCGGGGATGGTTGTCCGAACTGGGCGCCATTACGAGCCGGAAATTTCGTCAATATCCGGTCATTACCGACTCGAGTTAAGGGACAGCTCGTGGTGAATGAAAATCGAATTATATAACTGAAATTGTGGTTAACGTTTTGGTAGTAACGAGTTGATTTGTGCTGAAACTACAAAAAAAAAAAGACTTGGTGGGCTAGATTATAATGCTGATATAATTCAAAGCAGGTTTTTATTCTTCTAGGTTTCTTTTTATTTCGCATTATTTTATTGGCATAGTTAATTCTAGTTTGCGATTATACCTATTGTATAGAAGTAAAAAAAAATATGTTGAAATTACTGAAAAAGACAAATATTTTTTTTTAAGCGATGCCCCACAAAACAAGATCTAAATTCTAAATTCTTCCACGGCTCCATACTCTCGTGCTGGCCCGGTCTGTCCGGGACTCGTCTCCTACATGGGGTAGTGGGGTGCTAAACTACCACGGGCATCGCCTCAGAGACGCGCGCTAACACTCGCGCGCGCCTCCGCCTCGGGGTCCATCGAATAGGGAGCGAGGACTTCCCCATGTCCCTCGCCCCTGGAACCATTCATAGAGGGCGGAAGAGGGCGTTATCCGCCCTTCCTCAGCGCCCGGTGCGTCTTCTGCGGCCCGGGAAGGGAGATCAGATCTCCCTCTTCCGTTCCTCAGCTTCCTTCTGCGACATCACGTCCTCGCAGAAGGACACCACCGCGTCCCACGACTCTGCGCTACCGGCCATCCTCCGCACTACTGCCGGCAGCGTCAGGTTGCCTCCTACTTAATTTGTGAGGACACGGCGCTGCTCCTCCCAAGACACTCCGACACTCGGAGAGCGTGTGCTGCGCCGTGTCCTCCCCGCATTGGACGCAGTGGTGGCACCGAGCGTCCAGCTCCCTGCCTAAGCGACGCAGGTACTTGCCGAAGCAGCGGTGCCCCGACAGCATCTGCGTCACCCTGAACGACAGGGAGCCATGCCTCCTCCCGAGCGAACGCGGCCGCTGCGCAAGGAGGCGCGATTTCGACCCCCGCGTAGTGCATATATATATATACATGAATATGAATATTTGCGCTGGTCTGGTCGTGTTTCGGAAAGCACGTTAAGCTGTTGGTCCCTGTTGCCACACGAACATCTAGTGGCAGTCGTTACGGGTCGTTGGAGTCCTCAAAAGTCCAACAAAAATGTTACAATATCGCCTTCGGGTTGTGGAGATCAGACGGCAGTCGCTTTACGGAAAATATCGAAGTTTAGCCAAAATCAGCAGTTAGACTGGTAAAATGGACCTCATACTCCAAACATGAAAAAAAAGTAAAAAAACTAAAACCCAACTACGACAAATAACGACGCTGAAAAAGTATAAAACAAGATTTTCAGAATACTGAAATGAACAAAGTTGCTAATGTAGTTGCAAGTAAATGGACACAGTAGTAATGTCATACAATACTATTCTGAAGTATGCAATATTCACTATGTAGAGATAAATTTTCATGTTTGGAAAGGCGTAGTCACACGTTGTCAAGGTGCTACGGTAGGTAGGTATATGTAACGTGTGACTACGCCTTTCCAAACATGAAAATTTATCTCTACATAGTGAATATTACATACTTCAGAATAGTATTGTATGACATTACTACTGTGTCCATTTACTTGCAACTACATTAGCAACTTTGTTCAGTTCAGTATTCTGAAAATCTTGTTTTATACTTTTTCAGCGTCGTTTTTTGTCGTAGTTGGGTTTTACTTTTTTTACTTTTTATTATTTGTACTATTTTGGTGTTAAAGTGTATTTGTGGCGCATAATATTAACAAAAGTTAAACTGATGAACTAAAAACTAGGTACTTGACATGTTACATCTACACGCACATTTTTTTTTTATATATTTTAAACTAGCGCTTGACCGCAATCCTGCCTGATGGTAAGCAGTGACGCAATCGTTGATGGTAAAGCGCACTAGTTTATTAAGAGCCTATTCACTCTAGCCTTGAAGACACTCAAATTGTAGTCCGACGGAAACACCGCCGCTGGCAAATTGTTCCAGTCCCTCGATGTACACGGTATAAAGGAGGAGGCGAAACGCTTCGTCCGGATCGTAGTGGTGTTAACAACGTAAGGGTGGAAACCAGCCGTACGACAGGTCGTCCGCTGGTGGAACGGAGATGGGGGAATTAAATCATGCAATTCCATCGCACACTCCCCGAAATGCATCCTATAGAACACCGAAAGGCTGGCTACTCTACGCCTGTGCTCTATCTAGGCTTTGGAGACCAACTCGAGTTAGATCAGGGTCACCAATCAGCCTCTTTGCACGTCTCTCCACTGAATCCAAAGTGGCCAGGTGACATTTGGCACCACCAGCCCAAATGTGACTGCAGTACTCCACACACGAACGGACCTGTGCTTTGTATAACATTAGAAGCTGCCCATGTGTGAAGTACTGCCGGACCTTTGCGATAACGCCAAGTTTCCTGGCAGCCACCTTAACACATATAACAACATAAGCCCGAAGGCATATAGTGCAGAGGCCTTTTTATGGGAGTTTTAGCCAGTTATCAAACTGTTTCCGCCTTCACCGCGTGGAGTTACTCCCAGCTTATGTCGTTTTCATTAGTGCATTACATATTCTATTAATGTTCACACTGCTCTACATTGCATAAAGCGATTCACAGTTCCCGTGATCCGCGCTTTACTCTTGTCGCTCATATTTAACATCATTAAAGCATTCTTGTAATTATGTACAAGCATAAAGCACTCGTGAAGCTCTTTCACGTGATACCAAACACGGTATATTTATTTTAATTTTATATTAACATAGAACTTTTTGTCCGCTAGAGGGCGCAATACTAAATTTGGTGACAAGCTTTATAGCTTATAACTAACAGAATATCAAGGCCCTTCTAATGGTACTGCAGTGGTCTTATTCTGATAAGTAGTAAAGAAGCTATGAACGAAAAGATGTGAATTATATGCAACCAGCCCATGAATACAGGTAAATTCACACGCAAATGCTAGCAATATATATATATATATATATATTCAAAATGTACAAGTAAAGCGCTTTCAAAATGATACCAAACACGGCATATTTATCTTAACTTTATGTTTTTACTCTGTATGTTTTGTCCGCTAGAGGGCGCCACAGTAGATTTTGTGAAACCTCATATAGCCTATAACCAGCGGGCAATTAAGACGCTTCTAATGATATATCATTTGTCGAATTCTGAAAATTAGTTTAGAAGTTACGAGGGAACAGATGAACATACATACATACATACATACATACATATATACATACATACATACATAGCCTGCCAAAATCATAACCCTCCTTTTGCTTTGCCGTAGTCGGGTAGAGGAGTCAGTGGAGAGACGTGCAAAGAGGCTGATTGGTGACCCTGATCTAAGTTGGTCTCCAAAGCCTAGAGCACAGGCGTAGAGTAGCCAGCCTTTCGGTGTTCTATAGGATGCATTTCGGGGAGTGTGCGAGGGAATTGCATGATTTAATTCCCCTATCTCCGTTCCACCAGCGGACGACCCGTCGTACGGCTGGTTTCCACCCTACGTTGTTAACACCACTACGATCCGGAGGGAAGCGTTTCGCCTCCTCCTTTAGACCGCGTACATCGAGGGACTGGAACAATTTGCCAGCGGCGGTGTTTCCGTCGGACTACAATTTGAGTGTCTTCAAGGCTAAAGTGAATAGGCTCTTAATAAACTAGTGCGCTTTACCATCAACGATTGCGTCACTGCTTACCATCAGGCAGGATTGCGGTCAAGCGCTAGTTTAAAATATATAAAAAAAATGTGCGTGTAGATGTAACATGTCAAGTACCTAGTTTTTAGTTCATCAGTTTAACTGTTGTTAATATTATGCGCCACAAATACACTTTAACACCAAAATAGTACAAATAATAAAAAGTAAAAAAACTAAAACCCAACTACGATAAAAAACGACGCTGAAAAAGTATAAAACAAGATTTTCAGAATACTGAACTGAACAAAGTTGCTAATGTAGTTGCAAGTAAATGGACACAGTAGTAATGTCATACAATACTATTCTGAAGTATGCAATATTCACTATGTAGAGATAAATTTTCATGTTTGGAAAGGCGTAGTCACACGTTGTCAAGGTGCTACGGTAGGTAGGTATATGTAACGTGTGACTACGCCTTTCCAAACATGAAAATTTATCTCTACATAGTGAATATTACCCTACCCAATATAAAAAAAATAGAAACACTTAATAATACGTATGCAGGGAGTCTGTATTGGCACATACCCGGACGAAGCGTTTCGCTTCCTCTTTTATACCGCGTACATCGAGGGACTGGAACAATTTGCCAGCGACGGTGTTTCCGTCACATTACAATTTGAGTGTCTTCAAGGCTAGAGTGAATAGGCTCTTAATAAACTAGCGCTCTTTACCATCAATGATCGCATCACTGCTTACCATCAGGCAGGATTGCGGTCAAGCGCTAGTTTAAAATATATAAAAAAAAAAAATGTGCGTGTAGATGTAACATGTCAAGTACCTAGTTTTTAGTTCATCAGTTTAACTGTTGTTAATATTATGCGCCACAAATACACTTTAACACCAAAATAGTACAAATAATAAAAAGTAAAAAAACTAAAACCCAACTACGATAAAAAACGACGCTGAAAAAGTATAAAACAAGATTTTCAGAATACTGAACTGAACAAAGTTGCTAATGTAGTTGCAAGTAAATGGACACAGTAGTAATGTCATACAATACTATTCTGAAGTATGCAATATTCACTATGTAGAGATAAATTTTCATGTTTGGAAAAAGTCACACGTTGTCAAAGTACTACGTAGGTAGGTATATGTAAAAACATACTCGTAAGCAGTAAAAGGTACAGCTATCAAGTAAGATATATGGATATAAAACCTTATACGTTTATAATCGTAATAACATCTACACCCGAGTGAATGTCTTCACCTTAATCAAACACCTAAATGTTAGTTCTGACCTTTGCACACTGCTGATAAGGTGGGGAGGAGTGTTTGTATTTGTTTAGGCTGTGACTGGCTGTATATCAAAGGACTGGTAGTGCGTGAAAAGCCAAACTAACAAATTCTTATTAAACAGTCAAAAATACCTCGTTAAGACTAATCTTATTGGGTTGCCTGAATACTGCAGCGCATTACAGATGTTTGCTGCAGCTCGAGATAGACTATTTCAACACTATGTTGCCCCCAACAAGATGGACCGATGACCTGGTGAAGGTGGTGGAAAATGGGGGCAGCACAAGATCTGTCATCGTGAAAAGCCTCGGTAGAGGCCTTTGTCCAGCAGTGGACCTCTATAGGCTGAAGAAGATGCATACACGATGCGCAACCTTGATCTGTACGGTGGTGGGCAGCGCCACCAGCATCCCTCCTGTGATAGCTGATAAGTAGCTTATAAGTACAATACATTGTTACTAGCAAGACGAGTCTCGCTGCAAAATATCTGTGTATACTGAAACCCTAATTAAATAAAACCCCAATAAAATGTATGTCTGTGCTGAATAAATGTATTTTCTTTTTTTCTTTCTTTCTAATGTTTTTACAAAACTATTTTAGAATCCAAATCATTTATTTAATACTAGCTTTCCGCCCGCGGCTTCGCCCGCGTGGAGTTTGGTTATATCGCGCTTTTTAGATTTCCCTCGGGAACATCAAATTTTTCCGGGATAAAAGGTAGCCTATGTTTTTTCTCAGGGTCTAAAGATTGTCTGTGCCAAATTTCATCAACATCGGTTGAGGGGTTTAGGCGGGAAAGCGTAACAGACAGACAGACAGACAGACAGACAAACAGACAGACAGAGTTACTTTCGCATTTATAATATTAGTATGGATGGATTATTAGTTATACCCCTTACTTATACTGTTATTTGTAATTTCTAACGTAGAAGTGCACGTGACGCACGGTATCACGATATCACGCGGAATTAAAATATTGGGAGAATCAATAAGAGGTTTTCAATAATTTTTCCATGATGACATTGCAATTTAGGTATCTCAATATACCATACATTTTATGAATGTGGAAATTCCCGATATTAATCGTGAATTTGGAAATTATAAAAGAGCAAGTTGGATCGTCTTAAATATCTTTCACAGTGCTAATCTAAAATATAATTTATTGAATACTAGCTTTCCGCCCGCGGCTTCGCCCGCGTGGAGGTCGGTTATATCTGAGGGCACGGCAGTGCCCTCGCCAAGTCGAGCGCGAAGCAAACACTGCCGTACCATCTTTACCCGAACCATTTCGCTGCATTTTCAGGCCCCTAATTAAGAACCTCTGGATAGTACCAGAACGCTGAAATTTTGGTCATCCAGTAAGCTATATTTACACACTTTATATCTAAAATTTCAAGTCTGTAGCTCATCCAGTTCTAAAGTTAAGAGAAAGTAAATTTCCGTGTTTTCGACACTCACTCACTCATGATCATCAAAATAGAAGTAGTACTTCCCATAATCTCAGAGAACTGAAATTTGGTACACAGCCAGGGTTTAATGGTCACATAAAGGGAAAAATATAAAAACTAGAAGAATCGAAGATCTGAAGTACCTAGTGACCTTGATTAGAAAGCAGAAGAGCCCAACCAAACTAGTAGAGATTGACGTACCACCGTCAATAAAATATTCAACTTGGTGGGCCGCTTCATCAACTGACTTCAAAAAAAGGAGCGGGTTCTCAATTCATCGTAATCTTTTTTTTATGTAGGTGTGTTCACCGATTACCCTAAGACACCTGGATCGATTTTCAAATTTATTTTTGTTTGAAAGGGTGTACTTTCCAGGTGGTCCAATAGTTACCAGGTCAGGATCTGAAGATGGAAGACCAGAGAAATCAAGGGTAACTTTCAAAAATCGTAGGGGTGACTAGTGCATTTCTAAGTATTTTCAATAAGTATTAGAAAACACTACAATTTAATAAATTTATGGAGTAGATCTGATGATGAAGCTGGGAGACAGTCGTGAGAACTCCTCAACGATTCACAGCAGCTACCTTGTGTTTATGTTTGATTAATTTGTATTGATGAGAACTTTACATCACGATGGGTTGTGACTGTCATAAAAGCTCTGATGATGAAGACAAAGGTCAGTCCCGCGTACTCCTCAACGGTTTACAGTAGTTACTTTGTGTTTGGACTTATATCATTTACATTCATGAGGACTTTGCACCCATATGGGTTATAATGAAGGTCTGAAGTAGATTTGATGATGGAGTCGAGAGACAAACGAAAGAACTCCTCAGCGATTCACAGCAGCTACCTTGTGTTTGTGCCTGATTAATTTGTATTGATAAGAGCTTTATACCTAGATAAATTGGGATTGTCATTAGAGATCTTATGACGAAGACGAAGGGCAGTTAGGGGATTCCCAACGGTTTACAGTAGCTACTTTGTGTTTGGAATTAATTCATTTATATTGATGAGAACTTTGCACCTATATGGGCTAAAATTAAGGTCTGCAGTAACCTTTGAATTAGATCAGAAGGCAGAAATGTTCGTCGTTCAGTAATCTATAATCAAATCAACTATTGCTGCATAAAAAAAAAATGATTTTCATAGCAAAAATCCAGCGTAGTGGGACACATATCTCTTCTAATTTAATCTAGCTTAGAGCGCCCCACTGCTGGAAATGCCTCCCTTTCTGCTTTGATAAAAACTGTGGAGAAGACTAGACTGGCTTTTATATTTTTTAGTTTACACGAAGAAATAGTCGAACGATTACTAACTACTACTAACTTTTCAACTCGAACATAAACATTACACAAATGAAATGAACAAATTACCCTAAAATAAATTTCACTCAAAATTTCTTCAAAATATAATCCACTAGCTTTTCCCCCGCGGCTTCGCCCGCGTGGAATGAGGTTACATCGCTTTTTAGATTTTCATTGGGAATATCGATTCTTCCGGGATAAAAACTACCTTATTATTTAATCCGGACTTCTATCATTTTGTCTACAAAATTTCAAAGAAATCGGTTTAGTAGTGACGGCATGAAAGCGGAACAAACAAACTCACTTTTCTTTTTTTTCATAAATATAGAGAAATTGGATACATTTTTGACATATTGAGACAGAAATCAGGAATATATAATAAGCCTAAAATATTCCCACTCCTAGGACACATGCCTCCTCTCGATGAGATAGAGTGGGCCGTAATCTACCCGTGTAGATTACGGCCCACTGCGGCCCAGGCGGGCACAGTGCGGGTTGGTAAATGTTACATGCCTTCGGAGTTTTTGCTTCTAAAACATGCCGGTTGTCTCACGACGTTTTCCTTCACTGCACCGTTTTGAGAGCAGTAGTGATGAAATAATTTACACAAATTAAAGCACCTGATAGGGTTCTAACCTACGGCCTACAACTTGTAAATCGCGGACGATACTACTAGTCCACCGCTGCTCTATCAGTGTGCAAGGGAATTGCATGATTTAATTCAACGTTGAAGCGTTTTGCTCCCTCTTTACCGACTGGAACAATTATACAGGGTGTATCTGACATCGAGGCACAAACGAGTACCATGGATCGAGTACATGATTCTGAACCCCCAGTGGTGGAATTTTTCGTCGGCTCCTCATGATTTAAAAAAAAAATATATGAAGTTTTTTTCACTTAAGACCGTTCATAATTGCTAAACTTTTATAACCCAATAAGATTTTAAAGTAAAAATTAATTAATTCGCTAATTACACAAAAAAGCGCAATGAAAACAAAACTCGAAAAACTGTCTTATCAGCTGATTTGATAGAGTTTACATCAGGGATCAACGTCATACCTACAAACCCGCACGGCAGCATGCTTGCAACGTTCAAATGCCGAGCCGACACTTTTTTTAACCACTGTGAATTCTGTAACCGTTCATTAACGACATAAATGACTATCATAATTTTATTAGTGGCATGCGGTGTAGCCTATCCGCGATGTTTGCGTTACGGTGACAGATACACCCTGTATAATAATAATAATAATAACGTTTATTCAGAAATTATTTACATTGTTACACAAAATATATTATAGGCTATAATTTATTGTTACAATCGGATTACACATCTGTAACCGAACTAGGCAAAAGCCAGTGTTTCAGTTATCAGCGCCCAATCCCTTAAAAAGTAGACACTAGATAGGTATATGTAGGTAGCCATTGAGTACAGTCAACACTTTGTAAATTTACATGTTCAAAAATAGAATAAATCAATTAAATTTAATGAAATAAAATAAAATAACATCATACCAAATAAAATTACATTTTTATAATTTACCAGAAATAATAAATTAACTTAAAATTAGATTAAATTAAGAATAAGCACTAAACAATACGTGTGTCCTCTATTTGTGTGATATGATTATGTGTGTATGAATGTAAGAGGGTGTGTGTATGTGGTAAATAGTCAATCACTGTGGTATATCAGTCTCTTCGTAATTAAGTTTTTGTAAGTAAGTATTTTGTAACCTTTTCCTTACATTGAGTTTTCGTTAAAGGGTAGATATTGATTGCTTTATTTATCTTATTATAGACATAATGTCCAATGAAGTTTGTAAATCTTGAGCTGAATTTAGTAGTATTTAGTATTTATATAATTTTTATAATTTGCCAGCGGCGGTGTTTCCGTCACACTACAATTTTAGTGTCTTCAAGGCTAAAGTGAATAGGCTCTTAATAAACTAGCGCGCTTTACCATCAACGATCGCATCACTGCTCTGCTTACCATCAGACGGGATCGCGGTCAAGCGCAAGTTAGAGTACCACAATCATATGTATTTAGAAAGCTTCAACTTATAGTGCGTTGGACTTACAAGTGGCGGTGATACCCGCTTAAGGACATACTTAAAAACTATCGAACTATTTATTATAGGTGAATTGTCTATGATATCTAATTAACCTACATAAATCTTCGTTTATGCAAAGTGTTTGATTCTTCTGATCTAGAAGATGGTTGGTTTGGAAAAAAAGATATTTTAGTGCTTGGGGATATTATGCAACTCAAACCAGCAGTGTAATTACGTAAAACGCCATCAGTAGCAATGGGTTTCATTTTGACAGATCAACAACATTCATTGCGTTTTTAACGTTTTTGAGCACTCATTTTTTAAACATATGGAGCAATGGATTAGCAATATACTTCAAAATGATTCCAGTTAATATCAATGGTGTGTTACGTAATTAGGGTGCCGTCAGAGAAAAGTCGCCGTTTGAAAAACTAATCCTCTTAGAAAGGTGGTAGGCCTTGCCATCCGCCGCCGGCAGAAGTTACCACCCACCAGACAAAGTCTTGCCGCCAAGTGATTCGTCGTGTTCCGGCATAATGACTGGTGAAGCCGTACGGGGGACGGGTTTGAGCAGTTGTGATGCGATTTATACCGGGTACGATGCGTGAAATGTTGTTGTTTTGGGATTTTGGTCCTGGAGGGTCTCGTCTTCCTTTCTATTCAATCAGTTTTTTTGAGTGAATAGGCTCTTAATAAACTAGCGCGCTTTACCATCAACGATTGCATCACTGCTTGCCATCAGGCGGGATTGCAGTTAAGCACTAGTTTATAATTATTAAAATAAATAAAATTCCAACCTTTTGTACTGATTTTTTTTAAACAATGATCTTACGTTGTATATTAGACCGCTGGATGATTCTACGTTTGTTGAGATGTCAAAAAGAACCAAAGTAGGATTGACAACTCAATCAGACAGAGATATACTGCCTAACCGATTGATACCTCTGCTCTCGCATTCTAATGAAGGAATGTTTAATGGAAATATGTAACACAATGTTTGAGGGACGTACCAGAAGGTACTGTTTGTTTACTACCGTCGAGAAATATGTGTATGCATAATACTATATTCAAAGCAGTCCCGCAATCCGAGATAAAGTTAATTGCTAAAAATTCCTTGGGTTGTTCAAAATGTATGTTAATAAAAGCCCGGGCTTGTTAACAAAAATATGAGGATGATGCGACGATGACTGCTGGACTGGAGGAAACTATAATCATTGAACAGGGAGCTAAAGTAATGCTTAAGAGAAACATTGATGTTTGGTTTAGTTAATGGTTCGATAGGCTAGTACAAAAAGTGAGGTGGGACCCGGAAGACCAAATAAAGCCTAAACAATTGTTAGTAATATTTGCTTATAATTTGATTCACGAATTATTACTTATTATGTAAGTTACAATTTGAGATCATACCCCGGGCATGCTTGTACAGACAACAATTCCCAATCTGTGTGGCGTATGACCTAACATTTCACAAGAGCCAAGTTCTAACTCTAAAAAATGGACATTGGCACCTCCATATTCTCTCGTGGCCAAGCTTATATGGCGCTTTCACGAGTAAACAATTTTCATTGGGCGCACCTCATATTGATTGAAGAAGTAAACATAAATGTTGACTTCAAGATTATAAAAACTCAAGCTTCAGCGATCACTGAATACAACCACGCACGTCACGCGAATGGGCAATACATAAAACTATTGCTACTGTACAAGAATCAGAACCGGAAAAAAGAAAAGGAAGATTTGTAATAACTACTTCTAAAAAGAAAAAAAACTGTGTTAAATAATAAAATCAATATAATACGCTTCTACAAAAAGAAGTGAAATCCAACCAAAAACATTCTGTAAAAAAATGCCAAGCCTCGCGGGAGCTGCTGGTTTATCTCTAAACAGTAATGAAATCTAGATACAGCCGTGCCAAGTTGAAGGTTCCTTATTGCGATTTCTTCAATATTATTATAGTTAATATTGTATGACTTGGCCGTTGAAGGGTATACAAGGCTACAAATTCAGGTGTTCCATGATACAATTGCACCAATCTGTCGCCAGAACCGCTACCCATTGACCATGGAAAATTGCCACTTGGAAAACGTTGATTCAATACCCAGGGCTTGATACAGTTGCGCATTTCAAAAATACTTATGTATAGACGAGCCGGTAACGAACAGCACAAAAGTCATTTCCAGTACAGATGGACTAATCATTCATAGAAATCCGTCTGTACGTCTATTTTATAATAGACAGGTGGTCGATTTGATGCTCCAAAAAGAACAGAAGTCATCATTGTCAATGATTAATACATGTGTTGCACAATGTATTAAGTCCAATTACAAATACCAGTATGGGCTATTATTCTCACATAACAAACATAGGTAGTTATAACAGATATAACATTACGTGTTAACAAAATCGCACTAACGTATAATGTTCAACGGCCAAATCACACAATATTAACTACAATAATATTGAAGAAATCGCAATAAGGAACCTTCAACTTGGCACGGCTGTATCTAGATTTCATTACTTTTTAGAGATAAACCAGCAGCTCCCGCGAGGCTTGGCATTTTTTTACAGAATGTTTTTGGTTGGATCTCGCTTTTTAGATTTCCCTCGGGAACATCAAATTTTTCCGGGATAAAAGGTAGCCTATGTTCTTTCTCAGGGTCGAAAGATTGTCTGTGCCAAATTTCATCAAAATAGGTTGAGAGGTTTAAGCGAGAAAGCGTAACAGACAGACAGACAGACAGAGTTACTTTCGCATTTATAATATTAGTATGGATTACTCAATCCATTTCGCTTGTTTCTGAAAAAATAAGCACGAAGTAAGAAGTAATTACATGAAAATGTCCTTTCCGTAAAATCAACAGAATAATCAAAGTTACAAGAAATGTCAAAAGTTACTTAGCAAAGGAACAACAAAATATAAACTTTTAAAGAATATAAATATTAAACAGTGAGGTCAACTTTTCAGTATTTCTGCACGAAAAGTTGAAACTTTGGTACCTTTCTGTTTAAAACCTACCAAATGACGACTAATAAAACTTGAGTTTTTTGCCCACACAAGAACACTGGAACAAAAGTTGGAATGAAAAGTACTAACACCGATCGATTCAGGTAGACCTATAAAAGAAACAGTAACTTCTAATAAATTGCGAGGGAAATCTGATACATTTTGAAGGAGGCATTTATGGAAATTTATATTACCTGTCTTTTATACACCATTTAGTTTTTTTTTGGGCGGATGCTTTGTGTCACGAGAGAAATAAAGCCAGCAGGGTTATTCCGCAACACACTATCAGTAGCAATGGGTTTCAATGTGACAGTTCAGCAACATTCATTGCGTTATTTACGTTTTTGAGCAGATACGTTTTTCGAATTTAAAGAGCCATTGATTAGCCATATGCTTTAAAATGATTCCAATTGAACTAATAGTGTGTTACGCAATTAGGGTGCCGTTATATGAGATATCTATCTGAAATGTATTGCTTCAATATATTTAAGGGCAATTTTGTTGTCTATACATATTGACGAATATTATGTCGTTAGGGATTCTGATTTCATAATATCTTCTTGTTCTCTATAGAGGTCCACTGCTTGATAAAGGCCTCCCCCGAGGCGATCTTCACCAGATCATCGGTCCACCTGCTGGACCTAGTCCACCTGTGCTGTAATTATTAAAAGTTTACGTATTATATATGAATTTCAGTGTTTTTAGTTATAAACTTGTTGATAAATTACACAAATAACATTCTTATAAAATGGTGAAACAGAAAATATAATCTTATCTTTCCAGCACCATACCTCTTACCTCAAACCGTCGCGCGTCGTTAAAAGGGTTGTTGTTTCTTGTACACCTACATGATACATGCTTGGCGCTCTAAAAACGTGTGATAAACGTAAAATTTCACCCACTTTATATTCCCATTTTAAGTATACCTACAACGCCAGTTTTCAATGATTTACATATTTTTCAATATTTTGCTGAAACTTGTAAAGTAGACTGCCACCGGAGTTGCAGTTTGGTTCACTAGTATTAACATTTTGTTTTATTAAAACAAAGTTATCACTAGCTTCTCATTTTTAAAAGAAGCTCTTCTTTTGTGAGTTCGTGTTTTTTGACAAAAGAATTAAAATCAAAAGTTTTATAAGTTTTTTTTTTATTTTCCATTTTAAACCATTTGGATCAAACATCTGAACTGGTCTTATGAAGGATGTGTTCTCTGGAATGATTTTTTAACAATTATTCTTGTCGTGGATAACGACATCATTTTAATAAAATTTGCGTTCGTAATAAGATTGCGCTAGTTTATTAAGTGCCTATTCACTCTAGCCTTAAAGACATTTAAATTATAATTATACAGAAACACCATCACTGGCAAATTGTATCACACTCTCCAAAAAGCATTCATTCAATTATAGAACACCGACAGGCTGGCTACTCTTCGCCTGTGCGGCTTTGGAGACCGTTTTTAACTAAATCTCATTTTTTATCAACATAGAATTTATTGAGAATTTAATACAACAGATTGTAAAACGATCATCACACATTTATTTAGCTGTTTATGCAACAGAATATATCGAGATTTTGTTCAAATTATGAAAAAGGCATGATATTAAAAATGTTTTGGCATTTGCTCGTAAATTAAAAATTTTGTGACCATAAAAATAGAACCTAATTTGTATGAAGTTATTTTTATGGAGTTATTTGCCAGATAAGTTACTGCACATCCGCAGAAGGAGAACGGCGGAAAGTTTTTTTTCAAAACACTGCATTGTATTTTATTTACCTGCACAACATAGAAGCTAAAGTTTTAACTATTCGTTATGAACGAACTAAACTGTAAATCTTGCGTACAGACACATGAACCATTCACCAACTCGTAAACGTGTTGTCAAGTGATGTACGCATTACTATTTATGTGCATTGTGCAACCTGCAGTAAAAGTCTGCAGTCGCCGCACAAAGGTAATATTTTCTTTAAAGGTGGGATGAACAGAATATTGAAGTAAGTTAACAATAAATTAAAATTGTAACTACAGTATCTGAAGTGATTCTTTCGGCTTAGGTAACTAATACTAGTGCCAACTATGTATTAATGTATTCTTTGATAAACAAATACAATGTCGTCAATCTGTAAAGTGTCAAGTATAATTATGTCTTAATGTTTGACATTAATTATGCAAAACTTTCTCCGCTAATAGCAGCCGATGTGAAACCATATATCTGTGCTATCTTAGATTAAAATATTATTTGATCTTAATGATGCGTCTTCTCTCTTGCCCTACCTGTCGCTCTTAGTCTAAAGACTGATTAAGTTGCATTGTCTAATCACCACTTAGACTATGCAAGTCCTTTGTTCAATATTATTGTACGCCATAGGCATTTAAATTGCACCATGTAAATCAGTCTAGACTTACAGATTTCTTTACTTTTTTTTTTATTTCTTAATTAAAAACTTTGTTCAATATCAACTATAACGCCGATGAAATTTTACTGACTTATTTATTCACAAAAGTACTTTTTACTTAATTTAGTGCCCACACATGTAATTAAAAATACAATAAGACTTTATTAAAAATAGAAATTACAGATACCATCAAAAATATTAAGGGTTTAATTACAGATCCTGATATCTGGCTACCCCGTTAGTCTCGTGGTCTTGTGGTCGGCAACGCGACTGCTGAGCTTGCTTTTCAGAACGGGAAAACTGTTATTAAATTTTTACATTAGGTTTTTCTAAGATTGAAAGATGGCGGTGTGTTACGCCAACTTTCGATGAGCCCAATTACTATACGGTCGTAGTCGTGATGAATTGCCGACTCATCAGACTATGAGAGTGGAGGAAAACAGAGTACCAGATGGATTGCACCTAGTACTCAGTTTTCCCTCACTCTCATAGGCTGCTCACTCACTTGTGCTCAGTAATATTTACCCCATTGAAGGCCAGCTCTCTGGGTGTGGCCGTTATAGTTCAAATACAGTCGGCAGGACTAATATATTATGGCGTGTCCTTTCCAGGAGGTCTCTGTTTTGCATCAAGCTGTTGATCTAACTCTTGTACGAAGAACTCTGCAGGAACCAATCAAGGCTTTCGCGTACTATCCGGCTGAAGGCGGTAGTTACAGATACTATTAAAAACCCATTTTCTTCCATGGATCCACGTTCTAATGGTATATACCTTGATATTTATTACTCTCTTGAAATATGACTCAAACATTATACTCGACTTCTCTGACCTTTCTGTTTGTAGCTTACAATTTTAATAGTATTTTCCTGCAAGAGTCTTATAAAGTTCAGTGGCATGGTAATGGGTCAGTGAAGCCGATGTATACAAAAGTACGCCTTGTGTTCATCAAAATTATTGTTTCGCTTAAACCTTACACAAAACGTTTAATTTCCGCTTAAATACTTTTCGTCTTTCTCAAGATTTAAGTGAGTGGCGAGATTATATTCCACTAGCGGCCGCCCGCGACTTCGTTCGCTTGAAGCTAGTTATTTGAACATTTTATTTTAACCCCAAAATATGTATATTTTGAAAAATTAAAAATGTATGTATACATACATTTTTAATTTTTATGATGCACCGCTCCTATTGGCCGCAGCGTGATTTTATATACATAGTCTAAAGCCTTCCTGGATTGAGGGGCTATCCAACCCATTTTTTTCAAATCGGACTAGAAAGACCGAAAGACGTTCACTGCTAAAATAGGCTTCCCCCAAGGATCTCCACGACGACCGGTCCTGCGCCTCCCGCATCCAGCGGTTTCCCGCCCCCTTCACCAAGGCTTCGGTCCACCTTGTCGGGGACCTACCTACGCTGCGTCTTCCGGTGAGTGGTCGCCAATCGAGAACCCGTCGGTCCCATCAGGAATCGGTCCTAAGAGAAATGTGCCCGGCCCACTGCCACTTTAGTATTGTAATTCGTCGGGCTATGTCGGTTACTCTCGTTCTTTTGCGGATCTCCTCATTACTGGTTTGATCACGCAGTGAAACCCCAAGCATAGCCCTCATCATTGAGCCCATTGTTAGCGATCATCACACAGTTCCATAAGGTATCACTGGTAACACACACTGGTCGAAGGCTTATCTTGAAACACTGTGATATTTCGGACGAGAGGAGAAAGAGAATAAATACATTATTATTTATTATACATTATATTTAATCTCGATCAACTCTTAGATAGTCAAGAATTTCAATGGACTGCAATCACATTGTGGGGTACTTTCCACGATTTATTTGGAACTTGTAGGTAGAATAGAAACAAACGATGGAGATTGAAATGGAACTGTTTATTGTCTAAATCCTACCTATTATTATTTACAAAATAAAAAGTTGAAGTAGTGGCGGTTGAGGTCAAAATCACAACGGATCAGCCAATCGGCTATGAGGTTCGGTCTTTTGGTCTTCACAGTGCGCCGACTATAAATTCGTGAGGCGCCCCCGTGCGGTCAACAGTCTCCGATCAGTTTTGCTGCGAGTGAGTCGTGTAGCACGCGCCGCATTCCTTAGTTTGAGGTGCCGCGCCGTACCATGCTCAGTGAGGGCCGCACGCTCAGTGCGTCCAGTCATATGACGCTTGCCGGGAGGTGGAAAGCGAGTTTACACAGGTCCCACAACACAAATGGCGATGGAAAGAGCTATGTTCGGAGTTTCTCTGCGCGGTCGAATCAGAAATGACGAGATCCGCGGAAGAACCAAAGTCACCGACATAGCTCTTCGAGTCGCTAAAATTAAGTGGCAGTGGGCGAGGCACATTGCTCGTAGAACCGATGGTCGATGGGGCAGTAAGGTTCTGGAGTGGTGGAGACGTGACTTGGTGAATGTAGCGGGAAGCCGATGGATGCGGGCAGCACAAAACTGGTCATCGTGAAAAGCCATGGGGGAGTGCCTTTGTCCAGCAGTGGACCTCTATAGGCTGAAGAAGAAGACTGCAATCCTAAGGAAAATGCCTAAGGCATTAAGTCCGCCATTGTTCAATGTTTGTGGATAAAGTTTTAATAAATAATTAAATACATAAAATACCTACTAAAATTTAATTTTTACAAAGTTATTAAAACTTGCCTCAAAATAATAATATTATATTTAGATTAGATTTAGATTTTGACAGAAACCTGAATGAAAGGACTTGATCAAGGACCAGCCACTTCATGATTCTTTTTTTTTATAATTGTAAATTAGTGCTTGACCGCAATCTCGCCTGATGGTAAGCAGTGATACAATCGTTGATGGTAAAGCGCGCTAGTTAAGTGTGTTAAATAACCTCCAATCCAGCTATATTTTTGACAAGTTTTTGATTTTGACTATCAGATGCGATTACGTCTAAAATTTGAACGTATTTTAGTTACGAGAATTAGCCTTTTGTAAATCAACACGAAATCTTTAGTTGTCCCTGACAACAAAATAATTGTCCTTTACTTCTCTCCTCACTTAAAAAGCTTTGTCGTCAAGCCTATTATATTACTAAAGCATTGTGACAGACAATAAGACAAGGTTGATTTTTAATCGAGCTTATTAAATAAAAGACAAGCTTAATTTAGTTGAGCTTATTAAATAAAACTTACATTTTTCCCTGACTTTTCACCGTTGTCTTGAAATACCCGCTCTCCTTTTAACCCTTGTGGTACACATTTGTAGCACTGATAAGTATCGCGTAGACATCGTTATGTAACAATGGTCTGAATTTGTAAACAAATAGTTTTGCCCTGAACCGGGTTGTGTTAAAATTGTACAATTGTTCTGCTTTTTATTATTTTGTTCTTTATTTCCTTCGTAAAGCACCTCAGCCCGTTAGTCTCGGTTGTTATTTGTGGATCTTTGACAGTCGCACCATGGGGTATTGTATTTCCCTGTAATTGGGTTGTAAACAATGGAAACTGCTCCCAAAATATTTGTAGTGTAGTATAAACAAGGCTGAGCAGATGATATAATATGTGATAAAAATACTGTGAAAGTAAAGTAACAAACACACAAAATAGCCGTGTAGCTGACACGGCTATTTTATGTGGAAGAAACAAAATGCTAATCAAAAAGTATCCTTATTCTTCTTCTTCTTCCAGTGCCTCTTCAATCCTGAAGGTTGGCCGTCAGCTTCTTGTACTCGGTCTTGTCAACCGCGAGTCGGAACAGTTTTTCGACTGAAGTAATGCCGGTCCACTCCCTGATGTTACGCAGCCACGACTTTCTCTTTCGTCCAGCGCGCCTTTTTCCTTCTACCTTGCCCATCATAATGAGCTGGAGTAGCGCATATCTACCGTGTCGGAGCACGTGACCGAGATAATCAATTTTGCGTTTCTATTTTGCGTTTAATTTTGCGTTTATATTCTGCGTTATATTTTGCGTTTATCCTTATAAAATATCTAAATGATAAGGGCTAAAAAAACGTGTGTGTAAAGGGCCTTAGTGTGTCTGACCGACTTCCAATGAAACTGATAATAATATTTGAACGATCCCTCATTGGATCATGCGTCGTGAATTTAGACAGGAAACCATTTGTCAAGGTTATGAAACAGTGCAACGAACCCCACCATGAAGTGATTGACACTCTATTAGGTCCCAGTGAACCAAACAGGACTGATATTCATGGAGTTTTGTGATTTGAACAAAAATAGATTGAAGAAAGTGTCGAGAAGTATCAATGACTACTTAGTAAGGCAGAAAAATAAATTGTTTTGATGAGCAGTGCCTAATGATGCCTACAGTAATTATCAATGAAAATATTAAATGTAGCACTATACTGTCTGAAAGAATAGAATTAACAATCTTCTCTGTTCTTATATCTCTATAATTCTATTAAATGTAATAGAATTTAATGAAAATTATTATTAAACATGAAAATAATTTAATGAAAAAAGCAATGATATCTAAATTAATCAACCAAGGCGCTAAATATCAATCTTGCATAACACACTATCAGATTATTTTTCAGGGATATTGCTAATCTATTACATCGTATTTTCGAAAAAAGATCAGGTAAATGATCTACTGTAAACTTTGCTTTCAACCACAACTAACCACAAAATCAAAATAACAAATAGTCATTCCCGTCACCCACTGTTTGTAAATCCGAATCGTAATTTAAATCCCGTCTCACTAATACCCAATAGATTTAATCAAAGATAAACTTAGTGGGAATGTTATTAGATTAATCTCCGGGCCATTTGTCTGGGCAAGTTTACAGTGGCTCCCTGGACGCGGCTATAAAGTCACTGTTCCACTGCAGCTTTAAGGCATACCGTGAATTTGTTTTGAAAATGTAGGGAATATCATTACTATACAAGGATATTTTTTGTATATGCGAAACCCGTTTCCAGTATTTTTATGCAAAGAATTTATGTAGAGAATTTAAAAAGGCTGTCATGAAAAACCACAAAGTTATGTTACCTGCTGGGTACAATGCGCCAAATGTTGTTGTGTCGGGAATTTGGTCGTGGAAAGTCTCCAGATCAATCACCTTCTGGCACAGCATCGTTGGTCGTATTGGTCTTTTGTTTAACATTGCATCACCTCGCTCAACTGCCATCATACTTCCTATTCCTAAGTTTTTTAAGTGAATAGGCTTAATAAACTCGTGCGCTTTACCATCAACGATTGCATCACTGCTTACCATTAGGCGGGATTGCAGTCAAGCACTACTTTATAATTATTAAAAAAAAACTTGGTTGCCTCTACAAAAGTGTGGTCAACGCTCCGCTCGCTCGCTCGTGCCACAGTCCGCTGTGATCTGTGGCGTGCGCTCGGTAACCATACTGCATCATTTATAAAATATATATGGGAAAAAATATAATATGTTGTAAAAAATATTGGAATCGATTCAGTTGCTTATTCAACAAACTACAAGTTTCCTATAAAGAAAAAATAACTTCGTACAAAGCAAAGTACAGACTTCACAACTAGCCACATTCGTATCAGTGGTTTGATAACGTCACCCTAATGTTTACGATCCGTCGCCCATGAAAGCCTACGACTCCGTTCACGACCTCGGCCGATGTGAGGCTCGACATGCATTTGCAACTACATACCATGCTACAAGCGGTGCTTGTCGATGACGCGAAGCAATATTCTATTCAACAAGCCGTAGTCGCGTGTGCAGTTAACAGGCAAATACCAGCATAGAGCTCGACAACCGCATCGACGCAGTTCAATGAAATCATCAATGGAACTGCGCCTTTATATGGCAAGTTGGGAATGTTGGGATAATCGCGGCAATAACGCGGCAAGTTGGGATCAAACGAGAGTAGCTCGCTAAGGACAATCTTTAATCTTTCTGCCGACTGGTTCGCTCTAACGTCCGGCGGGAATCGGGAACCAACTGAAGTAGCATCGTGTTCTAGTTTCTAATTGTTTGGTTTTTCAGGATATAGAAGGTTTCTTTAGATTCAAGGAAACATTTCAATATTTCATTTTGTAGTACTCTTGTGAGTATAAAATGGGTCTTTCAAGCGAAATATTGGAGATTAGTTAGAGAAAGTAAGTTCCTAGAATTCTTTCAAATTTAATAAATAAATAAGTACATTGCTTATTTTTTTAGTGCCCGTCGTACGGCGAATTTCCACCTCTACGTTGTTCACACCACTACGATCCGGACGAAGCGTTTAGCGTCCTCTTTTATACCGCGTACATCGAGGGACGGTAACAATTTCCCAGCGGCGGTATTTCCGACTACAATTTAAGTGTCTTTATGCTAGAGTGAATAAATAGTGGCTTTTAATAAACTAGCGCGCTTTACCATCAACGATTGCATCACTGCTTACCATCAGACGGGATTACGCTCAAGCACTAGTTTTTATTATGTTCAATGAACGGGTCACTCCGGGACCGGTTGCCGTAAATGGAATGCCGCTCGAAGTTGTTTCAGAGTATGTATACCTCGGGCAAACGTTGCAATTAGGGAAAAACAACTTCGAAAAGGAGGCAAATAGAAGGATCCAGCTGGGATGGGCAGCATTTGGTAAACTTTGTCGGGTATTTTCGTCGCCCATACCCCAATGTTTGAAGAACAAAATCTTCAACCAGTGCGTCCTACCCGTCATGACTTACGGAGCCGAGACGTGGATACTAACGGTCAGACTAGTCCATAAGTGTAAAGTCGTGCGGGCTATGTTGGGCGTCTCTCTGAAGGATCGCATCAGAAATGAGGTGATCCGACAGAAGACCAGAGTTACCGACATAGCTGAGAGGATTAGCAAGCTGAAGTGGCAATGGGCTGGTCACATATGCCGCAGGACCGACAACCGTTGGGGTAAACGAGTTCTTGAGTGGAGACCGCCTCTCGGCAAACGTAGCGTGGGACGCCCTTGGGCGAGATGGAGCGACGACATCAAAAAAGTGGCTGGCTTGCTGGTAGTGGCTGGCGGAGAACTGCTCAGGATCGAGCTTGTTGGCGTGCCATGAAAGAGGCCTGTGTCCAGCAGTGGACGAGTAAAGGCTGATGATGATGATGAGTAGTTTTTAACTTACAAAATAATAAAAAAATAGAGAAAATAAACAAAAGCAAGTTATTATGCAATTATTAACAAATTCATATTTCATTTCTTAATGAAATTTTCTCCTTAATTACAGTCTAACACTCACAATATTTTCCACCATCGAAGCCATCTCAAATCCCATCAAACTCTGATCGAAGACATCATTAACGAGCCAACTTCTATGTTTAAGTCGGAAGTGCAAAAGCGCGCTCAAGTGAAGGAATGGTTTAAGTTAAACAGCAAACTTGAAATAGTGTTAACAATTAAACTCTCAGTTAACAAGTGTTGTTCGCTGACGACGCTAGGGACGGGACATTTTGTAACTTTTAATACAGTTTAATTTTAATTGTTTTTGTTATCTTACGTGAGTTGTTGGCTTCCGTCGTCTTGTAGATACGGAGATGACAGGAACTTGGTCGGTGTAACAATCCGCAAAGTCAAGATGTCACAGTTCAGAAGAAGTAAAAATCGATTCAGTATTCCTAGAATACAAGTACGTCTTCAGTTCAATACCTTCTAAAGGATCTTTGCTCACATAACATGCTTAATTGCTCCAAATAGTCTCCGAGCAAGTCTTTCAATAGACTTGCTACAAGAGGACTGATAATCACCTGATTTCTACAAGGAAAATTATTTGTAAGCAGTGATGTAATCGTTAATGGTAATATAATAATACTTACTACATTTTGGAATGAGCAACTAGTTTCACCTTTCTGAATAACACATCCCTGGACAATACAAAAGTGCCTATTATTAGATTTATTTTCAACTAGCTGCGCTCTGTGGTTTCCCCTGCGTTTCAATTACATGGGAATATCAGGAGAATATTCTGTGAGTTATTACATGGGAAATTTCAAAGCAATCGGTTCAGTAGTTATGGCATGAAGGCGTAACAAACAAACTCACTTTCCGATTTATAATATTAGTAAGGATTATTAGAGTCCTTTACTAGGCGTCGAGGGACCGAAGCCGACTCGCACAGACCCTTTAGGAAAATTTAATGAAATGTGGGAGCAACCGAAAATTATCCCTGTAAGCACTATGCAAGTGCACGCACGGATAACCCCGGTTTGTGTAGAACCATTGACAGCCTCCGTGGCGTAGCGGTAGCGGACGCGGCCGCTGCGCAAGGTGGCGCGGGTTCGATCCCCGCACAGTGCAAATATTTGTATGCATGAATATGAATATTTGGACTGGTCTGGTCGTGCCTCGGAAAGTACGTTAAGCCGTTGGTCCCGGTTGCCATACGAACATCTAGTGGCAGTCGTTACGGGTTGTTGGAGCCCTCAAAAGTCCAACAATTGGTCTAACTGCAATGCTTCGATGTCGCCTTCGGGTTGTGGAGGTCAGACGGCAGTCGCTTCACGGAAAATTTCGAAGTAGCCATATCAGCAGTTTGACTGGTAAAGCGGACCCCAGACTCCAAAGCTGAAAAGGCTTCGGATGTGACTGGGATTAACGCTGGGATGATGATGATGATGATGTGTAGAACCATTGCAGGATATGGAAAACTTAAAAAAAAATGGATTATGAGTTTGGGTGGCTAGTGGACCGGTTACTTAGTATGTGCTATGGGACAACTATTTGTACAAGTAACACACTATAAACGTATTATAAATTATTAATATTAAAATATATTTTATTAAAATTTCTTATTAATTAAATCGTTTATTATGCAAGTAAAAAAACATCACTTTTACACGTCATATCTTTTTAAACTAGCTGTAGCCGGCATTTCCTAACTGACTACCTCTGAGAAAAACGCCGAAATAAGCCCAGGGATCATCGTCTTTTTTCAAGTCAGACATTAAAAATGAAAATGTTTACAATAACAATATTGTGTTTGGTTTCTACATACATAACAAAGAATAAACGTGATTTAAAAAAAACAGTGATTAAAATTTCATAATTGTAGCATAATTACGCATATTGCTTAATGGTATTGTTTAGCAGAGCGAGCAGCTCAATCCCAAGCTTTATACAATATGTAACAAAAACCCTGTTGTTCCTTCTGCCTACGTTTTAAGAATCGGTATACGGATGTAATAAAACATATCATTTATAAAAATTTGTTCAACAAAAATTATAATTAAAATATAAATTTAATTATTAATATTTGTAATCTTTAACTAATTTCTTAACTTTGCAATTCTGCATGAAGAAGAAACAAGTAGAATATTCCCGGCAAAATCAGATATTCTAAACATTTTGTCGAATGTGTCGATTTTAATAGTTATATAGTAATAATTACTTTTTTTTAAATTATAATGTCATTAATGATGTGCATGTAAGTAAATAATATATGTCACTGAAAGGAACTACAGGGTTTTTGTTACATAGTGTATATAGTAAAAATTAGTGTACTTAAAAGACTATATTTTAAAACTAAAGAGTACATTTTAAGGAAAATTTAATAATGTTGATTATCTATTTATAAGTAAATGCTGCCATTAGCAGCCTTCGTTTGTTCACGAGCCCTGCCACTGACAGGCTGCTCAGTTTATTTACCTAATTAATTGCAAAAGTATTAAATCTTTGAGAGATTTATCTAAGAACTGTTAATGAATGGGTTATGATAATGAAACGTCTATTTATTTTATGAAAAAGGCAGACGATCCCGATATCTGTTTTAGCCCCGCAGTATTTTGAGGCTTTTTATTTTAAATTTATATTCTAATTCGAGACGAGGAGGGAGGAGTTCGTGGCTAATTACCTAAGAATAGCCGCTCGGGACGATGGATTAGGTTAAGCTACGCTTACTGTGATGGTGTAGATAGGTAACCATAGTTTCATTCCGAGACACTCCGTGTTTCGGAAGCCGTGTTAAGCGGTGAGGTACCGGGTGCTGTTCGTTGATCTTTGACCATCGTTACGTGTCATCGATATATAAACTAACTAGCTGTTGCCCGCGACTCCGTCCGCGTGGACTTACGTTTACAGGCCGCGGAGCTCAGTTGAAATGAAATAAGCGCCTTTTAAAATAATGGGAGCAATATGTAAGTCCGTGTTCGCTCCCATTTTCGCAACATTTTTTGTTACTGCTCTGTTTCGTCGCCATGATCAGTACGCACGCATGCTGATCATGGCGGGATGTTATATAGTCTATGTTCTTTCTCAGGCTCTAGACTATTTGTGTACCAAATTTCATTACAATCGGTTCAGTTTAGTCGTGAAAGCCGGACAGACAGACAGACAGACAGATAGATATACTTTCGCATTTATAATATTAGTATGGATTAATGGAAAAATACAATGCACTTGGTTTTTTCGAAGTATTTCTATTCTCTGGCAGTTCCAAGGATTTACCCAAGGGGTATAATGTATGTGACGTGGCTGTGCATTTCTTAAATAAATAAATATGTCGACGTCACCGACGGCGGAGTGACAGGTTCGTCAGCATTTTGGTGTGGTTGTAAAGGTGGTCCATTTCGTAGGTGTAGTTTTGAATTAAAGCACGAAGTGTAAATATACCCTCTAATCTTAGCAATAACAATTTAAATAGGCGACAGTTTCACCCTGGAGATGTGCCCTGGCCCACGTCTCAATCCCAAGTGACCGTTTGACCGTGCCCTCTTTCCAAAACGACTCTGTCCACGTGCCGCCATTACAAAATAACGTTATAGCGTTTGGCCCACTACTACGTACTATCAGCTGTAGAAGTCCATTCCCACCTTAAAGACTACTGTCGCCTGCGCTAAACCGGCCACGCACACTACCGCATTATTTTTTTTTTATCGCAGTCTTCGTCTTTCTTTAAAGTAATGCAAAATTTCGTTACTTCACTTGAAGTTAAGTTAGCGGCCGCACTTAACAATGGTGCTATCATAAGCGAGCGATTGTGGGTTCGATCCTTAAGGCGGCTCCAGAGGAAAAACACACCGTAGGCCGTTTTTATGTAGTTTTTCGGAGCTATCTACTCTTTATCCAAAAGAAATATCAACTTATTAAAAATACATAAATTTTCTCCATAATCTTAGCTCCAAAATTGTAGATTTTTTTTTTTTTTACTAAGCATAATGTTTGAATAATTCCTTCACAACGAAACCTCTGTCAAGAGAAATAATTATCAAAAACGTGCATCTCCTCGAAAAGTAAGCATTATTTAGATTTCGTTCTTACACGAGTGGATAGGCAATTTCATGACGAACATTATTGTAGAAATATTTTTTTAAAACGACCTAAACAAAAATTTTATTCAACAATCTGAGCGTATTCCCCATCATTTCTCTTGCCGGAGCTATTGAGATTCAGTATGCCACAAGCTCTCGAAGGGGGAACCCGTGTCATTCGTCATCGCCCGGTCCGCTAGCATAGCGGTCGGCGCGTGAGCGAGAAAGCATCTGCTTGCTCGCTCACGCACCGCATGTCGCATAGAGTATAATAAAGTGTCTCTGTTATTGATGTTCATTTTGGTGTTCGCTTTTTTAACCGATTTCAAAAGGGAGGAGGTTATATGTTTTTTTATGTTTGTTTGCGGATAACTTTACTATAATATAAATAATAGGGTGTTTAACTAAAAAAAAACTAATTAGTCCGTCATTCAGATTATAGCAAAATATTGGATAGGTTTATTATATACGTTTTACATTTCGTATATTTTGTTTTATCAAATCAATAAAAATTGACAAATATAATAGGCATCAAAGATCAGGAGTGATGGCTGGTGACGTCACTGGCCGCTAAAAAGTGTAGCGTGCAGTGATGTCACACGAGTTTTCAAAGCACTGTGTCGTATTCATTTTTTGTTTATATGAAAAAAGAAAAAAATATGTGTGTAGTATTTTTTGGGTAGGCCCCCGACAAGGTGGACCGACGACCTGGTGAAGGTCGCGGGAAACCGCTGGATGCGGGAGGCGCAGGACCGGTCGTCGTGGAGAACCTTGGGGGAGGCCTATATCCAGCAGTGGACGTCTTTCGGCTGAAATGATGATGATGAGTATTTTTTGGAAATCCGACTGACAGACTAATTAGGTTTTTTTAGTCAAATACCCTATTGCATAAGTTGATAAAAAATGCTATGCAATAGCTTTACCGCGGCAGTTCCCGAGTGCCACATATATTTTTTTTTAATTAGAAAGATTATATCTTCAAGGTAATCTCATGTTAAGGAAATTAGGGTCTGATGATGGTAGACTAAGGAAACCTAGGAGAAATTTAAAAAATCATAGGGGCGCCTAGGGCATTTCTATGTTTTTTCATTAAGTGTTTTAACGCACTACAATTTAGTAAAGTTCGGACTTGATGATGGAGCCGGTAGACAGCCGAGGGATCTCCTTAACGATTCACATCAGCTGCCTCGTGTTTGTGCTTAATAAATTTATATTGATAAGAACTTTACACATAAATGAGATGTGATTGTCATTAAAGCTCTGATGATAAAGACAAAGGCCGGTTAAGGGAACTCCTCAAAGGTTTACAATAGTTACCTTGTGTTTGGACTTAATTCATTTATATTGATGAAAACTTTACACACATATAGGTTTAAATGAAGGTCTACAATAGATCTGATGATGAAGCCCATAGACAGTCGAGGGAATTCCTCAACAATTTACAACACTTTACTTTAACATAGTACAAACACTACCTACTCGTCATGCTTATGCAAAAATTAATTAAAATCAAGAGACTGAATTTAAGTTGTGTTATTTCATTGCGTTATTTCTAGAAATGCTCATACTTTCATTGTGGTCTTATAGGAATAAAGCAAACGAAATACGTCGTTTGCTTGCAGGCCTTTTCCAAATATGCTACCGTCAGCGTCCAGTCTGACCGGATATTGTATTAGTCAGATGCATATTATTTTTCTGCAAAAGGAAGCTTTGTGTAAATAATATTATAGTATATGTATTTGTTTTTAGGGTTCCGTACCTCAAAAGGAAAAAACGGAACCCTTATAGGATCACTTTGTTGTCCGTCTGTCTGTCTGTCTGTCAAGACCCTTTATCTCAAGAACGCGTGGACGTATCAAGCTGAAATTCACATGAAATACTCAGGTCTATTGTCCCTTTAAGCTGTGAAAATATCAAACTTCTAAGCCAAGCCAATCAAAAGATACAGCCGATTATGTCGATATTTTCAACAAATTTTCGACACTCGCAAAGGAATCAAAACCTACAGGATACTTCCCGTTAACTCCGAATCATGAAATTTGGCATGAAGCATTGTCATATAATGCAAATATAGGAAAAATTGCGAAAATAACATTTTGACGTGACAACGTCTTATAAATTGGTTTGCCGGGAGACACTTCAAGAAACTGCGTTACGCGCCCCGCTCACGTTCCCTATGCGCTCACAATGAGAGCGTGTGAGAGGCACGCGTCCCTTCCACTCGGGCATGGTTAGCCCGCCTAAGAGCGAGAGAGACAGACATAAATAAAAAGTGAAAGGCACGGGTCCCTTCCACTCGAGCACAGTTAGCTCGCCTAAGAGCGAGTGAGAGAGATAGGCAAATGTATTGCAAGTTATTGTATGTATATTTGTATATAAATACGTATGTATGTGTAAAGGTAAAAATAAAATTTTGTTAATATGAAATTCAGTGCGAGATTCTTTGTATAAATTAATGTTTTAAATATAATTCTTTGTATAAATAAATGTTTTAAATTGTTACTATTATTTCATCCTTCTTCCTACTATACGAATGAATATTCACATTAAAATTATTTTACCACTCAAAGTCGTTGTCACGTAATACTTTCGCCCGTATACCGACTTTACAGGCAACCAATTTTTTTAGTTATATAATATAATGAAAATATTTTAATAAAATGAAACTTACTACCTTATTTCTCACGAACGAATAAAGGTATCAAATTGAAATTTGTATTCCCGGCTTCGGCTGGGCGAGTCCCACACACGCCCTTCGGGGTACGGTGCGTAAAGGCATTCCCACAGCGTCAAAAAAAAAAAAAAAAGTCAACCGCCCTTGCGTTACCCCACATTCTAGCCCATTATCAAATTACCGGTCTTCTTTTTAACAATAGGAATCACAACAGTTCGTACGAGATCGTCAGGCAGATAAGAGTGACCCATACAAAAATTTAAGAACATAGCGAGTAGCCTAGGCAAATGTACACCAGCGGACCTTAAATGCTCAACACTCAAACCATCGTGCCCAGGCGACCTACCTCGCTTCATACTTTTCAACGCGTCTTTTACGTCTTTTACGCTGAACCTTAAATGAGAATCGCCCTCACACGGGGCTTGAGTGCCTCGCATCGACGTACTTACAAAATGCGGAACAATTCTAAAGTGGTTCATGAACATGCCGGCTATATCACTGTTCTGTGACAAGTCATCAACGTTTGATGGTAGACTCGGTCTGGGATTCAAAGAATTGGTTTGCTTCCAAAAAGAACTGAATTTATATCTTCGTGAAGGGTTGCAATGATGTCCATTTTAATCTGGGTTTCATTGTCCTGACACCACTTCAACATTGATTTAAATGTTTGTCTCAAAGTTTTCATTTCCGTGCAAGATCCATCTCCGAAAAGCAAGCCGCGTCCAAGCATGAACCTCTTTCACAACTTAATCCACCCATACACATTTTTTGCTTACATGACATAAAATATTTTTTTAATAATTATAAACTTACTACCTACCCTTTTTCACATGAACGCGTAGAGATATTAAAGTTGAAATTCATAACAAACACTTCTTAAATCTAATTTTTTCTTCTTAAAGCTTAAGGTAACCTAACAGAAAAAACCCGAAACCTTTTAAAATTTTTAGGCACAGTAACTAGTTAAACCAAAAGAGAGACCAACACAATCGTTATTCAATCTAAATATTTTGGTGAATGTAGTTCTGTATATAACCTAAATGTGTCCTAACTGCTGCGTTATACTTAGTACTTATAAATATATTCAAGGACATTAATTGTAATTTCCTATTGTTGTCAATGATTATCAGACAGCTTGCTTCCTACTGGCGAAGCGGGACGGGGGGAGTAAGTAGTAACGAAAGAACGCGCAAGAACTAGCCGCTCGCTGGCGCGAAGGCAGGCGGTTGGTCAAGGGAAGGGGTATCGCGGCACAGCGAGCGGCAGCCGTGCGCCATACGCACGAAGGCTTAGATGCTGTTCGCACGTGTACCGAAATTAGTAAAATTTGCGACAATTTCTCGTTGATTTTGTTTACTTCTACTTTGTTTATCAATAAACCACTTTTTTATAAGTTATAAACTAGCCCTTGACCGCAATCCCGCCTGATGGTAAGCAGTGATGCGATCCTTGATGGTAAAGCGCGCTAGTTTATTAAAAGCCTATTCACTCTAGCCTTGAAGACACTCAAATTGTAATGTGACGGAAACACCATCGCTGGCAAATTGTTCTAGTCCCTCGATGTAGGCGGTATAAAAGAGGAAGCGAAACGCTTCGTCCGGATCGCAGTGGTGTCAACAACGTAAGGGTGGAAACTCGCCGTACGACGGGTCGTCCGATGGTGGAATTAAATCATGCAATTCCCTTGCACACTCACCAGAATGCATCCTATAGAAGACCAAAAGGCTGGCTACTCTACGCCTGTGCTCCAGGCTTTGGAGACCGCTACATTTGTACGGCGGAACCCTCGGCGTGCGAGTCCGACTCGCACTTGGCCGGCATTTTTTTATACGATAGTTTTGTTTTTTACAATTTACGTATCTGTTTTATTAAACGAGAATAATAATATAATATCAGTCTTGCCTGAGCCCAAAAAAAAAAATACATCAAATCTTTTTTTTATGTAGATTTCCTGTCTGCAGAAATTTATTTGACCTTAATTACGTTTTCCTTTAAAATAATAAATAATGACAAATTAACCTATAATATATTATTTTTCTATCCCTTTGACCATCTGACTTAGCTAACTTTCAATCTACAAAACTAACTTCCAACCCTGAAGTTACAGTCATAACATATTTAGTTGTAAAGCTCTAATCAATACAAATTAAGTAAGCCCAAACACATTACAGTTGCTTCCGATGTGGATTCCCTTGATTCTCTGTCATCTCCATCATCAGGTCAGGCCCAAATCTTCACGGTTTTATAGTATCATCCGATATAAATACGAGTATCAAGTTTTCACCCGAAGCATGCCTACAATTTTCGATAATTGGCCTAAATTTCTTAGAATTTCCATTATCGACACTGAAGTGGTAACAATGAGATTACATAGGCAGCATACTCTTTCATATAAAAAAGAATGGTCAAAATCGGTTCATTAACGATAAAGTTATCAGCGAGCACACATAAATCGAATTGAGAACCACACTTTTGGGAAGTCGGTTAAAAATAAAATACGCAAAATTTTTATTATGAAGTATCGTCAACATTTGTTTCAGTCTATAATAACCAAAAGTATTTGGGTGCACCAATAAACAAAAATAAAAGTGCCATGTCTGTTACTTCTGTGGTCTATGAATTTAACTCGTATTTGTAAGTACTTCGTCCGCGAGACGGCGCTAGTAATATTTTGCGAAGTATTGTAGAGGTGGGGCGCGGTGAAGAGGGAGCAAATGCTCGAGGTCATTTGGTGAGGGTACGACCTTAATAAAGGCAAATCTTTTTGTTGTTTCATATTATTTAAAATTATGATAATTGATTTGTATTTTAAAGTAAAAATGTTTGCAAATAATATTTAAACGAATAGTAAAATTCATTGAATATTTATACCAAAAAAGGTATTTATTATATGTTTTAGTTTACTATAGAGGTAATATAATAAAAATTATATAAAAATAAAACAATAGGCATATTATAATGCAATATATTATAAAGTTATATATTATTCGGTATAGATATACTTATTCTAACAAATGAAACAAACGTTAAAACGGCAGCATTGTAATATTTTATATTAAAAGTAATCGTTGACAAACTTATGATATTGTTATGGTAAAAAATGAAAAAAATATTTTTGGTTGTTAGATATTGTTACGAATGGACCTTATGTCGATGGCATAAGGTTCAATATCGCGTGACATGCAGTGTGTCACTTTTCAAGTCCTATTTCCCTAGATCTAGACATTTTCTAGGTACAATAATAAAACGCATTACTAGACTTAGGACGGCCTATCGAATGGTACAGGTCTCAACAGTTTTGTCAACAAAGTGTCGACATCGAAATTTCTAGAGACCCGTTTCCGGGAATTACCGTAGGTACTTCCGAGTGGCCTCCAAGTTATGTGCTATTATTATTACGTCTAGAGGAATCTGGAATGTTCGATCAGCTGGACTATATATAGCACCGTGACGCCCGCACAGAGTCAGTCTACACTCGACTAGCGATACGAAAACAGCGACAGTTAAGAAGCGATCTTTGAGAATACCTACGGCGACAACTGTAACGAGAACTGTGAGTACTACGTGGAGTAACATCTGTACTGTTATTGTGTGTTTACAACACGGACTTCGTGAACATAAGGGAAGACTTCGGTGCAACGTCAGCGACATTCTACTTGTCATTGCTTACAATCGACTGTACCTTCGTTGCCAATAAACTTCGTAACCCTTAACCGGCGTTTAAGTACCCCTAGCCCGTAACAATATGAAAATTATAATATTATACATATATTATGATTAAATAGGTTAAAGCTTAATTATTCATTTTCTTAAAGAAAAGAGGATTGAAGCTTAACCTGAATATTATTACAATCATAAAATAATCTATACTTAGAACACAATATAGAGCTTATTACATATACATTTTTTTTTTTGCGTGTATAGCATGGTATTAGTGCTGCCATCCTGCAGTGACTTTTTTCGGAGTTTGATGGCATGAGGTTATAATCTTCAAGCGCTTTCTTACTTCAAAAGTTAAGGAACTTATTTCTTATCGAATTCCGAAATTATTGTTTTTATAATTTACCAAAAGTAATTTGTATTGAAATTGCAAAAGGCGACATCTGTTAGCCATTAAGCCAACCGAACATATTACTGTCACTTAGCTAAATTACTTAAGAGATGGTTTAGAGTCCGTTATTAAGATATATAATGGTATATATTTAAAACACTCTGTAGGACACTTCTGCACTGTGATTGTTATAAATAGTTTTTTTTTTTTTGTTTAGCTCGATAAGACTCCACCAGTCGCGCCAGTTTATTTTTAAACCACAAATGCAACCTCCCTTCTTCGCAAGATTTAAAAGTTTATTCAACGGTAAATATTGTCGTTTCGTTTCACTTGTCTCGACAGCTACCTTCGTCCTCCAACCTCTTGACCTTGACCTCCAACGGCTTACAGTATTTCTCTAAAACAATAACAATTTTATTACACACTTGCAACAAGCGATTGGTTTGCACCTTACACAAATAATAATAAAAACAACTTACACAAAAGCCGGTTTCATTGTGATATTTGAGATATATTGCTGCATATGCCTGCATATTGATTTAAAAAGTAAAACTAATAACACACACTGGTAACTATATGTTCACCAACCAACAACAGCTAAGTAATATTATTTGAGTTATTGTAGTTAATAATAGTTATTGTAGGTAGCGGAATATTTTTTGTGAAGTAGTGATTCAGATTCTTTTAAGTCTACCGTCATCTTTTTATAATGACTCTAATATAGAAAAAATCTTAAAAGAAAGTATCATCTTTAAGTTGCGGATCGGTATTTTTAGATATTTTTGTTGTCAGCATTCATAACTCACCAATAAACATTTAAAAAATATTTTGTAAGTTATTAGATTTGAACTCGAACCACCTTGAACGCCTATCAAGGCGAAAACCTCTAGGCCATTGAAACACTTACTGTGAACGTTGAAATTAGTAAGTAGTACCTAACAATCATAAGCGGGCAGCAAGTGTATGAGTGTGTATCAAACTTTATTATAGAAGAAGGTCGTAACTACAACTAGTATTGCTTGGCCATAGTTTTGTGAGATTGCAACTCGACTTTTGGTCTTGACTGTACATCAAATGAACAACCTCCATTAAAATGGTACCGACGCAACGATCCACGACAAATAACTATCCTATTGCCCCGTAACTGGGTCGTGGTGGTAGATTGACACTCATTCCATCTAAAATATTTGTACTGGGCTCTCTATAAGCCATCAGACCTGGAGGCCAACTCCAAACTTGGTAAAAGATCGAGCGTTTGTGTACTCAGTGAAAGAAATATCTCAGGAATGAAAATAGAAAAAAATAAAACTAGAAACCGACAAAAACTAATAACGTCTCATATATAGGAGGAATGTACATATAAAAAGCCAGAATGTAATAGAGAACACAAGATAAAAGGCTTGTCACATCACTCGCGAGCAATTTGTGCAACAAATGAGTTCGCACCTCTAGCGCGGAAATAATTCATAAAATGAAATAGTTTGTTGCCAGTGTTAGTTAGCGCAAAGGATGCTTACTTGGCAGGGATTGAAGTTAAAAATAAAACCTGCCAACTTTATGAGGGGGGTTTTTTTTTTATTTATTAATTATAAACCAGCGCTTGACCGCAATCCCGCCTGATGGTAGGCAGTAATGCAATCGTTAATGGTAAAGCGCGCTAGCTTATTAAGAACCTATTCACTCCAGCCTTGAAAACACTTATATTGTAGTCAGACGGAAACACCACCTCTGGCAAATTGTTCCAGTCCCTCCATGTACACGGTATAAAAACGAGGCGAAACGCTTTGTCCGGATCGTAGTAGTGTCAATAATGCAAGGATGGATACTCGCTGCACGATGGGTCGTCTGATAATGGAACGGATATAGGGGAATTAAGACGAGCAATTCCCTCGCACATTCACCAAAATGCATTCTGTAGAACACGAACAGGCTGGCTACTCTTCGCTTGTGCTCCAGGCTTGGGAGACCGTTTTGAACTAAATCGGAGTCGCCAATTAGCCTCTTCATACGCCTTCCCACCGAATCCCAAGTTGTCAGGTAGCATTTTGCAGCACCAGTGCAGCCCAAATGTGGCTGTAGTACTCCACATACGAACGAACCTGCGCTTTGTATAACAATAGAAGCTGTCCTAGTGTGAAGTACCGCCGGATCTTTACAATCACGCCGAGTTTCCTGGCAGCCACCTTGGCCTTGGACCACCCACCCAAAGTTTAGGTTCGAGGAAATCACATCTACCAAAAGCTGAAGGCGGTCAATCGGCAAAAAATTCCCTCACTGCTGGGATACAGGTCTCTTCTCGGAGAAAGTGGGATGTCATCTACCACGCATGCAACTGGAAGGCTAAAAATGCATTTAAACATCTGCATTGGTTATACACATATTTTTTTTTTACAAAAAACTCCTCCTCCTCCTTCTTTCGCCTCGCCTTTTCCCGTTACGCGGGGTCGGCTTTCCTGGTTCTGAGGCGCCACTTATTCCGCTGATATACGTCGTCATCTGAAAGCCCCAACTGCTTCATATCCTTGCGGATATTCGTCATCCATGTAGTTGGGGGCCTTCCCCTCCCTCTCATTTTTGTAGCCATGGAAAGGCACTTCTTCACGACATGGTCGTCCGGCCTTCGCTTTACATGACCGTACCATCTCAGTCTAGCCTCCGTGATTTTATCTGCAATTGGTGCAACCTTAAAGGTACCTCTCACATAGACATTGCGCACCTTGTCTCTAAGCGTAACTCCGCCCGCCCAGCGCAGCATTCGCATCTCGGCTGTGTGTAGCTTCTGTACGTGACTTTTCTTCGCAGCCCATACCTCGCTGCCGTAGAGGAGAGCCGGTCTAACAGCTGCTTTATAGACCTTGCCTTTTGTTCGAATTGGCATTTTGTTATCACACAGTACTCCTGTAAGAGTTCGCCATTTACTCCACCCACAGGTTGTGTTTTTTTTACAAAAAACTGCTCTAAATAAATCCCGTATCTACGGGATTTATTTAGAGCAGTTTCGGTGGATTCGTTGACTATGTATTTACATAGTCAACGAATCCACTGAGTTTATAACACACTTAATCATCATACCTTACTAATTAATTTACCGTAATATACCTATATATATCTTAAGTATACTTTCATTAAAATTAATGCAATCTATATCTAGCTGCATTTTTACAGTAAAATTTAATTACGAATATGTACGGCGACCACGTTTTAGATGCTATTGTAACCCCAAATAAATTAGGAAAATTAACCACTTTGTCAAACAATGCATTGCATGCAATGTATTTTTGAACAAGCTGTTATTTAGGGCCACATCACACGTACCAAAACGACTTTAAATAACATTTAAGTGTAACAAGCACGAACGTACAGAATTTATTTCTTCCATTTTAAAAGAGCTTGTAAAGTTATGGTATTTTTGTTACAGCAAGTCTCAGTTGCACGTTTCTTATATTCTCTAAACAATTTCCAGTTTCATAACAGCTAGGTAATTGAGTAATATAGTATCAGTAGCAATGGGCTGTATTTTGATAGTTCAACAACATTCATTGCTTTGTAGTTGTTGAGCAGACACATTTATCAAACACGTGAAGCAATAGATTAGCAATATGTTTCAAAATGATTCCAATTTATAATGATAGTGTGTTATACAATTAGGAAAAAGAATTATTATAATTGAGAGATCAGGTTTACACCGACGTTTTTCAAAGTGATTTAACCGTGGATCGTAACACTAACACCTCATTGAATAATAGCACTCATTATAGCGTGGCGCACCGCGCACGCGACCGAGACAGTAAAATATCTCTATCAGTAAAATGGTAGTTTATTTATAAGTTCATAGAAGTGCCATTAAAAATGGCTGGATTAGACAACGGTCGTGAAATGGTTTATAGGTTATTAAAGAACGCTCGCAGCACGCAATTATAATTTGATTGTGGTTTGTTTTGACTTCACATTGAGTGGCACATGATAGGCATTTCCTAGATTACATTTTTGATATTCTTTTCGTCGGAAAAGCCTTTTTATGTTTAATTGCTATAATCTAGTTTTCTTAACAATTTCATCACTGTTATCGTTAATTTATTATTAAGTATTACTTACTCTATATTAACAGCCGTGGTATGACAAGGTTCTAGCTTAACGCATAGTTAAGTAAGTTATAGAACTATGTTACATAAGTTAGTCAACTTCCTTCCTCGATGGCGGTCTTAAATAATGTAAGTCTCAAACTTATAAGCTATTACGTCGGATAGTTACAACGACAATATAATAACTGTATGAACACTTTTGCGGCGCTTTTCTGATGTCGATTCGTGTCTTGCCACCTACAGTCTCGTAGCTCAGAAATAATATTAATCACGCTTCATCCCATTATCCATCAAATCGTTGGATGGATGACCTATTCTTACGCCGAGACTCCTCTGTTCCTCGGAAAGAACTTCAAACCGTTGGTCCCGGAGCGCGGTGGTTCATCGTGGATCTTCAGCAATCATTACAGGTCCTCAGAAGCCCGTAAGTATATAATGGGTCTTACAAAAGGGTATTGTGTTACCCAGTACCATGGTTGTGGAAATCAGCTCAGCAGTTGCTTCGTGTTTAGTAAAGTACTGCTATTCAGGTGCATGCAGTTAGGCTGAAAGCACAGACCACAGCGTAGTGGGGAAAAGTCACGCGAATTGGACTGATCACAATCAAATCAAATTAAAAGTCATTTATTCAAATTAGGCTGAGAATCACCACTTTTTTAACGTTAATATTACATAAGACAGTCCCCCAAAGCGTCCACCCATCGATCGATCCATCATCGATCACAGTACTATGTATAGTGATGAACAAAAGAAAATACAACAACAATGAAGTTATTTACCATATGCCAGCTACCACGCCAAAATACCAGTAAAGCAAAAAAAAATATTTAAATGGAAATGTAAATAAGTAAAAACTTATTAACTAAATAAAACCCCAGGTATAAAGGGCGTGACAGCTCACATATTTATGCGTTGTAAAAAAAAAAAATTATATGAACTCAAATAACGTGTCAGGAAGCTAATTCCAGAGAAAGTACACAAACATTGTCTTGAGTTACTCAGAGCGACCAGTTATTCTTATCATTTAAATAGTCATTTACAGAATAATAAGCTTTTGAACAAAGCTTGTATTTGATTTCTAGTTCAAATGCATGTAAAGTAAGTCTAGCAAAGCAGAGGGTATCTTGTTATAAAAAGTTATACCAAGCCCAAAAGCCAAAAGAGTTACGAACCTTTTGAAGTCCGTGAAAGGGGGCTCGCAGTTTGTCCTTATTTCTGGTGTTAACATTATGAATGCACTGTATTTGGTGTACATGTGAATATTTTGCCTAACATATAAGATGTTGGCTAAGATGCAACCGTGAGAATACCAATAATTTTAAAGAAATCTCTCAAAGAAACCCTGACACCGAGCTGGTAAATTGCTCGGACAGCTCGTTTTTGGAGTACAATAATATATTTTGTATGTCAGCGGCTTTGCCCCGCATACCATGCGGATACCACACTGGATACCACAAAACTATGCCCAAGCAATACTAGTTGTAGTTACGACCTTCTTCTATAATAAAGTTTGATACACATTGACAACTTACTGCCCGCTTATGATTGTTAGGTACTACTTACTAATTTCAACGTTCACAGTAAGTGTTCCAATAGCCTAGCGGTCCTCGCCTTGATAGGCATTCAAGGTGGTTCGAGTTCAAATCTAATAACTTACAAAATATTTTTGAAGTGTTTATTGATGAATTATGAATTCTGACAACAAAAATATGTAAAAATACCGATCCGCAACTTAACGACGATACTTTATTTTAAGATTTTTCTATATTAGAGTCATTATAAAAAGTTGACGGTAGATTTGAAAGAAACTGAACAAAAAATATTCCACTACCTACAATAACTATTATTAACTACAATAACTCAAATAATATTACTTAGCTGTTGTTGTTTGGTGAACACTAAATGTAATTACGAGTTCGTGTTATTAGTTCTACTTTTTTAATCAATATGCAGGCATATGCAGCAATATATCTCAAATATCATATATGAAACCGGCTTTTGTGTAAGTTGTTTTTATTATTATTTGGGCAAGGTGCAAACCAATCGCTTGTCGCAAGTGTGTAATAAAATTGTTATTGTTTTAGAGAAATACTGTAAGCCAAAGTCAAGAAGTTGGAAGACGAAGGTGGTTTATGTGTCGAGACAAGTGGAACGATACAACAATATTTACCGTTGAATAAACTTTTAAATCATGCGAAGAAGGGAGGTTGCATTTGTGGTTTAAAAATAAACTGGCGAGACCGGTGGACACTTATCGAGCTAAACAAAAACAAAAATCAATTTATAACAATCACAGTGCAGAAGTGTCCTACAGAGTGTTTTAAATAAAATTATATATCCTAATAACGGACTCTAAACCAACTCGTAAAGTAATTTAGCTCAGTGACAGTAATATGTTCGGTTGGCTTAATGGCTAACAGATGTCGCCTTTTGCAATTTCAATACAAATCACTTTTGGTAAAGTATAAATACAATAATTTCGGAATTCTATAAGAAATAAGTTCGTTTACTTTTGAACTAAGAAAGCGCTTGAAGATTATAATCTCATGCCTGCAAACTCCGAAAAAAGGCACTGCAGGATGGCAGCGCTAGTACCATGCTATACACGCAAAAAAATTGTAAATGTAATAAGCACTGTTTTGTGTTCTAAGTATAGATTATTTTATGATTGTAATAATATTCAGGTTAAGCTTCAATCTTCTTTTCTTTAAGAAAATGAATAATTAAGCTATAACCTCTTTAATGATAACTAACTTTCATATCTAAAAACCATAAACGTTTTTTATATTGTTTTACCATAATAATATCATAAGTTTGTCAAGGATTACTTTTATATAAAATATTACAATGCTGCCATTTCAACGTTTGTTTCATTTATTAGTACCTATAAGTATATCTATACCGAATAATATATAACTTATTATATATTGCATTATATAATATATTGCATTATATTGCATTATAATATGCTTATTGTTTTATTTTTTATTACCCGACTGCCAGGAGGGTTATGTTTTTAGCGCCTATCTTGTATGTATTATTCTTTATTACCTAGTATCTCCAGAACCGCTGAACGGATTTTCACATTTGGGTATCGTTAGATTTGCCTTAATTGCCCAACTGCTACTAGATAGGTGACATTTTAAAAAAACCGAAATGGCGGATGTTTGACGCCATATTGTGAGATATAAAGAAAAAAAATTCTACCAAGCATATCGAGTGGGATATCAAAATGAAGGATTTTAAATACTGATTCTAAATATGTATATAACTTAATATTAAATGGAACAAAAAAAAAGAATTACATATTTTTTTCTGCCAAGCATATGGAGTTGGATAACAAAATTAAGGATTTTAATCACTGATTATAATAAATATATTGACTATAAATACATTTTATATAAAAAAGTCTTTAAATATAAAATTGCCGTTTAATAGGAAAAAAATCTTTTGTATTAATTGAAGTAATTACCCATGCAATCAATGTATTTTTGCCAACACAGTGGCAGTTTATTGATTCTTAAAGAAATCAGCTGGACGAGAGGCAAGTGGCAGTCTCCGAATGGGGCAATGCCAAACTTGTAGCATTCAATACCGCCAAAACACAGGCGTGTCTTTTCACCCCCAAAAGGAGCCCGTTCTGTTCTACCTTTTCAGTTCGTTAGAGTTTTATGCAGGCGGGTTTTTTGTTTTTAAATAATACTTTTTTATATATTTTTTATTATATTACATCTATAGTAAACTAAAACATATAATAAAAACCTATTTTGGTATAAATATTCAGTAAATTTTCCTATTAGTTTAAATATTATTTGCAAACATTTTTACTTTAAAATACAAATCAGTTATCATAATTTTAAGTTATATGAAACAACAAAAAGATTTGCCATTATTAAGGATCGAACCCACAATCGCTCGCTTATGATAGACCATTGTTAAGTGCGGCCGCTAACTTAACTTCAAATGAAGTAACGAAATTTTGCATTACTTTAAAGAAAGATGAAGACTGCGATAGTAAAAATAATGCGTTAGTGTGCGTGGTCGGTTAAGCGCAGGCGACAGTAGCCTTTATGGTGGGAATGGACTACTACAGCCGATTGTACTAGAATTAAGCTAGGGCTGGGTACGTGCATCCTATTGACGATTGCGAATATTTAAATATTTTACCGAATAGGTACGGTAATTGTTATAAAATAGCAAAAAGTAGATTGATAACATTCCCACACAAGTATGGCCCAACTTGCATGGACTTAAAATTTAAATAAAACAATAATAAATAATAAAGAGGTTATCAAGGGACACGGTTTCTTCGATAATCTACCTATCTTACCTCCACAACCCAGTTAACTACTAAGTACGGTCTTGATAAGTGTGGTTGTCACTTTTTGTGCTTCCCAAAACTCGTCGATAATCTACGGATGACAGCCATGTGACCAGAGGCTTAATAAGATTTCCGAGGTACGTAATAGTTGGTCACCCATTCAAGACCAGACAGCGGCATGCATAGCTTAACTTTTAATAGCGCTTTGCCGCTGCTACAGTTTTACCTTGTTCAGCATTTTGTTTACGGTTTTGCAGAACATATTGGTTATTCTAGCTATATTCGTTTATCATCAAACACAACCTCTCATGGACGCCATTCTTTTGTCCTTCTTCACTTCGTGATATTTCCGAGATTCCGTTTAATTAAATTTTCTCTCTAACAATTTAATTTCCCTCTGTCAATCATTTCCATAATATTGAGGTGCAATTTCATCAATGTTAATTTTTATGAAGGTTTGGTTAAAATAAATTCAATATTTTGATACAGAAATTGTAACTTACTTTGTAGCTCTAATTTAACCAATAGGTTTTTTATATACAGATACATATCCTAAAATACTTTACAAGCTTTACACGCCTAGATAGTTTTTTAGCATTCTCGGTAAAGGGCAGCACGCCGCCGAAATAGAATAATGTTACTTCCTGGCTTCATGCCAGCTCTCAGCAATGATATCGCACTGAACGGAAATATTGACACAAAATACAGTCTTTGTAAAATCATATGTTAACATATCACAGATAATTTTACAAAGGCTGTAGTTTCCTTTTAGCATTGAACATCTAGATATTTCATAGTACAACACAAAATATAGCTGTTGAAATCTGAATATGCTACAGTGTTCCCGCCACTTGTGAGATCAAGGAGCAGTTTAGGTATATATTTCGTCGAAGACTTTATTATAAAACACCGGAGTCATAGAATAAAGAGGGGAAGTAGGTTATCTGCGACCCAATCCGCGATTTAATTGCCTACTGTCTTAGGGTTGACGACTGTCCGCGCTTCGTCGGTTACGGTTGTCGCCCAAACCGCTAACAAATATTTATAGACTAAGAGCTTATGTTTAAATTATTTGCTTAGTATTTAGTTTACATATACTAGTCAGTTTTTTTTTTGTAATTTTTATTTTTAGTTTTGTACACATAAAGAACCATATTTATTTTTATTTTTAATTAATACAAATATAAATAATACAAACATAACATCTATTGAATCACACATTTAATACAAAATTACAAATTAGCTACAGAAAAATACCTACTTTCTTCGGTTTCGACTATTACGAAACGCGTTGTTATTAAACTTTAATGTGTAATATATCCGTATCCTTGTAAATAACTTTTAGAAATATAATTTGAAAAATATAAGTCTTTTATTTGTTCATAAATAGACATACCAACTTTGCAGTTTATGTGATCATTTTTTAAAAGCTAATGTGCCGAAAAGCCGTGACGCGCGAACCTCGTTCCGTGCTAGCCGCGACTAGCGCAGTCATAGGCACTCTAATATTGTGTTTAGGTGTGCGTGCGGCGACGCATAGATACTATGGCGCACACATACAAGCCGCGCGCGGTCCGTTTGTATGAAGATAACGTACTTCCCTCTCTTTATTCTATGCCGGAGTGCTTCCATGAATAATAAATCGACCAGAGGTAAGCACTGAATATCATAAATTGTGAATCATTATTGAAGTTGGCGTTTTGAATTTTACAAGGTTTTACATAAATAATACAAGACATGGTTTGGTTTTGTTATAATGGAAGATGAAGTACCCAAGACATTAGCTACATAATGTATAACGGTTATATTACTATCTTCATACATATTTATAGTTAACCAACTCTATCGATCTTTACACATGCAGACAGTGTCCATACTAGCTTAAGATAACAAGTAGTGGAAAGGAACCTTGCAGTGGGGCAACACTATCTACTAAATGTAATGCGATTTTTTAATCTCATACTTTTTTAACATTTTTACATTTACAGGAAATAATATAAGAAATAGCAACCTAGTGAAACTTTAAATAACATTAGGTAATAATAAGTCCGAGCACTGTGCCCCACCCACTGTCACTTAATTTAAGCGACTCGAAGAGCTCTTGGAACCGATGGCCGATGAGGCAGTAAGGTTCTGCAGGCCACTCCAGAACCTTACTGCCTCAACGGCCATCCAGGTATCCGGCCAGGTAGACCGGTGATCTAGTGAAGGTCGCGGGAAGCCGATGGACGATGGCCGATGGTTGCGGGCAACACAATACCAGTCATTGTGGAAAGCCTTGGGGGAGGCCTGTGTCCAGCAGTGGACCTCTAAAGGCTGAGAAGAAGATAATATGTACGAGTACCTACCTGTATAAAAAAAATAAAACAAAGAAAGATTAATAGGGTATCGAATAATTCCTCCGCATCACTTTCAACAGAAACAGTGACGTTCAGTTATAGCGGACAACAGACTCCAAAGCTGTAAAAAGCTTCGGATACGACTGGGATTGACGCTGAGATGATGATGATGTTGAGTGACGTGCAGTTATAGTAAATTAATAAGTATAACAATAAAAGAGATATTAATAAATCCAGGCTCTCCTTAGTACTTCTCGACACGGCTCGCGTTGTTAGGTTTCTTTCACTGGAGCCGTGACCACTGCACCGGTAGCTTGACCCCGTCCCCGATACCGGTAAGTTACTACTTTTTTATATATATTTTAGAAAACAAATCTTTTTTGTTTATAAAAATATTTATAAATGTGTTTTATAAGTATTTAAATCAAATAAATTAACTGACTAGCTACCCACAAGTAACCCTTCCTGAACGAATTATCACTAGATTTTAACAAAAAAAATATATTATAGTACGCTTCCAACCTTATTCTAAATTTTCAAGGCGTTTTAATAACTCTAAGACTCTTATCAGTTAAGTTTTTTTTTTCAGACAAAATTTGCGGGTAGACTAATAGATATTGGAGACTCTACTGAACATCCCGCCATTAAACAAGCCATCGTTTTGCATCTCGTCAAGGAGGTATTTGTAATAAATATTCTACTTATTCTCAAAACGAATTAATCCATACTAATATTATAATTGCGAAAGTATATCTGTCTCTCTGTCCGGCTTTCACGCCAAAACTACTGAACCGATTGTAATGAAATTTGGTACACAGATAGTCTAGAGCCCGAGAAAGGACATAGGCTATAAAACATCCAGCTATGACCAATAGGCGCAAGGGCAGTAACAAAAAATGTTGCGAAAACGGGAGCAAACGCGAACGTACATATTGCTCCCATTATTTTAACAGGCGCTTATTTTTTATCAACTGAGCTCTTTCGGTTCGAAGCTTACGTGGGTGAAACCGCGGAGCACAGCTAGTAATAAAATATTTTTTTTTTCAAATATTGGGAAGGTTAGTTCGTGTGAGACATGCGTCATGCATGTCGTCTATAGTGCACACTCAGAGACACAGTAGTGGGACACTACCTACAGTATACGCAACAGAGACATAGTAGTGGGACACTACCTACACGCACAGAGACAGAGACATAGTAGTGGGACACTACCTACAGTATACAACAGAGACACACTACCTGTATACGCAACAGAGACACAGTAGTGGGACACTACCTACAGTATATACGTAACAGAGACAGTAGTGGACACTACCTACAGTATACGCAACAGAGACACAGTAGTGGGACACTACCTACAGTATACGCTACAGTATACGCAACAGAGACAGTAGTGGACACTACCTACAGTATACGCAACAGAGACACAGTAGTGGGACACTGACCTGGCCAGTATACGCAACAGAGACACAGTAGTGACACTACCTACAGTATACGCAACAGAGACAGTAGTGGACACTACCACAGTATACGCAACAGAGACACAGTAGTGGGACACACCCACAGTATACGCAACAGAGACACAGTAGTGGACACTACCTACAGTATACGCAACAGAGACACAGTAGTGGGACACTACCTACAGTATACGCAACAGAGACACAGTAGTGGGACACTACCTACAGTATACGCAACAGAGACACAGTAGTGGGACACTACCTACAGTATACGCAACAGAGACACAGTAGTGGGACACTACCTACAGTATACGCAACAGAGACACAGTAGTGGACACTACCTACAGTATACGCAACAGAGACACAGTAGTGGGACACTACCTACAGTATACGCAACAGAGACACAGTAGTTGGACACTACCTACAGTATACGCAACAGAGACACAGTAGTGGGACACTACCTACTGTATACGCAACAGAGACACAGTAGTGGGACACTACCTACTGTATACGCAACAGAGACACAGTAGTGGGACACTACCTACAGTATACGCAACAGAGACACAGTAGTGGGACACCACTCACTGTATACGCAACAGAGACACAGTAGTGGGACACTACCCACTGTATACGCAACACACAGTAGTGGGACACCACCACAGTATACGCAACAGAGACACAGTAGTGGGACACTACCTACTGTATACGCAACAGAGACACAGTAGTGGGACACTACCTACTGTATACGCAACAGAGACATAGTAGTGGGACACTACCTACAGTATACGCAACAGAGACACAGTAGTGGGACACTACCTAAACTGTATACGCAACAGAGACATAGTAGTGGGACACTACCTACAGTATACGCAACAGAGACACAGTAGTGGGACACTACCTACAGTATACGCAACAGAGACACAGTAGTGGGACACTACCTACTGTATACGCAACAGAGACATAGTAGTGGGACACTACCTACAGTATACGCAACAGAGACACAGTAGTGGGACACTACCTACAGTATACGGTACAGAGACATAGTAGTGGGACAATACCTACAGTATACGCAACAGAGACATAGTAGTGGGACACTACCTACAGTATACGCAACAGAGACACAGTAGTGGGACACTACCTACAGTATACGGTACAGAGACATAGTAGTGGGACACTACCTACAGTATACGCAACAGAGACATAGTAGTAGGACACTACCTACAGTATACGGTACAGAGACATGGTAGTGGGACACTACCTACAGTATACGCAACAGATACATAGTAGTGGGACACTACCTACAGTATACGCAACAGAGACGTAGTAGTAGGACACTACCTACAGTATACGCAACAGAGACTTAGTAGTGGGACACTACCTATAGTATACGCAACAGAGCGATTCTTTTTTTAAAAGTGGTTGGTTCTGGAATACATAAATAATTTCTTAAGACAAGCGTAACTTTACCTATTTGTTTATTTATGCCTTTCAAAGCAGCAACTTCCTTAGTTTGACCACTGTCGATTGGTCGTTTCCTGCATTTGTTTGATCTAAAAAAAGTTGCTGTGTCTTATTTTTATTTTATTTTTTTATTTAATACCTACAGATGTTCTCAAATGTTTCGTGTATGAATACACTTAAAATAAAGTACCAATATGTGGTTCCAGTTCAAGGAATATAAATACAAAGCATAGCTAATAAAGAAGATGAGCGAAACATAAATTTTATTATTACCTATAAGTTTTACATTTGAGTGCGGCTCTGCCAGCACACCTAATGTTAACATTGTATCTGTCATTCAGTTCAAAAACTTCGACAGTAAAAACGTGTTCCATTTCTCGAATACCAAAAGACAATAAAAACGTAAATCTAATACAAATCCAGACAAATGTCGACACGATGTAAAGATAATCCTCGTTTGTAAAACTTTTTGTTTACAAGTCCCACGGAACAGACACCGACAACATGCCTGAAATTGGGTCCCTGAAATATTGTCCGAAGGTCGTGTTGGCCTTAGGTAAGGGATAAAAAGGAATTTCGCCAAATTTTACCCTTCGCATGAAAAATGGTCGCTGAAAGTTTTGCTCGACAAATTCGGGAACAGCTATGTAAGCAGACGCGGAATCGTAAAATACAGGATACGAATTATAATAAAATCTAACACGTACCTTTTTGCTGTAACCTACAGGGTAGTAAAATTATATAGTGCTATGTTCGCATGTTAGCACTCGCACGCGTGTCAAAACACTCTCTTTCATCATCAACATACATGAGTTCAGCATCATTCAGCACAATAGTAACTGAAATCATCCTCACTAGCACATTATTTTTTTTCTGAAAACGAAATGGAAGACTGTCAATGATTTTACTATGATCATAAAAAGGTGATAAATAAGTCTTATTTTCTCGTGTACTGCTTAGTGTATCGCATGTTACGTTCTATCCTGCTTCTAGCTACTCTAAGAATAAACTACTTTTTCCATTTAGTAATTTGCTCTATGTGCACTGCTTCACATTACCGCTCGAACAATATCTGTGTTTCAATATTGGGCACTTTTTATTGTGTACCGTCTCAATAGAAAACGTTATATTGTATAACTTACTTAGTACTTTTGCACATCGCAAGCCGTTATACCCTTTGCACATCGTTATCTTTAAGGGTACCTATTGCAGAGTCGTATCAGTATTGTATATGGAGTGACTAATTTTTTTTTTTTGAATAGGAAATCATCAAATAATCTCTTCCGCTTTGTTAGGCTTTTATTGATTAGAAGCACGGGTGGGTCTGTGTTTATTTATTTGCTTCAGCACCAGGGGCCAGGGTATCTCTTCCAAGCAACCCTCGGCCTTGGCAGGCATAGTTTCTCGTGAACCCCGTTACGATATGCTGACATCTCTTTGAGGTACGCAAGGAACTACTGTGGCTGGGAGTTGACGGGTCTCCCCCAGTTGAACCTCTCATTAGATTATATGATACTTCTTAGTAAGGCTCTGGCTTTAGACTTTTGGGTTGTTGTTTCTTCACAACAAACCACTCCACCACTATATCTTTAATAGAAATCGTGTATTAATCTAACCATGATCTTGAAGAATGCAGTCATCCTTCAAGAGAAAACTGACCACTTGACTCCACTGAGCCGAGCCAGTATTACAGTCCTTGGGAAAAGCTTAAGGTCACATCGCAACCTTTTTGACATAAATCTTGAACCTAATATCATTTTGATCAATTTAACTCGCGCCATTTAATATGAACACATGACTTGTTCAGCTTTGAGCAGATATCATTCTTGAAGAGGTTGTGTCCTCAAGCGAGCCCGATTCGCGAACAGTCGCAAGTTGTCAACTGAAGGAGTGTTCAACAATTTTCAATGAAATAAGTTGGCTGGAGTATTGATGCGCAATCGGCTACTGGTCCATGCAATCTGCTACTGGGAGATATACCTAATCCTCTATTTCTGTTGCCGCTATAATAACCAATACTAGAAACTTTTTTTTTTTTTTTTATATACGGACAAATCATACAGATTGAGCTAGCCCCAAAGTAAGTTCGAAACTTGTGTTATGGGATACTAACTCAACGATACTATATTTATAATAGATACATATATAGATAAACATCCAAGACCCAGGCCAATCAGGAAAAGATCGTTTTCCATCATAACCTGGCCGGGGATCGAACCCGGGGCCTCCACGTCGCAGGCAGGCGTGTTGACCGCTGCGCCACGGAGGACGACAGTTTTTTATTTTTATAGTAATTGCTACGAAACCTTTTTTATTATTATTTAGTAATAGTTGAGATTTCCTCAAACCTATAGTTTGGGCGGTTCATTAAGGCCAATCAAGAAACTTGGAGTTATTGCAAAGGTCCGACGGTACACGGGGCAGCTTCTAATGTTTTACAAAGCACAGGTCCGTTCGTGTGTGGAGTACTGCAGTCACATTAGGGCTGGTGCTGCAAAATGCCACCGAGCAACTTTGGATTCGGTGGAGAGGCATACGAATTGGCGGCCCAGATTTGGTTGAAAACGGTCTCCAAAGCCTGGAGCACAGGCGTAGCGTAGCCAGCCTATCGGTGTTCTGTATGATGTATTTTGGAGAGTCTGCGCGAGAATTGCAATATTCAATTCCCCCATCTCCGTTCCATCATCGGACGACCCGTCGTACATCGAATATCCACCCTTACGTTGTTCACACCACTGCAATCCCGACGAAGTGTTTGGTCTCGTTTTTTATACCATCGAAAGACTGGAACAATTTGCCACCGACGGTCTTTCCGTCTGACTACAACTTAAGTGTCTTCAAAGCTAGAGTGAATAGACGAATAATAAACTAGTGCGCTTTACCATCAACGATTGCATCACTGCTTACAATCAGGCGAGTTGTGGTCAAGCACTAGTATCTAACATTAAAAACAATAAAGCTAATCAAATTCAATCATATCTTAAGAAACACTGCTGTCTCTTTGCTATTTTTAAAGCATAACAATGCTTTTATTCAAATCTAAATACATAGATCTTAGTTCAAAATAGACAACTGTTTTTTGTCGCAAAATGTTCAGTGGGAGACATTCCTAGAAGTTATAATATTGACTGGGTGACATTGCTACAAGTAGAAATACATAAAATGTTTTAAATAAGAATGACGAGATAGTTCAGTTTTATGTTATTATTCTGTGGAATACAGTAGCAACAATAACTTCATAATATACAACTATAATTAATAGTTTGATGACTCTTTCATGAGTGGTAGTCACTCTTAAGTCTACTTAAATTCTTATAAAATGAAGTTGATAATCGTTTAACTTGAAAGAATCTAGACCATCCTAAATTCTCGAATCAAATCTGATCTTCAGTTTATACAAAGCCGCTAATAGTCAGCCTAGATCATTTATTGGCGACAGAACAGAGTCGATTAACGATGATAGCCGTTCATTGATTTCGGAGCTTAACAGCGCAATATTCTGTTTGTTACTGAATTGGTTACGCACTAGGACGATAAAAACTGGGGTTATTTATCATTTGTAACTACTAAGCTATATTATTTATTTTATTTTATTTATTTATTTATTATCCATAATCCAAATTACACATTAAAATAATTATAATTAACTCAGAAAGGAAATAAAATATAAATTTAAACCACAATTGAATTAATTAGATCCAAAAGAAAATAAAGATAAAATAAAATAATAATTAAAATATATAACAATAACATTGAATCAAAAATTATAATTTCCTTGTGGGCATTTGTACAGCGGCATGTCTGCCACAGCTATGCCGTATATAAGGGCAGTCTAGCCGGTCGGCGATCATTGCCAGGATGGTATTGGAGCTGGCCTACACCCGGCGCACCAGGGACGCGCCGCGTTTCCGCACAGTTATAGCATTAAAACAATCCGTGCGGGCGTCCGCGAACATCCCTGATGCACTAAAAAGCGGGGCAGCCCCAACACCGCCCGGAACGCGTTATTATAAAAATAATAAATAAAATTTGTTTATTTCAGGTTTCCCCATATTTTGTTATTAATAATATGACTTAAAACAACTACGTTAGTATCTAAACATAATAAAACAAATAATACAAATAGAAAATACAAAAAACCCGCCACACTGTTCCCAACCCACTGCAACTCCTGAAAGCCAGAATCAACAGTGGAGACCGCCAGAAAAACGCCGAGCAATGAAGCTCGACGAGTCCCGGGGAAACGTTTCAACTGTCTTGGGTCCCGCAACGAAATTAATCAGAAAAGAATAGCGGAGGAGTAAGAAAAAAGATATTTTTTTTCCACTTCCCTCCATAATAAGCAGGAGACAGAACAGAACTAGGCCAATCGGCACAAAGGGACGTTATTGCAACTGGGAGAAGCCCAGATTGCCAAGCACCACGGAATAACATTTGATCAAGTTAATGGGTCCTAAGTAGGTATTTGCTGTTACAATTGATTCCAACAATAGGTATGGCAAAAGCGCCTGAACGCACGGAAATTAGTTCTAGTTTCAACAAGATCCGTATAATAAACAACTCCGGATGTAACTTGTACACTATCCAACATAATATTGCGTTCCTTCTGCCAAAGAATACACTCCCACAAGATGTGATGTGCGGACTGTTCAAATTCACAGTTCGATGTAGAACACTGACACAAAGGCGAAGGAACAAGTTTAAAAGAATACAGTTTACTTTACAAAGTTTTAAAAGTTGCCATGACCTGTGAGAAATTGGGCAACGCAGTGGTCAACCTCCAGCCATGTCTTAGCCAGCCGATCGCCAACGGATGGAAAGAACAGATGGAGGTGCCGGCCCTTGATGGAATTATCCCACCTACTTTGCCATTCGGAAAAGAGGTCCTCCCAGAAGTCAGTCTGAGGTTTAAATTATTTTGAAATTCTATTGAGGTCGCGTTGTGTAACAAAGTTAGTGTCTATGGCCTCCCCCACAAAATACAAAAAACAAAATAGAATATAATATTAAAACCTAATTCATGAATCTGCCACCTTCAGGGGCACCTGGAACAAGCACATGCGATCGTACCCAATGCCGCTGAATGGGGTAGTCTGGCTTGTCAGCAATGATCGACAGGATGGTGTTGGTGCTCCCCCTCACCCTGCGCATAAGCAAGGCCACGCGGCGCCTCACTGTCGCACCGAACCCTTCCGTACGGGCGTGTGCAAACATGGCCGATGCGCTGCAGTACCGTGGGAGCCCCAGCATCACCCTAAAGGCATTGTTGTATTGTATTCGGAGCGCGTTGAAGGCCCGCAGCGTATAGTTGACCCACAGACTGCACCTGTATAAGTTTCGACAGTATTCTTTGAAAAGCGTTATTTTTACTTCCACGTTGCATCGCGCGAATCTGCGAGCCAGCATGTTGCAGCGGACCGTCAGCGCCCTCCTTCCCTTTCCATGTCTTTGTCATCCTTCAAATCCTCGGTAATCACATGGCCGAGGTATTTGAATTCCTTAACACTATTAAGTGCGACACCGTTAAGCAGTACAGGGGGTGCACATAAAACATTTCGACCCCGGGACCTAAATATTAGCAACTCACTCTTTTTATCGTTATATAGAAGTCCATGTGTTTTCGCATAATCCTTACATACATCTAATAACCTCCTAAGCGCAGAGATTGATGGACTGAGCAGCACCATGTCGTCCGCGTAGCTTATACTATTGACCATGTAACCGTCAATCGAGCAACCAACGCCGGTACCACTCAGATCAACAATCAGCTGGTTAATGTACAGGTTGAATAGTGTAGGTGATGTAAGTCTACCCTGTCTCACCCCACATTCCAACCCATACTCGTCCGAAAGCTCTCCAAGCCATTTGACCTGGTTAGTTTGGTGGCCGTACCAGTACTTAAATAGGTCAACTAGTTCCCCAGGCACACCCGCTTCAGTTAATTTAGACCACATAATATCATACCTAACCAAATCAAATGCCCTGGAAAGATCTAGAAAAGTGGCATAGATTGGCGTACCCCTATCAGTGTAGTACCTAACCGTATGCTTGAGAGACATTATAGCACTTTCAGTCGACAGTCCGGTTCGGAAACCGAACTGAGCGTCGTGCAGCTTGAGGTGATTTTTAAGCTGTCCCTCCAAGACACAGTCAAGAACCTTCGCCGCAGTAGTCGCCCATGAAATTGGCCGGTAATTTGTCCGCGAGATCCCCAGTTTTATTTTTAATTATAGGTACCACGACCGTTTTCATCAATGCCTTCGGTAAGTATGAATGTCTCATACAAAATGTGAATAGCATTCCCAAGACTCTAGGCAGGTGCTGCCCAGCATACTGAAAGTGTTCGATGCTGAGGCCGTCGTGTCCGGGTGACTTACCCCTTGTCATACATTTAATTATCAAAGCAACATACTTAGCGGTAATTCGCTCCGGCACCCCTGACACCACGGTCTCGACATCGTTATGCACTCATTTGATTATACTGGATACGGAGACCACTGTATGCCTTGCCAGTATAGTTCACCCACAGGCTGCACGCGTATAGGGATGTGCAGTACGCTCTGAAGAGCGTGATCTTCGCACCATCCGAACACCGCGCGAACCTGCGGGCTATCATATTGGCTCGTACAGACAGCGCTCTCCGCTCCCGTTCTATGTCGGCCTGGTCCTCGAGGTTCTCGGTGAGTATATGTCCTAGGTATTTAAAATTATCCACGCGATCTAGTGGAACACCTCCCAGATGAACAGCTGGTATGTTCATAGGCCTCGACGCACCGTCAGCCTCAAAGACCATGTATTTACTTTTTTTCGCATTATATATTAACCCATGTCCACGCGCGTATTCCGTACATAGACTTAGTAGTCTCCGCAGCCCACATATCGAAGCGCTCAACAGCACCATGTCGTCCGCGTAACTTAGGTTCTTGACACACACTCCCTCCACATAGCATCCGACACGTTGACTGCTGAGCGTGACGATCAGCTCGTTTATAATTATATAAATTAAATAATGTAGGTGAGGTTAAACCGCCCTGCTTAGCAATCCATTTGCCAAGCGTGTGGATTCAATGTACTATACCGGTTTTAGTTAATCTATAATAGTAAAATTCTTTTTTATTTTTTTTTATTTGAAGTCTGATCTCAAGAAAATTTTGACGTACAATACCTACGCGTATGAAGTTGCGGTCAGAAGCCAGTTAGTTAATGATGTTACTAGTTTATTATAATGCCATTACAACCAAATTATAGCAAGATATACAAGACATTTATTTATTTATACTTTCGCACAAAGAAATGTACAAAGGCGGACTTAGGTGCGTATTACAGAACGTCACTCAAAACTCGAGCTCTACTTAAGTCTCGTTTCAAGCCATTTGATTGGTTGAAACTAGTTTTAAGTAATGCTTAAGCAGAGATCAATGCTTGAGTTTACTTCTGGAATATGGACCTTAATGCCTTAAGCATTCTTTACCAGTCAACCACGAAAAAAAGGGCTTTTTAATGATGGTCTTATTAAATTAAGTTATTCTACTATTGGCGATTTATATTAATTTTAACTAAAAAAAAGTAACCATAATAATCACAAACTAGACTTTAATCAGTTAACAATGATTATAACCTTTAAACACACTAAATACACAATTTCTAATACAAATTCTAAAATAACGACTACAGACAATCTTACGAAACGATGTTATCACGACGGCTGCTGAAGACGAAGTAAGGGGCGAGTACTGGCCGCACACTGCTTTTATAGTCTCGGCGGTCGGGTACTTGCATACTAATAATTTGACGCTAATACGGCCTCTCCTGATATGTGGATGTCCTCAGCCACACTGTTCAGATGATGATCCTTGTACGTTCTAGTCTTGGTCTTCGGCAAGTGGACTCGGGCGGCGTGAAGGGCTCGTGGCAATGGCTGAATCAGGAATTGGTGGACTCTGGTGCGTGTCTGCATTTCCAACACTTGAGTGGTTTTCGCAGCTAGCTGCACTGGTAGTCGGTGCTGCGAGGCCATCTTCTTCGACTAAAATTAGAAAACAGCACTTATTAGTAATGTTCTTGTTACTGAATCTTAACATGTATGTTGTAATTGAATACAACACACAGACGGAGGTATCCAAGTATGTCGTCTTGGCAGAGACTTTTCTCAATGCCTTAATGGATAAACAGAGACGGAGGCACCATGTTAGCACGTCTCGGCAGAGCCCACGCTCAATGCCCACACACAGACAGAGGCACCCAGTTAGCTTGTCTCGGCAGAGCTACCGCTCAATGCCCACACACATGGATAGAGGCACACAGTTTGCATATCCCGACAGAGCCCTCGCTCAATGCCCACACACAGACAGAGGCACCCAGTTAGCTTGTCCCGGCAGAGCTACCGCTCAATGCCCACACACACGGATAGAGGCACACAGTTAGCATATCCCGGCAGAGCCAACGCTCCATGCCCACACAACCACCATGCATGTACTACACATTACGTGACTCGTCCAGTCCACGTTATCAAAAACGTTTAGTACAATGCCTGATCAAACAGGTAGGACAGTAAGGTACAAAAATCTACTTACAATCAAAAAACATGGCACACGACTCGGGGGTCCACTCTCCTCGCCAAGCAACCATATGCTCGGCGGCAGCCTGAGTGAATTTGCCATACGAACCAGTTAACAATTGTAGTTCGTATCGATCGTGGGCAAGAATTTTCACCACACGATATGGCCCTCGCATCCCTGAGTCCAGCTTGCCTGTAATTTGAGAAGTTTTAATTACAAACACGTTATCATTTAGATTAAATGTACGCTTGACCTTTCGATTTCTATTAACGTATTCATCTTGTTTAAGTCTATTCTGGTCCAGCAGTTCACTAGCGCGCCGCCTTTGCAATTCCCTTAATCCTTCGCGATTCGGTCGTACGTCGTCAATAGCGACATCGCGGACAAGTGATCTTATTACTGGTGTGACTGCTTCAACACCAATCAGCAATTGTAAAGGTGAGATCTGAGTAGTTTTGTGTTTAGTGCAGTTGATAATAAGCTGCATTTTCCAAAGGGAATCGGACCATTTACAGTCTGATTTAGATGCCTCTATGCGTAACATATTGAGCAGGGTACGACAATAGCGCTCGACCTGGCCGTTTTCATTATGCATCTCAGGTGTCACGAAATGAATTTCGCATCCCATTTCAGTAATCCAGCCCCTAAAACTCGTACTTTCAAACATTCGTCCTCTATCACATACAATAAGCTTGGGTGTACCAAATAAGGAAACTGCATTTGAAAACATTTGTTTTAATTCGTCGGAATCTTGCCTTTTAATCGCATAAAACAAACAATACTTAGAAAAGGCATCTACAATAAGCAGTACATACTTTTTATCATTTGAAATAGGGAGGGGACCTAATACGTCCATATGAATCGTATGAAATGGAGTATCCGGCTTATGCCATGATGAAATCGGGTAATGAGGAGCCCTAGGGACTTTCTTGTATGAAAGACAAATTATGCAATGATTTATATATTTCTTAACAAAAGCATAGAGCCCTGGGAACCAAAAATGACGTAGGATTAAGTCAAGTGTCTTATCTGCACATATATGGTCATGCTGGTCATGAAAAACTCGTAAGAGACTTAATCGGTGTCCTTTAGGAATGAAACATAGTAGCCTTGGCTCCTGGCCTGTGGGGGTGTATTTATAATACAGGAGATCATTGCGAACAACATACCGGGATGAATCTAACTCATTATTATTGACTTTGTCAATCAGCGTACGAGTTTCCTCGTCCGCAGATTGAGCAATCTGTGCCCAATTTTTCGGCTTAGTTATTTGCAGAACATCAACAGGATTTCGACTTAGATGGTCTGCGTGTTGCATCATAATGCCTTTTCTGTATTCAATCGTAAAGTTGAAATCCTGCATATATATCCACCAACGTGCGACACGTGGTAAAAGATCTTTCTTACGTTCTGTCAGTTTAAGCGCGTTGCAGTCAGTTACAATTTTAAACATAATACCCAACAAATAGTGGCGAAAGTGTTGTAAAGCTTTTATTATAGCGAGCGTCTCGAGCTCATAAGAATGGTATCGTAGTTCGGCCCCTTGCGTAGTTTTACTAAAGTATGCCACTACTCGCCGTTTACCATTCTCATGCACTTGGATAAGAACTGCGCCGTAACCGACAGAACTCGCGTCCGTATGCAACTCGGTTGGTAATAACGGATCAAAAATAGCAAGCACTGGCTTGCTTGTAAGACAATCAATTAGATATTTACGGGAAAATTCCTGTTCTTCACCCCAGTGGAATTTAATATTACCCCGTGTTAAACGGGCGATGGGAACAGTCTTGGACGCATAGTTGGGTATGTAACGACGAAAATACCCTGCCAAGCCGAGTAACTGGCGAACCTGTTTTACATTTGTGGGCACAGGGGAGTCAATCAAAGCTTTAATTTTTTGTGCGCTTGGTCTAACCTGACCCTCAGAGATAGTTCGACCTAGGTATTCAATCTCTGTAGCCACAAATGTACTTTTCTTAAGATTTATTGAGAACCCCGCAGAAGTAAGAATTTTTAGTAACTCGCGTACATTCTCAATTGCTTCATCGATAGAAGATGCCAACAACAATACGTCATCGATAAAAATAAGGGCTTTACCGGACTCTATTAGCGGTTTAAGCGTATTTGTGATGATTCGTTGGTATACTACCGGCGCGTTCGCGAGACCAAACGGCATTTTCAAAAATTCGTAATGGCCCTCTGGGGTCACGAAAGCGGTCTTTGCTACAGACTCACTATCCAACCCAATCTGATAAAAGCCTGTCGCCATATCTACACAGGTAAAGAACTTGCTCTTACCAAGTCGATCAATGTGATCTTCTATCAACGGTAACGGATAAAGATCTTTCACGGTAACAGAATTCAACGCACGGTAATCCACGCACATTCGATCATTTCCGTCCTTTTTCTTAACGAGAATGATCGGACTTGCGTATGGAGAATTCGACTCACGAATTATCTTTTTGTTTAGCAAATCGTTTATAATATCGCGCACTTTCAATTTTTCATCAAATGAAAGCCTGTACGGCCTATAACAGACAGGGGTCTCACTCGTCAACTTAATGTGCATTTTTCCCGTCGTAACTGTTGTTAAGGCAGTCCCGACAATAAAGAATTCCTTAAACTCATTTACAACTAACATTAATCTTTCACGGTCACTACCCTCAAGCGGCGTGTTAACCGAAATTTGATCACTTAAGCTGACGAGTAATACATTTTGACTTACCGAACTACGAGTAATACGTTGCTCATTGTTTGCACGAATGTACGTTACCCCCTCGCGGTTCAAAACATCTGTCCCTATTAGTACCGGCACAGTTAGGCATTTTGGAGAAATGACAAAAAGATCTACCTCTAATGAGATCTCTTTAAATTCTATAACTAACGTTACGACTCTGTGACACTCAATGTTTTGATCACCAATGCCACGTAATATCAGGTATGTGGGTAGTTGGGTACACTTAAAATGTTTTAAAACCGATTCCGAGATAAGGGACACGCGCGATCCGCTGTCAATTAAAACGTCTATAGGTATTCCCTGCACTACGGCCGTTGTGACGTCACCGTCTGTTGACGCGCCTCTCAACACTGAACAAAAATTAACATTGCTTTTATTATGCGTTTTAGATCTTTGTTTAGCAAAGCAGACGGAGGCGTCGTGGCCTGGCTTTTTACAGAACGAACACGACTTAATCGGCTTTTTATCGATTGTTTCTGTTGATTGTTCAGTTTTAATAATTTTTGATTGTTTAGGGCATGAGCGTTGCATATGACCCGCACTACCACAAGCGAAACACTTTACTTCACGATTACCGAGTGGACGTTTTCGAGAGTTTTGGTCGAATTGTTTATTTCGGGTAGATTTTACAGAAGTAACAGATGAACTCTGATTCGGTTTGGTATAAATAGAAAGAAATTCCACAAGGTCTTTGGTCATTAAATGAGTGTTAATCGCAGCGGCGCGTATTTGAGCATCAGTTATACCACGTATGATAATCGCGACCGTTAGATCATCGCTTAACCCTTTAACAATATTTAATCTCAAAACGGAGCGCCTAGCGTATTCTGCGTACGTGGAATATTGATCAGAATTACTATTCATGACATCAAACAATATATTAGCAACATCGATTCTTCGTGAGCAGAGTGGTTTAAATTCAACCTTGAAGTTTGACCAGGTGCGGTCGTTTGTGACCCAATCGTTTAGCCAACTACGTGCATCTCCCTTCAGGCAGTTAGCAATCCGGGATAAACACTCGTTGTCATTCCATTTATTCACGTGCTATATCACGTGCCCTTTCAACCTCTTCACACCAAGAATCGATATCATGTATGCTAGGATCGAAGTTTGAAATATAGTAATGGTTGGATCTGACCTTGGTTAACGCACTCAATGCTCCAATGAGGCAATCCGTAGAATCCAGGGATGTTGAAGTACTTGCTAGGGATTCCCCAACAATGCTGGTGTTCGACTCAGGCGCTGCCAGTTATGGGTCCCGTGGCGGAGACGCCATGATCTGCCCAGGCGCCACAATGGCACGTGTGTCAGGAGTTGTTGTCATGGTGCTAGTTGCGGGTAGGCTAGCGTGTTCTAGCGCGTTCAGACGCGCTAAAATGGCTCCAAGGGTTTCTTGGAGTTCAGCTGCATTACTATTATCATCATTCCTATTTCTACCTCTATTACGAGTGGTAGCTCGTTCGGACATGATTCAAAATCTGTTTGCACAACACAAAAGATAGGCTATGGAGCCGATCACACTTCTGATATTGGCGATTTATATTAATTTTAACTAAAAAAAAGTAACCATAATAATCACAAACTAGACTTTAATCAGTTAACAATGATTATAACCTTTAAACACACTAAATACACAATTTCTAATACAAATTCTAAAATAACGACTACAGACAATCTTACGAAACGATGTTATCACGACGGCTGCTGAAGACGAAGTAAGGGGCGAGTACTGGCCGCACACTGCTTTTATAGTCTCGGCGGTCGGGTACTTGCATACTAATAATTTGACGCTAATACTACATTAACGATTGTATTATAATTATTATTTGCAGTTAAATAGCTTAATGAACATGTAAACAAAGCCGCATTTTTTATACTTTTGCCATTAATAATAATAAACTAAGGTATTAATACATCTCCCGATTGAGTCTCGAGCTCCATTGAACATCATTTTGTTGTTTTCCATATATTCCTTTTTTATTTTATTTGTTTATTTCAACGTTGTGCACAATATTTTGCTACCATGATTTTGCAAGTAATATAGTATTGTATAATGTAAAAGCACTTTTCAAGTTTGTGAATGTGAGGCACCATGGAATATGGTTTGTTTTTTTTATATATATATATAACTTGTTTGACATTGCGAGATTGGCAGTTGAGAGTTTGTCATGCTCACTCAAATGTCTTGCTGATGGTGGCGCGTGTCGTTGGGTCATTTGGTTCCCTTCAATATGGTTGAGCTAAGTGGGGCTGATGCGCGCGTCATGCTTGTGAACGGGGGCCGTCAGTGGAGACTGGTCATCTCTTAGCTGCCAGTGGGCTTAATTCATTATTTTAATTAATTTTACATTGTGCTCACATGATAGAAGCAACATAAATATGTAACGAAGAAATGTAACCCATATAATAAGATTTTAAAAGAGTGTCCATGGAGTTTCTTGCACGTTCTTCTGCATAGAGATCTACGCTTTGGAACGTGCAATTTAGCTTCACTTTTCTTGGACTGACCGACATTGACTATTCAAAAGTACCAAGTGATGGTTAATTTGAAATAAACAATTTTGATTTTGATTTTGATCCTTATCGTAGGTATTATAAATAATCTAGCGCCGCGACCTCGTTGCGGCGCTCGGAGCGGACGCCTCTTCTGGCAACCATGGTGCGAGCCATGGTTGAAAGTGAGTGCATGGGAGGCTGTCGCCTCCTTCTGCGAGACCGTCCTCTTGCAGAAGGAGGTGCAGCGGAGGGAGCGGGAAGAGGATGCTTGCCGCTCCCTCCGGCGTAGACGGGCGGGGCGGAGAAGGCGGGGACGTACCACCGTCTCCTTTAGCCCCCGAGACCAGCGTGTGGGTAGCTCCCCACGCGCATTGCACCGGTCACCACGTCTGGGGATTATCCGTTCCGGTAATCCTCCCTAGGCGGAAACCGGCCTAAATTAGGCCGGTAAGCCTCTGAGAGTGGCCCGGAGTTAGATCTCCGGGCCGAGCCCGGGTCACTCTCAACGCAGGGCTCGAGGGAACCGAGTGTCTTTAGTGGTATTCCGGCCCGGCCGGGCGAGTCCCACACACGCCGTTCGCCTAGCTAGCGACGGTACGGTGCGTAAATGCATTTTCACTCGTACAAAAAAAAAAAAAAAGGTATTATAAATAATGGCATTCTATTAAGTACCGTTGGAACGACAATTTTATTTGTCGTAAAAAATAATATTAGGGTAATTCTTATCACAGTTTTTCCTCTTTCCGGTATCTGGTTTAAACACAAGTAATAAATAACACATTAACTTTTGGTTAGAAAACAATTTGAAGAATGCTCAAGAAAGCGGCTTTCTTTGGCTTATTATTATTGAAGTGTAGTGGACACCTCCACTCATGCAGCGTGAATTAAGCTTAGTGCGTGCACTCCCCACTGAAAGCCAGACCATCCCACAATGATTGCAGTATCACTCGGCACCCATTAAGGCGCGCCACACGTGAGCAAATATTAGACGCGGGTAATGGCCTCTCGTATGAGAGGTCAGCAAGTTCCGGTCCACTCTATTAGAGGAGGGGAGGCCTTTTAGTTTCTGGTATTGTGGAGGGTCGTGGAAATTGCGTCCGAGTGCGTCAGGTGTTGGTTATAAGTTTCATTCTGTAAGTAATGACTGACTTACAAAATGCGAATATTTTTCAGTTTATATGGAAAATTTACACGACATCACGATTAATTAGTTAGATTATGAAGTCCTGAACTAGACTATGGTCTAGTACTGGGGTATAGTCGTAGATAGGTGTACTTTGTATATTAACTCCTTAGAGGTATAACTAAGTACCTACTCACAGGTAAAAAACTATATTGTTTTTAATAAAGTTTTTAGAATCTTACTTATCTTGTTACCTATTTAAATTTCAGCAAATTTTTATTTCAACATGTAGGTATAGTATATGCTTACTTCTGCTTATATTTTTAAGCCGTTAATGGCAAAACCACAGTGTTTTTGTTAGCGTACTTATTGAAGTGGCATTAAGATTTGAATTAAAGAAACATTATTATGAAACCAAAAATTTGGTATCGATACTTAGAGTTTTTAATTTGGGTTGACATAAATGGTGCCAATATCATCCAAAGAAGCCATGCCAAGTCAAGCCCATGATAATATGTATATCTTTTCCGTTACACGTGGTGTAAATGATTTATCCGGTTCACAAGGTGCACGTACTGAGTAGCGATAGTTAAGTATACTTTAAGTTGCCCCAACAGAGAAGAACCACACAGTTTGCCTGGACCTGCTACGTTTGTCAGTTATCGTACCTATACACATGACTTTATGAGCCAATAAAGGACATTGGGATAGGACGCATAAATTACTCAAACGGCCAGATATAAACTAAATATGCGGTTAACATTCTAAAGCTGTGCAAAGGCATCTAAAAGCGACATTGCATCAACCAGGAATGCGACGTAGCAGGACAGACGGCGGAGATGGGCTGGGGGCGCGCCTCTCTGAACAGTATGCTCCTTATTCAATGGATACTTTTGAAGTAGTCGTGAAGTTTCAAGCTGTAGTGAAATCGAATTCGATGTTTCGATGAATTTGTAGATATGTGGCAATGGTAACAAAACTTTTAAGTACAACAGACTTCTTTTTCATGTCCTATAACTCTAGGATCATACTTTATAATTAAATATAATGGTATAAGTTGACATGATTGGTGCAGTGGTTGAAAGTTCGACTGCTGCGCTGCGTGTCGTGGGTTCGATTTCTGCATGGGACAAATATTTGTATGGTGTACAACGTCCCAAAAATATCTCTCTTCAAATAAAAAAACCAGACTCCAAAGTAATACGATTTATTATAATAAATACAGGGGTGGTCATCCCTCGCTGGAGAATCTCGCCACCGCGATTCACAATGATGACGTTTTTATCAAACGCCATCTATTATCACACAGTCATACTAAAATTATGATGGTTCTTAAATTTGCACATGACATATTTCAACAGATTAGACATTCCGCCCACCATGGACGACTCTGTCCATTAACTATAACACGACAACATAATCATAAATTAACAATTTCTTGGTGGGCAGGCGCTATACAATAATCCTAGGCTCTTATATCTACAATTCAAGTTCATGCCATAAGTAAAGAATAAGTACTACAGTAGTAACAAGAAAAATACAAGTTCATTCAAACAAATGAAATAAATAAAAACAATAGTGAAAACAAGAAATAAAATACAAGTTCCTTCAAGCAAATCACCAATCTTACGTGTTGTGTAAGTAAACTGTATATGAAATTCATTAATAAACCATTTAATAACTAAGTGTTCAAAGGTAAAATAATTAATTTAGAAACAGGTCTTTTAATTTCGTTATTTTTACACCGTACGGTTACTACGCGAGTAATATTGTCCAAACCTGGATGTTTATTTGTAATAACTCCGTATAACCATCTAGCGGGTGGAAGATTATCTTCCTTCACCAGAACCACATCTCCAATCTCAGGTGCAGGCTTAGATTCTGACCATTTATATCGATGTTGTAACTGAGTTAAGTACTCTAGTGACCACCTACGCCAGAAATTTTGAAGCATTTTTTGCGTAAGATGCCACCGCTTTAAATTACTAATAGATGAATTTTCATAATTTGAATCAGGTACAGTTACTAAAGGTTCACCCACGAGAAAGTGCCCAGGCGTTAAAGGACTTAAGTCCTCTGGATTGGTAGAGAGCTGAGAGATTGGCCTCGAGTTGAGGCAGGCCTCAATTTGAGCCAACAAAGTTGTCATTTCTTCAAATGTCAATGTGCTAGTTCCTACAATTCTTTTCAAATGGTACTTCGTGGACTTGACCCCAGCCTCCCACAATCCTCCAAAGTTTGGAGCATGGGGAGGTATGAAATGCCAAGTCGTACCATTCATAGACAGGAAATCAGCGATTTCCGAAGCTACACTAGACCTTTCAGCGTTGAACAGCTGTTTCAATTCCTTTGCACTACCGACAAATGTGGTTCCATTATCACTCCACAAGTCCAGTACTCGGCCACGTCTTGCTACAAAGCGCTTGAAAGACGCTAGAAAACTATGAGAAGTCATGTCACTGACAACCTCGAGATGAATAGCCCGAGTGGACATGCAAATAAATAAGCAAATGTAACCCTTAGTGGAGTGATGTCCACGTCCTTTAGAGGTTCGGATGCTGATTGGACCTGCGTAATCTACACCACTGCATTGGAAGGGCTTCTGAGAAGACACCCTGACCTTCGGTAACTGACCCATGATTGGTTGGTGTGTTTGTGCTGAATATCTAATACAAGTTACACATTTATGAACCAATTGCCTAACAAGAGTTTTTGCATTGAGTATCCAGTATTTGGATCTTAAATAATTTAGCATTAATTGCGGACCGCCATGCAAAGTTCTTTCGTGAGCCTCCGCAATCAAAAGATTAGTGAAATGTGAGTTGTGAGGAATTAAAATTGGGTGCTTCATATTCTCATGAATAGAAGCCCGGTGCAAGCGTCCGCCTACTCTTAAGATCCCGTCATCGTCAAGAAAAGGATTCAACGAGGTAAGTCTACTACCCTTACTTAATTTACGGTTCTTTTTTACAGATTCTATTTCATTGCTAAAGGACTGGATTTGACAGAGTTTAATACAGGCAAGTACAGCTTCATTTAATTCCCTTGTAGTTAGCCAAGTAGTTATTTTACTTCTATTAGGTTCTATTTCCTTCATCCGTAAAAATCTTCTACAGTACGCTACGACTCTTATTAACCGACCGAACTTAGAAAATCTACTAAATAGACTATCATCACCTTCTGCAATAGTTGCATGACATTTAATTTTTATCTTTCGTTCCTCTAGCGTAGTTACTTGTATATTTCCTTTATTATAGTCTATTTTTTCATTCTGTAACCATACTGGGCCTCTTTTCCATAGTTGCATATCGTTGCACTCAGAAGGACTTACACCCCGAGATGCACAATCGGCTGGATTTTCCGACGACGACACATGTGACCACTGACTTCTATCCATAATGGTAAGTATTTCGGAAACACGATTTGCTATAAATGTTTTCCATCGACTAGGGTGGCTGCTTAACCACGCTAATACGACGGATGAGTCTGTCCACGCATACAAATGCTGTTTGGAAATTTCCAGAGTTGAGGAGACTTCCTGAAGAAGCTTCGCTACTAAAACAGCTCCACAAAGCTCTAATCGCGGGATGGATACCTGTTTAACAGGAGCAACCTTGGTTTTTGAAGTTACCAAACTTGTGTGAATATGTCCTTCTGTATCAATGATGCGGACGTATACTACTGCGGCGTATGCCACATTGGATGCATCAGAAAAGCCATGCAATTCTAAAACCTTGTCTTTATTGTTAGAGTTGATCCAACGAGGTAAATGAAACTTAGTAAGGTTATAAAGACTCTTTCGAAAGTCGAGCCACTCTGTTAACAGTGGTGCAGGGAGTTCTGCATCCCATTCGATTCCAGTCATCCATATTCGTTGAATAAACACCTTAGCGGTGATGATTACCGGTGCTAACCAACCAAGGGGATCGAATAGTCGCGCTATGTCTGAAATAACCTTACGTTTTGTCACTGGCAAATCTGGATCCTTAAGTTGAATTGTATATACAAATTCGTCATTGTCTCTGTCCCACGTTAAACCTAATATTTTTGAAAAGGCGTCTGATTTAAGTTCCAGGTGCCCTTGTCTTGGCGCCATTTGCTCATCGTCTTCAATTAATCTTGATAACCTTTTGTTGTTAGTAGCCCACTTTTGGAGCTGGAAACCTCCACGTTTAAGCAACTCTGACATCTGCTTATATATTTCTACTCCTTCCTCTACGGTTTGACATCCCGTTATCAAGTCATCCATATAGAAGTCGGAAATAACACGGTTCTTCGCTAAAGGGAATTCAGCGCCTTCGTCACGAGCTAATTGCTGCAATGATCTTACAGCTAGGTAAGGAGCAGAAGATAACCCAAACGCCACTCGTAAATGACGTAACACTTGAATTTCGTCATCTGGATTTTTACGCCATAGTATACGCTGAAAATCTGTATGATCGTCGCATACCTTAATCTGTCTATACATCTTGACGATGTCCGCCACTAGACAGATAGGTTCACAACGCCAACGCATGATAATATGACGAAACTCAGGTTGCAAAGTAGGCCCCACCATTAGATCGTGATTAAGAGATACCCCGTTGCTACCTACACATGATGCATCAAATACGATGCGCACCTTCGTTGTACTTTTGTCGTTACGGATGACGGCGTGATGAGGTAAGTACACAGAGCCTTCTTTGTCCCTATCCTGTACTATATCCATATGATTAAGAGCTATATACTCGTTTAGGACAGCTGAATATTGAGCCTTGAACTCGGGATTACTTAGAAATCGCTTTTCTAAGGTTAAAAATCGTTTAAGAGCTATGTTTTTCGATTCGCCATATTTACAAGCAGGATCGCTTGATCTAAAAGGCATATGGACAATATAGCGACCTGATTCGTCACGTTTAGTTGTGGCCTTAAATATCTCTTCGCACTTCTGTTCTTCTGGGGTCAAATAAGCCTTATTGCAAACGTCTACGGGTTCAGATTCCAGTTCCCAGAATTTTTTAAGGAGTACATTCTCATCTGTATGAGTAGAATGCAATGTGATTACAGTATTTTGGCATGTCTCGCTTTGGTTGATTTTACCTACTTGACCAGATAAGATCCATCCTAGTCTAGTATTTTGTGCTATGAGCTGACCAGGTGAACCTCTGACTAAACCTTCTAACAAAATCTGGCCATAAACTTCGGCACCTAAAAGCAAATCAATCTTGTTTGGAGTATCGAACGAAGGATCTGCTAAAGCCAAAGACGAGATTGTGGTTACAACATTTGCCCTAACCTTCCTTTCCGGTAAAATAGCCGTTAGTTGATTTAAAACATAAGCCTTAACCGTGATAATAAAACTAGGTTCAATGCGTGATTTAATCTTAATGAGAACCATCGAGTTTAATGAAATCATCGATTGGCCTTGATCACCACCTATACCTGAAAGTGAACCGTTGGTTTTAATTCTTTTGAGACCTAAAAGCTGTACTGCGGACTCCGTCACAAAAGAAGCCTGAGATCCCTGGTCTAACAGGGATCTTAATACTACAGCAGTACCGCCCTTTGATTCTGCTTCAATAAGCGCAGTAGCCAATAATGTTTGGCTGTGATTATTAGCAAAACAACTTACAACATTAGTGGAATTACTCTGGATTGAACTGTGATCAGCAGAGACGCTGCCTTCTGGCACATGATCAGTTTTGTTACTATCATCAACTGATTTAGAGATATTCTTGAGATGAAGAAGACTATGATGCTTTCTTTTGCATATATGGCATCTAGTGGACTGGCGGCATGTATATACGGAGTGATTTGCCCCTAAACAGTTGTAGCATAAACCATTTGTTTGGACAAAATTACGACGCTTATCTATATCGAAACCGGCGAACTTTTTACAATAAGCAAGCTTGTGATTATCTTGACAACAGATACATAATATAGTTGACACATGGAGCGATTTGACTGGTACATTACGATTGTACTGATGACGTGGACCCTTGTTGTCTAAGAATTCCAAAGATCTAAATCTTTGTTCAAGGAAAGATTTGAACTGATTCATTGTTGGCAAGTCCTCTGAACAATCACTAATTATCATTTCCCATTGTTTACGTGACTCAGTGTCTAGCTTTAAACTCAATACATAAATGACTATAATATCCCAATGCTCAACCATGATGCCTAAATTCTCCAAAGCATGTAAACATTCGTTAGAAGTGTCTAATAGTTCCTTAATTGCATTGGAGGATTCAGCTACAATATTTTTCTGACTCATAAAACGTTTAATGATACAATTTGCTAAATATTTTTTATTATTATATCGTTTCTCTAATTTAGTCCAACAGGTTGCATAATTACTGCTAGTAATAGGAATGTGCCGTAAGAGACCTTCGGCTTCTCCAGACAGATGCGATTTCAAATAATGCATTTTCTGAACATCGTCTAGTTGGCCATTATTATGTATTAATGATTTGAATAAATCTCTAAAACTAATCCACTCAGAATAACTTCCGGTAAACATAGGCAACTCAATCTTTGGTAATTTTATAGAACATATCTGTTTAGAAACCTTTGCAGAAGATTCAAGCCCTTTACCTAAACTATCAGAACGTTCAATTTTCTTCAATGCTTCCTTCAACTCTGTTTTATAATCAGTAAATAATTCTTCCGTGGTCTCATATACATTTTTAATATTATAATCAGACCTTTCAAATTCAACCGACTTTATTGAAGATACAATTTTTAAATGTGTTTCAGAAAAAGCTAACCAGTTAGCATCTAAACTTTCTAATCTAGTTTCTATGTATGAACTGGTTACTCGCTCCTTTGGTGATTTCTTAAAGTTGGACCTTGCTTTACTGATAGTAGAATATAAATTAAACTGTAAATTACTCAAAGCTTCCATGTTGAATTAAGCCTATCAGTTGTGGCACGCTATGCTAACTTCGTAAACAACACGAAAAATCACAAGTCTTTGAAATTAATTCACTTTGCTGCAAAATCGGGCATAGGTTCCCCGTAGTTCACTTTTTGTAGAAAATATTCTAAGTCCATACACACGTTAAAATTTCTAAGTCCAAATGTAGATTAAAATTTTCTAAGTCAATAAGGTTCAATTTTGCTGTTATATATTTTAAAGTACTCACAGTTTTATCTTCGTATCACTTCACTGTCACTCACTTTTACATAGATCGCCGTGATGATATGCGGGCTGAGGGCTGCTCTCTCCCCTCACCGCACCTGCTGCTCTCGCCAACACGAACTGCACCAGCACTGACCGCTGTGTACTACTTTGTACATACACGCTTGCGCGCCAACCATATACGATCCTCCGATGCTGCTCCTCACCCCTGATCGAGCTGACGTTCCACTCGCAGCAGGTTGACCTTTCAACCTGACTCCTCCACAGCAATGACAATGCACACCAGTCCTTTATCCGGTTTCGAAGGACCACTTGTACAACGTCCCAAAAATATCTCTCTTCAAATAAAAAAACCAGACTCCAAATTAATACGATTTATTATAATAAATACAGGGGTGGTCATCCCTCGCTGGAGAATCTCGCCACCGCGATTCACAATGATGACGTTTTTATCAAACGCCATCTATTATCACACAGTCATACTAAAATTATGATGGTTCTTAAATTTGCACATGACATATTTCAACAGATTAGACATATGGCCTACAGGTAGTTGTTCCGGATCTGGCTGTTTGTGTATGCGAATTAATGGTGACTTTGTCAACTTATTCTTTATTATGGTCTCATTCATGCCCTAGAGTTATATGATAGAAAAAACTTTACAATGCATCACCGCCTTTTGTAACATTCCAACTTTTCTACGATAGATTTCCAGGATAGCTCAGTGAATATCTTTTAAGTAAGACAATCTCAGCTAAAATACAAACTTCCTACGTTTATAAAATTATAGCAAACGTTTATTAAGTAACATGAATAAACTCGTACACAACTGCAAAAAGGGTTTCAAAGTTTGGTTAAATGTTAACCAAGCGAATATTAGGGTCGTCCACAGGTCGTGTTGCGGCAACATGCATGGCTTGTGAACTGGTGACCGCAGACGAAAGCTTTAGTAACCGAGAGATAATTAAACTATAGTGAAAAGTAAACACTTGCGAGAGCAAACATTGCTCATATTTTTTCTGAATGTTCAAGACTAATGTTATAGTCAATGTATAAATTTAACATCATTATCATCTCAGCGTTAATCCCAGTTGCATCCGAATCTTTTCAGTTTTGGAGTCTGGGGTCCGCTTTACCAGTCTAAGAACTGCTGATATTGTCTAAACTTGGATATTTTCCGTGAAGCGACTGCCGTTTGACCTCCACAACCCGAAGGCGATATTGAAGCATTGCAACTAGCTAGACTAATTGTTGGACTTTTGAGGGCTCCAACAACCCGTAATGACTGCCATTAAATGTTCGTATGTCAACCGGAACCAACAGCTTAACGTGCTTTCCGAAACACGACCAGACCAGTGCAAATATTCATGCATATAAATATTTGAAATACGCGGAGATCGAAACCGCCTCTAGCGAGTGGAAGTTCTTCTTCTTCTTCTTCTTCAGCCTATAGATGTCCACTGCTGGACAAAGGCCTCCCCCAAGGCTTTCCACGTTGACCGGTATTGTGCTGCCCGCATCCATCGGCTTCTCGCGACTTTCACCAGGTCATCGGTCCACCTTGTTGGGGGCCTCCCTACGCTGCGTCTTCCAGTACGTGGCCGCCACTCCAGAACCTTACTGCCCCATCGGCCATCGGTTCTACGAGCAATGTGCCCTGCCCACTGCCACTTAAGTTTAACGACTCGCAGAACTATGTCGGTGACTTTGGTTCTGGGATATCGGTCTGTAGTTTTTCAGTGGAAGTTCAAAAGTATGAATTTCACCCGCACAATAACCAAAGTGATACTCTACGGTAAACGAAAAAAAATATGTAAAAAATAAAAGAATATATATAATCAAAAAGTCACAAAGAGGATATCGATAAGATCAATGCAGGAACTATGGCATGACACCTACTAGGATCCTTACATGCTCCATTTTTTTGTCCAATATTTGGTGACCGTTCCCGGTCAGTATCTGCAACATCGTCAGTAGTGTGCAAATGATAAATTTATTGAATGCTTAAAATTGTGTACTCTTACATTTATTTCTCTAGTTTCAATAAATGTTTCTATAAAATTATGCATTTTATAGAAACGTTTCAAGTTCTGTTTTGGCCATCTTACTTAACTACATTTCGTACCAACATACCATTGGCTCGGTAAGATATAGTTAAGCCGTGTAGCGCTACTGTAATAGAACTACCCACAATAAGCTTTTGTTCTAACTGCCTAAGTCCTAAGTGCTTTCAACTTACTCTAGTTGGTGCAGTTAACGTGAATATAACCGGAATGCTTCTGAGTAGTATTATAATGTTACGTTGATAGCCTTCGTTAATAGAATAGCATCTACATTACACAAGTATTTAGGGTGATTAGAAAACCGAGAATATTAGGCTTTTGAATACTTTAAGGTATCTTTTTTATCTGCCGCAGAAGGAAAATTAAATATTATTTGTGGTACAGGAGAACATTTTTTTTTTATTACAATTTCATAATCATTTTTATTTTTTAAATACAAATTAGGAAGCGTAGAATAGTCTAGAATTAGTTAATTCCTAGGTAATACCTACTACAAACAACCCTCAGATCAGTAACAATATTTTTTCTTTTCCCAGCCCATTTATCTAGTCATTGCGAAAATCGCCAACTTACAGAACTTTCTCACATGAAGGAAACTGTACAAGAAATCTCATTACTTCTTGTAGACATTAACAAAATGGTAGTCGTTGCATACCTTCATTAGTAGCGCTCGTTGTTATTCTCATGCAACAAAGGCATTAGAAGACAAAAGACAACAGTCTAATACTACCATAACAAAGAGCGTTTTGTGCCCAGATGAGTGTGTTTAACCCAGCATTGTGTGTAGGGATACAATGTAACCAATCACTGAATCAGTACTTAAGTACTATTCCGAATTCAATTACTTTCTATTGTGTCGATTTATTTCCTATTTTCTGGGCAGTTGAATGGTGTTTCGGTGCCTCAACTGATCCATTATAATTATTATTTTCATTTAGAAAAAACACTATTTTGATGTAATTTCTACACCAACCACTGGACTTTTAGTAAAGTTAATAAAGTAAGTTATACTAAATAAGTAGTAAGAGATAACTATTGTCAGGAAGAGATTACTAGATATTCGACGTAGTCAAGTAAAAAGAGCCAATTTCATCAGGTGGAGATGGCAACATTGGACCAAAATTATATGGATGCACTATCTGCTTAAAGGAAACGAAGAGATCACGATTCTTAGGGATGGAATTTCATTGAAGAAGGAGGAGAGGTTACTATGGAGGAGATCGATGTCACGAACTTATAACAAAACATGGCAGATGTAATAAAACAGGATAGTTATTTCACAAATGAATAAATAGTAGAGATATATTTTATTTTACAAGAACTTTATACAACTACAAATTATCCCAAATCCCGAAAAAGTGTAAGATGTAGCGACCGTAATAATGAAAGGTAGGCCGTGAACAAAAATAATAGCCTCTGTGATTAATGCTGTATATATTTCCTCGGCTATTGAGCAATGAATACCACAAAACTCCTCATAATTAATACAATTTGTGTTGTTTATGCTTCCGTGTTAAGACTCTCAATTGTACATTATCATCAGTGTCCGACCATGCAATTCGTTTTGACATCAACCGCCAATGAATGATGGTTTCACTGAACTCCAAACTACAATTTATTCTCGACACCCAAATATGCCTGTACATACCTCGTCCATTTTCAACCTCTAGTTCGGTAAGTATCTAAAATTAATATTTTGGTACAAGTGCGTATATAGCTTATTGAGATTAAGCATAATGAAAAAACAAAATGAAACTGATAAAAAATGGTAAACATTTTGTAAATATTTTGGGTTTATAAGTTACTTTCCCACAATAAAAATAAACAACCCCTTGTGTTATTGTAAAATTAACTACCACTTAAGAATAAGGACAAGTGCCTCCTTCCAAGTAACACCTTTGTTAGTTTACCTTGCCGAGTAGCGTTATGTCCTCATTTACCGACATATAAACACATTAGTGCGTACTCGGGGTAATGTACGCAACCAGCATCGCTTCCGAGTCTCTTGGGCAGTTCCTGTCAGGTCTCTTGAAGGTTAACGTTGGGTTGTGTAGAGTAAGTACTACGTCTGCGGTTTTCAATAAACAATAATGCTGTACAATAATGTAAGTATATTAAAAAATAATGTACTCGATATTACGCAGTATCCAGTTTAATAGAATTGCTGGCACCACACTCGAAGTAAATTGAGTTTTCGCCTTTAAGCAAATTAAGTTACCCGACTCATTTCGAGCGATGCACGTTCTATAAAAAAGGAAACTGTTAATTTGGAACAGTTTAATTTCTGCTGTTCGGACAGCCAATACACTTCGCCTAAAAGCCAATCAGAAAACTAATCCCAGTTACATTCAGTAGTTACAGCGTTTTCATCGCTGTTGCAATATGTAGGTCGCTTTGTTGCAGCGGATGCATTACATTGGACGAAGGAACAGGCCAGCGGGCTGTTACCACAAAATACTGGGTGTTTGAACGTTTCCAATACGTATGCGTTTAGATTTTCGAAAAATGTGTACTTATGTAGCTTTTCCAATATATTGAAGACACAATATGTTGACAATTCGTATTCGTAAATATTATTACAACCATTCAGTATGCTTCCGCGCTGTATCGAACATCAATTATTGTTATGAAAAGTGAAAGTAAAGGCTGCTCACAATTTCAAAACTATAGAAACGTTGTTCGTTTAAATAAAAGGCCACCGCCACTGTTCCGATAGCTATATCTTGCTGTCAGTCTTGAGTCATTGAAAATGTGTCACTTTCATGACAACCTGTCGAATGGTCGAGAATTCGCAAAAGGCATTTGTTTTTGCACAAACTATAAAGACATACGTAATTAATATAAAGGTCATCACATTACCTAACAACAATAGGCCCACAAATTGAGAAACGTGAGGAAATTGTCGCCATAACTACTTTGCTGTCATGTAATGACTCAACTACTTTGCGAGATCCAAATAACAAAACATTTTTCTTCCTTCTACAGCTTCTTCTTCAAACTTTTTAAACACGAACTTTTAAAACCACACAATTAATGCTGGAACTCTTCCCACACGAAGGCTTGAGGTTTCTGACAGCGTCGGAGTGAAAGTTTTTTCATTTTCCAGTAACTTGTGGATAACTTGAAGCCGCTTTAACGGTTAGTGATAGCCAATGAGAGACATAGTTTAAACATAATAAATAGAGTTTTTAAAATGTTTGTAACTATAGTTAACTTGCAAAGTTACGAGTATTTAAAGGGAAAATATACTACGTATTTCTATATTACGTAAAGAATAAACTTAAAATCTCCTGGACCGATTTCAAATTTTTCCAAAGGTGGCAATATGAGATTTTGTAAAGTGTAGCGCTATCCACAACACCACGTTCCAACGTCACGTAAATGTTGGAAGCAGAGTTTACCGCGCAACTAGCATACATACAACTTGCAAATTTCCCGCTTTACACAACACCCGTATAACCAAGGGATCCTGGATTTCAAATCATGCCCAAATCTGCCTAAACTCGCCACAAATCACTAAACATAATTCGACACAGTAAATCCATTATCATATGAGCTCGGAGCTTTACAGCTGACAAAGCAATCGGTTGAACAAACATAACAATGGATTGTAAAAGTTAAACAAACACGTTTCCCAGGTATAGGGCAAATGGGAGGAAATTCAGATCGCTGAATCACAGTTGTTAAGAACTTCACTCGCGGCGAAGGTAACAGCATTTCCTAGTTTTTGTCGACACACTATTTGGTTTTTATTGCGTGGTAGTGACTTTGAAACAGAAGGACAATAGGAAGAAGTTGAAAAGATAGAAAACATAAAATTGTAGCAGTAGTTTGGCTTAGTAGGCAGCGCCAGCGGCTCAAACAACTTTTGTTCACAAAGTAAGTTAAAATTTTGGTCCAGTGCATCTTTATCTTTTTATTTCTTTCAGGAAATTACAGAAGATAAGTATAAGTTTCGCACTGCCAAATTATTGATACTCCACAGACAGTTTAGACGCCTACACTGGTAGGGCCACGTCTTACGCAAAATGTCTTGCCATGGCGCCTCCGTCGGGCCGGAACAAGCGGGGTAGACCAAAGAAGTGCTGGCTTGACGTTGTAAAGAGATGACATGCGTGCCAACAAGCTCTTACCACAGGATGCTAAAGATCGTGCGAAATGGAGGAGAATGTGCAGGAAAGCGGACCCCGGGTTCCAACGCGAAAGCCGCGGATGCAACCGGGATAAACGCTGAGATGATGATGACAGACAGTTTAGACGCAATTACAAACATAGCTAACTAAAAATGCTATAATCCATATTAATATTATAAATGCGAAAGTATCTCGTCTGTCTGTCTGTCCGGCTTTCACGCCTAAACTACTGAACCGATTGTAATAAAATTTGTTACACAGATAGTCTGGAGCCTGAGAAAGGACATAGACTATAATACATTCCGCTATGACCAATAAGAGCAGAGCAGGAACAAAAACTGTTGCAAATACGGAAGCAAACGCGGACGTACATATTGCTGCCATCATTTTAATAGGCGCTTATTTTATATCAACTGAGCTGTTTCGGTTCGAAACTTACGCGGGTGAAACCGCGGGGCACAGCTAGTTTAATATATTTATATATTTTTTATAACTAATTATAAACTAGTACTTGTCCGCAATCCTACCTGATGGTAAGCAGTGATGCAATCGTTGATGGTAAAGCGAAGACGTCAGTTGAGCGAGGTGATGCCATGTTGAGCCCAACAACACGATCAACGATGCTGCGCTAGAAGGAAATTGATCTGGAGACCCTCCACGACCAAACTCCCGACACAACAACATTTGGCGCATACCCGGCACACTTCGCAACAAACTCCTCAGACCCGTCCTCCGTACGGCTTCACTGTAGACATCATGCGGAACACGACGAATCGCTTGGCGGCAAGGCTTTGTCTGGTGGTAACTTCTGCCGGTAGCTAATGTTATGGCCTGCCACCTAGATTATTATTAATATTTATCTAAACTAATATTTATATGCTGTCATTTATTTCCACCAATTATTCTTCACGCAAGATAGATTTTCTTAAATTCGACGTGCTATATTTAAACCCATTACACATGGATACCCAGAATAGTTGTAAAGTTTTGCAGGTTAACTTGATATAACACACTTTGATTGATCCCTTCTGCAATGGCAAAATATTGCGAAGGTCGAAGCTTGTCACTACCGACTCTACGGTTAGCCTTCCAGGAACTAATATTAACCCGATTTCCGATTTGATCTACTGTAACCGACTGCGATCTGCGAACAAATGATGAGGTCGCGGGAGGCGATCTGTTAATTACTTTTCTTATGTTCACAGCTTTAAAAGTAAACGTAGTTAACTGGTTTAATGTCTATAACGTACGACTTCACATTCAAATAAAGATGAATGTATCAAGTTTACTTTACTCCATTTTACATAAGTATACCTAAACTAGTGTTCTCATAAAGGATGAAAAGTTAAAAACCTGGCGTTAACACGATATTCTTGAGCATAACTTGAGGTCAAGGTTCAATGGGGCTCCCATATAAACAAATTGTCAAAAAAGCTTATGTACATCATACAATTTCACCACTCTTCAAGTGTCTCTGTCTTTAGAAAAAATGTTATTAGAAACCTTATTATCCCGCGCCACTTCCCCTATTTATAAACTAAACTACCAATACTTACTCAACCAATAGTTACTCAAGTTCAGGACACCTTTTTCTATTTAATTAAGAAAAGGACAGAAGATAGTTCGTTTAGTACTGTTAAATTAGTCAGCTCATTTAGTCTCTAACTCAGTCAATTTAGTCGCTATTAATGAAGTGTAAAATACACACAGCGACAGCCTCCGTGGCGTAGCGGTAGCGGACGCGGCCGCTGCGCCAGGTGGCGCGGGTTCGATCCCCGCACAGTGCAAATATTTGTATGCATGAATATGAATATTTGTACTGGTCTGGTCGTGCCTCGGAAAGCACGTTAAGCCGTTGGTCCCGGTTGCCATACGAACATCTAGTGGCAGTCGTTACGGGTTGTTGGAGCCCCCAAAAGTCCAACAATTGGTCTAACTTCAATGCTTCGATGTCGCCTTCGGGTTGTGGAGGTCAGACGGCAGTCGCTTCACGGAAAATGTCGAAGTTTAGCCATATCAGCAGTTTGACTGGTAAAGCGGACCCCAGACTCCAAAGCTGAAAAGGCTTCGGATGCGACTGGGATTAACGCTGGGATGATGATGATGAATGAAGTGTAAAATATCTATACTTTTATAGAATATCTTAAGTGCTCAGAAAAGAAGGATTATAATCAGTCATCGTCAATAAATCTACACAAAGCGAGCTTATTTTCTTAGTGATTACAAATCAAAACAGCTACCAGATTTATTAATTCACTTTATATTCAGCATTTTTTTACCACAATTTGCATGTTAAAAAGTAATTTATTCAAATTAGCCTGAGAATCAGCATTTTTCGAAGATTAAAATTACAAAAGATAGTCCCCCGAGACGCCCGCCTTTTACCACATCAGTGTTTTGTATGTGTCGATAAAACTACAACATAAAATAAAAACTCTGTACTTATTCCGAGCATGCTCTCAAACAGATACATACTCCCTGTGTGGGAGCCTCGGAATTGTTTGCAAACCCAGAACTTTAATAGAATCGTAGTTGTTGCCAAGTTGCTTTATTTCCCGAGGAGACGTGACTGAGTCAGCAGGTGTTGGTTTCAAATATTCTACAGAGGTTTCAAATTTTCTAGCAACTTCTACAAAGATGTCGAGGAAACTACGGCTGTTGAATTTCGTGTGCCTTTTGTATTATTATAATTTATAATAGACCACTTAAAAATAGTTTATAACATGTAGAAAGACCTACCACATAGCTGTGATTTTGAACTACGTAACACATTAATAACTCCTGAGAAATAGTTTGGATTTTTGGTGATAAATTCTGTTTTCGAAAAAGTTGTACCTACAAATTAAAAAAAATCTAGTGGAACACACCTCATTGAATATTGCCTTATCTAACTTTCGGTGGAACGTTTGTGTATTAATATTCTAGTTAAGAGGTTTTCTTCCTACGGCACCACCAAACATTGTCAAGTGTCAAAATATATCATGTATATCGTTTCCATTTCACAAAAAGAAACAAGAAATCTGAAATCTCATCTCATCAAATATTGAAATCGAATAGAAAGAATATTAATATTTCCATATGTGCTATGAACGATAAGTGCATCATCGATGGCGATATTTTTATGTCAATTATAAACGTTCAATGTTATTGTCCCTTGTAGATTCCTTTTCAATAAATTATGAGAACAGGAGGTATTGGTAAAGGAATATCAACTTTATGAAAAGATGGTAGACTTTGAGTTGGTTAAGTCGATTTTAGGTCTTGAAAAGTGGTGCTAGTGATAAGAAATTCCGGCGCTGTTTAGTCGGATAAACCAACGTAAGGGCACGGGTGCATGGGAATGGTCAGCACTGCCTCTGCCTACTACTAATCTGACTTCAGAAGCTGGTGTTTATATCTGCTTTTATTATAAGAATCATAGATGTCTTTCATATATTTTTAATGGATAGCAAACTCGTAATGAAAATTTGGCTTTGTTTAGGTTTCATGACGGTAATGATAAATATTACACGTTTATATTTATTTCTGCCCTAGTTCCCATAAACAATTGCAAACTTTTTGTGGATTAGAGTTGAGAAATGAATCTCTTCTTTCTTTCCCTCGTGCCACACAATTTGCTCAAATCAACAAACTGAGCAATAAAGTCGAGTTGTTCCGCGATTTCGTTTGAAGCAGTTTTTTCTGTTATATAAGAATATCCGGGTCGACTCGCTTGCCGATCATAATTGATTAGATCAAATAACTCGATGGCTATCGAGACTCTTACCATTTTATTCAAATCAATTCCAATCGGATTGTTTTTTTTTTATTCAATCTTTTTACGGTTCGTAATTGAATTTTCTCTGGAATTGACGATTATTTTAATGGTTCTGCAAAGACTTTACGGTAGAGCGTATTGAATCCCTAATGTTATTCATTGGTTTTTCCAATGGTCGTCTATTTTTATATTCTCTATAACCATGTTTATAAATAGTCGACCTACCTGACGCGATATTCATTTGTTTGGAAGATCTTTCCTTTCTTATGAAGGATGAGTAAACTTTACACCCTGTTCTTCATTCTCATATATTTATCAAATAAATTATCTTCTATCTCGATCTCATATATTATTTCATTAACAGCTAAAAAAGAGTTCTTTAGAAACAATAATTCTTCGTGTTCTTCTCGCCAGTCTATCAGAAAAAGAGAAAGATTAAATTGACAGCATTAAATTGCAACACATTATATTGCCTACATTTCTTCATCTATACTTTTTCATATGTAGCGCATGGCAAAATTTGTGAATATTGTGAACATTATTTTTTATATCAAGGACTGGTATCAGAAACAACTTGGCCCTTTACCGGGCTCATACAAAAGTAACGCTCATACCAAAATATCTGCGTACTTCATCGTCTTTGGACGTAGTTTTTTTTTTTGTATGCATTGGGCAATTTTTTCGACTTTTTTATTTAAGACTAGCGGCCGCCAGCGACTTCGTTCGCGTGGAATTAGTTATGCTCCGCTCCTAATGGTAGCAGCGTGATGTTTTATAGCCTAAAGCTTTCCTGGATTAATGGGCTATCCAACGCAAATGGAGGAAGTTTTATTAAAGACTTGTCACAGTAACAAAACAGTTGTTGTTTGTGGAGACTTCAACATTAATGTTCTAGAGAAATCAGCTACAGTTAATAAATTTATGTCATTATTTAAGTCTTATAACTTGTACGCAAGATTCTTTGAGCTGACTAGAATAACTGCCACGAGTGCCACCTGTTTAGACAACATCTTTACTAACTCAAGACCTTCTGACCATTTAATTATAAACGAGTTAGACTCTGATCACTGTGGCCAGTTAGTTACTTTTACTCAGAAAAGTGAAGTCAGAGCTCAAAGAAAACTTGTGAGTTTTGTTCCTATAAATGAAAATCGTTTAGGACAATTTAAAAATAATTTAATTGAAAAGCTACCGGACTTGCCTTATCACGCCAATCCGGATCATGCGTATAGTGTACTATTTAACCTAATTAATTGTGAATTTATGAAAGTTTTCACAAAAAAACATTGCCTGTTAGCGACCGTATCATATTTAGTGACTGGGCAACCCCAGGTATTTATAAAAGCAGGGAAAAAATGTATGAATTGTATCAGGAAAAAACATTTAACCATGATGAAGCTTTTCAAGAATTTGTTAAAAATTATTCAAACACTTTTAAAAGAGCCTGTTCTTCGGCAAAAGCCATACACATTAAAAATAAAATAAAATCTTCCGGCAATAAAATCAGAACAACTTGGGGAATTATAAATTCTGAAACTGGAAGAACCAAAGTACAAAATCGCGATTTCCATCTTAAAATTAACGATGAAGATATAAAGGCGGACTTGGGGGTAGCAACTGAGTTTGAGAATTTTTTTACTAGTATTCCAATAATGACAACAAAAACTTTGTCTTCTTCCTCCACTTCTGCTTATGCCATACTAAAAGAATGTGTTCCAGATTGTGACAATCACTTTGAATTTGCATTTGTGACCAGTAAAGACATTGTAGAATCTTTTAAGGATCTTGATGTAAAAAACTGCCGATCATTGGGGTTTGTCAGTATACACTGTAGCTTCAATAATAGATGTTATCGCACCTTTCTTAGCAATTGTTTTTAATTCTTGTGTCACATCTGGCGTATTTCCTGATTTGATGAAACTAAGCAAAGTAATTCCACTGTTCAAATCTGGTAGTACAACTGATCCCACGAATTTTCGGCCAATATCGATATTACCAACTTTGAGCAAAATTTTTGAAAAATTAATTTTGAAACAGTTGTTGAGGCACTTTAACTTACACAATTTATTGCACGTGAAACAATTTGGTTTTACAAAGGGTCGTCGTTCAACTACGGATGCGGGCGTGGCGTTGCTAAAGAACATATTTGGGGCCTGGGAGGAATCGCAAGATGCTCTTGGTATTTTTTGTGATTTGTCCAAGGCCTTTGATTGCGTACATCATGATACTCTTATCAGGAAATTGTACCATTATGGTTTGAGGGACAGAGCTCTCGACCTTCTGACTTCTCATCTGAATAATCGAATTCAGAGGGTTGATGTTAATGGCAAGAGATCTGCAGGATCTGTGGTCACCATGGGCGTTCCGCAGGGCTCAATTCTAGGTCCATTCTTGCTTTTAATTTATATTAATGACTTACCTCATCACGTGAGGGATAATCACAACATAGTATTGTTCGCGGATGACACTTCTCTTATTTTTAAAGTCAAGCGTCAGCTAACAAATTGACGAAGTTAACAATGCACTCTCTAAAGTTGTCCATTGGTTTAATGTAAATAACCTCCTTTTAAATGAAAAATAAACTAAAGTCATTAAATTTTCTAAGCCAAATGTCAGGCAGCTAAGTACCAATGTTCAACTGAATGGAGTAGAGTTGATCCCTGTCGAGTCGACAGTTTTTCTTGGATTAACTATTGACGCCAAGTTACAATGGGGTCCTCACATTGAGAAGCTGTCGGGTAGACTCAGTTCTGCCGCCTTTGCTGTTAAGAAAATTAGACAGATAACTGATATGGATACAGCCAGAATTGTTTATTTTAGTTATTTTCATAGTCTTATGACTTATGGGATTCTTCTCTGGGGAACTTGTGCGGACATCAATACCATCTTTGTTTTACAGAAGAGGGCTGTTCGAGCCATTTACAACCTTGGTCCTAGAGAATCTCTTAGAGAAAAGTTCAAAGATGTGAACATTCTGACTGTAGCTTCACAATATATATTTGAAAATCTTATGTATGTTCATAAAAATATCTCGAATTTTAAGAAAATAAGCGATATTCATAATATAAATACTAGGAACAAACACAATCTTGCTGTACATCACACTCGTCTCCACAGAGTAGGCAACTCGTTCATGGGTCAATGTATACACTTTTACAACAAGCTTCCCATGGACGTTCGAAACTTACCCATTAAACGATTTAAGAACCATATAAAGGCCAAACTTTGCAAAAGGGGGTATTATAAAATCACAGATTATTTAGAAGACAAAAAAGCTTGGGACTGAGCTGCTCGCTCTGTTAAGCATTGTTAATTGTTATTAAGCAATATGCGTACTTATAAGGTAAATTATTGTAAACATTTTCATTTTTAATGTCTGGACTTGAAAAAAGACGATGATCCCTGAGTTTGTTTCGGCTATTTCTTCTCAGAGGTAGTCAGTTAAGAAATGCCGGCTTCATCTAGTTAAAAAAAATAAAATAAAAAATAAACATGACGTGTAAAAGTGATCAGTGATCCTACTTGCTTAATAAACGATTTCATTTCATTTCATTTCATTTCAAAAATAATTTTGCAAATCGGACCAGTAGTTCCCGAGATTAGCGCGTTCAAACAAACAAACATTCAAACAAACAAACTCTTCAGCTTTATATATTAGTATAGATTTCGTTAATATGGAGCATTCTCAGAAACTAATTTGAATATTTTTAAATGTAGTCATTATATTTCTATTAATTATTTAAATTAAGAAGTAACTTTGTCACGTTTACGTCATCATTAGCATAACATTTACGTGCCTTTGCCCTTTTACCTTAAATAATTTCTTTGACACTAGACAATGTCAAATAAGAACAAAACACAATACGAAGAAAAATTTTACCTGGACTACCTTTTAAGTCATTTTTACAGGTTCGAACGAAGCACTTCCTATATTCCATTTTTATTTACTGGTAAATTCGCTAGACGCTAAGTATAATAATCGAATGTTTGCAGAATTTGAGGTTATATTATATTATTGTTTATATATTTTTTCAATTTTGACAGTTGCAAACGTGTGTGTGAGCGTATATTATATATTTGATGGCAAAGGAATTGTCCCTCTAGATCTAAAGAAGCCATAATCAGAGGTATTTAATAACAATGATCCGTGAATATTCTACTTTTTTAAACGCTCAGTAGTCACGAGTAATCCTATTCCTCGAAATGGATTTAACATGATGTTAACTCATGTCAAAACAATGAACAATACCTATTACAAACTAGTGCATGACCGCAGTCCTGCCTGAAGCAACGCTTGTTTATTAAGAGCCTATTCACTCTAGCCTTGAAGACACTTAGTCAGACGGTAACCGTCGCTAGCAAATTGTTCCAGTCCCGCGTTGTACGTGGTATAACCCTTTGTGGGGCTCTGTCGATGTATTCGACACCATACTTTTTACTGATTTATTATTAAACTGCTAGGAGTTTGGTACTGCGATAGTCTGTATTCGATTCGGACAGATCATAGCACAAACGAAACGCAACAAAGAAAAAAAAATAAGGCTGACATTTCTCGGTTTTCTGAAGTTCAAATTACATCTAAGAATATCTTCACGAAAAAAAAACCGGCCAAATGCGAGTCGGACTCGCACACCGAGGGTTCCGCCGTACAAACGTAGCGGTTTACAATTTATGACGTACTAGCTTTCCGCCAGCGGCTTTGCCCGCGTGGAGTTCGGTTATATCGCGCTGTTTAAATTCCCCTCGGGAACATCAAATTTTTCCGGGATAAAAGGTAGCCTATGTTCTTTCTCAGGGTCTAAAGATTGTCTGTGCCAAACTTCATCAAAATCGGTTGAGAGGTTTAGGCGGGAAAGCGTAACAGACAGACAGAGTTATTTTCGCATTTATAATACTAGCATTGATTTAGAATTTTTCACAGTTTAGAGGCAATTAGATTTAAGAAGTGTTTGATATGAATTTCAACTTTAATATCTCTACGCGTTCATGTGAAAAAGGGTAGGTAGTAAGTTTATAATTATTAAAAAAATATTTTATGTCTATTAAGCAAAAAAAAAAATTTAATATTTTATGTAACTTCAAATTTATCATTTTCACAATTTTTCCTTTATCTGTCTGTACTATAATATAACGTTGCTTCGTGCCGAATTTCAAGATTCTGAGTTCACGGGAAGTACCTTGTAGGCAAAGAGATTTAAGATATGTAGAGAGGGCATGTGTCAAAATGGCATAGAAAAACTGTGATCCCATGGTTCAGTTCCGCCATCTAGTACAATATAGCAAAATTAGATCGACAATTGGAGACATCAAATAGTAAAAATGAAATAAGTTTATATAAAATATATTCAGCTATTGCCCGGTAGGTGGCCAGTGTGGTCTATGTTGCCAGATCCAATTTAATACCGTAGTATAGTTCAAATCGGGTAAATAAATATTGAAAAGTAAATAAATTAAGTGAAACTTGTCTTGTACAAACAAAAACTGTTTTAGAATTTTATTCGCTGCTATTCATTTACCGTGACACCGTCTATTGGTATTTTAGATGCTTACGAATTATTTTAACGCTCAGTTTATTGCGATTTTTGAGTGTAATAGACCTTTTAGGCCATAAAGCGCATTTTGTTTTGCAATTTTCGTTTGCATTTCGTTTTTAGCAAAATTATTCTTTTTAATATATTTTTTTTTTAAATTATTGTTTGCAAATATTTTTAAATGGCAATGCAAAAACTGTGGTAGGGTTTGTATCATTTCGATATAAAGTTATCGATAATATTCAAAGAAGTTACTACGACGATGTTTTTTCGCATTATGATAGCTTGAAACGAAAAATTAGGAAGCAGAATATTTATGGGTAATTTCAAGTTTCTTATTTATATAATTCTTTTAATATAATAGGCATTAAAGTTTAAAATTGCCGATTAGTACTGAAAATGTAAATAATTGCTTATTTTTTAATTTTTAAATAATTCATTTATAATCAATATATAGGAAGGTCGTTTATGCCTTTGTGATAGAACTCTGAGGATCTAGACTGCACAAACTGTGTGAAAGCAGAACTGCCTCCTGGGAAGAAAACTTCTTGTTACGTAGATAATTGTGCAAATCACGACAAAAATGGTAGTCTGCTGGAGCAAGACCTTTACAAGATTCGTACGCCATTATCTTTAAAAACGGCAAAAAAATCACGGTTATTGTATGGGAGCCCGCCTTCAGGTATTATTTTATTTTAATTATTTATTTGTAATTTAAATATATAACCAAATATTCTGTGAACATTTTAAGCGTCTATCTGTTTCCGTTATTAATATGGAGCAAAAAACGGCAAAAATTCACGTTTTTTTGTATGGGAGCCCCCTTAAATATTTTATTATTTTTATTCTTAGTACTTGTTGTTATAGCGGCAACAGAAATACTAACACAATCTCTGGAAATTACAACTGTCTCGCTATTACGGTTTATGAGATACAGCCTGGTGACAGACGGACAGACGAACAGAGAAGTCTCATGAATAGGGTTCGTTTTACCTTTTAGGTACGGAATCCTCAAAATCACAAAGTAGCTCGCAATCATTGTACTACATATACGTACCTACATATTTTATGAATATATTTCATTATAAATAAGTTATGTAATCTATGTACTTATCCACTTAACCGTAAATTTTATTCCAATTTTTACGGTTAAGTAAAAAAGTAATGAAATTAGTAACTTACTATTTCATTTCTAATACAAGGTACCGATGCTTTTTTTTTTTAAATTTGATCGACAAGTCTTTCCAAAGTAGATAACTTCTCTTCTAAAATGCATTGAGCATAATTTCGCCGAATGAGACTGAAGCCAATTTTCTTCTCTACGGTCTATCTGGACAAATCGTATCCACTTTTTCCCTACGACATTATTTTATTCGGAAACCAAAAATAACAAAAACCTAGATAAATGAATAGTAATTGTTCATTCAATTTTGTTTATTAATATGATATGATTATGTTTAAATAGAGTTAATAATAAATAAACTTGAAATATAGTAATATTTTAAGTTTATTTAGCTATATTTTAAATGTCAATAAAATACAACAAAATGTATTCATCTTAATAAGTATTATCGATAACTAAATCGATAAACAACATTACTACATCTGTACAAGAAAATAGTAAAACTACTCAACAATAGAGGGCGCTTATTACAATAATGGAAAATTTTCTAGAACTAAGATTTTTTTAAATTTGAATTGCAGACGAAATATAAATAATTCATAGAAAAACATTCCGAAGTTAGGTCCAGTCGTTTTACTATAACGAGATGTACAGTAACACAAAGCGCAACATGGCATATTTCCTTAGAAAATGTTTATTCTTGGTGGACACAAATTACGTCCTGACGCGCAGACTAGACTGAGCGACTTTCAACCAAGTCGATAAAAGTATTGGCTTAGGATTTTGTTCGTGATGTCCTGTCTATTGTAAATATAATTTTAATGTCTTTGCTTGTAGGTTTTGATTCCCTAGCGTGTGACGGAAATTCGTCTAAGGTGTCGGTATAAACTGCTGTATCTTTTGATCGCTTTAACTTAGAAGTTTGATTTTTCACTGCTTAAAGGGACAATAGACCTAGGTATTTGGTATAAATTTCAATTTGATACTTTATTAGTTCGTGAGAAATAAGGTAGTAAGTTTCATTTTATTAAAATATGTTTATTATATTATATAACTAAAAAAATGTGATTTTCGCAATTTTTCCTATATTTGCATTATATGATAATCCTTCATGCCAAATTTCAAGATTCTGAGTTTACGGGAAGTATCCTGTAGGTTTTGATTCCTTTGCGAGTGTCGAAAATTTGTTGAAAATATCGACATATCGGCTGTATCTTTTGATTGGTTTGGCTTAGAAGTTTGATATTTTCACAGCTTAAAGGGACAATAGACCTAGGTATTTGGTATAAATTTCAATTTGATAACTTTATTCGTTCGTGAGAAATGAGGTAGTAAGTTCCATTTTATTAAAATATGTTTATTATATTATACAATATGTAAAGAAAACCCTGTCCGACCCATAAGGATAATAAAGGTTAGGTAAACACTTGACCAAATATAATATAAAATTTTACATAATCATCATAGTAACAATACTAATGAATTTTGAAATAATCCTTTTTTCCCGGGAATTAATTCCAATTTCCCCGAAATTTGGTAATTTTTAAAACAGTGACAACACCGGTATTATTATAAGCGAATAGCGATGCGACCACGTCACAGGTGCCGCGTGCCCTGCCCCCCGCCCCCCGCCCTGCGCCCGCGGAAGGGGTTGCATAACGCACATGTATTAAGTTACCTCTTTTTGCGAAATAATATTTATTTTTTTAGGGGGATTTTTTTTTAAGTTTAGTCTGTCTTTGTGGGCATTAGTAGAATCAGTTATCGATACCTAACAATACCTTAACGGATCGGACAGGGTTTTCTTTACATATTGTATAACTAAAAAAATGTGATTTTCGCAATTTTTCCTATATTTGCATTTTAAGACAATGCTTCATGCCAATTTTCAAGATTCTGAGTTTACGGGAAGTATCCTGTAGGTTTTGATTCCTTTGCGAGTGTCGAAAATTTGTTGAAAATATCGACATAATCGGCTGTATCTTTTGATTGGCTTGGCTTAGAAGTTTGATATTTTTACAGCTTAAAGGGACAATAGACCTGAGTATTTCATGTGAATTTCAGCTTGATACGTCCACGCGTTCTTGAGATAAAGGGTGGTGACAGACAGACAGACAGACGGACAACAAAGTGATCCTATAAGGGTTCCGTTTTTTCCTTTCGAGGTACGGAACCCTAAAAATGAGTAAAAAGGTAAGTTTTCTTTTATGATTTGTTCTAAATATTATGAATATTGCAGCTAACTTAGTATTTCTGTAGTTATTACAATTTTACATACATATTCCACCAAAAATTATGACGTCGATATAATCGACACTGCCCGCCCAGCCCTGACCGGTGTCATAATATAATGTAATTTTTTGTATAGAATCCTTACAATTATATAAGTATAATTAATATTAGGTAGTATAATTTTATATATTTTTATTATAGGTGATCCCATTAGAGAAGTTGGAAGATGCTCTAGCAGACTTATTTGCTCTGTCAGACGGCGAAAACTCTGAAGACGGCAATGAGAGTGATGAGGACGAGAATGAAGCAGTTTTCTCATCGTTTACCAGTACAGATCTTGAGGATATTTTATGTGGATCTGGTCTGAATGAATCACAGCCAACAACATCAACAGTTTCGATTCTTCCGTCATCTTCTAATATGGATATATCTGCCACACATGACAGTATTGCAAGTAGTACTCAAACTACTTCCTCTAGTTCTAGAATGTCTTCAATAACAAGACCTGTTGCACCTGTAGTTACACAAGGTGATAACATGGATAACTCGGAAGAAAGTTCAGAAGATAACTCGGAAGATGATGGCGATGAAGAATGGAAAAAAGTGTAGTTTCCACACTATTGTATATAGGGGGTTTTGGGGAAATAACACGACTTCACTGAATGCTGTATATGGTCGACTGGCGAACCGTTTATTAGAAGACAGCGATCGATACACGCGCAATGTTGAGGGTACAATGTTGAGACATTTTCTTACACTACCTACTTACAACATACATTACACCCTACCACTTATTCTAAACTGCTCTTATACAACTAATTTACAATTAAATACATTATTCATGGCTTGTACCTTATGACCGGTTTCCTTACACGTTTGCTTCGGGTCTCGGATGCTGTTGCTGGTGGTGGTGGTGGTATCAGTGGACTTACTTCACTATCAGGTTCGCCAACGTCAGTTGGGAGTGGACAAGTTAACATAGACCGTGGAGACTTTCTCCAAATCTGATCTATATGTCTTTTTAAAGGTGGACCATTTTCCCTACTAACTAAGTAATAACGAGATCCTAAGTTCCTGTCAATTTTACCTCTAATCCACTTATCCTCCCCTCCAAAACCTCGAACCCATACGTCATCCCCTCTCTCTAACGCACGCATTATACCACCCGCTCTTTTGACCTGTTTCTGTTGAGCCTCTTCTACTTTTTGTTTCACGCCTTGTACCTTATTGCCCATGTTTAACAGATCTAGGCGAGACCTTAACGTTCTATGTTGCAGTAACTTCGCAGGTGTCTCTCCTGTTGTACTATGCACGGTGTTCCTATACATAAATAGGTACGACTTCAATGCCGTATCAACCTCTATACCGTCCCTAAAAGCCTTTTTTAATGCATTTTTACAAATTTTAACGGCATTCTCTGCAGCTCCATTCGATGCAGGGTGATAAACAGGCGTAAAAATATGTTTAATACCGTTAACACGCATAAATTCTGCTACTTCAACACCTGTAAAAGGAGGTCCATTGTCCGATACTATTTCTTTTGGTAACCCAAACCGAGCTAATACATCCCTTAATACCTTAAGAACTTCCTTCCCGGTCGTTCTTTTCATTTCAAAAGCTTCGATCCATTTAGTCGACGAATCCACTATGATAAAAAACGTCCTACCATGAAAAGGGCCTAGGAAATCAACGTGTAACCTACTCCACGGCTCTGAGATATAGGGCAGGGTTGAGGGGGTGCTTTCGGTGGAGCTGGAGCTTCCAACCGACATGTATTGCATTCCTGACATACGCGTTCAATGTCTGCATCGATACCAGGCCACCAAACGTAACTACGAGCCATTGATTTCATTTTAACAATGCCCATGTGGCTGATATGTAACTCTTTTAATATAATACTTCGCAATTCCGTTGGTATCACAACTCTATAGCCCCACATAACACAACCCGATTCGACGTACAACTCATTCCTTCTAACAAAATAAGCTTGTAGCTCCGCATCGGGACAAGAGCTAGGCCAACCTGACCTTATATATAACATTACTTTTCTCAAAACACTATCCGTATTCCCCAGCTTACTGACATCTTCACTGGTTATCGGTAAAAAATTCTGTACGAAATTTATATACGTGACTTCGTTCTGTTCTTTGTTCCTTGTACCCACTGGCAACCTAGATAACGCCTCTGCACCATTTCTATCGGTAGGTACGTATTGAATTTGATACTGATAACCCGAGAGGACTACCGCCCACCTTTGTAGCCTACTTGCTGCCATCGTTGGAATGCCCGTTTTATCCCCAAAAATAGAAACAAGTGGTTTGTGGTCCGTTTTTAGAACAAACTCTCGCCCGTATAAGTACTGATGGAACTTCCTTACTCCAAAAATAATAGCAAGCGCCTCCCTTTGAATCTGCGAGTAGTTTGCTTCCGATGCGTTTAAAACTCGCGACGCGTAAGCAATCGGGCGCTCGGTTCCATCGGGCAACACATGAGCTATGACTGCTCCCACCCCCTGCGCACTCGCATCCGTCGTCAGTGTTACCGGCATACGCGGATCATAATGCGCGAGCACCTCGCTAGAAGACAACAGATTTTTAATGCTGTTGAAAACTTCCGTACACTCTTTTGTCCAAACAAACTTATTATCTTTCCTTAGTAACTCGTAAAGGGGGGTTAGCCTCATACTAATATTCCTAACAAACTTGGCGTAGTACATAACCATACCCAAGAATGATCTAAGTTCTGATACATTGGACGGTGTAGGTACCTTTTTTATAGCTTCTACTTTACCTGGGCATGTCTTAACTCCATCTTTACTAATTATGAACCCTAAATAAGATACCTCATCCGCAAAAAACGTACATTTCTCTTTCTTAACCTTTAACCCGTACCGCTGTAATCTATCAAAAACTTTAAACAAAGTATCCATATGTTCTGCCTCGTCCCGGCCTGTCAAAATGACGTCATCAAGAAAAACTCCTACCCTAGGCATACCTTCAAATATTTGTTCTATTTTTCTTTGAAATATCCCCGGACTTGATGACAAACCATATATCAAACGATTGTATTTATATAATCCCCGGTGTGTATTAATTACTGTATATAATTTCGATTGTTCATCCAGACAAAATTGTGCGTATGCTTGAGATAAATCAATTTTTGTATATTTATGCCCCGAATGTAATTTACTTAATAAATCATCTATTCTAGGTAGGGGAAAACGGTCAACCTCTAAACATTTATTTAAGGTAAGTTTATAGTCACCGCACAATCGTAGCGAGCCGTCTTTCTTAATGACTGGTACGACCGGGGTCGCCCAGTCAGATGTCTCGACAGGTGTGATGATACCGTCTCTCTCCAGCTGATCCAGCGCTTGCTCCACACGCTCCCGCAGCGCGTACGCGAGTGGTCGCGCTCGCAAATATATCGGCCTTGCGTCAGGCCGTACACGCAAACTCACCTCACCACCAGTAAAACACCCGAGACCGTCAGAAAACACCTCAGAGTATCTGCAACGCAATTCATCAATATTAAAAACTTTAGTACTAGTTATATTATTTATACATTGTTGATTGAGTTTATCAATAACTTCTAACTTTATTTTTAAATCGTATAACCATTCTCGACCCAATAACGGTTCTTTACCGTGGTCTATTACAAATAAATCTAACTCTTTGCAAGTATCACCAAACCGTACATAGGGTTTAATTTTGCCCCGTGGATACACCTTTTCGCCGGTATAATAGTTAAGTACTAAGTTGGATGTAATTAAAGGCAGGGTACTTAAATTTTTTTTATAAAACTCGTAACTTATACAAGAAATCCTACTACCTGTATCTACCTCCATACAAATATTTTTTTTATCTATTGAGACTTCAATATAATATGGTTTATATTTCACCGAATTATCTAATTGAAGTACATTTAAATTCACCTGTTCTAGGTTATCGAAATAATAATTGTTACCAGATGACTCCTTCCCCTCGCCCCTCACTTGTGTCCACATAAGGTCTCTGTCCTTTTTCAGTCTAGGACACATCTTCTTTAAATGACCTTCCAGATTACACACACGGCACGTATATCTACTAAAACGGCACATACTTGTATCGTGGTATGCTCCACAAGCGACACACGGACTTGCCGCTGGTTGCGGTCGCCTCGACTCGGCCGGCGCCGCTCGTGCACCGCGCTGACTCACCGCTGGCACGCACTTGGTGTCCTGCCGCGGGTTATGTTCCGCTGACCGACGGCCGCGAGCCCCTGACCGCCCGCTGCCTCGCCCGGCCGCGCCAACATAGTGCGCCGCTGCTGACCCTTGCGCCGCGTCTGTGACGTCACTGCATTGACCGCGGTCCCGAGCCCGAGGTTCTACCATCGCCGCGTCAGACTCCGCGGTCTCCATCGCCACGGCCAACTGGAGCGCCTTACTGAACGTCGGTACCTCTCCCTCGAACAAGCGTTGCCGAATGACGTCATTTTCTATACCGCAAACAAATTGATCCCTGAGATTATTATCCAGAGCTTCCCCAAAATCACAGAACTTCGTCAACTTTTTCAGCACAGCTACATAAGTTGCGATATTCTCCCCTTTCCACTGTTTCCTTTGTCTGAATTTAAATCTCTCGGCCAGTACATTTGGTTTCGGTTGAAGATGACTTTGCAGTGTTGTAACAATCTCATCAAATGTTAATGTAGAAGGCCTCTTCGGCGTACATAATGTGACTAATAATTCGTAACACGCACTTCCCATGGCCGTTATCAATGTTGGCACTTTTAAATTCACTTTAACATCATTCACTATAAAGTACTGCTCCAACCGCTCAATGTATAAAGTCCAATTATCTGTTTCGACGTCAAAAACTTCCAATTTTCCCAAAGGCATCCTGTATTAAACGCAGTATAACACGCTATGGTCCAACTCGTCGCCAAATATTGTATATAGGGGGTTTTGGGGAAATAACACGACTTCACTGAATGCTGTATATGGTCGACTGGCGAACCGTTTATTAGAAGACAGCGATCGATACACGCGCAATGTTGAGGGTACAATGTTGAGACATTTTCTTACACTACCTACTTACAACATACATTACACACACATTCCTCCTACTGAGAAATTTGATGACATTTTATTGCGACCATCACAGTTTTTGCCTAATCGAAGTTCTCCTGGGGCATATTTTAATGTTTTTCTCAATGATGAAGTCCTATTGAACGTAGTTTATCAGACAAATCTATATGCAGCCCAAAACCGACAGAAAGATTGGGATATTGTAACATTGCAGGAACTAAAAGCTTTTTTTGGTATTTTGATACTAATGGGCATTCACGTACTTCCAAATATATCTCTCTACTGGTCTTCCGATCCTATGTTTCGTGTTGCAGAGATTGCTAATGTTATGACAGTAAACAGATTTAAAAAGATATTGGCAAATTTACACCTAAACGACAACAGTCAAATGCCCAATAGAGGTGAAGAAGGTGTGAACTATACAAAATAAGACCTATGATCAACATTTTGAATAGTGCTTTCCAAAGTGGTGGTGTGTGCTCATCATCGCAAAGCATAGACGAGTGCATGATTAAATTCAAAGGGCGTAGCACTCTCAAGCAGTATATGCCAAAAAAACCTGTAAAACGGGGCTACAAAGTGTGGTCGCGCTGTGACAGTCTGACTGGATATTTGTACCAATTTGAGATTTATACAGGAAAAAAAGATGACGCCACTTCAGAGGTTGGATTAGGAGCCAGTGTGGTCCGAGGCGGATGCGCGCGCGAGTGTCGACGCATGCCCCTGAGGCGATGCACGGGGTAGTTTAACACCCCACTACCCCGTGCAAGAGACGGGGCCCGGACAGACCGGGCCAGCACGAGGGTGTGGGGCCGTGGAAGAATTTAGACTCCCGCGGCCTCACACGTTTGCTCGTGATGGAAGAGAAACCGGGGTGGTTTTAGTCAGTAAAAGTCTGACAGACTCCGTCGCCCAACCCAGGGCGTCGGACATACTATGAGAATTTCCACCCCGAAAAAAAAAAAGAAAAAAAAGGAGCCAGTGTGGTAAGAGAACTATCTAAAACTCTGATTGATGAAAAGTTCATAATACTCACATCGCCTTTGATATTTTTTTTGCGTCCTTTGAGCTACTGCAGTCCTTATTTGATGATAATATTTATGCACACAAACACACAACTACGCGTACAAACTTGCCCAAACTTATAGAAACCAAAAAAAAAGAAAGGTGAAACTAAGCCGCCTCCTCTGGTACTGGATAAAGGAGAGTACAAATGGCGAGTCAACCAGAACGTAGGTTTTTTTGTATGGAAAGACACTAAATTGGTGTATGTATTGAGTACTGCTTATCATCCCCGTCAGAAAACATCCTGTAGAAGAACGCAGAAGGATGGTTCGAAGTCTGACATTTCGTGTCCCATAGGAATCCTGGAGTATACCAAAAGAATGGGAGGTGTTGATAGAATTGACCAGAAGAGAAATACATACTCCATCTCAAGACGTAGTAAAAGATGGTGGACGCGAATATTTTACTTTTTGGTTGTTTCTGCCATTACAAATGCGTATATAATATATACCCAAAATGACAGAGTTCACAACCCTATGACCTCCTTGCATTTCCGCACCGTGCTTGCACGTAACCTGATTGAAAACTTCAGCTCAAGAAAAAGGACTGTAGCACAATCACCCAATTTTGTTATTAAAAAACCAAAAGGGGCAACAAGTAGACAGAAGACCATTTACGGAATACCTAATGAACTGAGGTTGAATGATGTGGGGTCTCACATACCAATGGAGCTACCCAAATACCGAAGGTGCAGGGCATGCAGCAGCAAAAACATTAGCAAAACATCGAAAATACAGTGCACAAAATGCCAAGTCCCATTGTACATTGTACCATGCTGTGCTCAGTTTCATACACCCTGAAGGGCAGTGTCGAATATGTCGACACCACGTTTTTTAAAAAAATCAATTTAAAAAAAAACTTAAAATTAATAAAAAAAATATATTTTTCAAATAAAAGTTTTATTTTTTTCATTCCCCCAGTCAGGAGATTCTGCTCCTTAAAAGGATAAAAGATAAGGCTAAACGCGAATGTACATTTTTTTTCATGTAGACGGCCACAAAAAAAACATCTCCTTTCTTCTCTTCGATTTTCGTCATTCGTAAATACTTTACGCTATATAAAGAGTCGCACAGCCTAACTCCAACCACTATACCCACGTTAAACCTGTAAATCACATATAAAGTGACAGGTGACTCAGTGACTCAGTGAATAGCTCAGTGTAAACACTTTCAAGTCAACATTGTTTGAAGTCAGTTTCCAAATCCAAAGTGATTTACCAACTCTTTTCAGTATTTGATTACATACAAGTCAGTAAATTAATTACTGAATTTAACTAAATCAATTGCAGAATATGTTTTTGGCTGGGATATGATGTAGAGTTCCTTAACTAAGGGTAACGGGACCCTTTTACCACTGTTCGTCTGTCTACCTATAACGAAGCTATATCTCATAAACCGTGACAGCTTGACAGCTGACATTTTTACAGATGATGTATTTTTTATTTATGTATTCAAAATAATTAAAAAAAGATATTTGCAAGAATTATTAGTAAATAATAATCTTTAAAATAAAGCTTTTAATTCTTTAAAAAATTACTGAAATTGCCCATACACGATGATACCAAAATCAACGGCTCTGGTGATCATTTTGACCTTGTTTTGAAATCTGACAGTAGATTCCTACTCTCATCTGAAACTTCCACAAATTATTTTCGATGTTCTATCATCTTCATATTCCAATAGTGCGGTCGTCAAAATGTTATGTGATCTTCAGAGGCGTTAATCATGGTATCTGCGTGAGTCTGCGCGCTACCTAATGCTTTCTCAAAACCCTCTCGGTTACCATTTTAAAAGAGTTTAAAAAGGTTTACCTACATATATTACAATAATTTCAGCTCACATAGTAATTACTGAAACATTATACGCGGTTCATTAGCTTGGCCTACGTGAGCTGTGGTACGAAGGGTCTACTTTATGGCCACAATAAAAGGTAAAATAACGCAAATTAAGACAGTCAAATCGCCTCGTTGGATACTCCAACACTTTGTTTGTTTTTAATGTATATTTTTTAATAATATAATTCCGGTCTTAATTTTGGGTAAAGCATTGTATTTTATTACTGTGCACAAATTAAATTGTTTTTTAAACCAGCAAGCTCGTGCTAATGATTTTAAAATAATCACAGAGTTATTTTTTTTAAAAGAATACATTACGTATGAGCTGCCCGCTCCAACCGACAGTTTGAACCACATGGACTGACCAAAGGAAAAAAAATCTCCTATTATTTATAATATTCATATACAGATCTCATTATCAATCTGTTAAAAGTACCTCAAGTTACCCGTTATACCCTGCATTTTTACAAGTTTTGACATTTGATCTTCGCGAGATAAGACTGCGTCTAGAATATGAAGGAGAATTGGTTTTCTGATGAAATCTTAAACAATAAAACATACAGATTTTATTCAATCAGTTCTTCAATGTTTCACTGAACAAAGGAACGGCAACAATATGTGTTCGTAATCAAGAGTATCTCAAAAACATTGGAAGTGGACCGCTCGGGATAGCGACGTAATTAAACATCGTTTGATTGAGCATCCCCGCGGATCCTTGATTGAAGCGCCTTTGTCTAAGGCATCCTCATTTCACGTAAAGCTTTTAGGTGTGGTCGCAGATGTTGCCACGAAACAATATTGAGGCCATTTCCCATTGTAAGCACTTATCTAACTTGCATACCGTCATGGAATGAGTGTTATGAAATGACATGAGTGGAATAGAATGAGTGAAAAGGAAATGAGTGAAAGGGGGGAGGGAGGTATAACGTGAATACATTTTTGTTTTAGAGCATCTGTAAAAGCCCTCATATTTTTTATAAATAACTAAAGATCTTCAATCTTTCTTCTCAATCTCCCTCTAGCGCAGCTTCGTTTGGTCGTGTTGGTCTTGGGTTTAACATTGCATCACCTCGCTCATCTGCCGTTATCCTTCCTATTCCTTAGTTTTTTAAGTGAATAGGCTTAATAAACTAGTACGCTTTACCATCAACGATTGCATCACTGCTTACCATCAGGCGGGATTGCAGTCGAGCACTACTTTACAATTATTAAAAACTGCATGACAGATGACAAACAATTACATAATGTTGGAGTCGGTCTCATCATCATCATCATCATCAACCTTTTTATCATCCCACTGCTGGGCACAAGTCTCCTCTCATATATAAAAAGGATAGGAAGGAGGAGGGAGAGAGGAAAGGTCTCTTCTCATAGGAGTCAGTCCAACTAGTTGCAACTAAATACCAGTATATCAGCTGCCTATCTGTTTAATAAAACTCTGACTGAATAATCAAAATGCCTTTTTGCGCGACACTCATCATGTTTGATACCCTTTTTTCAACGAATAACCTTTCTCGCTATGGTCGAAGTGGAAGAGCGTATCAGATTTTTAGTGAATAAAACCCACCCGTGTTTCTTCACTTGCCTGCGTGACGGCCAGGGCCACGGTTTGGTTTTTAACCACCCCGCAAGAAGAACGATGCCTTCTGGGTCCGGGACCCAGAAGGCATCGGTCTTCGTGAACCCTGTCACAATGTGCTGACATTCTTTGAGGCGGGCGTGATGCAACGCGCCGTCGACCTGGGTTCGTTCTTGCCGGGCGGCGAGCTGCCGACTGCTCGCTGGACGCAAGCCCGCGCCTACGGTGGCCGAGAGCTCGATGTTGTCTCCCGACTACGGCGTCTCCTGCCACGGTTAGAAGCGTGAGGACGCTGGGCTTCCCGCTCCCTCACGCACTCCGCCTCCTCCTTTGGCAGCATCACTGCTTCGCAGAAGGTGGTGACGGACTGCTATGCACTCTGGCTGTGGACCAGGGTCCGACGTAAAAGATCGCCACCGATCGCCGCCACGAGGACAAGTCGATGCTGTACGCATGCGGGGCAGACCTCTACTGTATGCTCCACAGTGGCCTCAGGACGATCCCCACAGTGGTGATACCCTGGCGTTTCCTTCCACAATATCCGTAACAGGGACCTCCGAGACAAACGTATCCGGTGAGGACCTGATTCAGGCGATAGATGAGGGCACCGTGGCGGCCCTCTAACTACATCTCAAAGAGGGGACTTGCCGCCACTATTGTGGCGTGCCCAGCACTGGTTTGCGACTATCGCACTCTCCGTGTCGCCATGAGATCTCGCCGGAACTCTGTACGCCCTACCGTGATTTCTGTGGCAGTTGTGTTATGCCCCGGCGTTTTGCCTCCTCTCACCACTCCCGCATGTGGGCGAGGGCTTTGGCCTCCACATCCCATGGTAGCAATTTGGCAAGGAGGCCCACTGCCGCGGAGACCGAATGACCAGCCAGACCAGCCGAATGGTCCTGACCCTCTGGGACGCAGTTAGGTATTGGACTGGTTGCTTCCTCAGAGACCGTCATGTTTAGGACCCTAGGATTTGTAATTTGACGTTTATTACCTATCAAAGCGACGCTGTCACTAGCACCAAACCCACTCATCCTCTAACACTCATTTCTCAATAGAACTCATGGCGGAGCGATAACAATGTAAACCAACGCTGACTACACCACAATCTGTCACCGGGTCACTAATCATTCAGAAATTAATCAATGAGGTTGATTGCTGCATCATTTGCTCATCAACTTATTCGGATAAAGTTAATGGAATGTTAGAATTGAGAAAATTTGGCCGGATATTGAAAGACATTTTGAGACTGCACTAAACGCAATAATAAATTTATGATCTTCCGCCTTGGCAATATTCACTTTGAATCATCATAAAAATGCGTGCTAGGGAATCTCAATTGACTATTTAAGAGTATACTGTGTAAATAAATAATCGTTACATAGTTCGTTCACAACACCAGTACAATATAAAAACAGCACGGTGAAATAAATCTCATAAAGTGGTCCCTGAACGATCCTGAAATTGAAATAGCAAAAAACAAAGCTATCAGGTTCAGTTTCAATTTCTGCTAGCTATCAGTTTATAGGTTCAGTTTCAATTTCTGCTAGCTATCAGTTTATAGGTTCAGTTTCAATTTCTGCTAGCTATCAGTTTATAGGTTCAGTTTCAATTTCTGCTAGCTATCAGTTTATAGGTTCAGTTTCAATTTCTGCTAGCTATCAGTTTATAGGTTCAGTTTCAATTTCTGCTAGCTATCAGTTTATAGGTTCAGTTTCAATTTTGGCGCAAATGAAGTGAAACTACTATGTTATCCATTGTTATGTAACTTTATGTACATACATAGGTATTACTGGTATTAGTCAAGAATAGTACAGAAAAAACTCACCGTTGAATTGCATGCAACCATATTTGTACACTACTTACAATAACATAGCGACCTATAAACTTGAATTTATGAACTGTATTCACTACCTACACAATTAAGATTAATTTCGATTTTTGTAAAAATTCCTAAAACATCCATAATGCATTGCTTAGAGTTATAAAGGGTGTATCTGACATCGACGCACAAACGAGTACCATGGATCCAGTACACGATTCTGAACCCCCCAGTAGTGGAATTTTTCGTCGGCTTTTTCATGATTTAAAATAAATAAATGTATTTTTTTTCACTTCAGACCATTCACAATTGCTATACATTTATAACCCAATAAGATGTTAAAGTAAAAATTAAATAATTCGCTAATTACATAAAAAAGCGCAATGAAAACAAAACCCGAAAAACGATCTTATCAGCTAATTTAATAGAGTTCACATCAGGGATCAACCTACAAACTCGCACGGCGGCACGCTTGCAACGTTCAAAAGCCGATCCGACACTTTTTTTTAAACACTGTGTAGTCTGTAACCGTTCATTAACTACATAAATGACTATCATAATATTATTTTATTAGTGGCATGCGGTCTAGCCTTTTCGCGAAGTTTGCGTTACGATGTCAGATACACCCTGTATTAACTTCAAATGTAACTACGCCTTAGTTTAACAACTGATCAATTTAATAATTGCAGTTACATATTTTTAGAAGATATCGAAGTAAAACATAGTATCTCGACGCCAAAGCTAATGACAAAGTTCACATACAATTCTGAAAATTGCTTATAAAGTTAATGCATACTCTGGAACACCTAATACAAAGAAACAAAGTTCCAAATCCGTTGACTGGTTTGCATTGATATTGTAATAAAATTACAAATTGTTGATATAATTCTCGCACCCTCACGCGATAACCTCTCTGATATACACACAAGTTATCAGACATATAAAACTTGGCAAATTTTGTAACAGAGGAATCTATAGATGTACTTTCTCACGAAAATTTCAGGGAATTTATTTGCCTAGCGTTTTCCCGTGACAATCATTGGAGATGGCATCCAGCCTAAATAGATATAGTTGAATAATAGTAGTTGTGGCAGCGATCGGCGGCGATCTCTCGCGCCCGGCAGTGGTCAAGGCCATGGTTTGGAGTGAAAGTGCATGGCAGGCCGTCACCTCCTTCTACAAAGTAGTGATGCTGGCAAAGGAAGAGGTGGAGTGCCAGACGGAGAGGGAATCCCAGCGCCCTTACGCCTCTAGCCGCCGCAGGAGACGGCTTGGTCGGGAGACAACATCGAACTCCCGGCCACTGTATGCGCGGGCTTGCGGGAGGCGAGCAGTAAGTAGCTCGTCGCTCGTTAAGGACCAGGCCCGGGCCGAATGCGCGTTCTGTTTCACACGCTCCTCAAAGCGATATCAGCACCTTCGTGACGGGGTCCACGAAGACCGATGCCTCTTGGGTCAGGGTTGCGGGTGGGTTAGAAAGAAACCGTGGTGCTAGCGCACAGGCAATTGAAGCAACACGGGTGGGGTTTAATCAGTAAAAGTCTGACACGCCCTTCCGCTCCGCCCAGAGCGGGAGAGGTCATTAGATGATTTCCCATCCGCAATTGCTAGTTAGTCCTTCCTGCCTGATGCCCAGAAGTTTTCTTTTTTATACACTTCTGCACACATATATTTTCAGTTTCGTTTGGTTCTAGCTAAAATTTTATATTAGGTCGAGCAAAAAGTTTTTATGCAGTTTTGAACCTGGAACATTCACAATTTCATTCAATAGTCTTTTTTTGAATTTTGAACACAGAATTTAAAGTAACAAAAGACAATTTGGAGCCTGTTTGTTTATATCAAACAATCGAATACTAAGAAAACTTACACTTGTTTACTTGGATTTAATTCTTAAAAAAATGATTGATATCTATGGGATTGCAACAAACATTACTAATTCTTAACATTAAGGTGAGGTTCTATCAATAATATATGGACACTTCACCTGAAGTTGCCGCCCAAGCTGTGGCACTTATTCAGGCTGCACACAGCCAAAGAAATGTGAGTGCTCAACTTAATTTAAGTCGATCTGCAGTCTGAAATGTTTATCGGAGGTACCTAGAGACTGGCGGCTTTGTTCGTTGCTAAGGAAGGCCACGATCTCGGGTCACAACTGAAAGGCAGGATCGATTCATCATGACGACCAGCTTAAGAAATCGTCACCTTACCTCCATTGAGATACAAAACCAACTTCGCGACTTCCACGGCACGGCACGGAGTGAGCGCACAAACTGTTCGGAGAAGATTAAATGAACGCTATATGGTACCACACAAGCTAGCTAATGGGCCCAAACTAACGCGATCCCACCGAACAGCGCGCCTTCATTTCGCACACACTCATTTAAATTGGACACAGCAAGATTGGAGCCGTGTACTTTTTTCTGATGAGTCTAAAATTGTGTTACATAGCAATGATGGAAGGAAGAAGGTCTACCGACGTAAGGGAGACCGTTTCGCACAATGCTGTTTTGAAGAGAGGGTTGCTTATGGCGGTGGCTCATGGACTGTCTGGGGCGGTATATCCGCGAGCGGCAAAACTCAACTTGAGTTTGTTACAGTACCACAGCTGCCAACATTAAATGCTGAAAGGTACATTCGTGATTGCTTAGAACCTCACGTGATAGCATACGCGGACTATGTGGGCCCAAATTTCCTTTTTATGCATGATAATGCAAGAGCCCATATGGCCGGCATCGTCAGGGAATATCTTCGGGATGTGAACATCACAGTTATGGACTGGCCAGCCAGAAGCCCAGACATGAACCCCATTAAGCACACGTGGGACGAGCTAAAAAAACGTGTTAGGGCTCGTCAGACAGTTGCCCAGACGATGCAGGAGTTGAGAACTGCCATAGAAGAGGAATGGGAGATCATACCTCAAAATTTCATAGAGCGGTTGATAAACTCTATGCCTAATCGTATGAGAGCTGTGGTAGATGCCCATGGAGGAAACACGCGTTATTAAATTAAACCTTTATTTGATAAAACATGTTTTTATTCAAAAATCAATTGCCTTTAACAAGGCACCGACTCCGGATCCGACTTGTTAGGCGTAGTCTTATGGTATTCTGAATTCAAATTTAAATCAATACGATCGAAAAGGATGGTAAAATGTATCAGAAAACTGTATCGTATGTAGCAATCATATTTCGGTAGGGGCCATCGAACCCTAAACTCTTAGGAAGGCCAATAGATGTATCCAGAAGTGTAATTAAAAATTAGTGCTTAACCACAATCCGACCTGATGATAAGCAGTGCAATCGTTGATGGTAAAGCGCGCTAGTTTATTAATATGCCTGTTCACTCTAGCCTTGAAGACACTTAAATTGTAGGCAGGCGGAAACACTGTCGCTGGCAAATAGTTCCAGTCCCGCGCTGTAAGCGGTATCAAAGACGAGGTGGAATGCTTCGTCCGGATCGTTGTGGTGTCAACAACCTAATTGTGGATACTCGGCGTACGGCTGGTCATCCGACTGGTCGTACGACTGGTCGTCCGACAATGCAAAGGAGATGGAGAAATTAAGACATGCAATTCCTTCGGACATTCTCTAAAATGCATTCTATAGAACAACGACAGGCTTGCTGCTCTACGTCTGTACTTTATACTTTGAACTAAATCTGGAATGTCAATTAGCATCTTCGTAAGTCAGCTTTGGCTTGCCTTTGTTGTTTACGTTAAAATATTGTTACATTTGAGCCATATTAGATACACATGTAGCAACACATACCATGTAGGATACACCTACATACATATGTAGGGAATTTAACCCCAAAATCCTCAGATTTTGGGGTTAAATTCCCAGGTTGAGATGTATACAATATTTGTGTTTATTAGTGTATTATATCATTGTAATTAAAACATGAGAAAACAACCAAATAATCTAGTCTAAAATAATCAAATAATGAATCTAAGAAAGCCAATGAATATTGAAAGTACCTAATTTATTTCCACTTATTCGATAGTACGAGTACAACTCGTAAACTTTATGTAACTGTGATTTAGTATAATTTAGTTAGTCGCAGTTACTGGGACAAATATGTTGTGTCGTTGATGGCTTTCAAATACGAAAGCAGACTGAGAGCAGACACTTTTTATAATGTGTTTGATTTACAAGGATTGTGATTTATTGCTAAATAAATCTTTAGTCTGTAATTAATAAAACTCATAATTTCAAGAAAAACCCCTAAAATAATGGTGATAATAATTTTAGCCCAAACATCGACTCCATAGTTTTACGAAATCCGCGCTAGTGTCTCAGAGTGCACGATTAGTGTCATCTTGACACTAAGCGCCGTCCTGCGCGTATGTGCGGTAGTGCCCGGTGGATATAAAGTGAAAAAACGGTACTAATCCAACATGGGAGTTACCGATGAAAAGAAAATTGAAATCCTTAGGCCCAGTAAGTATTGATTGATGTACTAGAGGAAATACCCTATTTTTAAGCTGCTGTTGTTCTTAAGTTATGTACTGTTGACTACTGTACAAGGTTATGTGGGGAGGAGGAATCTGGAGGAGTCACAAGCACTAATATGTTAACATTTAGAATCTTTCAATAGTATTTTTTAAGTGAATTAATTAAAATAACAATGAAATACGATACATTGCAAAAAAAAAAAATATTCATCGCTTTGGAATAAAGACTATACATTTTTTTTTTAAATTTAAAAGCGGTGCATACACGCAGCTCTAAGTGTATACATACTTATGCTTGTGACATAAATGTAATCATTTACAAGATGTCTCTCCTTCCTTATACTTACTACTACTAATCATTTAATATCTACTGTTCTCCAATCATCTCAAGGATTTTTATGCTTTGCTGTAGGGTACCTCAGTAACTCTCTAATCATTACATTTTGACATTTCGACTATATTCATTGCGTTATGCACATTGTCAAACGGACACATTTTTCAAATATAAAGCAATTGATGGTCATTTCCTTCCAAGTCCTTCAGATTCTCAAATAAAATATTTTTGTTACGAAAATTGTCCGTATGTCACGTAAAATATAGTCCGGTCTGGATTATGTTTTACGTGACATACGGACCAATACAAAATGTCCTATTTATTTTGAATTCCATTAGACGATGCTATTATTGCACACTCATTTTTATAACACTAGCCTTCTGTATGTAGCGTTTATTTATAATTCGAGTCAGACCTTCTTTTTTTAATCTATTTTCATTGTTATACAAAATCTTCTACAATGTTTTAATGATTTGCAATCAGTGGAGTTGACACATTAATGACCAGCACCATAATTGTGTAACACTCCAATACCATCAATTGGAATTATTCTGAAGCCAATTGCTAAACTGTTGCTCCATATGTCCGAAAAGTGTATCTGTTCAACCACCTTAATAACGCAAAGAATATTATTGAACTGTCAACATAAGCATTTCTTCTAGTAAACTAACTTTACTTACAAACTTTACTTTTAAGCTTTATTTACATAATTTGTATGCACTTTCTAAAGTTGTCAATTGGTTTAATATAAATGATATTCTTTTAAATGAAAAAAAATACTAAACTCATTAAATTTTCTACGCCAAATGTCAGGCAGCTAAGTACCAATGTTCAACTGAATGAAGTAGAGTTGATCCCTGTCGAGTCGACAGTTTTTCTTGGATTTACTATTTGACGCCAATTTACAATGGAGTCCTCAAATTGAGAAACTGTCGGTTAAACCTGTGTCTAACCGACAGTTTCTCAATTTGAGCGGCAGAACTGTTTCTGCCGCCTTCGCTGTTACGAAAATTACACATCTAACTGATGTAGATCATACAGGCTGATTTTTTTTATTTTAGTTATTTTCATAATCTTATTATACTACACACACATATACATACATACACATTACATACACACACATATTACATACACATACCTACATATTTACATACTACTACTACATACACACTTATGGGATTCTTCTCTGGGGAACTTGTGCGGATATAAATACCATCTTTGTTTTACAGAAAAAGGCTGTTAAAACCATTTACAACCTTGGTACTAGAGATTCTCTTAGAGAAAAAATCAAAGAGGTGAACATTCTGACTGTAGCTTCACACTATGTATTTGAAAATATTATTTACGTACATAAAAATATATCGAATTTTAAGAAAATATGCTACATTCATAACATGAATACCAGAAACAAACACAATCTTGCTGTACATCACTCACTTGACACACTAAACTTGCCCATTAAAGATTTAAAAGCTGTATTAATACCAAACTTTGCAAAAAGGGGTACTATGAAATCTCAGATTATTTAGAAGACAGTTAAGCTTGGGATCGAGCTGCTCGCTCTGCTGAGCAATGTCATTAAGCAATATGCGTAATTATGCTACAATTACGACATTTTAATCACAGTTTTTACATGCTTTTTATTAGTTTCACTTGTATGTTAGCTTGCTTGCTTGTTTGCTTGCATGCTTGCTTGCTTGCTTGTTTGTTTGTTTGTCCGTCATTATCTCTTTGGACTACGAGTGAGCGGCTTATTACTGTAAAATGTCCCACCGTAATCAATACGTTCGTTCGTTCGTTTTTTTTTTTTAAAGGAATATCGAACTAAAAAGTTGAAATAAATATAGTTTAAAAAAACTAAAAAACATCAAACAAAAAGTTATAAATAATTTTTAAAAAAGCGTGAGGCGCTTAGCATACAAAAAATATGCAACAAAGCGCCTCACGCTTTCTTTTTTTAATTATTTTTTACTTTTTAGTTTGATATTTTTTTAAATATTTTTTTTTTTTTTACTTTTTTAAACTATATTTATTAATGTCTGGAATTGTAAAAAGACGATGATCCCTGAGTTTGTTTCGGCTTTTCTTCTCAGAGCTTCTCAGTTAGGATGTGCCGACATATGCTAGTTTAAAAAAATATGACGTGTAAAAGTGATCAGTGATCCTACTTGTATAATAAACGATTGCATTTCATGTCAGTATGTTACGCAATTGCTGATTTATAGAACACTTTGTTGTGATTCACAGAGGGCTTGGGAGTCCGCCACGCGCAGACGGTGTTGCTGTTCTTCGGCATGCTATTTGCCTTCACCATGAGAGTCAACATGAGCATGGCCATTGTTGATATGACCGATGAGAGGAAAGAAACTGTGAGTAACAGATTTTTTGTCTTCTGTTCTAGAATTGAGTCAATTCTCTTTTGTTTCCCTGTAATATCTTGTAAATCCATTTACAAAAAAGAATCATAATGCCAAATAAACGTTTGACAATGATTCTGGTATTTCTAGGATATAATTATATTAATCAAGCAATAAAAAGAAATTGTTTCATAATTATTATCATGAGAATTGAAGTGATACAATTTTGACTGAAGAATAATTACTACTGCTAATCTGTTAATATAATTTATAAACAGGTAAAGGTTATCATTTAACTACATTGAATTGGTAAGAAAGTTGTAAGTAACATTGTACACACCCCAGTATAATTGTATCGATATATTATAGATTTAAAAAGCTGATGCAATTTATCGTTGCCTTGAATTTAATTTAAACCAAAGTGATTTTCACTGTGACAATAATTTCTTCCAATTTCCTATTGCGTAGTTTTATTTTTGCAGACTCATTCGCCGATTGTTCAAGGTTTATTAAAATAATAATATAGTTTATTATTATAATAATAATTATAAAATATTAAAGTTAACTATATATTTATTGAATAATTTATTGAGTGTGTACATTTTGCTTAAATAATTGAGTTTTATTAGCTTTTTGACTTCTTCATTAAATACACTGTCAAGTTATTAATAATGTGGGTATCTATTAAATATCATTATTATTTTTCGATGATCTTACGAGAACCTACCACAAACTACAGACTTGTCAGAGATTAAGGTACTTATTACAGGACGTCACTCAAACTCTACTTAAGTCTCGTTTCAAGCCATTTGATTGGTTAAAACAAGTTTAAATTAATGCTTAAGCAGAGATCAATGCTTGAGTTTCCTTCTGGAATACGGACCTTAAAGTTTCCATAAATGCATTGGATACACCTACACGCTACTGTGACCTATTAATGAATAGTTTGTATTGTTTTTCTGATATATGCGAGTATTAACAATAGTTTCGAAGTCGTATTTAAACTACTAATCAAATGGACTACTCGGATCGGTCTGAAATAAGTAATTTTGATTTGATTAGGTATTGAGTTATATCAGAATGACCACAAATTAGCACTGAAAAAATAACCTAATTTATTAGAAACCAATGTTTAGTACAAATGTTTGACCTCTTTGCAAATGGTTTCTGTTTATTATCTTATCTATCATCATCAACCTTAAGATCAACCATCTTATCTATAAAGTTAATTAATTGGATCGTAAAAATTATCGTAAAAATTAAAATTCTTAAGATAAGAAAAAAAACATGTTATCAAAATAATGTATTCTTAAAAAAAAACAATAAGTACCTACCATAGTCAATAAAAACTTTATTTACCAAAATAAAACAACCGACTTCCAAAAAACACTACAAAATAACTAATTTTGGAAGTCGGTGTCTTTGTTTTTGTATATTCGTTTTTGACACCGACTTCCGAAATAACTTATTTTTCAGTTTGTAGTATGTTTTGGAAGTCGGTTGTTTTCTTTTTGTAAAAAAAGTCTAAAAAATCTTTTTAGTTGTGAGAAGTACTGTTCAGCTGCATCCGGTCAGACTGGACGCTGACGCTAATATAATTGGGAAAACGCCTGTAAGCAAACGACTTAATTTTGTTTACTTTAAATTTTTACCCGTAATTTTGGTTTAGAAACGAAACCACTGAACCGATTTCAATAAAATTTCTATGAGACCAAAATGAAAGGATGAGCAATGCTAAACATCACGCGATTACCCAACCAACTTAAATTTAGTCTCTTGGTTTTAATTGATTATTGCATAATCGTGACGAGTAAGTTGTGTGTTGTAAAAAGATATAAGAAAAAGATAAATATTAGTCTTTGGTGTGTGAAAACGGTTATCCATCCATGAATCAACCACGGGAACCGTAGATTAACCTGAACGATCAGCCCGAGCGGCAGCTTTTACTTTACCACAAGCCCCTACTGCAACATGCGTGCATGCTGGAACATCTATACTTTATACTAATATAATATAAAGACGAAGATTTTGTTTGTTTGTTTGAACGCGCTAATCTCAGGAACTACGGGCCCGATTTGAAAAATTCTTTTTGCGTTGGATAGCCCATCAATCCAGGAAGGCTTTAGGCTATATAACATCACGCTGCGATCAATAGGAGCTGGGTATGTAAAAAAGGCGAACGAAGACACGCACGGCCGCTAGTTATTAATAAAATAAATTATATAAAATAACTGGCTGTTGCCCGCGACTTCGTCCGCGTTGACTTCAGTTTACAGCGCGCGGTGGTTCCCGTTGCCGGAGGAATGCCAAGATAAATGCCTACATTACTGCAAGGTTTCAAACATCCCCTAACATTTTCGCGTTTATATTATTAGTAGGATTATAAAGATACATATGGTCTATAGCAACGTTAATTTTACCGCGTTTAAAGGTTTAGCAAAGGAAATAAACATCTAATATCATACTTCTAATTATTTTGCGTTGTTTGGTGTTTGGATATGCTTAGGATATTATGAAATAAAGGTTAAAATTACTACGCTTGATAAAATATGAGCACAAAGTAAGTACGGTTTTATAAACACCATGTTTTGTTTTTCTGTCTTATGCCAAAACATAAAGGTTTTCTGGATTTGATACACGTGAGCATGCCACATAGAGTTGCCCATGACAAAAACATGTTGTTTCTAAATGAACTCCGGCAACTTTAAGCGTCTGTCGGCTTTGTTATTGTTATAGCAAATGCTGCTTTCAGAAGGAACTGTACTCTTTTAAATTGAAATGGCAAATCAGTTGGGATGATGGGAATACGGGGAATCAAGACATTTTGTCCTTTTGCCATTCCAGCAATGATTGTAGGCTTTAAAATGTTGTGACTCAAATGTGTTATTTGTAACCGAGTACCATTATCCATTTGGAGATCAATATTCCTCATTAATACGACTGGAACACCAATTTTTAGTATCAGCTTATGGGGTGGCACTTCTCATAATTCTAAAGAGTTGAAAAATTCTATAGGGTATGATGTAACACTGTTCAGTGTCCGTAATATTGTCCACTGAGAGGTATTCGATAACATTTCCCTGAACATTAGTCGGCGTCAAAATTGCCCTTTCGCATAACTATTTTCGGTTGGACATATTTTTTGAAGATCCGGATAAAATTATTTAATAGGTCATCTGAGCTATCCACAACTTGACAGAACTCACGAATCACTCTTATCATGCCGTTACTGTCAGTTGGCATGCGATCTACTCTGATTTATAAAAGAGTAACTGCATATTGCATATACCCGGCGTGAGAATTGTGATGAAGTTGCCCTCGCATATTCGTGGTAAGACAATACTTTTTCACGCTAACCCATAATGGAGATGCTATCAAAGAGGCATTTATTTCATCTGCGCGCGGCATACCCCTAGTAATCACCGGAAGGGTCTGCCTAAAGTCACCAGATAAAAGCACCACCGTCCCTCCCAAGATATATTGGTTGCCTTTGATGTCCCCCATTGTGCCATCTAGTGCTTCAATTGCCCTTTTGTGGAATATCATCACATTCATTCCAAACTAACAACTTAAACTGCTGTAACATTCTTCTGCGCTCACTGCTTTTACCAATATTGCATTTCCTCATGAGCTAAGTTCAATGGGTTACCATTGCTGCGCTGTTCGTCCCGTTCCGAAAAGCTAAAAAGCCAAAAAGCGAAAGCCAAAAAACTCAGTTGATATAAAATAAGCGCCTCTTAAAATAATGGAAGCAATATGTACGTCTGCGTTAGCTCCCGTTTTCGCAACATTTTTTGTTACTGCACTGCTGCTATTGGTCATAGCGTGATGTTATATAGCCTAAAGCCTTCTTGGATTAATGGGCTATCCATCGCAAAAAGAATTTTTCAAATCGGACGAGTAGTTCCCGAGATTAGCGAACCAACAAACATACAAACAAACTCTTCAGCTTTATATAATAGTATAGATAGATATTCAATTCGCCATTAGTTAAATAGTTACTTAATGAATACATAATTTAATGAGGAGTTATTATGATAATGTTAATATATAATGAGGGTATACTTACATAAATTGTTAACCTTAGATTGACATCAATTTAATATAAATAATATTATAAAAACCTAATTCATTATATAGGTGCGAAAGTAGGTAACTGTGCCTGTTTGACACGCTTTCACGTCAAAACGGAATAAGGGACTTGAATAAAGTTTGCTACGGATATAGGGTGTTAAATAAGGACAGAGCTTACTTTTTGTCATAGATCGCAGACGAAGTCGCGGGAATCAGCTACTATAGACAAAATAATTTAGGTTCTGCGCATTAATCATTAAAAATAATGTTTCATTGCATCAGATATGAATATAAACAAAAGAGCCAAAAACCGTACACATTGCATAAGTTTACATATGTCGATGATACTCTTAAATAATCATCATCATCATCATCAGCCTTTACTCGTCCACTGCTGGACATAGGCCTCCTTCATGGCACGCCAACAAGCTCGATCCTGAGCAGTTCTCCGCCAGCCACCTTTTTGATGTCGTCGCTCCATCTCGCCCAAGGGCGTCCTACGCTACGTTTGCCGAGACGCGGTCTCCACTCAAGGACTCGTTTACCCCAACGGTTGTCGGTCCTGTGGCATATGTGACCAGCCCATTGCCACTTCAGCTTGCTAATCCTCTCAGCTTAAATAATATAATTGAATAATTTCCATATCAGGACACGAGTATCCGTCTAATCCTAGCTTGCTAGAATGAGCCAAGGAGCCTGTAACACAAGAGCCTCACTTCTCAATAAAGAAGCGTTATAGACAAAAATGTGATGTAGTACATACACACATCAAAAGTGTCTAGGGATCAACATATATATTTGCAATAACTTTTCTCCTGATTGATATTAATTAAAATTTTCTTTAAGGATTCATCAAATAAAGTGTTTTCGTTTGTCACAGTAACGATAAACCAAGTCACCTTTGCATTAATAAAGAAATTTGCCATTTTCCTAATAAAGGGATATTTGACATTTGAACCACTAACACAAAAGTTCGAAAAAAAGACTGAAATAACAGTTTTCTCTAAAATTTTATTGGGTAACTTAAACAATTAATAATCCGTGTTTCTACCGCGAACACTAACAACACAAGAACATCGGTTTGGCATACTCAAAATGAGTTCATCCAAATCACGCTGTGGAATGGCCGCCCATGTTCGTTGCAACAACAAAAAAAGGTCTTCTTGCGACTGGATACCCTCCATATTCGGCAGAGCTCTTCTCTGTAGCATATCCCATGCATGCTCAATCGGGTTCAAGTCTGGCGACTGAGCAGGCCAGGGCAGGACATTGATGTTAGCTGCGGCGAGAGTCTGTCTTACAACTCTTGCGGTGTGCGGTCGTGCATTATCATGCATTAACTGAAATAAGGGTCGGTCCATTGATATCGAATCCTACGATTGTGCATTGCTATAGGTGGTACCCGTAGCGGTCTTCGGGAATGAAGGTTCACCTCATGCAAGCGGTTTCTGACTGTTTGGTCGCTAATTAAGTTCCCTGAAGAGTGATGAAGCCTCACGGCTAACATCATGGCGGTTATTGTTGGAGCTCTTCGAGTTAAGATTTGAATGTATCGGTCTTGTCTCCGTGTGGTGCAGCGATACCGTCCTCCATGGCGCTCAGCCACGGTACCAGTGCTTCGGTAACGTGTCCAAAGTCGACTGATAACACTCTGACTTGTATTCAGAGCTAAAGCCACAGTACGTTGCCGGGAACCAGCTTCTATCATTCCCACGGCTCTGAGCATTTCTGCCCTGCTTAAATAACGTCGCCGCTCCATAATAACGTTGGTTTTAATCAGTAGTAGGGAAACAGTAGCACTAATAATGTCTTCAATGCGTTGTATGTTTTTATAGGGAAAATATTGACAGCTGATTTTCATCTTTTACTCGAATTTGATTCACAGTTCCTGATTCAAATTATGAAATGCACCAAAAAGGATCCATATAAATTTATAAAATCATAAATTTATTACAAAGCCACATCTCAATCTCAAGAAATCCGCATAAAAATGCTTGATCCCTAGACACTTTTGATGTGTGTAGTAACAGTATGCATTAAAGGAAGGTTTGCAAAAAACGGGAAAGGTTAAAAAAAAAAAGAAATAATAAAAGAAAAGAAACCTAGAAGAAACTATATAAAGAAGCTACAATTTAAATATTTCTATACTGAAATTAATTACACTCTACTAATAGTAATTAATCAAATAATACCAAGTTATTAATAGGAGGCTATAGTATTTCCGCAACTGCTAACAGATGTTGTTTACTTAATTGTGACACGTGAGCACTAACATAATTGTTATTAATGTCTGTACCTACTATATATTTACCAGTAGCAGGCATTTAACAATATTATTTGAGTGCCTCGAAGCATACAACCACTCTCAAAAATTCTGGATTCTTTATTGTAATAATTCAAGGGTTCACAGTTGTGGCAATTTTTGTAGTGAAATGATAATGATGATGTCGTCAGTAAATCTCTAATCCTTCCTTCCACATTCTGCCACCAATCTTCTGTTTCGTTGCTCAGTCGGTCAAAAAAAAATCTAGTTCCTATACGACACCTACTACCTTTTATGACTTTTTCAGAAGTACCGGGAGTAATCGCACTAAATAAAACAGTAGAAGTTAAACTCTTGTTCGTATCTAATCCAGTTAAAGTTATGGTTTAGTTTCGATCCCATTTCGTATCGTGCTAAAGTTTTAACATCGATTGAAGTAAAATCAATGTATGAGTGATACATTTCGTCAGATATTATAATAATTAAACTAGTTAAATTATAAATAAATTCAATAGTTTAGACGCTTAAAACTTAGCTTTGTTTCAACTTTTTCATTTGAGAGCGGTTACATTCCAATTGTGATCTAGTTATGGTTAAGCCATCTCTCAAAAGGTTAGTGCGATATGAAGCATAACTAAAGTTTTGATTTGATTGCGATGCAATTCTGTTTTGGTTGAATTATTTTGCCTCCCTGTCGGGTAATTGCGTAACACACTATCAGAAGCAAGCACTAGCACTAGACAGCCTCCATGGCGCAGCAGTAGTGAATGCGGCCGCTGCGCAAGGAGGCGCGGTTTCGATCCCCGCGCAGTGCAAATATTTGTACGCATGAATATGAATATTTGTACTGGTCTGGTGGTGCCTCGGAAAGCACGTTAAGCCGTTGGTCCCGGTTGCCACACGAACATCTAGTGGCAGTCGTTATGGGTTGTTGGAGCCCTCAAAAAGTGGAAAAAAATATGTGGATAAAACTATGCCCAAAAAATAATAAAAAGAAGAAAGTTAACACATATCAGCCTTGCATAGTATGCATATCGGTCTTGCAACACATGGAGTTCAGTGACTCTACTGAGCACAATACTATTCTCTCACCAATCATTCTCAAAACGTTATTGTGGCTTCCCATACTCTTCGCACCACCGACGCAACTGATGTTTACAATGATATGTCTAATAAAGAGCTCAGGCTATTTCCGCCCAGTAGAGCCGGATCTGAATGAAAAGATTATCATGTCAGTCGGTCGGTCGCCTGCGCACCAGTGACGCGCTAACCCCGCCCACTTAGATAGGGCGACCTTATACCCCGTGACGTCACGTGTTGTGCAAGCACGCTGATCAACTTCGTATAATAATACATTGTTGATGTAAACATCACATATTCATTATAATCATTATTATTCCAGCTGATTTATAAACGGAAGAAATTATCTTGTAGTTGTTTGTTTGTCAATGTTAGATTGATGCACAATGTCATAGGAATGGTTAAGTATATCCAATCAAAAACATTCTGTAAAAAAATGCCAAGCCTCGCTGGAGCTGCTGGTTTATCTCTAAAAAGTAATGAAATCTAGACAAAGCCGTGCCAAGTTGAAGGTTCCTTATTGCGATTTCTTCAATATTATTATAGTTAATATTGTGTGACTTGGCCGTTGAAGGGTATACAATGGTATGTTGTTGATCTGTCAAAATGAAACCCATTGCTACTGATGGCGTTTTACGTAATTACACTGCTGGTTTGAGTTGCAAAAGATCCTCAAGCACTAAAATATGTTTTTTTCCAAACCAACCATCTCCTAGATCAGAAGAATCAAACCCTTTGCATAAACGAAGATTTATGTAGGTTAATTAGATATCATAGACAATTCACCTATAATAAATAGTTTGATAGTTTTTAAAATAAAAAAAAAAAACACCTGCCTGGCATTAACACACCATGACTTTGGTTTTTATATTTTCGTTTTCATCGTCTCCGACTTCCGAAATAAGTTGTTATTCAATATACAATAGTGTTGTTTTAAAGATATTTTATTTTTCAAATAAGAGTACAAGTCATGGTGATGCACTACCAGGGATATACAGACTGCTATTGTCACGCCTGTTCCTTGGAAATACATCAGCCATTCATGCGAAGTGATCTGGATTTAACGTCTAAATTTTTAGAAGTCGGAGGCGCTAACTCCAACAAAGGTATTTGGGAAAAGGCTAAGCAGAATATGAGTTGTCAAAAAAAAACGATGCAATTTCTTTTACTTGTATTTTTACCGGTCGTTTTAATTGAAAAACTGAACCGATTTTGATAAAATTCCTACAGGACCAAACGAAAAGTATATCCTTTCACATAAAAAAAAAAGTCTTAGGTAGGTAACTTTTTAAGTCGGTTACAGAAAATTTTTGACTGTCTCGTGATATAAGATTTTGAGTAAGTTCTTACTCATAACTGAGCTCAGGAAGAAGGATCTTCTATCAACCATAGAACTGAGCTATACACTGCGATGCGTACACACGCGCGGTGCGGCGTCGTATCCTTACTACGACATACATAACAATAAATCAAGAGTGTTGTACTATGTTAAATATAATCTGCGATCGGAAACTCGCCTCATCTCGACTAGTTGAAGTCCGCTGAGGTGCGATGTTGGAATGTACTAAGTGTACCAGCCCAAAATAACCAAGTTAATCTTTATCTACAACTAGCAGCCGCCAACGACTTCGTTCGCGTGGAGTTAGTTATGCTCCGCTCCTATTGGTCGCAGCGCGATGTTATATAGCCTAAAGATTTCCTGGATTAATGGGCTATCCAACGCACGAAGAATTTTTCAAATCGGATCAGTAGTTCCCGAGATTTGCGCGAACAAACAAACAAACATAAAAACAAACTCTTCAGCTTTATATATTAGTATAGATACAAGTCACTGTGACTTCAAGTAGGTAAGTCGATAATAAAATCTGATGCAACGTAACCTAACAACTCCAGCCTATTTTGAACAAAATTCTTACAAAAATCGCGTTTTCAGTTTACACTACTTGTTGAAAAGTGATAGCTACTTACACAATTATTTTAATCAAAATCAAAAAATCAAAATCAAAGCATTTATTTCAAATAAACCAGTTACAGGCACTTTTGAATTGTCAGAAGGTCGGTCAGTAAATAAGATGAAGCTAGTCGCCCATTCCAAAGAGTAGGTACCTATGGAGAAGAACGGGCAAGAAACTCCATGGACACTCTTTTAAATTTTCAAGCTATTGTTACAAATATTTGATTACATCATTCATGTTGAAATCAACCGTGTGAGAACGATGCAGAAATAAATTGTACGCCGAGAGCGTCCATTATGGAAAACACACAAAAATCAATTCAGAAATTAAAATACGCCGTGGCAGCTAAGAGATGACCAGTCCCCTCCGACGGCGTCCGTTCACGAACATGACGAATGGATCAGCATCATTCAGCTCAACCATATTGAAGGGAACCCAATGACCCAACACACCCGCCACCATCAGCGAGACATTTGAGTGAGCATGACATACTCTCAACAGCCAGATCACTATCAAGTCAATAAAAAAGACTAACCCAACAAAAAAATGCCTTACAGCACATTCGTACATTGTGCTCACACGTTTGCCATGCAATTATACAATACTAAGAAATTGAATCTACACAATGCTAAGATAGTTTAGTCCAAGGTTCAGCAGCTCCAACAGTGTTCCCGAATACTAAGTATAGCTCCTGTGTAGTCTGTACAAGTGCCGAACACCTCTGTCAGCGATACAATTCCGTAACATACAATATGCTTGGCTACATAGTGTGTAATACAGGCTTCGAATTAATAACATAAACAATTACATGTTCAAACTACAACAGGAAAAATCAGAGAACAATCAGTGTATAGAAATCGGACGCAGCTCAAGCCCAAGCCTAAAAAGGCTTGGGCTTGAGCTGCGTCCAACGATGGAGGGGCCAAGTGGCTTCGCGGGGTTTAATATACCTTCCTTCGATCTGGACTGTAATTTGTAAAAGAAAAAAATGGCGTCACTGTCGTGCTGTAAACTCTTAACCTAGGAATGGGTTTTGGAATATCATGCACCTTACCTCTCTTCACGGGCTGTTCCGTCGTCTCGTAGGAGTTCGATCAGTCCACTCTGTCTTCGACGGTTGTTCACCCTCGCAGTTCGGCACAGGCTCAACACAACACACGTGGTTATCGAGTTCCCCGCTAACAGCTTCGTTTTCTTTTCTTGAAGCCACAAAGACACGTCTCCAGTTGAGCGGTTGGGTACAACTTATAATCGAATGATTATTTCCTTCAGCGATAAATTCACACAGTAAAACTATGTGATTGCGGGCTTTGAAACAGCGGATAGGATCACACCGAAGAGCGATGTGAAACGCGGATAGCGCGCAGTACGTGGTGCGCACGCGCGGAGCTCCAATGGACACTAAGAAGGATTATATTGAGGACAAAACCCTCAATATAATCCTTCACACTATAAAATGCTTGCATGCTAATGATACAAAGAATCATGAATTGCAGGTATTTTACTTTGAGTGATATAATTAATAGGAGCTTTTATCGTTCGATACTTTTATCTCTCAACTCTTGACCTGTCTTTTATAAACAGAAAAATATATTTCAACTTTTATGGCTTTCAGAGATAAAATTATATTAGAGTTTGAGTTTATGTCAATAAAAATGATGATTAAGCGTAGGTACCTTGTGCCTTGGGTACAGGAAATTTTAAATGTTTTAACCCAACCACTGCAAAGCCAAACCGCTCGTTAGGTTTTTAACAGGCTATGTGTGTACCTAAACTTGTATGTAGGTTGATATTACCCTCATAAATTCTAAATTACTAGTCGTTATTTGAAAAACGTCGGAAGTGTAGATAGGACTCCGGTTATACGAAACCCGAAGTTACTTTTAATCTTTTGTGTATTTTTATACTTTTTGGTGTGTGTATTTATTTTTACTATGAAATTTCATCATCATCATCATCAACCTTTTTTATCGTCCCACTGCTGGGCACAAGTCTCCTCTCATACAGGGAAGGATTGGCCGTAATCACCACGCTTGCTCAATGCGGGTTGACGATTTCAAACTTAAAGTCCAGGTTTCCTCAAGATGTTTTCCTTCACCTTGCAATCAGTCATTGGTATCCTAGATATACTTAGAAAGTATATATAACTTAGAAAAGTTATATTATGAACTTTCATCATCGTCATCTCAGCGTTAATCCCAGGCGCATCCGAAGCTTTTTCAGCTTTGGAATCTGGGGTCCGCTTTACCAGTCTAACTTTTGATTTTGGCTAAACTTCGATATTTTCCGTAAAACGACTGCTGTCTGACCTCCACAACCCGAAGGCGATAACGAAGCATTGCAGCTAGACCAATTGTTGGACTTATGAGGGCTCCAACAACCCGTAACGACTGTCATCAGATGTTCGTATGGTAACCGGGACCAACGGCTTAACATGCTTTCCGAGGCACGACCAGACCAGTGCAAATATTCATATTCATGCATACAAATACAGCGGCCGCGTACGCTGCCGCTACGCCACGGAGGCTGTCGTACAGGAGGTTATCTACATTGTGAACTTTAATTATTATAAATAGCTAGATATATCTTGTGTTATTAGCTTCCCTGCTTCTCCTCTTCAGTAATTCAGAATTAATCGTTCCGTCAAATTACATTGTAAATTCTTTTGTAAGTAGGTTGTTATTATTCCATGAGGAGGTCCTCTTTAAACTTGTTATTTTGTTTGTAAATTAGTGACGAAGTTTTGGGTTTTGCTTTAAGTTACCAACTGGCCGGGAGGGGAGAGGAAGGCGTCGTAATCTTGTACTTATTACTGCTTTGAGAAACTGCTTTGAGAAAATTCCTCATTTAGAAACGGACGGTACCTAATCCCATCTGTTTCTAAACGAGAAATTAATCATGCTGAGTTTGCCGCAAAGCAAAGCTTTTATTTATAGGTATTTGAGCTGTTAAAAGGGCAAAGAAAGATTATAATGCCTGCCTATCTATTGAAGATTTTATTGAACATTGCAGGGAGCAGGAATCCTCTGACCCCTTAAATGTTTTAATGAACTTATTAAAAAAAGGATTTAAATAACATATAAAAACAATTTAAATAACGATATAATCTGGAAAATATAAAATATTAATAATAATTTTACACATTTTTTAAGTATTTTTTATATTGAAATATAATTTAATATGTACATAATTATATTCAAATAAATTTAAAAAATATATTTATTTATTCTCTTTTCACTAAGCTGATTTAAAATAAGCGTGTACTAAAACTGACTTAACTGAATTACACCTTAAGAGACTTGTGCCGGTAAGGCATTTGGGAAAAACCTAGTAAAATAAAATTTAAAAAAATCAAAAGTCATTTATTGAAATGAGGCTGAGGATCAGCACATTTTGAACGTCAATATAATAACTGTAGCTACTATGAAGGTTTGTGTAACAGAATGTTAGCCTTGTCTAGGTCGGTAGTCGAAAAGCGAAAAAGGAGACAAGCTCCAACCTTGAGTTTGGCAAGCTATGCCCTTTCAACTTCAATTAGGTGGCTTCAAATAATACAAAAATACTACGCAAATATTAGAGCCTTATTAATCCTTTGTTTTTTGCACACGCTAATGCCTGAACGTTAGTAACCATTTACGTACACAATAATCATTTTATATACACAAACTCTTTGTTTCTAAGATCTTATTTAGCGAAGTATTTCTCACAATATTCACTTGTTCCAGTTCTTCGCGTGGCCCCACAGTGTGCAGGCGATAATCCTGTCCTCCTTCTTCTGGGGGTACGTGGTCCTGCAGGTGCCGGCCGGCATGCTGGCCAGGAGATGCGGCGGCAAGTTGCTGGTCACAATCGCAGTGATGGTCAACTCGCTGTTGTCACTGTTGTTGCCTGTTGGAGCTTCCTTGGTGAGTGCAGCAGTTTTTATTTTCAATGTGGTGTAACTAAAAACTACTATTATTCTACTTCATGACATCATCATGTGCGCACTACACGTTAACGGTAGTTTTAACCGGTATGAGAGCTTTGTATACCTTTGTCACTCCTGACGATGGTGTCTGTAAGAATTTATCCGTGAAACAAAAAACCGGCCAAGTGCGTGTCGGATTCATGCACAAAGGGTTCCGTACCATTGATTTATGAAATTAAAGGATTTAAGATATTTGTATGAAAGATTACGCGGTAATAAGCGGTTTACGATTTACGAGGTATTAAAAAAAACTACTTACTAGATCTCGTTCAAAACAATTTTCGTAGGTAGTTTTTATAGTAATGTACATCATACGGTTTTTTTTAGATTTTTCATTTTCTTATTTTAAGAGTTAGAGGGGGGGACCTACTTTTTTCCACTTTGGGAGCGTCTGTCATGCAAACTATTCGTTTTAGAAAAAAAATATTTTATAAACCTCGATATAATTTTTGAAGATCTATCCATAGATACCCCACACGTATGTGTTTAAAGAAAAAAAAATGAGTTTCAATTCTAAGTATGGGGAGCCCCCTATATTTATTATTTTTTTTTTATTTTTGCATCAAAATCTTAATGCGGTTCATAGAATACATCTACCTACCAAGTTTTAACAGTATAGCCCTTATAGTTTAAGAAAAAAATGACTGTGACATACGGACGGACAGACGGACAGACAGACATGACGATTCTATAAGAGTTCCGTTTTTTGCCATTTGGCTACGGAACCCTCAAAAACGGTTTCATATCCAAAGTCGTATCCTTGATTTTGATTTTATAAAAGAGCTAAAGTGGGTGCTCTGTTACCACGCTGTAACCAGACTGTATTTTTTTTTACATGGTTTGTATTAGCTTCACTTGTATGTTTGCTTCTTTGTTTGTCCGTCTTTAACTCTTTGGAGTGCGGGTGAGCGGCTCATTACTATAAAATATCCTCAGAGGCGCCCGCAAAATACATATTTCGCCGTAATTTTGTTACCGACGCGTGTAGCTTGTGTTTCCTAGCCAATTCAGTCGTTGGTCAACACTTCCAAGAGACGGCTGCTACTGTTCGGTAAGTAACATAGTTTTACGGTTAGAGCGATGTATTGCGCTCGGGAGGCGCAAGTTTATCTTTTGTGTAACTTTTGCCACTTTCATAGTGAATTTGTTTATGTTATTTTTACTAATGTAAAGTAAGTAATAAAGGTTGTTTTTTTTATTAGTGAATAATTGTTGTCATCAATTGTTTTTAGGAGTGTTTTAACACCGTGTCCTGCAGGAGAGTGTTGGATGAAAGAGAAATTGTTTCTTTATTGACTAAAGAAGATGAAGGCGCTGATGAGGGCAGTGACAGTGAGATCGAGGACCATGTCAATGACTAATGTTGATGGCCAAGAAAGAGTGATTATCTATGAAAATTCGAAGGATACTTCATCGCAGAATGTCACTGAAAATACTGGACATGACCATCGCATAGTAATTCCGCCTAATGATGTGATCAGGGGCAAGAATAGGCATGTTTGGTCTTCTGCTAAAGGACAAAATACCAGAAAAACGTCTGCAATCAATATAGTTCATTCAAATTGTACCTAGTTGCATTTGTCGAAATATTTTTGCATCGTGTTTGAAAACTAGGTTGGAAACTCCTACTTTATCAAGATTCTTGAGAGAAAGTATTGAATATACCCCCACAAAGTAACAGAAAGATGTCTGAAGAAGCTGATGAGGAACCAATAACTGAAATTTGACGGTACTGTCGCTTATGTACAAAAAAAAAAGAAATAATTATTCAAAATAACGTGCATAAAATGGAAAAAGACATTGTGCGGAGAACATAGAAAAGTTGTGTTCAATGCTACCTTTGAACAGTGATTCAGCATTTCGGCAGCGGACGCGCGGCCTACTTCAAATATTGTTGAAATTGCAGATTTCACGTATGGAATACCAAGACGTTTGTGTATTTGTGTGTGTTGGGAAAAAGTAGTATATAAGCTGTAATATTGTAAAAATAAATCAGATTAGAATTTATTCTGGTCTCATTACCCCTCACTGTGGCCAAGACACCCTTAGCCATCTCTGATCAGTCCTGTGAGTCTGCTGGACTGGCAGTGAGTTTACCCTTCACCCTTACCTGGAAATCCTACCTACTATCCGTCTGTTACCTTAGGTCTCTTGGTGCAGACATCCCGCACTTATTTATATATTTATTTATTACGAACTATATGGTAGGTCAGGGCTGTAGGGCTTATAGGACTTAGGGTCGTAGGGACTGTAGGGCTTATAGGTCTTAGTTTAGGTTCTGTTACCTTTCCATATAGGCGCATGTACTGCCGCTATTAAGGGTGGTAAACACTATAAAAATTGCTTACTTTTAAGAATTTCTATCTAAGTACAGAAGACTTCTAATTTTTGTTCATTTTTGTTAAGGGTTTATAAAGTCCTACAAATTTTAATATTATAATTAAAAATCATGATAATACGTATGTATTTTATTTAATTATTAATAATTCAGCAATTTATAGTAGTAAGTAAAACAAAAATAATTGGCATTCATCAAAAAAATCGGCTATTAAAACGGTGCGCCTCTGAGGCGCATGTTTATCTTTTCAGTACAAAAAAAATAACGTTATCTTTCTAGGGTTAACCTTGAAGTATCTCATGAACCGTGATTTCCAGATAGTTAAAATATCTGTTTCCGCTGTTTTAACAAATACTAAAATGAAATGAAATGAAATGAAATCGTTCATTAAGCAAGTAGGATCACTGATCACTTTTACACGTCATGTTTATTTTTTATTTTATTTTTTTAACTAGATGAAGCCGGCATTTCCTAACTGACTACCTCTGAGAAGAAATAGCCGAAACAAACTCAGGGATCATCGTCTTTTTCAAGTCCAGACATTAAAAATGAAAATGTTTACAATAATTTACCTTATAATTACGCATATTGCTTAATAACAATTAACAATGCTTAACAGAGCGAGCAGCTCAGTCCCAAGCTTTTTGTCTTCTAAATAATCTGTGATTTTATAATACCCCTTTTTGCAAAGTTTGGCCTTTATATGGTTCTTAAATCGTTTAATGGGTAAGTTTCGAACGTCCATGGGAAGCTTGTTGTAAAAGTGTATACATTGACCCATGAACGAGTTGCCTACTCTGTGGAGACGAGTGTGATGTACAGCAAGATTGTGTTTGTTCCTGGTATTTATATTATGAATATCGCTTATTTTCTTAAAATTCGAGATATTTTTATGAACATACATAAGATTTTCAAATATATATTGTGAAGCTACAGTCAGAATGTTCACCTCTTTGAACTTTTCTCTAAGAGATTCTCTAGGACCAAGGTTGTAAATGGCTCGAACAGCCCTCTTCTGTAAAACAAAGATGGTATTGATGTCCGCACAAGTTCCCCAGAGAAGAATCCCATGAGTCATAAGACTATGAAAATAACTAAAATAAACAATTCTGGCTGCATCCACATCAGTTATCTGTCTAATTTTCTTAACAGCAAAGGCGGCAGAACTGAGTCAAAAAAAAAAACAAAACAATTCCTATTTTATAGTTAACTAGCTTTCCGCCCGCGGCTTCGCCCGCGTGGAGTTCGGTTTTATAGCGCTTTTTAGATTTCTCAGTGTTTCTCTACTATATTATGCATTTATTATACATACAAACCTTCCTTAAGAATCACTCTATCTATTAAAAAAAACCGCGTCAAAATCCGTTGCGTAGTTTTAAAGATCTAAGCATACATACGGACATACAGCGAAAGCGACTTTGTTTTATACTATGTATTGATAGTACAGAAAGTTTTGTGCGCGAGGCCGACTCGCACTCGGCTCGTTATTTTCTTGATTCTACGAAGACGGAAAGAGGAGATATTAATTTTGGCGAAACTTTAACTCACCGACTCATGTCTATTCCCAGGGTGGTTGGCGACTGGTCTGTACGTGTCGAGTACTACAGGGTCTCACACAAGCCTTCATCTACCCGAGCACGCACCACCTCGTCAGTCAGTGGATACCGCTGCAGGAGAAAGGATTGCTCGCCACCTTTGTGTATGCTGGTAAGACGAGAAATAGAATAAGTAAGGTACTCCTAAAAGTAATATAAACACAACACAACTCACTTCATCATCATCATCAACCTTTTATCGTCCCACTGCTGGGCACAGGTCTCCACTCATACAGAGCAGGATTGAGCGTAATCACCACGCTTGCTCAATGCGGGTTGGCGATTTCAGACTTAAAGGTTCAGGTTTCCTTCACCTTGTAACCAGTCATTGGTGTCCAAAATATATGTACTTAGAAGTACATATACTTGACAATGACTTGTAGTAAACAAATTGTGGTATACTACTCTATGTTTAGCGTTCTACGATCTTCAAGTGCAATAGTTGCAACATGACCGGTTTTTTCAAAGAACATGCCCACCCTCTTCTTTTAAGTGTTTCGACGACGAACTGCTTTAGTCGGCTTTGGCTCTTCTTGAAAGATATTGTTGAACCTTTGTAGAGGCTTCTTACACCATCTGACATGGGCAGCCTTGTGGCCGTCGGAAGCAGATGCGGTATCCAACGGAAAACTAGCTTTCTCACACCAAGCGCTTCATACAAGATCTTCTGAATAGTTGTCCCTAAAATGCCTAATAAAGCCTCAATCTCTCGATATTAGTTGTCTCACTGCAATGATGTTATCTTCAGAGAAGGCTGATTTTGGGTGCCCTGCGCGAGATTTCTCACGAACACTAGTAGTTCCACGCTGATATTCTAAATACCAGCGTTCGCCGAACACTGAAGTCGTATCAGGCCTCTTCTAAAGTTATAGAAAATTTACCATTTACCTAAGAAAAAACATTTTCATCTAACCTGATAGATTCCAATCGACGCTGTGACTAAACAATAGCATTACTCCCTCCATGATTAATCCTAATACTTTCAACTGTTTTCGAATTAATAACAGTTCAATTTTACTCAATTAATTCCTCTCGTTTTGTGTTTCGTAATACTTGATGGCTTTTATTTTGCAAGGCCTATTAAGTTGAGTAGAAGTAAAGACTTTTACTTTGACTGAACCGCTTTAATTACAACGTACCATAATTGAAGCCACATCAAAGGATAGTCGAGGGCACCTACATGTTGCTGCTCCAAGTTCGTAATACTCTACAGTTCGCATTACAGTCACCAGCAGGTACAGTTTCATCTCAATTCGCTTACATAAGGGCTGTCACACACTTTTTCAACGACCCGATGACAAAAAAATTGTGAAAGCTAACTCGCTATGTATCTAAAGGCACAGAATTTCGACGAATGTGCGAATTTTGCGAGTATGTCAATGGGAAAAACAGTATATTACTTCTTTGGCCGTTGACATTGTTTGGTACACGTCTGTCACATATATAGATATAGACATCCTGCATAGAAAAGGGAGGATTCTCCGACCCTAATGGTGTAATCCATTATACACATACACCATAAGGGTCGGAGAATTCTCATTTTCTTCCCATCACAAATATGTGACTTTTCTTTTGCGACATCAATTGTTGCACATCAGTAGTGCATCTTCAATTGATGTTGAAAGGTTGTATATATACTAGTTGCGCGGTAATCTTTACTTGCGAGATGCAGGATTTACATGACGTCAGTATGACACGAAGTTCACATGTGACGTTGTAGAGACCGGTACATGCGGTCAACGCTGTTAGGTCTGCATTGTATGTGTTTGTTCATCATTTCAGCTCAGGTAGAATTGAGTACTCCTTTTATTTTATGATTGATTTCAAAACTTGCCAATAAAATACTAATTGCAAAAAGTTCACAATTTTTAACATCAATGATCTTAGAGCAATATTGTCTTAACCCATTGGTGTTTCCTGTAGCTGTAAAAGTACATTCATTATTATGTTTGTATGTACAGTGCATCGGAAAGGTGCTCACTTTTAGCTCACATCCTCTTAAAAACATGTGCGTCGCAGACTTCTTCTTCTTCTTCTTCTTCCTCAGCCTATAGATGTCCACTGCTGGACAAAGGCCTCCCCCAAGGCTTTCCACGATGACCGGTCTTGTGCTGCCCGCATCCATCGGCTTCCCGCGACCTTCACCAGGTCATCGGTCCACCTTGTTGAGGGTCTCCCTACGCTGCGTCTTCCAGTACGTGGCCGCCACTCCAGAACCTTGCTGCCCCATCGGCCATCGGTTCTACGAGCAATGTGCCCTGCCCACTGCCACTTAAGTTTAGCGACTCGCAGAGCTATGTCGGTGACTTTGGTTCTTCTGCGGATCTCCTCATTTCTGATTCGATCACGCAGAGAAACTCCTAGCATAGCTCTTTCCATTGCCCTTTGTGTGACTCTGAACCTTCGTATGAGACCCATTGTGAGCGACCACGTTTCAGTTCCGTAAGTCATCACTGGCAACACACACTGGTCAAAGACTTTAGTCTTGAGACACTGTGGTATCTTGGACGACGAGAAGATGTAGCGTAGCTTCCCGAACGCTGCCCAACCGAGCTGGAAATCTATCGTCTGTATTGCTCTTTAGCAAGTTGAACAACGGATCGTATTAAACTTAGTTCCCGAGTTGAAGCTCATGTAATTGGTAGATTGTGGGTCGAAGTGCTGCGTCTCATAAGTACACAGTTTGTTTCCGAATTAGGACGCTATAATCCATACTAATATTATAAATGCGAAAGTATCTCTGTCTGTCTGTCTGTCCGGCTTTCACGCCAAAACTACTGAACCGATTGTAATGAAATTTGGTGCACAGATAGTCTAGAGCCTGTACATAGGGTATATAACATCCCGCTATGACCAATAGAAGCAGAGCAGTAATAAAAAAATGTTGCGAAAACGGACCTAACGCAGACGTACATACTGCTTCCATTATTTTAACAGGCGCTTATTTTATATCAACTGAGCTCTTTTTAATTTTTTTCGGAAGAGGACGAACAGCGCACTCAAGTTACCATTGAACTTAGCTCATGAGGAAATGTCGGTATGCAACGTTAGTAAAAGCAGTGAGCGGGAAAGAAGTGTAAGTTGTTAGTTTAGGATGAATGTACGATATCCCACAAAAGGGCAATTGAAGCACTAGATCGGACAATGAGGGACATCAAAGGCAACCAAGATATTATGGGAGGGCTGGTTGTACTTTTAGCTGGTGACTTTGGGCAGACCCTTCCGGTGAAATAAATACCTGTCTGAAAGCATCTGTATTATGGGTTCACGTGAAAAAGTATTATCTCACCACGAATATGCGAGTGCAACTTCACCACGATTCTCAAGCCGGGTAGTATGCAGCTACTCTTCTATAAATCGGAGAAGATTGTATGCCAACTGACAGTAACGGCATGATTACACTAAGTCGTGAGTTCTGTCAAATTGTGGATAGCTCAGACGACCTATAAAATAATGTCTATCCGGATTTTCAAAAAATATGGCCAACGTAAATGGCTATGCGAAAGTGCAATTTTGGCGCCGACGAATGAAATCTATACTAATATATAAAGCTGAAGAGTTTATTTGTATGTTTGTTTGTTTGTTCGCGCTAATCTCGGGAACTACTGGTCCGATTTGAAAAATTCTTTTTACGTTGGATAGCCCATTAATCCAGGAAGGCTTTAGGCTATATTACATCACGCAGCGACTAATAGGAGCTGAGCATAACTAATTCCACGCGAACGAAGACGCTGGCGGCCGCTAGTAGTTAATAAAATAAATGAACAAATCATGTTAAACGTTCAGTCCTCTCAGTGGACAATATTATGGACACTGAACAAGTTAAATCATACCCTATAGAATTTCTCAACTCTTTAGAATTATCAGGAGTGTCATCCCATTAGTGGGATACTAAAAGTTGGTGTTCCAGTCCTATTAATGAGGAATCTTGACGCTCCAAAGCTGTGTAATGGTACTCGGCTACAAATAAGACATTTGGGTCACAAGATTGTAAAAGCTATCATGGCTGGAATGGCAAAAGGACTTCCCCATATTCCCATCATTCCGATTAATTTGCCATTTCAATTTAAAAGAGTACAGTTCCCTCTGAAAGCAGCATTTGCTATAAAAGTTGCCGGAGTTCATTGAGAAACAACATATTTTTCTCATGGGCTTCTCTATGTGGCATGCTCACGTGTATCAAATATATTTTATTAAGCGTAATAATTTTTAACCCTTATTTTCATAACATCCTAAGTATATCCAAAACACCAACCAACGCAAAATAATTAGAAGTATGATATTGGAGATTGGAGTTTCTTTCCTTTGCTAAACCTTTAAACCCGGTAAAATTAACGTTGCTATAGACCTTATGTATCTTTATAATCCTACTATTATAAAGGCGAAAATGTGTGAGGATGCTTGAATGTTTCTTTGTCATGCAAAAACTACTGAATGGATTTTGATGAAACCTTGCAGTAATGTAGGTATTTATCTTGGCATTCCCACGGAAACGGGAACCACCGCGCGCTGTAAACTGAAGTCCACGCGGACGGAGTCGCGGGCAACAGCTAGTATGATATAAATGAATGATTTCGATTAAGTATTGTTGCATATTTCTGTGAATTTCAATATTAAGGCATCTCACTCCCACCATTTATATCTACACAGAATTCAAGCTATTACTGAAACTGCTTACAGTTGACACGTTGTTGATACCACAACGATCCGAACGTAGCTTTTCGCCTTGTCTTTTATACCGCGTACATAGAGGGTCTGGAACAATTTGAGATATTAGCCTATTTAGAATAGGCTCTTAATAAACTAGCGCGATTTACGATCAACGATTGCAACAGTGCTTACCATCAGGCGGTATTGCGGCCAAGCACTAGTTTATAGTTTATATTTAAAAAAACAGTTTTTGAATTATTATTTTTTCATCCAATTACCTACTCGTTTTCCAGTCAACTTAGTTGTCAGAAATAACAAATGAACACGAAACACAAAGCAAATTACACTTCAGTAGGTAGTAGCATTTATCGGGAATTAATAGGCGTTATCTTTCAGGTGGGCAATTGGGTATAGCTCTCCAGTTACTGGCGTCAGGCTTCCTGGCCACGTCATGGGGTTGGCAGGCTATATTCTACGCGAACGGAACCTTGGGAGCTATTTGGGCATTTACTTACATAATCTTTGGCGCTGATTCTCCAGAAACATCGAGGTTTATTTCTAAAGAAGAAGTTTTGTATATCCAGACTTCATTGGGAAGAGATGGGGAGCAGAAGGTAAGAAATTATTTGAATCACATATATCAGAAATCCATAATAAACTCCCTTGCTAAATCTAGTTCGAGTAGTTATGTGTATGGCGATAATGATTACTTGTAACAACATAACTTATATTTATTTTTCCAGACGTACCCAACTCCCTGGCTGAAGATAATGACGTCACTGCCATTCTGGGCAGTGATAGTAGCCCACTGTGGACAGAACTGGGGCTTCTTTACGCTCATGACTGAGATGCCTACCTACATGTCAAAAGTCCTTAATGTTAATCTTAAAAATGTGAGTTGTTCCTGGTTCTAATTTAAATTTAATTGTTCTTAACGTATAGATGGCAAATATATTTACCCCGACATTCGGCTTCACGAGCTCTCCTAACTGATGCTATTATAAGATCATCAAGTACACAAGGTGACAGGTCATTGGGCATAAGTTAGATAATGGAGCATTCTCTGCGGGATGGGAAGACACCGCATGTACAATTGAAATCTTAATTTAATTGATTCATCATTAACATTTTATTCAGTCCACCGCAGGATATGTCCATTTCAGCTTTATTGCCAGATCGTTGCTATCAGAAGCTGGAAGCCATCCTCCTACTGTATGTTAACAGTTGTGTTTTTATTTTCATTTTTTTTTTAATTGGACGAAAAATGTATTTTTTCTATTTTATGTACATTATTAATGCATTACAATAGGTTTATCCCTCTCCCCTAAACTAGGCTAGGCTTGTATTTAAGGGGACAGTGTCCTATTGACTCTGGAATGCTTGTTTCAGAATGGCATTCTCTCATCTCTGCCCTACCTCGCAATGTATTTGCTCAGTTTCGTCATGGGAATCATGACAGATGTCATCATCAAGAAAAAGTGGCTGAGTGTTTCCAACACCAGGAAATTTTTCAATACTATCGGTGAGTATTATTTCGAAAACAATGATGTGAAAAAAATTATTAAAGATCTACTTTTAGAAATAATACTTCATACTTCAGTTAATTTTGTTACTGTAAGTGTTGGATATTGAATTCTGCTAATATTTATTTACAATTCACATATAACTAATTAAATACTCTTTTTATTTGTTTTTCAGGTCTCTGGGGCCCAGCGATAGCGTTAATAGGCTTATCGTATTGTCCTGAAGGCAACATGGCATATGCTGTTGTTATGCTCACCTTAGCTGTGGGTATCAATGCTGGACAGTATACTGGATACATGGTAAGGAATACATATACGGACTCAATAAGGTTTTTAATTTTACTTTTTCATAAAAGAAAAGATGACTATATTTTGTCAAAATGGAGAACCTGTTAATATCCCTTAAAATAATTTCAATTGTCAATAGGATAACTTTTGGTTTAAATAAGTAGCTAATTACCTAATTTAGTTTACTTAATGCGACATCAACAAATTCAAAACGGCATAGAAACAGATTTGCTTCACAAACACAAAGTTGCAAGCTTGCAACAACTTGAAGCTATGATTAATGAAATGCATCAAGTTTCAGTACCCAACTCATATATCATCCGGAACTGGTGGAAGTAGAGCGCAGAGTGGGGACAACATGGAAAGATAAACGACCCATCTTCGTATTAGACGATAAATATACACTAGTGAACGTAAACGGTCACGACCCTCACAGAGGACATCCTTCATTCCTGCTTGTCATGTACACGTTTATCTGCAATCTATTTAAACATTAAAGTAAAATTTTAGAATCATGGCACTGACATTTCTAGCTAGGTAATTAGAATAAAACTGTCTTGTGCCTCTCATATACAATATGTTAAGAAAACCCTGTCCGACCCGTAAGGATAATACAGGTTAGGTAAACACATGACCAAATAAAATATGAAATTTTACATAATCATTATAGTAACAATACTAGTGAATTTTTAAATAACCTCTTTTTCCCGCGAATTAATTTCAACTTCCCCAAAATTTGGTAATTTTTAAAAAATGACAACATTGTTTTTGGCGGTATAATTCTGAGCGAATAGCGATGCGGCCGCGTGCCGCGTGCCCTGCCCCTCTTCGCCCGCACCTGTATGGCATACTGGTGACTAACTGTGACAGACTGGAGAGCTATACCCATACACATGTTTTATGTTACCTCTTTTAGCGAAATAATATTTATTTTTTTAGGGGGATTTTTTTTTTAAGTTTAGCCCGGCTTTGTAGGCATTAGTAGAATCAGTTATCGATACCTAACAATACCTTCACGGATCAGACAGGGTTTTCTTTACATATTGTATAACGATGTACTGGTCTAGTAAAACTAAACATTTTTTTTTTTCAACTTTAATTAGTGGTTTACTATAGTACAAAAATGTTGCGTCATTACAGCCGGTATATGCTCCGTCAAAATAAAAAAAAAGTTGTTGAAAGAAATCAAGGAACTCAATCAGGCTACAACTTTACTTGAAAGTTGAAATAATTAGACAATTACGGTACTGTCCCACAGGACAGCTCCTTGTGGGACACTTAAGAAGTTAAACTAATTATCAACCTGAAGTTGTACAACATTCTCTTAAGTTTTACAAGAAAGTTTCTTCGTGCAAGCAGTTCGTATTTTTACATTGCGTTTTGGTCCGGTTTCTAGAACATTGCAATGGGAATGAAAGGGGATTTCATTGTTATAAAAAAACTAAGTTTTGACACATTAAGCACTTACATGATTTTGTGTTTAATAGGTATTGTAGCAGTTTTCATACCTTGGCAGAATTTATGATAAGCCTGCGAGGGGTAAATGCAACTTGAAGAGGTCTAAAGACCTCTTCATAAGACCACTCTATAAGGAAATTATTATTACAACAAGTGCCAAGAGACGATAATCATTATGCACTGTGTAAGTTCACCCAAATTCCTACAAAAAAAAAAAAAATGGATAACCACCGGCTGGCGTAAAATTATTGCAGAATATGGAAACGAAAATTATTGTTTTCGAAACTTGCTTGGCCAATCTAAACTATGTAATATCATTGAAAGAAAATATTTGTTGTGCTGTATAATAGTTGTTTAGTTGATAAGGACATAATTATTTTTATCCCATTGTTACCACGGTCTCGTGACTGTGTACATGTAACACTGCGAGGCACTCGGATAAAATGGCGGAAGATTATTTACACACTCAGTAACAGGCCGCCGTAAGCTGTTGCTTACACACGTGACGTAGCGACAAGAGGACAACAATCCTGACGCACTTGAGTAGTTGCGAGGTACTCCATGGCAATCAGAACCATCTTAATAGCTCGGCCACCACCATCTAATGGGATGCTACTTTCTCCCAACCATGTTTGTTTTTGTGAATCTACACTCAAGTCGGCAATTAAAGGCAAGAATAAATTAGGAGCTTTGTTCATTGTCAGTGTTCGCTCCAACCAGCTAATAAAAGCAACTCAGGGCATAATATCCCTCTAAGTGTCGTGATGTCGCTACTGCTTGCCAAATGCTGCCCTGCGGGTTTGTGTATCTTTCTTAGTCTGACATATCTTTCCAGGCTTATTTCAACAAATGGAGCTCTACCGGCTTACAAGCCCCATCACGAAATTTACATAGAGATACGGCAATATAATAATACGGGAAAATTTATTTTCATCACTCAAGATTATTTTTGATTTTACATATCTGGATTTCAATATGATACTAACTTCATATACATCACTTAATATATGTAGATTCCCACAATTCGTATGACTCAAATAATCTAATTTATCCTACCTATTTATTAATTTATTTATAAGATGTCTTATACTTCACTTTAATATTTGTATGTTTTATCTTCCAGTTGGTTCACATCGACCTGGCTCCCAACTTCAGTGCGTGTCTGATGGGCATCACTAACTTCTTGGCCAACATTATCTCCATCATCGCGCCCCTCGTGTGTGGGTTTATCGTCCACGATGAGGTAACTGTTATTGTTGGTAAAAAACAAAATTAAAAATAAGAAGCTTTGTATAATTATCAGTATAGCTACTAGTTGTGTAGCTAAATTTAACACAGTTTATGTTACACAAATAAAAGCTTGTTGCGAGATTTACTTCCGTAGATAAATATGTAAGTTGAATAATTGAATATTTTGTTCTATTGTAGCGGTACCTATAACGCTACATGCGAACAACGCGTCATACTGACGTCACGCAAATCCTCCATCTCGCAAGGAGAGTTTACTGTGTAACTAGCACTCATACAAGTTTACGATATCAACCGGTGGTCAAGTGCCCGCCAGACAATATTGGTCCGGTAGAAGGATCCTCCCGTTTATCCCCTAGTCCCCTTTATCGGGGATAAGTGAACTTTACACCCTGCTCCTTATACCTCCACACTATTAAAACTTTTTAAAAGTTTATTATGACAAATAAAAAAAAAAAAGAAAAAGCTTTTAAAAAGATTTTTACTTTTAATTTTCATCATCATCATCACAGCGTTAATCCCAGTCGCATCCGAAGCCTTTTCAGCTTTGGAGTCTGGGGTCCGCTTTACCAGTCCAACTGCTGATATGGCTAAACTTCGACATTTTCCGTGAAGCGACTGCCGTCTGACCTCCACAACCCGAAGGCGACATCGAAGCATTGCAGCTAGACCAATTGTTGGATTTTTTGAGGGCTCCAACAACCCGTAACGATTGCCATTAGATGTTCGTATGGCAACCGGGACCAACGGCTTAACGTGCTTTCCGAGGCACGACCAGACCAGTGTAAATATTCATATTCATGCATACAAATACTTGCACTGTGCGGGGATCGAACCCGCGCCACCTTGCGCAGCGGCCACGTCCGCTACCGCTACGCCACGGAGGCTGTCAAGCTGGCTGTTTTACTTTTAATTTTATACACTATCAAAGTCTTTTGTGTCATACATCTACCGCTATTTTGAGCCAATCTCAAGTTATCTTAAATTTTGTTTAAATATCTTCTAACACAGGTAATGATAAACAAACTTTATGTAGGGAAAGCATTATAAACACCTGCTGATAATTAAGTTTAAGAAATTTTTTTGCATTTGCAAACAACACTATACGATGATTATCCTTTATAAGCTACGTCAAGTCATTAATATAAATAAAAAACCAGAAAGGACAAAGTATTGAGCTTTGTGGAATTTCCTTTTTTTATTATAGATTCGGGAAATCTTTTCCCATTAACGTCAATCCTCTTACTCAAGTATGAAGCAAGAAGTTCTAGATCAGTGTTCCGGAGTGGCAAAATGTTCATGCATGAACGTGACCTTATTTTTTTTGGAAATCATCAAATGAACTCTCCCGTTCTGAGCAGAGCGGAAGGGTGAGTCAGACTGTTACTGACTAAAACCCACCCGTCTTTCTTCACTTGCCTGTGCGCCAGCGCCACGGTTTCGTTTTCTTTCATTGAGGCACGCGTTATACAGAGTCTATCGAGCCGGGCCTGGCACATACCGGGCGGTGAGCTGCACACTGCTCGCAAGACCGTGCCTATGGTGGCCAGGAGTTCGATGTTGCCTCCCTACCAAGGCGTCTCCTGCAGCGGCTACAGGTGCGAGGGCGTTGGGATTCCTGCTCCTTCACGCACCCCGCCTCCTCCTTTGCCAGCATCTCTGCTTCGCAGAAGAAGTTGACGCCTTGCCATGCACTCTCACTGACGCGAAAGATCGCCACCGATCGCCGCCAAGAAAACACGGCCTTGTTCTACCCACGCCGAGCAGACCTCCATCGTATGCTCTACCGTGTCCTCAGGCGATACCCAAGGTGGTGACACCCTGGTGTTTCCTCACGCCTTATACGGAACAGGAACCTCCAGAAATAGCTGTGTCCGGTGAGAACCTGCGTCAGGCGGAAGGTGAGAGCGCCGTAGCACCTCTCTAGCGACTCCTCAAAGAAGGAACTTACCGCCGCCATTGTGGCGTGTCTAGCACTGGGCTGCGAGATCCCGCCAGAGCTCTGTCCGCCGTACCGTGATTTCTCGCGGTAGCGGAGTTAAGAATTTTGCGTCCTCTCGCCACTCCCATATGTGGAAGAACGGACAGTGACCTTATAAAGGAAGTCTACTAGTGAATTGCCTGATTCTGAATAGTTTCAATTATCAATATTTTATATCAAACTAGCTGCGCCCAGCGATTTCACCCGCGTAGGTTTCGATATGTTTTTTTTTATATTATCCGCTTCTATTGGTCGCAGCGTGAAACATCACGCTGTGACCATTAATCTAGAAAGGCTTTAGGCTATATAACAATATAGCCTAAAGCCTTTCTAGATTAATGGGCTATCCAACTCAAAAAGAATATTTCAAATCGGATCAGTAGTTTTTGAGATTAGTGCGTTCAAATAAACAAACAAACTAAAAGCACAAAACAGCTTTTTATTTGATCCGATTGGATTTTTTTTTTGAGTTGGATAGCACATTAATCCAGAAAGGCTTTAGGCTGATTAAGATTAATATAACGTTATAAGGTACAGTTTAATATTTCACAATTCATTTCAACAAATATCTGAAGTAGGTAGCTAGCTACCTGAGGATAATTTTTAAAAACTAATAGTAATATTTTTTGCAGACGGAGGCTTCGGAGTGGCGCAAAGTATTCTTCGTAGCGTCAGGAGTGTACTTCTTTACAAACTTGTTCTTTGTACTGTTCAGTACATCTGTGAAGCAACCATGGAATGAGCCTAAAGAAACCGATGTTGGTAAGGAAAATTCAACTTTATTAATAACGCCTGTAAAGTTAAATGTTGGTTGAATGGGGAAATTAATTAGATTTTTAATGTTCCCAGAAATGAAAGCTGCCGAAATTAAAGAACCTGAAAAATCAAGGATGGAAGCGAAATGGAGTCGTCATTGATTTATTTTTTATTTATTTGTATTTATGTACCTGAGTTAAGTTTCATGTAAAGTTAATAAAAAGTCAAGTTTAGTTTTATCATCGTAGTTTAATTAATATTTTCTTGTAAAAATGGTCTAATTTGCGATTCGAGTCCGGGATCCTGATAGATCAAACAGTTCTTTACTATAAAAAACTCTCAGAAAACTTGAGACGTTTTAACGACAAAGGAATCTCAGATGAGTTCATTACTCATTAATCCTGTGATGACAATTTCCGTACCCGTTGTTAACAATAGGGATGTTTCCTGGGTAAAGAAAAATTGATTCTATTTAGTCCGTCATTCAGATTATAGAAAAATATTGGATACGAATATTTTGTTTTATCAAATCAATAAAAAATTACAAATATAAAAGGCATCAAAGATCAGGAGTGGTGGCTGGTGACGTCACTGCTCGCTAAAAAGTGTAGCGTGAAGTGACATCACACGAGTTTTCAACGCACTGTGTCGTCTTCATTAATTAATGTTTATATGAAAAAAAAAAAAAAAATACGTGTCTAGTATTCTTTGGAAATCTTTTTTCTCGGTAGTAGGCCATAAGATCGGCTGCCGGCAGAAGTTACCACCCATCAGACAAAGGCTTGCCGCCAAGCGATTCGTCGTGTTCCGTGTTGTCTGGTGAAGCCGTATGGAGGACGGGTCTGAGCAGTTGTGTTGCGATGTGTGGCGGGTACGATGCTCCAAATGTTGTTGTGTCTGGAGTTTGGTCGTGGAGAGTCTCCAGATCAATCTCCCTCTAGCGCAGCTTCGTTTGGTCGTGTTGGTCTTGGGTTTAACATTGCATCACCTCGCTCAACTGCCGTCATCCTTCCTATTCCTTAGTTTTTTAAGTGAATAGGCTTAATGAATTGAAGGGATATGGGATACAAAAGCACCTTTTACAGGAATAAACTTTATTTATTAAGGACAATGGTTACATCGATGTTAGCAGCGCAAACACGGGACCGAACAACTACACTTGCGAATTACTTCTAATAGGTGGCACTGCTCACGCTCTTCGTATAGTCTTAACACCTCCCCTCGAAGTCGTGAGCATGTATCTTTGACATTCACATACATTCATCCATCATACCTAAATTACGCAGACACTCGTGATGCTTTGTTCCATTCAAGCCTTTGGTCAAAACATCAGCAGGCATTCGTTCAGTACATAAATATTTTAGATCAATGACACCTCGTTCGCACATATCTCGAACAAAGTGGTGCCGCACATCAATATGTTTCGTTCGCGGATGATAGTCTCTACTTTTAGCGGGTTTAATTGCACCCTGGTTGTCGTTAAATAACATCACGCACTCACTCTTAATCCCAATGCCATTTAAAACATCCCATAAATACATGGCTTCTTTAGTAGCTTCGGAAATAGCCAGGTATTCTGCTTCAGTGCTTGATAAAGCAATGGTCCGTTGCTTTCGCGCTTCCCAGCTGCCAAAATAAATGCGAAACCAGAGTAGGATCTTCGATCTATCTCATTCCCTCCCCAGTCTGCATCAACCACACCAAAAAGTGGCAAACTTGTCCTTTCATACACTAATCCGTAATCTGAAGTACCTTTCAAATATCTCAGTACACGTTTAGCAGCCTTCCAATGTTCAATATCATAATTTGTATTGAACTGGCTTAGATAATTGACAGCATACGCGAAGTCTGGTCTCGTTGATACGGCCAGATGCATCAAGGCACCTATCAAACTTTGATGCGGATACTGTTCCCTTGTATCAAGTCTGATACACTTAGGTTTCTCTAATTTGATACTAACATCTAAAGGTGTGACAACAGATTTGCTCTCACTCATATTAAACCATTCCAATAGTTTATCTACATATACTTTTTCACTTAAGTATACTCTGTTTTCATCATCACGACTAAATTCAATACCTAAACAAGTTGATATCTTACCCATATCTTTCATTTCAAATGCATTCGATAACTGTTTTTTTAATATCTTGCATCCATACATCATCATTTGATGATATAATCATATCATCAACATATATAAGTATTAACATCATTCGCTTGTTTTTCTGTGCAACAAACACACAAGGATCCTGTGGCAATGCTTCAAAACCCATATCATTCAACTATCTCACTAACTCCTTATACCATTGCAACCCTGATTGACGCAATCCATACAGAGATTTTCTTAACAGACACACACTATCCACACATTCATTAAGAACCTTACTCCAGCGTTTAGCTGTTTAAAGTATGTTAGTTTCTGTTATTATTTTGTTCTGTGAACCAATCTTCTCATGTGCGAGTACTCTCTCTAGAACATCGCTTAACTGATCTGGTATTTCCATGTAAACCTCTTCATCAAGGGAACTATTAAGGTACGCTGTTGCAACATCCATTTGATGGATTTCTAAAATCCAAGTTCAGCCGATAAAGCTGCTAGATGCCTTATTGACGACGATCTCACAACGGGTGACGAGGTCTCATGAAAATCCTCCCCTGGCCGTTGTGCACATCCCTTTGCCACGAGACAAACTTTCTTTCCAGTACATTTCATACTAAACACAAACCTACTTCCAATAACTTTTAGTTGTTTTGGTCGTGGTACAATTTCCTAGGATCTATTCTTCATTTGTGATAAATACTCATCTTCTAGAGCAAATTTCCATAAATTTACGTCGCTTCTCTTCTCTATGTCTTTCCACATTATTGGTTCTACATTTGCTATCCCTGCACTTATATGTTCATTTGGTGTATCGGATTCATTTTCACTATCTGTAAATTCCTCTTTTTCTGTATGACATTCTTTTCGCGGTCTACCCGCCATACCAGTACGAATTAAACGAGGTCTTCCTCTTCCTCTTTTAGAAGGTTCTATCAAATTTTCCCACGATACAGTTGACTTTCTTTTTCTATGTAATTGACCTCTTTCTCCATTTTCCTCTGGTTCATAAACTCTTTCTATCGATCTTCTTGGTCTACTACCATCTCTTCTGGTTCTCAATATCTTTCGATTATCTTGCTCTTCGAGTGTCTTCTTCTTCTTCAAGGATCTCTTTATATTCATGTCTAAATGCTGTTTCATTTATGAACTTTACGTCGCGACTCACGATAATTTTTCTTGTCGTAGGGTCATGTATCCTATATGCTTTAGAATGAATATCATAACCCATAAAAATTCCTAACTGGGAAACTCAAATTTTCCTTTGGGTATTCCTTTCTCCTCATAATAAACTTTCGTGCCAAACACGTGCATATATATTACAGTGGGTTTCTTCCCTTTCCATATCGTGAACGGTATTTGACCATTTGGACGTCTTGGGATCTCGAGGCGTGGGTGCTCGCCAGAGTGTACGAGTGGACGGCGGGGCGCAGGGCGCTGGACGAGCGTCCGGCCCCAGAGGTGAGGGAGGCCGTCCGGCGGGAGGCGAGGGTTGCTCTTGTCCAGCATTGGACGCAGGACCTTGCCTCCGCCGTCTTTGGCCGCCGTACCCTCGACGCCATCAGGCCGCTCCTGGAGGACTGGCTCGACAGGCGTCACGGGTTCCTCTCCTTCCGTCTGGTGCAGGTACTCTCCAGTCACGGCTGCTTCGGCAGGTACCTGCACCGGATAGGACGAGAGGAGACACCGTCGTGCCATGGTTGTGGCGCGGCGGAGGACATGGCGGAACACACCCTCGCGCTGTGCCCGTCGTGGGCCGTACCGCGCCGCGATCTTGTCACGGCGGTTGGAGGGGACCTCTCGCTGCCCGCCATCGTCAGAGCGATGGTTGGGAGCGAGGAAGCCTGGGCGGCGATGGCCTCCTTCTGCGAGGTCGTGATGTCGCAGAAGGAGGCCGCGGAGTGCGAGCGGGAGGAGGATCCCCTCGCTCCGGCACTCCGCAGGCGGCGTAGGGGTAGGAGAAGGCGGGATTTCGCCCGCTTTCTCCCTCCCTGAGCTGAGCGGCGGGCGTGAGGCCGACGCCCTCCTTACATCGCTCACCACGCGGGAGCCACGGCCCCTCCCTAGGAGGGGCAATTGAGGGCCCGCCTTGCTAGGCGGGGGAGAAGTAGCTCAGGCTGCGCTAGTTTCCCACTTCCCCGCCACTATGGCGATGCCGGAGTGCCGCTGTGGGTTTAGTGGGTATTCCCGGCTTCGGTTGGGCGAGTCCCACACACGCCCTTCAGGGTACGGTGCGTAAAGGCATTCCCACAGCGTCAAAAAAAAAAGGTTAGGTCAGAAGGAAGAATACTAAAAGATAGAAATAAAAAAATATTATTTACAAACGAAAAATCTATCTGTATAAAAATCTAACGAACTGAAACGACAGAAACAAGTTGAAAAATCGAAGTTGGGAGAATTCTTAGCTAAACAAGTGTTCCATATAACAGTCCCCCAACTGCGATTGTTCAACTTGTTTCTGCCGTTTCAGTTTGTTAGATTTTTATGGACGCGGATTTCTTGTTTGTAAATAATATTTATTTTATTTATTATAATAACTTGTTATTGTTTCAATAAAATTGTTTTGAACGAGATCTAGTAGGTAGTTTTATTTTAATACCTCGTAAATTGTAAACTGCTTACAACCGCGCAATCTTTCATACAAATAACTTAAATCCCGTCAATAACTTAAACCCTTTGTGCGTGAGTCTGACACGCACTTGTTTTCTTCTCTGTCGCTGTTTATTAATGTTAACAGTTTCTAATTCTGTCAACCAGTCCCACGATTGCCATTTTTTTTAAATATATAAGTACCTACAATTGTAAAAATTATACATATATAATTCTGACAATATATTGATGGATTTATAGACTCAAAATCAAAGTATTTATGTTAAGTTAACCATTGACAGGCACAGGATTGCTCAAGGAATTTTTTTGATAACTTATATTTGCTGAAGTTGTTGTTGAAAAATGTAGATCTCGATCGACCTAGATAAGGGATTGCAAGTGGAAAAGCAGATAGTGATCCGATATACACAGAAATCGCCTATCACGAATACCTACATCCACTATATTGAAATAACGCAAAACTGCAGCTTTGAAATTCCAGCCGCAACACAGTCAGTATATCAATGTCTAAATTCAATTTTAGTATAACTTCCCACACAATTCTGCGGTCCTAGTACTGTCCAGTGTCTTGTAAATCAACCAAGTTATTATTGGGTGCGATTCTGTGGCAAATCGAATATCTCCGGCGCGAATTGGCAAGCGAGTTTAATATCTGGCCTATATACCAACATGCAATGTGCCGGGTGGTGCAATTACAACCATTTAAGACCGGAATATCTATGACAGCTATTGTATTGTTTTATCACATGAAGTTATTGAGTTCCCAGTTAGCAAAGTGATACTTTTCATTGAAATTCTTTTATAATGTGTAATAGCAGAACTTTAACATTTAGAAATCCGAAACAATACCAACAATACTAAGGTATAATCAATTATCTGAACAATAAATATGAATATGAGCTCTATGGATTATTAAAATTCGTAATTAAATTTAATATTTCCATTGTCTAAGTCGTTCCTCTTCTCTACAATAAGAGGACTACACAACAACAGATGTATTGTTGTTTAGAATATGAATTATTAGACAAATTGATTTTCATAATAATTGTATTGCATATGAAAATGAGTTTATGAGTGAATAATTTTATATTGGCTATTTTTTATAGATATTATAATAATAAATAATAATAAGGCAGTACTCCTCGAAACGGCCCGCATCGTGAGGAGGTTCCTATCTCTGGAGCCCTAACCACCGGTAGCTTGGACCCCGCTCCCGCCATCGGTGGAACACTATTTTTTATATTTTTAAATGTTTTTGTATGTTTTTATATAAATATTTAAAAATGTAAATTAATATGTATGTACATAAAAATAAAGGAAATAATAATAATATATAAGAAACATATAGGTACGTAAAAATCACACAGATTGAGCTAACCCCAAAGTAAGCTCAAGACTTGTGTTATGGACTACTAACTCAATGATACTATATTTATAATAGATACATATACAGATAAACATCCAAGACCCAGGCCAATCAGGAAAAGATCGTTTTTCCATTATGACCTGGCGGGGGATCGAACCCGGCCTCCACGTCGCAGGCAGGCATGTTGACCGCTGCGCCATGGAGGACGACGTATGTACGTACATATTATGTAGGTACACTTTCATTTTTAGGTATTTACTGCGTAGATTGGTGATATTCTGAGGGTAATAGTGGTAATACTACTGGCCTTATACAAACTACCATATATTCTGCACCAGTAACGTTCTTAAGTATAGTATTTAATTAGTAAACTGGATGCTTGTATGAACTTAAACTTAAATCAAATCAAATCAAATCAAAATCGTTTATTTCAAATTGACCATCACTTAGTAATTTTGAATAGTCAATGTCGGTAGATCTCTATGGAGAAGAACGTGCAAGAAACTCCATGGACACTCTTTTAAAATCATAATATATGGGTTACATTTCTTCGTTACATATTTATGTTGCTTCTGTCATGTGAGCACAATGTAAAATTAATTAAAATATAAAAATGAATTAAGCCCACTGGCAGCTAAGAGATGACCAGTCTCCACTGACAGCCCCCGTTCACGAGCATGACGCGCGCATCAGCCCCACTTAGCTCAACCATATTGAAGGGAACCAAATGACCCAACAACACGCGCCACCATCAGAAAGACATTTGAGTGAGCATGACAAACTCTCAACTGCCAATCTCGCAATGTCAAACAAGTTATATATACATTATGTTAACTAACAGAGGGCGTTCCCGTTAAACCGAAGTAGTATAGCATACATACATGCTAAAAAAAATATTTCCATTCGAAAACAAAATAATAAAAAAAAAATTCCAATAAGAAAATATTCAATAAAAATTTTAAATTGACATGTAAAAGAAACACACTGTACACGCGCACATGAAAGACGGCAACGTCGCAATTTATTTATACATGACGACTACTATTTTGATTTAAAACAGGTTTCAAATTTATTTCCAATTAGAATTTTTTTTTCGGATTTTTTTATGCTTATTTTTCTATGCTGATATTTTTATTTTAATCTATTAATGATATATATTAACGAGTTTAAGGGAACGCCCTCTGTTATTTAACATACTGTATATAAAAAAAGACAAACCATAGTCCATGGTGCCCCACATTCACAAACTTGAAAAGTGCTTTTACATTATACAATACTATTGCAAAATAATGGTAGCAAAATATTGCAAAAGGAATACTCCTATACCATAGTTCCGTATGTACGTACACAGCAGGTTCAGCAGATAGCGTTCAGTAGATTCTGAACAACGGCGTGACTGTGTACCTAAATAATTATGACAAGCACTTTTTGCAAGATTAATGATAAATGATTTTATTTTGTAAGTTTATACAAACAAACAAATAAGAATATGATTTCTAAGAACTAGAAGAGGTCAGCGTTTCCCTCTGGGCTTTTGAGGAAAAAACCACACAGAGAAGATCTGCACAGTCAGCGCCCGCATTTGTCAGAAATCGTGCAACTCAACTAAAAACTTAAGGAGGTCGAAGATTCGACGAGCAATAATAATATTAAAGAAAATATGTAAATTTGGGTAGGCCACATAAATTGTTCACACTTTTAGATCATGTCAAAAACTAACAGAAAAGAAAAAAATAGTAAAATGACCCACAACAGTCTTCACATTTATACTGTTTCTAACTTTTACGGAAATAAAATTTACATCGTATTATTAGAATATAATATTTTATACAACACAAAGAGCGTGCGTTCTATAGGGCAATCCTTTTAAAAGCAATCGAAAATATGAAATTGAAATTGGAAAATGAACCGCGACGGAAAAAGCGATTTAGGAACCTTTTACAATATTACATTGGGCAACTCAATTACAAATTTAATTGGTTTCGTACACATCATTGATATTTTTTAAATACCTTTTATTAAATTATACAAGTTACATAAAATTGTTCAGCGATTTTTGAGTTTCATGAACCCATTATTTACATGGACCTTTTTGCCACGTACAGTAATCACATCTGGAGGTCCCCTCCACATCTTGTTAGCAATTGACCGTAAGGACCCTTATAATATGGAAGCATGTTATTTCAATAAAATATTACTAACGATTTTAGGGACTGTGTCGCAAAAAGTATTTTAGATGAAAGAAATGAGCCCATGGGAAATTTGGTAAGATTGGATTGGTTAATTTAACGACTTCTGATATTTTTGAAAGAATTCTCTAAAGTAGGCCCTCTCAATGCATATTATATATTAGGTCAGCTACGATGTTCCAAGAACATTTTTGCCATTAATTAAAAATCAAAAAACAAATTTTTAATTTAATGTCGGCTAAATATTGTAATCATAAGGGTGTGAGCCTGGAGATCTGTCATATAGGTCGCAGCAATTACATGAACTAATCAAAGCATAGAAGATAGAATAGCAGCGTATAAGGACATAATGCGAGGAGTGTCAAACATGCTAGTCATGCAGTGGATTTACAAATTTTCAAGGTATAGGCTTAAAGGTATTGCCGCCCTGTTTCGCCTGTACTATTGTCACGTCCTAGATTACTTTTACAATCCAATAATTTCGTTTAAATTGCAAAATTTGTTGCAGACTTCCATTTGTGAAACATTAGAAAAATAAAAAATGTCATAAAGAAAGTTTTTAATTTCTATTTGTGTAGAAAAATGTGGTCAAATTTACCGCAACAAAAAATGCCGCTCTGGGTTCAAATCTCCTCAGATTGTTAGTAAACCTGTCACTGTAGTCATGGTTAATATTTGTGAACGTAACGATGTGAGTCTATATACAAATTATGGAGATTGTTCTAAAATAAATATTTATTGTTAATATTGTTATAATAATTATAGAATGAAATGAAATGAAATGTAGTGAATTTAAGGTTCAGTTACGACACTCAGAGTTCGCATTTTTAAACGAATGATGTCATCGCAATGTTCATTGAAGGAAGTAATCTGCACTTACAATTTATTTACCAAGAAAGTGTTAAAAATATTTTATGTATTATTATACAGTATGTTAAATAACAGAGGGGGTTCCCTTAAACTCGTTAATATATATCATTAATAGATTAAAATAAAAATATCAGCATAGAAAAATAAGCATAAAAAAATCCGAATAAAAAAAATTCTAATTGGAAATAAATTTGAAACCTCCTGTTTTAAATCAAAATAGTAGTCGTCATGTATAAATAAATTGCGACGTTGCCGTCTTTCATGTTCGCGTGTACAGTGTGTTTCTTTTGCATGTCAATTTAAAATTTTTATTGAATATTTTCTTATTGGAAAAAAATTTAAAACATTTTGTTTTCGAATGGAAATATTTTTTTTAGCATGTATGTATGCTATACTATTTCGGGTTAACGGGAACGCCCTCTGTTAGTTAACATACTGTATAAAGTTCACTTTAGGACACAACTTTAAATATTTTTATAATTTTTCAATAATTCTAGTTACTCTCAAATTAACTTAAGAACCATTTCAATAAAGTGGATATTTGTTTAACTTGAAACAGCATAAATTTTTAAAATAAATTTGAAAAGCCTTAGTTTTAGAGACCGTAAAGTCAACCCCAGCAGCCATTATTTTCATAACAGTCAATGCGGACGTTATGTGTCAGCCATCGATCTTCGAAGACCGATGTCTTCTCACCCTATTACGATTAACAGGGTGAGAGGTTCACCTCAAAACAAAGCTTTATTTAATTTGAGCACATTCAGTTATTGAGTGCTTGATCGGAGACCTATGTTTTATACCTTTGCTTATTACTTTAGTTAGAGTGGAAGGGTGCCAGAGGAGGATACAATACGATCAGCGATCTCCATGAGAGGTGGCCTGCGGGCAGCGGACTAGGGGCGCCCGTCGTCGTCCAAACAGGCAGACCCGAGTAAGCGCCCCAGTGATAAAGAGTGGACTCTAGTGCCGAGGAATTTGAGAAAAAGGTATTTGAAGAAACTATTGCCGTCGCGCCGCTTTTAACCTTTCTTCGTAAAGTGCGAAAGGGACAGTTGCAACTCAGGCTGATTTTACCTACAAAAACGTTGACCACAAGATGTTTCGTATTCCGCTGTTTTGTTTTTCAAAACACAGCAAATCTCAATTATTTTTATATCAAAATTTAGAGGATGTGTATAGCTATGCCTCTATTAAGTATTTTCTTTTTTGTCAAGAACTTGTCACATTTGTGTAATAGTCGTCTGAACATCGCGGTAAAAATGGGTTATTTTTCGGGATTTCGAATCATCATATTTCTTTTATTAATTAAGTTTTCGAAAAAATCAAATAATAGGGGCGCGTATAATCAAGGCGTGAAATTGTAGAAAAAAAATCAGAGCTCTAAAAGAGCCCACACGAAAACAGCGGAATACGTTTGTATGGAGAAAACGCCACTAAAGTCCCCTCTTAACGCATGCTATACGAAATCGGGTGCGAGCGGTGCACGAATAGTTCAGTTTGAATAGCTGATCGAGGCCTATCGGGCGTGCTGTGAATGCTTATATGAATTCACACGCGGTGGGTGTAGTCGGCAAGAGTGTGGCAACCCTCTGTCACCTCCACGATGGATGGCGATATCCATAAGGATTTCCATCGCGAACAAAAAAGAAACGTGGTAGCCCAGTGGTAGCGGCCACGGTTTACTAGTTGTAGTTGTAGGTTCAAACCCGGATTTAAGCTTTACTTCTCGAAGAGAGGCCTGTGTCAAAGATATCGCAACATTATAAAGCAGATTATGTTGATTATCTAGTTTCGTATATTTGTAACTGACAGCAAGAATACCAAAATATTATTAATTTAACAACACGAAAATACAGACAATAGTGAGGCTCAGAGTCGAGTGAATTATGGAATAATTCACTCGACTCTGAGAGCGCTCGGCAGAACTCTTCGCTAACTTAATATATGGCCGCGCCCGAACATTGGAACGTACCGACCAACCAACATATTGTATTTAATTAAATAAGTTGTTTATACTCTGAAGCATTGTTTCCTTATACAATGTTAGAAAGAAAATAAGTGCCTACTCTACAAACACTTATAGAGTACTTATTTCCTTTCTAACATTTTGTTAAGCCATAATATCTGAAAATAAGCGACACTTTAACTGTTGTTTACCCACAAGATAAAACCAAACCATATTACTAAGACTCCTTGATAGTTAGACAGTTAAAATTTTCACAGATTATTTGTATTTCTATTTCCGCTATAACGAGAAGTACTTAAATAAGTTTTTTTTTGGTTCAAACAAAAAAGCTTATTTGTATGAGATCTGAGAGTTCCCTTAGTCGCCTCTTACGACACCCACGGGCGGATATGGGATGGTACTATTCTAAGTCCGGTAACACAAGGGCAACCCTTCACCACACTGGAAGCCCGGCACCGCACAGATATGTCTTTTAGTGTACTTTGGCTATTTCCATAGAAGCATTTACCTATACAAAATAAAAAACTATCACGGTTCAGGAGATACAGATGTTTGATGACTGTTTTACCCTTTTAGTACAGAACCCTTTAAAATAGAACTTCCACTATCCGACGAGAAGTCCATGCCTTGTACATTATAAACCATTGACGAGAGCACGTCCCCGCTCGACACAGTTCTACTGCATTAATATGATGCCACGCAGTCACTAGTGTTCTAGATCGAAATGTAAGCAACGGGTAACTTAGGGGTGGAACCAGCAAATATATTGTACTGTATATGTATAATATAATGTAACATTAGCACACGAATCATGAATGAGGAGAGAAATGAGGTATGGTAAAGAGCAGGTTCTAACATTTTATAAATAAATAAACTTCGCAACCCTTTTTGCCTCAGATTTATCTTTTATCATCATCATCATCATTTCAGCAGAAAGACGTCCATTGCTGGACATTGGACTCCCCCCAGGATCTCCACGGCGACCGGTCCAGCGCCTCCCGCATCCAGCGGTTTCCCGCGACCTTCACTATGTCGTCGGTCTCTCGGACTTCGTCGGTCGGATCTTTAATGTTTAATTAAATAACTAATCAAGCAAAAGAGACGAAACTTGACGAGACAAACAACCAACAGGAAGGGTGCCGTTCCATTATCTATGTAGAATTAAAAAAAAAATACTTATTTTATTCTATGTTTGTTGAAGCGGCAACAGAAATCCATCAACTGTCTAGTTATCACAGCTTGTGAGATACAGGCTGATGATAGACAGACAGTGAATTCTTATTAATAGGGTCCCGTCTTTACCCGTTGGGTAGAGAACTATAAAAGATATATGTCTTGGTATTAATTCTGCACGTGACAGCCCTGAGGGCTGCGCGACGTGTCACGCCACTGACCGAGATCTCCGTGACAGAACTATTTAATGTTTTCTCTCGTGCGCCACGTCTTTTCTTATTCTCAGTTGATAGTGAGATTTCCATATCTTGCAGCAGTTATCTCTTTACAAATGCTTTTTACTTTGAACCATTTTAGATTAAAGTAAAATATATTTCATATAAATTATAACAACTGAAAATGCCAGACAAACAAGTTTCACGGAAGGCTTCAAGACTTTTAAAATGTATGAGTGTTATTTAACTTTTACTTTTAATCATGACAGCATCATAATTAGCCCATAATTTCCGAACAATTAGAACACAGGTCATGTCTTTTTGTCTTTAAATGTTTGCTTCTAGAACACACCGGTTTTCTCGTTGTTTGTTTTTTGAGAGCAGTGTCGAAATAAATTACACAAAATAAAGTGTTGGCCACATACACAGACACGACAAACTTATAACTCTTCTCTCTTAAACCCATCGTTTTTGTTTTGGGGTTATAAAAGTACTGCAGCGGACGAGGGTGGTGAAACAATAAGATGGTAAATGATGTCTGAGTGTGGCATCAGAAAATATTGCAATGGCTTAGAAATGTTGTATTTTTAAACATTATTTTATCTTGACCATCTTTTTATCCAAATTCAATGACAGTTACGTAATAGTGGATGTAAATCACGGTTTACCTTCCACTCTTCTCCATCATGCAGAAACTAGATCACTGATCATAAGTAAACTGATATGACATAGACTATCTTAGATCAAATGTCAATATTGAGAAATATTTATTGTCAAGAATATTGATTTAAAAAGTAATGACGATAAGATGGAATAGCCGTGTGATTTGAGTTCATATATATTTTTTTTTAATAAATCGTAAACGAGTGCTTGACCGCAACCCCGCCTGATGGTAAGCAGTGATGCAATCGTTGATAGTACAGTGCGCTAATTTATTAAGAACCTATTCACTCTAGTCATTCCATAATAATTATAATAGGATACTAGCTTTCCGCCCGCGGCTTCGCCCGCCTGGGTAATATCGCGCTTTTCAGATTTCCCTCGGGAACATAATTTTCTTTTTCAATAAATGGTAGCCTATGTCCTTTCTCAGGGTCTAAAGATTTATCAGGGTCCAAATTTCATCAAAATCGGTTGAGACAGACAGACAGAGTTACTTTAGCATTTTTAACATTAGTATGGATAGTATGGATACATTAAAAACATTACAAATTAAATCTAAGCCTTAAATAAATAACATATCAAAAACACCAGTAATTGTAGAAAAAACGGGAATAAAGCCGTCGTTAAGGACCACTCGTATGTTTCGTTACGTTTTAAGTCAAAACAAAAACAACAACAAACACACAAACTATCAAACAATGTAACAAACTGAAACTTATGTCTTAATTTTAATCGGGTTTGGTTACTTCAGTAAGGCATATAAGCTAACATAAGATTGAAATGTTTTTTTTGATAATCCTTTCAAAACCCGTATTTTATTTTTAAACTTTAAAAGTTACGTATTGTGTCTACATGCGCATAATACATCAATCGTAGAACTCTGAAAACCGAAATTTATAATCAAATGAAAAATGTTTATTTATAAGAACATGGTACAATAGATAGCTCAATTTTAGTTTCGATCACCTAATATGGCGTAACTATCCATACTAAAACTTATAAATGCGAAAGTAACTCTGTCTGTCTGTCTGTTACGCTTTCCCGCTTAAACCTCTCAACCGATTTTGATGAAATTTGGCACAGACAATCTTTAGACCCTGAGAAAGGACATAGGCTACCTTTTATCCCGGAAAAATTTGATATTCCCGAGGGAAATCTAAAAAAACCCGATATAAGCGAACACCACGCGGGCCCGCGGCTTCGCGGGCGGAAAGCTAGTATATCCACCAACAAAAAAAATAAAATAAATAAATTAGTAGTCTATAATTATTAAATTAAAATATAAATCTATAATGTTTAAGTAATAAATTTTGAAATTATATTGTAGTAATAAAAATGATTAATGAATCAAGTTTTTGTTGCAATTACAAAAACTGTATCGACGAAGATGGGATTCGAACCCACGCGTGCAGAGCACATTGGATTAGCAGTCCAACGCCTTAACCTCTCGGCCACCTCGTCTAGCGACCACTGTCTCTATATTCAGCCCTGCACAAACAAATATACAACGCCTGGGACTGAAGTCTATAAACACACAGTCACGTACAGAATATAGACCTACATATATAATGTATGTGCAAATATACAACGCCTAGGACTGAAGTCTATAAGACACACAGTCACGTACAGAATATAGACCTACATATATAATGTATGTACAAATATACAACGCCTAGGACTGAAGTCTACAAGACACACAGTCACGTACAGAATATAGACCTACATATATAATGTATGTACAAATATACAACGCCTAGGACTGAAGTCTATAAGACACACAGTCACGTACAGAATATAGACCTACATATATAATGTATGTACAAATATACAACGCCTAGGACTGAAGTCTATAAGACACACAGTCACGTACAGAATATAGACCTACATATATAATGTATGTACAAATATACAACGCCTAGGACTGAAGTCTACAAGACACACAGTCACGTACAGAATATAGACCTACATATATAATGTATGTACAAATATACAACGCCTAGGACTGAAGTCTATAAGACACACAGTCACGTACAGAATATAGACCTACATATATAATGTATGTACAAATATACAACGCCTAGGACTGAAGTCTATAAGACACACAGTCACGTACAGAATATAGACCTACATATATAATGTATGTACAAATATACAACGCCTAGGACTGAAGTCTACAAGACACACAGTCACGTACAGTATATAGACCTACATATATAATGTATGTACAACACCTAGGACTGAAGTCTATAAGACACACAGTCACGTACAGTATATAGACCTACATATACAATATGTAAAGAAAACCCTGTCCGACCCATAAGGATAATAAAGGTTAGGTAAACACTTATAATATAAAATTTTACATAATCATCATAGTAACAATACTAATGAATTTTGAAATAATCCTTATTTCCGGGGAATTAATTCCAATTTCCCCGAAATTTGGTAATTTTTAAAAAAGTGACAACACCGGTATTATTATAAGCGAATAGCAACGCGACCACGTCACAGGTGCCGCGTGCCCTACCCCCCGCCGCCCGGGGAAGGGGTTGCTTATCGCACCTGTATTAAGTTACCTTTTTTTTTGCGAAATAATATTTATTTTTTTAGGGGGATTTTTTTTTTCAGTTTAGCCTGTCTTTGTGGGCATTAGTAGAATCAGTTATCGATACCTAACAATAGCTTCACGGATCGGACAGGGTTTTCTTTACATATTGTATAATATATGTACAAATTTGTCAGCTCCAAAATAGATGACTTGTGAACATTTCTAGATCAACGCAAATGGAGTTATCAAAAAAGTTGCCCAATTGGTTGAAAACCCTCTGACATATCCAAATAGAAGATTTTCATAAAGTAATCAGTTTGAAAATACTCCCTTCAACCCCACACCCGCACACCTATACACATACATTCCCACACCCTAATACCACACATAATTTAATTTTGTAGACTTAAATTTTTATTTAATTACCTTAATAGATAGGTAAATTTTTATTAGGTAGGTACATATTTTGGTACAAATTTTACGCAGTCGGGATTGAACATTTTTAAAATATTTTTGACATCGTGGGCGCAAAGCTAGCAGGCTCAGTGCATAAGGTCGGCCGTGTCGCTGACTGCGGCAGGTTAGCGGTAGCGCGCACAACAGTGGTGTGTCTAGCGCGCAGTGAGCTACACGTGCAACGATTAAAGAGGCTCCATCCACAGCCTGGACATAGGAGCCGGGATGTAGAATCTATGATGTGGAATCAGTAGGTACGAAGACCTCTAGTATACCTACATGATAGTATAGAATATATTAAGGGTCAGGAAATCACTCCTCCTAGCTAAACAAGCGCATGGTAAAATAACAATATTCAAAGAGCAATGGATATCGGTGTTCAATAACATTTAGAAAACTTATTTCAAATGGTTTAGGAACGGATTATAATGGATAAATAAAATGTAACTTAGTTATAAGTAGTACAGAATTTTTTATGTTTTAACATGTCACCTCGTCAGCAGATCACGTCAGAGTAAAGTAGAGGCAGATCAAGAGTTACTAGCAAAACTGTATCGGTGAACTTATACTGACCTACGAACGACCTTCACGACCAACAGAGGCGGCTTTACGATCCTGTAACATAACGCACTCGCCCAGTAAACGTCATGCTGTCGTAAAGTGCCCCCTCGATGACATATCATTTGATCGGGTAACTCTAATGAGGTTTTATTGGTTTATATTTGAAGGAAATGTTATTGTCACAGGAAAATCTGTGTTAAACTGAATGTTTATTGTTATGGCTTAATGGTGGTTTACCCAATAAATATTAAAGACTTAAGTAATTGAATAACTTTCCTGTCTTAACCGTAGCAATTCGAATTGATTTTGACATAACATATTCTATCTTGTTTGTTATTCAGTTTTAGCAAAGTACATAAATTTCCATATTATTATACCTACTATGGATACTTAATATCACATAAGTCTCTAAACAACAATTTGCACAAAGATTTACTTAACAACTTTAGACTTCAGGTTTGTTGTATTACACTAACTCATAAGCAGCGCTCGCGTATCTTTGCACATTAATTTACCTGCAAACAGGATATTTAATTGGACACAAATCATATCACTGTTTATTCAGCTGATTTCATTTCGACCACAATTCAAAACTGGGATTATAATTTCAGTTAGGACTAACTTAATAGATACCAGGACACAGAATTAACCATTTTACTATTGAATGGGAACAACAATTGTATTTTGCAACAACGCGAAATTATTTTAATTCATAACATACAATCATATCCATGAATTAATATGTATTGATGAGTACTTATCTTTACCGACCCCTACGTGCCTCGTAAACTGCGTTACACCGTTGGTCCCAGCTTTAATCCGTAGATCTTTGACTGCATTGCCTTGTTTGAAGCATTGGGGCTTTGCCATAATCACCACGCTTGACAGGCGGGTTGAGGATCGCAATAATTTTTGATAACAATAATATTTCATATTCCACAGGATACGCGCTGCTGGCCGCTTCCTGGGTGACAGTTCCCTTAGTTGCCTCTCACGTGTATTACACAGGGAACAGAGGTATCTTATTACCCATTAACTAGCTTATTTAGGGCAGATAAGAAGTCGATCCATGTTTTGTTATTGATCATACCACCCACCAGACAAAGTGTTGCCGCCAAGCGATTCGTCGTGTTCCCACATGATATCTGGTGAAGCCGTACGGAGGACGGGTGTGAGCAGTGTTGCGATATGTGCCGGGTAGGTAGGATGCGTCAAATGTTGTTGTGTCGGGAGTTTGGTCGTGGAGTTTCTCCAGATCAATCTTCCTCTGGCGCAGCTTCGTTGGTCGTGTTGTTGAAGTTAACATTGCATCATCTCGTGCAACTGCCGTCATCCTTCCTAATTACTCAGATGTTTTGAGTGAATAGGCTTAACAATCTAGTGCGCTTTACCATCAACGATTGCATCACTGCTTACCATCAGGCGTTATTGCAGTCAAGTACTAGTTTATAATCCTTATTAATATTATTCCGACCTCCGTGGCGCAGCGGTCAACACGCCTGCCTGTGACGTGGAGGCCCCGGGTTCGATCCCCGGCCAGGTCATGTTGGAAAACGAACTTTTCTCGATTGGCCTGGGTCTTGGATGTTTATCTATATATGTATCTATTATAAATATAGTATCATTGAGTTAGTATCCCATAACACAAGTCTCGAACTTACTTTGGGGCTAGCTCAATCTGTGTGATTTGTCCGTATATATTTATTTATTTATTAATCGCAAAGTTAGTCTGTTTGTTCCGCTTTCACGCTGTAACTACTGAACCGATTGCTTTGAAATTTTACAGAAGTTAAGTTAGAAGTCCGGATTAAATAATAGGGTATTTTTATCCGGGACAATTTTGATATTCCAGAGGGAATCTAAAAAACGGGATATAACCGAATACCACGCGGGCGAAGCCGCAGGCGGGAAGCTAGTTCATAATAAAAAAAGGCTGGACAAGTGAAGATATTTTTTTAACCATTTGTAGAATTTTGATACTTGTTACGGGTAGTCAGACGCCCTAAATCTGAAAACGAGTGTTACCAACTGGTATTGTAGTAGCTCCAGTAGTAAGTTCATATAAAATAAATAATAATAATAATAATTGGAAAACAGCTGGGCAGATTATTGTGATGCAACGATAAGTAATAAAAAATCGGTTTCTTTTATCTAATAAACGTCGGCACATGGTTATATGCAACTTGTTACCTGTAAGTATTTCTCTCAAGGGAATCCTGGTTATGATGGGAAAGGCAAACAACAATATTTAATTATAATTAGATTATTGTCATAATTAACATGATATCTCCAATGCACTTGAACGAACAGCGACTTCAAACAATCTATTATGTTGACAATTATCATTTCCCGTTGTCTTTATAACATAAATCAATTGTACATTTTGTATGTAATTTTCCTACAGTTGTCTTTGATGTATGTTTAACATTCTAAAAATCAATAAATTAACTTAATTTTACAGCAAGTTGTTTGAGAAAATGGGAGCTTAAGCGCAAAATTAAATATCCTAATACTAACTGTAAACTATAACTAAACTTTGGGCGGTTCATTGAGTCTCTAGCCAAGGTAGCTGCTAGGAAACTTGGCGTTATTGCCAAAGTCCGGCGGTACTTCACACCAGGACAGCTTCTAATGCTATACAAAGCACAGGTCCGTTTGTGTGTGGAGCATTGCAGTCAAATTTGGGCTGGTGCTGCAAAATGCCACCTGGCTACTTTGCATGCACTAATTGGCGACCTAGATTTGGTTCAAAACGGTCTGCAAAGCCTGGAGCACAGGCGAAGAGTAGCCAGCCTGTCGGTGTACTATAGGAAGCATTTAAGAGAGTGTGCGCGGTAATTGCATGACTTAATATCCCCATCTCCGTTTTATCATTAGATGTCTCGTCATACAGTGAGTATACACCCGTTTTTTTTTGTTTGGGAGGGGAAATCATTACGCCATTGACACCACTATGATCCGGTCGAAGTATTCCACAGCATCATTTATACCGCGTACAAATACAAATATTTATTGGGACAACAAAAAAACATTACAGCTCTGACAGGACCCAACATGCGGCTGCGTCCAGCATTACCGACGACGCTGCTCTATATATCCAGACTGCACTATTCTACGAAGATTGAGGAGATCGTGGAGTATCTGCGCGTCAAGACCAACTGGACTTTGAGGTGCGAAAAGTTGGACCCGCGTCACAACACGAACTTCAAGTCGTTCGTGGTGCGTGTTCCGACACATCATCTCGAGAAGTTCCTCAAAGAAGAGTTCTGGCCGAAAGGTGATGTGTACCGCCGGTTTCGTGGCCAGCTACGTGACACCAGTCAGCGAAACACTACACCGTCTCTTTGTGTACATTAGGTGTAGTTAGGTGTATGGGCCTTGATACCTAAAATAAATGGATAAATAAATGGATGAATGGATGGATTATACAATAAAAAGACTTCCTGACTGAACGGTCCCTCCGAGTTGTTGTCGACGGATGCTCATCAGAACCCATGTCGACTAATTCCTCAGGGGTCTGCTCTCTCTGGAACTATGTTCCTGCTGCATATTAACGATCTTCTGAAGCCCAGTATCTATGGGTATGCAGATGACAGTACAGTTGTGGAGGGATACCTACCGGATCCTCGGGCTAGTAGGGAATCAATCCGGTCCGAAAGAGATTCTAAGGTAGAGCGAACGAGTGTTGCACTACAGGCAGTCTCCGAATGGTGAAATGCCAATTTATATATCTGTAGCATTCAATGCCGCCAAAACACAGGCGTGTCTTTTCAGAAGACATGAACAATTATAATTAAGATTAAGATTTTAGGTATTGTTATTCTCACTTCGTAGTTACCTACATCAAAGGGTAATTCTTACTTTAGCGCTCATTAAAATACCTAGTATTGAGATCTTGAGTTATCCTTATTTACAAGTAAACCAAAGGTGGAAGGACGCACATAAGGATATTACTGTAAGGACAACTACTTAAATAAATTTCAATTATCCTCTAGTACATTATTTGATAACTCTAGGTCTAGGAGGATAAATTGTAAGTGTAAATACAAAGACGAAGGTAAATTTAAATTCTTAACATTAAACTTGTTAATTGAGTATCCACAAGCGATTATTCTATCCTATAAATCAGACCGACTTGGCATTATATTTCCCGGTTCACGGAAACCGGTTCGTCTGAATAACAATCATATTAAGAACTTGTTAATTACTTTGTTTCTTAGAAGAAGCCTGGAGTTTGGAAGTTGGGGGTGAGATACTTCGTGCCTCGGGCAGCACATTAAGCCAGTCGTATCGATTACTGTTCCATCGGACTATGAGAGTTAATGAAGAGAGAGAGACCGCCTGTGCCTGACGCATACACTCCGAGACCAGCTTTCAGGGCTGAAGATATTTTTTCTGAACAGCCAGTGACCTGAAAACGTGTCGTCTTTAGTCGTCATCAACTTTTTTTATAGTCCCACTGCTGGGCACAGGCCTCCACTCATACAGAAAAGTATAGAGCGTAATCAATACGCTTGCTCAATACGGGTTGGCGATTTCAGACTTAAAGTCAGGTTTCCTCAAAACTTTTTCCTTCACCTTGTAATCTAGGACAAAAATAACTAATTATGTACTAGGTGATATTTTTATACATATAATATTTTCAGTGTCTAAGGCAGGTCTCTGCTAAGATTGGTCACTATGTCTAAATTCAGTCTGGAATACCGAATACATAAAGATTGTTAAAGGACCAAGAGTGATGATGCTCCGTAAACTAGTGCAGTGATAGTGTCAGGTGTACCATAAACTTTATGATTATAAGCTACTATGTAGTTTTCGTTACCAAATTTAAAAAATACGTAATGCAAAGAAAACAAAACAACAAGGAAAATATGCGTCACATCCACGTGAATGCAACGTAGTAACTCCTGGTAGGCCTTTCTAAAAGAGATAAATTCTCAGAACTAATAAGACTTCTCAGGTACACTGGTACCTGAGTGGTGTCACGTAAATTAGTTTTATGTTTGTCGTTGTCCACATATGCCTTTTTATGAACTACTACCTGCGGTAAACATAATAAGTAAGTACTAAGAGATCTGAAACTGCTGTAATAGTAGGTAATTACAGAAAACAAATTGAGAGAAATAGGTAAAACTAGTAGCCGCAATAATTTCAGAATAAAAATGTTAGTAAGAGAACTAAACACAACTAATTTCTTATTCAAATGAATAACGTCAATAATAATAATAATACAAAAGGTCTTATTTTCGCGGCGCCCTCAGGTTAGGTGGCACGACGATCTTTGTAGTAATTGGATAAGAGTTGCCGAGAATCGAGTTGAATGGTGTGAAATTGGCGAGGCCTATGTCCAGCAGTGGACTGCTACAGACCTGATAAAGATATTTTCCTAACTTTTTTTTTTAAACGTTGCTCGCACTAGGAATTTCTCCTGTACCGTGGGTGCGTTCACAAACATAGAAACTCACATACACAACATCCAGACCCGGAACAACTACATGTGATTTATTGTTGTATTTCCTATTTTATTTTAAGACAACGTGTAAGTTTATAATCATCACCAATCCAGCCTCAGGAAGTCCACTGCTGGACATAGGCCTCCCCCAAGGATTTACAAAATGATTGGTTGGACGCGGCCTGTATCCAGCGCTTCCTTGCGAAAATATAGTTACAATTTAATAGAAAAACCGGCCAAGTGCGTGTCGGACTCACGCACAAAGGGTTCCGTACCATTGATTTATGAAATTATATATATATATATATATATATATATATACAACTTGTTTGACATTGCGAGATTGGCAATTGAGAATTGTCATGCTCACTCAAATGTCTTGCTGATGGTGGCGCGTGTTGTTGGGTCATTTGGTTCCCTTCAATATGGTTGAGCTAAGTGGGGCTGATGCGCGCGTCATGCTCGTGAACGGGGGCCGTCAGTGGAGACTGGTCATCTCTTAGCTGCCAGTGGGCTTAATTCATTTTTATATTTTAATTAATTTTACATTGTGCTCACATGATAGAAGCAACATAAATATGTAACGAAGAAATGTAACCCATATATTATGATTTTAAAAGAGTGTCCATGGAGTTTCTTGCACGTTCTTCTCCATAGAGATCTACGCTTTGGAAAGTGCAATTTAGCTTCACTTTTCTTGAACTGACCGACATTGACTATTCAAAAGTACCAAGTGATGGTTAATTTGAAATAAACGATTTTGATTTTGATTTTGATTAAAGGGTTTAAGTGATTTATATGAAAGATTACGCGGCAATCAGCGGTTTATGATTTACGAGGTATTTAAAAAAACTGCTTACTAGATCTCGTTCAAAACAATTTTCCTTGGTGGTTTTTATAGTAATGTACATGATATGTTTTTTTTCGATTTTTCATTTTCTTATTTTAGAAGTTAGAGGGGGGGGGGGGAGCAACTTCTTTCCACTTTGGAAGCGCCTGTCACGCAAACTATTCGTTTTAGAAAAAAAATATTTTAGAAACCTCGATATCATATTTGAAGACCTATCCATAGATATATATATAAACACATACGTGTGGGATACACGTATGTGTTTATAGAAAAAAAAAATGAGTTTCAGTTCTAAGTATGGGGCGCCCCCAATATTTATTAATATTATTTTATTTTTGTATCAAAATCTTAATGCGGTTCACAGAATACATCGACCCACCAAGTTTCAATAGTATATCTCTTATACTTTCGGAAATAAATGACTGTGACATACGGACGTACAGACGGACAGACAGACATGAAGAATCTATAAGGGTTCCGTTTTTTGCCATTTGGCTACGGAACCCTAAAAAGAATCTCCCGACGTGCTTAATAAAACAATCCTCGGAGAATCTGCTCAGAAAACTGCATCCAAAGGACAAAGTAAATTAATATTCCCAACTGTGACAAGGATGTAGCCTACAGGGCAGGTATTAAGGACGGACCTCAAGATATTCGACACCATTTTCCTCTGCAGTTTCGCACATTTTCCTTAAGAATTAGATGGAAGATGGATTAAGGAAAACACATTAAATAGGGACAAATATATTGAGATAAGTAAATAAGTTTGTTGTTACGTGACTTGATTTGGAAATGTCGTGCATTTTTTTTTTCTGTGGCGTTTTTATACGTAATCGTTATGTTAAAGTTGTTCGTGGATAGAATCAGAATACTTTATTTGGACAAATTCATCAGTATTTCCCAACGTAATTATTTTAGCTACGTGTGTAATAAATCAGTTATCCTGTTAGTTATTGGCAACAAGGACTACTGCGGCATTTATAGATATTATGTTTACTGCTGTTAATTCTGCTGCTGCGTCTACTGCTACGTCTACTGCTACGTCTATTGCTAGGTTTACTGCTACGTGTCAAGGTTACTTTAATTCTTTGAATCTTTTGATGATCACCTTATATGTTCATGATTTTTATATTTTATTTTATTTATCTCTATGGACATTGTGATTTGTTGTTTCCTTGATTTTGACAAGAGTTTTAGCTAAAATAAACGCTATTAAATCTAACAGTGAAAAGTCACATGACGTGAGTTTGACATGAGCTGTCAATTGTGTCGATTAGTTGGAATGACAGCTCGCTCCAATCTCTCTTCATCTAGGTTCTTATATGATAATTATAGAATCACGTTGTATTTAGTGATACAGTCCTCTTTCTTCTTCTTCAGCCTATAGAGGTCCATTGCTCGACAAAAGCCTCCCCCAGGTTGGGGGAGTTTGCATTAATCCCCACGCTTGCCCGGCGGGTTGGGGATCGCAGTAATCTGATATTCCACAGGAGAAGTGCTGCTGCCCGCTTCCCTGGTGAGAGCTCCCTTAGTCGCCTCTTACGACACCCACGGGAGGACATAGGATGGTACTGTTCTAAGTCCGGTACCACACGGGGTACTGTGTGATACGGTCACAATATATACCGCTGTCAGATGATGGTTTTGGAAAGAAGTTTATAAACGCTTCTTTATCTACTCGACAAGTATGTATACAAAACCCACATAAATGATGATATTTATGTAGACAATGAAATGAAATCTCTAATTATTCCTATGGAAGACTGGAAGACTTGGGCATAATGCTCAATGACCTCAGCAGAGCTTCCCAACAAGTGGGTCTAAAAATGAACATGGATAAGACGAAGATCATGTCGAACTCTCATGTCGCACCCACTCCAATTGTAGTTGGTTGCTCTGCACTCGAAGTTGTTGACGAGTATGTATACCTGGGACAAACAGTCCAACTAGGTAGGTCCAACTTCGAGAAAGAGGTGTCTCGGCGAATCCAGCTCGGTTGGGCAGCGTTCGGGAAGCTACGCTACATCTTCTCGTCGTCCAAGATACCACAGTGTCTCAAGACTAAAGTCTTTGACCAGTGTGTGTTGCCAGTGATGACTTACGGAACTGAAACGTGGTCGCTCACAATGGGCCTCATACGAAGGCCCAGAGTCACACAAAGGGCAATGGAAAGAGCTATGCTAGGAGTTTCTCTGCGTGATCGAATCAGAAATGAGGAGATCCGCAGAAGAACCAAAGTCACCGACATAGCTCTGCGAGTTGCTAAACTTAAGTGGCAGTGGGCAGGGCACATTGCTCGTAGAACCGATGGCCGATGGGGCAGTAAGGTTCTGGAGTGGCGGCCACGTACTGGAAGACGCAGCGTAGGGAGGCCCCCAACAAGGTGGACCGATGACCTGGTGAAGGTCGCGGGAAGCCGATGGATGCGGGCAGCACAAGAACGGTCAGCGTGGAAAGCCTTGGGGGAGGCCTTTGTCCAGCAGTGGACATCTATAGGCTGAAGAAGAAGAAGAAGAATTATTCCTATATACGATTTATTATTATTAAAAGTACGACAACCAAGTGTGACAAAAAAAAAATGAATGCTATTTCCATGATCATCATAATCAAATATTATGGAAATAATTCAGAACTAAAATTTATTATTGAAATAATCATGGCATTATAATAATTAATGTTCATGAAAATCAAAATCAAAGGTCATTTATTCCTCATACTTGTCCCATATTACTATTAAATACACGGATGAAGAATTCATTACTTCATGAACCAAAAATACAAAACTCGATTGCTCGTAATAAGGTAGTTCCATTTCCTGTTATTTATATTAGATTATTATCATTATCAGTCAGATAATCAATTGCCATTTTCCGCTAAAATTTTGCGAATGTTGCTGTCCACTTTAATTTTATAAAACTCAAAGAGATATAAATAACGATATCACCCACATATTATAAGTACCTACGTTATTACATTACACTAAAGTACACCACGACACTTCACATAATTACATTTTCCTCTTGCATTTTTTACAGAAAAACTTAACATTTTTTAACAAGCAAATCAAACAAAATTCAGTTATGCAATCGCTAATGCTATGCAGGCCCAAAAATACAGCAAATGAATTGGTTAATTCTAACAAATCTACAAATAAGTTGGGTCAGTAATGCCTAATTACTTATTCCATTGTTTGCTATTCGAATCTCGCTTTATTTTACGATCGAAAAGAGAGCAGCATGTATAAAGAACGGAGCGGTAATCACAGTTTAATAAATTGCCTCCGGCTCTGATGGCGGTTCTAACTGAGAGGGAATTAACTTCCCTCCCGTTTGTCAGCGTCACTGCTGTCCAAATTAACAAGATGGACATTTAATTAATATCAAAGTTTCCTTTCGCAAAAATACGGTTTTAGGATGGCACGTGAGCTCTTAAAATAACTGGTGATTGTTCTTTCTACAGAGCAATTCATTCGAAGAGAATTTCAGAAATATGATTATTTAGCCCTTGTCTACATACACTGCATGGTTTTTTAATGGTCGGTGAACCGCACCCTAGAAACAGCGTGTCTGTCAAAAAGCTTCTAAAATATTCCAATATTGACGAATTGTGCCATAAAACAATGTCTGTCAACAAGCTTTTATAATGCAGTGATCTATGAACAAAGATTATGGCAAAAAGTGCTATCTACGAACAAAGATCTTTGTTAACACTAAAATATTGCTGAGTGAAATCTCTGCCAACAGTGCTTCCTATGGACCGAGTAGGTTCCACACTCATCCATACACCCAGACTACACTGACGACCATGCATACAAGTAGCGAATAAACCGCAATTTTTCGCAACCAATTGATGCACGTTACTACATAAAATGACATCTTGACATACACGGCAATATTCTGTATTTATTACCTGGTAATCTAAAGTAAAGTAATTCGAAATGATATAATACATTCACTCAAGCACAACTGGAAGAAATGTGTGTAATGCTTCACCTCTGTGATTTCTGTCATGATTTGTTGTGTGCCTCCATTGCTAAAACTGGCAAGGTCGACTCGCAAATGAAGGGTTCCGGCAACAGGTTTTTTTTTGTACGGGAACCACTTTACATTTTAATTTTTATTTACTGTCTTGCTGTCACGGTTTTGAGATACAGCCTGGTGATAGACAGATAGACGGATAGAGTCTTAGTAACGGAGTTCGCTTTTACACTTTGGATACGGCCCACGATAAAAAGTGTACCAGACCAGACCAGAGAAATTAATTTGAAAAGTAACATTAGATAACGATAGCTCTGTAGTTTTTTCTCTAGAAATTTACTGAGCAATAATATAACTGGAACGGTTATTTCTGACACAATTAATCGTCGGTTACAGAAGTTATTTTGGTTCCAAATACATATTTATATCAAAAGTTTTTAACTGACTTCTGTGCTCATTTATCAGTCGTGTTTTATTATATACACACATCAAAAGTGTCTAGGGATCAAGCATTTTTATGCGGATTTCTTGAGATTGAGATGTGGCTTTGTAATAAATTTATGATTTTATAAATTTATATGGATCCTTTTTGGTGCATTTCATAATTTGAATCAGGAACTGTGAATCAAATTCGAGTAAAAGATGAAAATCAGTTGTCAATATTTTCCCTATAAAAACATACAACGCATTGAAGACATTATTAGTGCTACTGTTTCCCTACTACTGATTAAAACCAACGTTATTATGGAGCGGCGACGTCATTTAAGCAGGGAAGAAATGCTCAGAGCCGTGGGAATGATAGAAGCTGGTTCCCGGCAACGTGCTGTGGCTTTAGCTCTGAATACAAGTCAGAGTGTTATCAGTCGACTTTGGACACGTTACCGAAGCACTGGTACCGTGGCTGAGCGCCATGGAGGACGGTATCGCTGCACCACACGGAGACAAGACCGATACATTCAAATCTTAACTCGAAGAGCTCCAACAATAACTGCCATGATGTTAGCCGTGAGGCTTCATCACTCTTCAGGGAACTTAATTAGCGACCAAACAGTCAGAAACCGCTTGCATGAAGTGAACCTTCATTCCCGAAGACCGCTACGGGTACCACCTATAGCAATGCACAATCGTAGGATTCGATATCAATGGGCTCTTGAACACAGAATTTGGGCAGAAGAACAATGGCGTTTCGTGTGCTTTTCTGATGAGTCTCGTTTTGGTATGAGACCGGATACAAGACGTATACGACACTGGAGAACCCCTGGACGCCAACAGCGATTAAAATCCTGCCAGGAAGTCCATCCTTATAGTGGTGAAACCATCATGGTATGGGCGGGTATTTGGATCGGCGGAAGAACTGAGTTGATTTGGATCAGAGGCAACCTCAACGCTCAAATTTATGCTGAAACGATTGTATCAGACGTCATCATTCCTCTACAAGTGCAAATCGGTCCCTTATTTCAGTTAATGCATGATAATGCACGACCGCACACCGCAAGAGTTGTAAGACAGACTCTCGCCGCAGCTAACATCAATGTCCTGCCCTGGCCTGCTCAGTCGCCAGACTTGAACCCGATTGAGCATGCATGGGATATGCTACAGAGAAGAGCTCTGCCGAATATGGAGTGTATCCAGTCGCAAGAAGACCTTTTTTTGTTGTTGCAACGAACATGGGCGGCCATTCCACAGCGTGATTTGGATGAACTCATTTTGAGTATGCCAAACCGATGTTCTTGTGTTGTTAGTGTTCGCGGTAGAAACACGGATTATTAATTGTTTAAGTTACTCAATAAAATTTTAGAGAAAACTGTTATTTCAGTCTTTTTTTCGAACTTTTGTGTTAGTGGTTCAAATGTCAAATATCCCTTTATTAGGAAAATGGCAAATTTCTTTATTAATGCAAAGGCGACTTGGTTTATCGTTACTGTGACAAACGAAAACACTTTATTTGATGAATCCTTAAAGAAAATTTTAATTAATATCAATCAGGAGAAAAGTTATTGCAAAAATATATGTTGATCCCTAGACACTTTTGATGTGTGTATTTTGCTTTAAAACAGGAGGTTTCAAATTTATTTTCAATTAGATTTTTTTTTTATTCGGATTTTTTTATGCTTATTTTTCTATGCTGATATTTTTATTTTAATCTATTAATGATATATATTAACGAGTTTAAGAGAACGCCCTCTGTTATTTAACATACTGTATAACGCGCAAGCTTCAATGCTCGACAACCGTTAGGCCGCGTTTAAGCGCGAAATGGTCAAGAATCAACTAGTGCGAGACGGGAATACGGCAAATACAATTTGTATCTCCTTAATTTTCATTACTAGAAGGTAATATTTTTTTTAACACCCTTGATCGTAAAGCTGATGTAATTCCACCGGTTTTAAATATGTAAAGCGGGCCATAACAAACGCGTGTGTTATCAAAGCAAATAGTTAAGTTATAGTCCATACAAATTCCATAACAGCATTATTTGTCATTTCAAATAATTATGGAACTGATGGCCGCCGCGTGGCTCTAGCCAGTGAGCAGCGCGCTGTTCCATATTTGAAATGGCAAATAATAATACTAATGGCGGGAAAGCAACAGTGTGCATTCACATATTGAGTTTATTTAAAATAACTGATGTCCTGTTTAAAATAAACAAATTTGTATTTGTTTGTATTTAAATGAGTATTTAAAAAAAAAACAGTTTATTCGGTAATTTAAAAACTTGACTGCATGCTCTAGCATCTTTGCCAACATTTTCACGCAGCTACGGCAGAAAATAAACCTCGAGCCATTTTTCTCAAATTTTCTTTTCTTTGTACTTGTATTCTGAATATCTTTTTTTCTGTTTCCTCGCAAGTGTGTTAAAAAATGTCGTACGATATACGTGCGTATTAGTTATAACATGCTCGGCTCAATCACACCCTCGCCTTCGGCTCGGGCTGAAATTCCGCCTTGCATGTTATAACCATCATTACGCACTAATATCGTAATGTACTATTAACACCCTTGCTCGTAAAGCTGATGTAATTCCACCGGTTTTAAATATGTAAAGCGGGCCATAAAAAACGCGTGTGTTATCAAAGCAAATAGTTAAGTTATAGTCCATACAAATTCCATAACAGCATTATTTGCCATTTCAAATAATTATGGAAGTGATCGCCGCCGCACGGCTCCAGCCAGTGAGCAGCGCGCTGTTCCATATTTGAAATGGCAAATAATAATAATAATGGAGGGATAGCAATAGTGTGCATTCACAGATTGAGTTTATTTAAAATAACGGATGTCCTATTTGAAATAAAAAATAAAGATTTGTCTTTAAATTTGTATTTGTTAAAAAAAAAAAAACAGATTATTCGGTAATTTAAAAACTTGGCTGCATGCTCTAGCGTCTTTGCCAACATTTTCACGCAGCTACGGCAGAAAATAAATCTCGCGCCATTTTTATCAAATTTTCTTTTCTTTCACTTGTATTGTGAATATCTAAAAATGACAACTTTCGATAACGAAGAAGAGCAATATATAGTTCAACTCCACCGGATATACTAACAGAAGTGCGAACCGCATGCGACAGCTTACTGCCGTCCATATCCAAGGACAAGGACATAACATTTCATCAGTAGAGATATAATTAAAATCTTTCACACTCTAAATGTAAAAAGACTGCTGACCTATGCATGGGGTCATTCGGTGGAAGTTGCTAAGTCTATTATTGATATTGTGGCACCCACTCTAGCTGTTATCTTTAATGCTTGTATTGACTGTGGAGAGTTTCCTGATCTCATGAAAAATAGTAAAATAATACCTTTGTTTAAATCTGGTAGTACATCAGACCCCACAAATTATAGACCTATTTCTGTACTTTAGTAAAATTTTTGAGAAATTAATTTTAAACCAAACGCTAAATTTTTTTAATAAACATAAATTATTACATAGCAAACAGTTCGGTTTTACAAAGGGTCGTTCAACTACTGATCGGTGTTGAACTTCTAGGTCATATATATAATGCATGGGAGGATAAATGCGATGCCTTGGGCATCTTTTGTGATTTGTCCAAGGCATTCGATTGCGTTCTTCACGATACGTTAATCAGGAAACTCCGCCACTACGGGATCCGGAACTCTGCACTGGATCTTATTACATCTTACTTGAGTGGTAGGATTCAAAGCGTTGACGTCAATGGAAAAAGATCTTCCGGATCTTTAGTAACAATGGGAGTCCCACAGGGGTCAATTCTTGGTCCTTTTTTGTTTCTTATTTACATCAATGACCTGCCGTACCTAATAAAGGATAACCACGACATAGTGTTGTTTGCAGATGACACTTCACTTTTATTTAAACTGAAACGTCAGCAGCAGGTTACTGATGATGTAAATAGCGCGATCTCCAAAGTAGTCCATTGGTTTAATGTTAATAATTTACTCTTAAACGAGAAAAAACCAAATGCATTAAGTTTACTCTACCTCACGTGAGGCAGGTGGAAACTAAAGTGTTGATAAAGGGCGAAGAATTGAAATCTGACGACAGCACAGTGTTCTTGGGTATAACTCTGGATGTTAAGCTTCAATGGGGTTCACATATAGAAAAATTGTCAAAAAAGCTAAGTTCTGCTGCATACGCAGTTAGAACAATTCGTAATTTGACTGATGTTGAGACGGCCCGTTTAGTGTACTTTGGCTCTTTCCACAGCGTAATGTCGTACGGCATTCTGTTGTGGGGAAATGCCGCCGATATTCAAACAATATTTGTTTTGCAGAAACGAGCTGTTCGTGCAATTTATAAATTAAGTCCGAGACACTCTCCCAGAGAAAAATTTAAAGAGATTAATGTACTGACCGTGCCGTCTCAATATATTTATGAAAATCTTTTGTATGCTCATAAAAATAAAAAATTGTTTAAAAAATACAGTGATGTCCATGATATAAATACTAGGAACAGGCACAAATTTATTGTACCTACAACAAGGCTCAAGAAAATAGGTGGCTTTTTCAGATGCCAATGTATACATTTTTACAATGGACTTCCAGAGGTGGTTCAAGATCTGAGCCTGAATAAATTCAAATCCTTCATTAAACGTAAGTTGTGTCAGAAAGCATTTTATAGTGTGAAGGATTACATTGAGGACAAAAAGGCTTGGGCTTGAGCTGCGTCCGATTTCTATACACTGATTGTTCTCTGATTTTTCCTCTTGTAGTTTTAATATGTAATTGTTTATGTTATTAATTCAAAGCCTGTATTACACACTATGTAGCCAAGCATATTGTACGTTACGGAATTGTATCGCTGACAGAGATGTTCGGCACTTGTACAGCTACACAGGAGCTAAACTTTCCACAGATTCGGGAACACTGTTGGAGCTGCTGAACCTTGGACAAAACTATTTTAGCATTGTGTAGATTCAATTTCTTAGTATTGTATAATTGCATGGCAAACGTGTGAGCACAATGTACGAATGTGCTGTAAGGCATTTATTTGTTGGGTTAGTCTTTTTTTATTGACTTGATAGTGCTCTGGCTGTTGAGAGTATGTCATGCTCACTCAAATGTCTCGCTGATGGTGGCGTGTGTGTTGGGTCATTAGGTTCCCCTGAATATGGTTGAGCTGAATGATGCTGATCCATTCGTCATGTTCGTGAACGGACGCCGTCGGAGGGGACTGGTCATCTCTTAGCTGCCACGGCGTATTTTAATTTCTGAATTGATTTTTGTATGTTTTCCATAATGGACGCTCTCAGCGTACAATATATTTCTGCATCGTTCTCACGCGGTTGATTTCAACATAAATGATGTAATCAAATATTTGTAACAATAGCTTAAAAATTTAAAAGAGTGTCCATGGAGTTTCTTGCCCGTTCTTCTCTATGGGTACCTACTCTTTGGAATGGGCGACTCGCTTCATCTTATTGACTGACCGACCTTCTGACAATTCAAAAGTGCCTGTAACTGGTTTATTTGAAATAAATGATTTGATTTGATTGGATAATCACGTATGAAAATTTCTTGAAATGGAAAAACATTAAAAATGCTATGTCATTTTCCGAAAATGTAGTTTTGGCGTTTTTTAATGAACTAGCTAGTAAATATAAGCCTAGCTTGTCGTGGACAATATGTTCTATGCTAAAAAGCACCCTCAAGATGAAAAATGGTGTCGATATTAATTTATATTCAAATCTCATTGCATTTTTAAAGAGACGCCCTGATAGTTATATAAAGACAAAATTTAAGGTACTGTCATCAAATGACGTCGAAAAGTTTCTAAAAGATGCTCCAGATAGCCAGTACCTGGCAACAAAGGTCAGTTTGCCTCCTTAGTTTATGTATTGATCTACCTACTGTACATACTCTTTTACATATTTTTTAACGACCGTCTGTAAGCTAAGTACCTATACCTTATCTAACACATTTTTATTTCTTTTCAGGTTGCTTTAATATTTGGTATTACTGGTGCATGCAGACGGCAAGAGCTTCACAATATTATCACAGAAGACATTGAAAATCAAGGCAAAATGCTTTTAGTTAAAATCCCAAACACTAAAAACAAAATACCCCGATCTTTTATTATAGACGGCCCATTTTATGACGTGGTCAAAAAATATGAAGCTCTGCGTATGACCAAGGCAAAAAATTAGCATTTCTTTCAGAATTACCAAAAAGGTAAATGTATTGCGCAACCTATTGGCATAAATAAATTTGGTGCCATGCCAAAGGAAGTCGCCAAGTTTTTAGGATTGCCGGGTGCTGATTGTTATACAGGGCACAGTTTTAGAAGAACGTCAGCTACATTACTTGCTGATTCGGGAGCTGATATATTGACTTTAAAGCGGCATGGCGGGAGGCGTTCTAACGCAGTAGCAGAATCTTATAGAAGATTCTATCCAAAACAAAGCAATCATAAGTGCCAAAGTAACTCAGGCAATAAATTTGGAGTCACAAACGAAGAAGTCTTCCTGAGCCGCGCCCCTCTACTTCTACTAATGATATTTTTTTTATTTATAACTAATGACGAATTACAATGCTCTCCTGCCTTTCAAGAAGTTTCGTCGTCTCCAACATTTACCCTAACACAAAACAATGACATTATGAATAGTAATTATAATAATAAAAACATAATTCCAACTACTTCCTTCCTCAGCCTATAGATGTCCACTGCTGGACAAAGGCCTCCCCCAAGGCTTTCCACGATGACCGGTCTTGTGCTGCCCGCATCCATCGGCTTCCCGCAACCTTCACCAGGTCATCGGTCCACCTTGTTGGGGGTCTCCCTACGCTGCGTCTTCCAGTACGTGGCCGTCACTCCAGAACCTTGCTGCCCCATCGGCCATCGGTTCTACGAGCAATGTGCCCTGCCCACTGCCACTTAAGTTTAGCGACTCGCAGAGCTATGTCGGTGACTTTGGTTCTTCTGCGGATCTCCTCATTTCTGATTCGATCACGCAGAGAAACTCCTAGCATAGCTCTTTCCATTGCCCTTTGTGTGACTCTGAGCCTTCGTATGAGACCCATTGTGAGCGACCACGTTTCAGTTCCGTAAGTCATCACTGGCAACACACACTGGTCAAAGACTTTAGTCTTGAGACACTGTGGTATCTTGGACGACGAGAAGATGTAGTTTAGCTTCCCGAACGCTGCCCAACCGAGCTGGATTCGCCGAGACTCTTTCTCGAAGTTGGACCTACCTAGTTGGACTTTCTGTCCCAGGTATATATACTCGTCAACAACTTCGAGTGCAGAGCAACCAACTACAATTGGAGTGGGTGCGACATGAGAGTTCGACATGATCTTCGTCTTATCCATGTTCATTTTTAGACCCACTTGTTGAGAAGCTCTGCTGAGGTCATTGAGCATTTTGCCCAAGTTTTCCAGGGTCTCAGCCATGACCACGATATCATCTGCGAAGCGGAGATTAGTGATGTACTCGCCGTTGATGTTGATGCCAAGTCCTTTCCAGTCCAGGAGCTTGAAGACATCTTCCAACGCAGCAGTGAACAATTTAGGAGATATGACATCTCCTTGTCTCACTCCACGCTGCAGTTGGATCGGTTTCGAGTCCTGATCCTGGAGACGGACTGACATGGTGGCGTTTTTGTACAAACACTTTAACACCTCAATGTATCGATGGTTAATTTGGCACCGCTGGAGAGACTGTAGCACCGCCCAAGTCTCAATCGAATCGAAGGCCTTCTCATAGTCCACAAACGCCAAGCATAGTGGTTTGTTATACTCCTCGGACTTCTGTATAACTTGCCGCAGCGTATGAATGTGGTCTATGGTGCTAAAGCCTTTCGGAAGCCTGCTTGTTCGGGAGGCTGGAAGTCGTCGAACCTGCGAGCGAGACGATTCGTGATGACCCTAGAAAACAGCTTGTAGACATGGCTCAGGAGGGATATCGGTCTGTAGTTTTCAGGAGGGTATTGTCACCTTTTTTGAAAAACAAAACCACCACGCTCCTGTGCCACGCCTTAGGCGTTTCGCCTTTAAGAATGACGGAATTAAATAGTTTCTGAAGCGCTTTAAGAACCGGTTTGCCACCCGCTTTCAGAAGCTCAGCCGTAATTCCATCATCTCCAGCCGCCTTATCGTTCTTGAGCTGTTTCAGGGCCATACCAATCTCGTACAGGCTGACGTCCGGGATATCGTCGGTGTAGTGTCGGGTTAGTCTGGCTCTAGGATCATTAGCCAGGCTTACAACAGGTGCGTGTGTTGATGTGTATAACTCTCCGTAGAATTTCTCCATCTCACCCAAAAGCTCGGGCTTGGAAGTGACGATCCTACCATCCCCAGTCTTCAGCTTCGCAAGTAGACTCTGTCCAACAGACAATTCTCGTGCGAACACTTTGGAGCCTTTGTTCCGCTCGATAGCCTCTTTAATACAATTTGTATTAAATTGGCGTATATCGCGAGTCAGAGACTTTGAGATCTGTCTGTTAAGGCATCTGATGCGCGAAGCGTCATCAGGGGATTTTAAGATCACCTCCCGTCTTTCTTCCATTAGCCGGCGGGTGGGACCGGAGATCTTCTTCTGTCTTTTTGAACGGAGGGTTTTGTAGAACTTAGACCCTTCCGTTTGGAGAGTTTCCACAAACCTGTTGTTGTAGTCGTCCACATCTACGCATTCACCGAGGCATTCGAAGCGGTTTTGTAGTTCGATCTGAAAGCTCTCGGGGTTTTGGAGTTGTGTTGACGCTGGACGGAGCGTAGACTTCATAAGTCGAGAGCGTTCGAGCCTAATGTTGAGGTTCAAGATGCCTCTAACAATACGGTGATCACCCCCGGTTTTTACCGCATGGATCACGGAGACATCGTTGAACACTTGCCTTCTCGTTGACATTATGAAGTCTATCTCGTTTTTGGTCTGACCATCGGGGCTGAGCCAGGTCCACTTGCGGTGCAATGGTTTCCTGAAAAAAGAATTCATCGCAAAGAGTCCTTCCCTTTCCATGAAATCCATTAGCATCTGACCTCTGGGATTCCGATTTCCAACTCCAAATTGCCCCACTTTCGTCTCGTCCGCCTCTCGCATGCCCAGTTTTGCGTTAAAGTCCCCCATGACAACGGTGTAGTGGGTTTTGGAGGAATGTATGGCTCTATTGACGTCCTCATACATAGCCTCCACCTCATCGTCAGAGTGTTTAGACGTCGGGGCGTAGACCTGTATAACCTTTAACGAATATCGTTTTGTTATTCTCAGTACAAGGTACGCCACCCTAGTCGAAAGGCTCCCGACTTTAACCACGTTGTTCACGAGGGACTTGTGGACAATAAACCCGACACCACCCTGGGACAGCTGGTCGCCTTCCCGGAAATAGAGCAGGTTGCCAGACCTCAGGATTATCGAGGCCTCTCCCTCTCTTCGGACTTCAGATAACCCCACAATGTCCCAGCTCAACCGGCTCAGTTCTTCCTCCAGTTCGACAATCTTCTCATCGGTCCGTAGTGTGCGCGTGTTAAATGTTGCCAGGGCCAAAGGTCGTCGTTTGTGATGGTAGCCGGATCTCTGCCGGAGATTGTTAGCACCCCTTGCTCCGCCGTAACCAAGTCCGCTACCGTAGACTGGAATAGCGGAGCTGCCGGGGACTAGGGGCCTGGGCTGTATCGTGTGCATCATTGGGGGGGTTTGCCATAATCCCCACGCTTGGCAGGCGGGTTGGGGATCGCAGTGATTTGATATTACACAGGAGAAGCGCTGCTGCCCGCTTCCCTGGTGATTTCCCTTAGTCGCCTCTTACGACACCCACGGGAGGATATGGGTTGGTACAATTCTAGGCCCGGTACCATACGGGGGTAGAATTGTACTAACTAAAACTACGTATAATTTTAATACGTAATTGTAATTTTACTAATTGTTTTAATAATTAAAAATGAACAAAATATAAATTACTTTTTTTCTGTTTCCTCGCAAGTGAGAAAAAAAACATCGTACGATATACGTGCGTATTGGTTATAACATGCTCGGCTCAATTACGCCCTCCATCCTTATGCACTAATATCGTAATGTATTATAAAAAAAACTCTTCACTCTTTCAAAAAGTTTGCGTTCATCTAACCATAATACTGGCAATAAATATCATGCATTTAACCCAATGACAAAAGAGGTCGCTTCTCTATTCAGCCTTTTCTTCGTATGAGTAAAATAATCATCAATTCTAAATATCGAACATTATCATCATCATCAGCCCCTACTCGTGGCTCCCCTACTGGTGGTGGCAAGGTTCTCCACGACGACCAGTTCTGCACCTCCCGCATCCAGCGGTTTCCCGCGACCTTCACCAGGTCGTCGGTCCACCTTGTCGGGGGCCTACCCACGCTACGTCTTCCTGTGCGTGCTCGCCACTCGAGAACCCGTCGGCCCCATCGGGCATCGGTCCTACGGGCAATGTGTCCAGCCCACAGCCCACTGCCACTTTAGTGTTCTCCGGGCTATGTCGGTTACTCTCGTTCTTCTGCGGATCTCCTCATTCCTGATTCGAACGCGCAGTGAAACCCCAAGCATAGACCTCTCCATTGCCCTTTGAGTGACTTTAAGCCTTCTTATAAGGCCCATTGTTAGCGACCACGTCTTAATTCCTAAAGTCATCACTGGCAACGCACACTGGTCGAAGACTTTTGTCTTGAGCCACTGCGGTATTTCGGATGAGAAGATTTTACGTAGCTTCCCGAAAGCAGCCCAGCCGAGTTGGACTGGTTGTAACTGGATAGTTTGTCCCAGGTACACGTAACTGTCAACAACTTCGAGAACAGTCTCCAATCCTTATAAGAATTGGTACAACATGGGCATTAGACATGACTTTCGTCTTGTCTATGTTCATTTTAAGACCGATTCGCTCGGAGGCTCTACTGAGGTCTTCGAGCATTGTACTCAGGTCCTCCGCGGTCTCAGCCATTCAAATCAAATCAAATCATTTATTTCAAATAAACCAGTTACAGGCACTTTTGAATTGTCAGGTCGGTCAGTCAATAAGATGAAGCTAGTCGCCCATTCCAAAGAGTAGGTACCTATGGAGAAGAACGGGCAAGAAACTCCATGGACACTCTTTTAAATTTTTAAGCTATTGTTACAAATATTTGATTACATCATTCATGTTGAAATCAACCGCGTGCGAACGAAGCAGAAATATATTGTACGCTGAGAGCGTCCATTATGTAAAACATACAAAAATCAATTCAGAAATTAAAATACGCCGTGGCAGCTAAGAGATGACCAGTCCCCTCCGACGGCGTCCGTTCACGAACATGACGTATGGATCAGCATCATTCAGCTCAACCATATCGAAGGGAACCCAATGACCCAAAACACACGCCACCATCAGCGAGACATTTGAGTGAGCATGACATATTCTCAACAGCCAAAGCACAATTAAGTCAATAAAAAAGACTAACCCAACAAATAAATGCCTTACAGCACATTCGTACATTGTGCTCACACGTTTGCCATGCAATTATACAATACTAAGAAATTGAATCTACACAATGCTAAGATAGTTCTGTCCAAGGTTTAGCAGCTCCAACAGTGTTCCCGAATCTATGGAAAGTTTAGCTCCTGTGCAGCTGTACAAGTGCCGAACACCTCTGTCAGCGATACAATTCCGTAATGTACAATATGCTTGGCTACATAGTGTGTAATACAGGCTTTGAATAAATAACATAAACAATTACATATTAAAACTACAAGAGGAAAAATCAAAGAACAATCATTGTATAGAAATCGGACGCAGCTCAAGCCCAAGCCTTTTTGTCCTCAATATAATCCTTCACACTATAAAATGCTTTCTGACACAACTTACATTTAATGAAGGATTTGAATTTATTCAGGCTCAGATCTTGAACCACCTCTGGAAGTCCATTGTAAAAATGTATACATTGGCATCTGAAAGAGCCACCTATTTTCTTGAGCCTTGTTGTAGGTACAATAAATTTGTGCCTGTTCCTAGTATTTATATCATGGACATCACTGTATTTTTTAAATAATTTTATATTTTTATGAGCATACAAGAGATTTTCATAAATACACACATCAAAAGTGTCTAGGGATCAAGCATTTTTATGCGGATTTCTTGAGATTGAGATGTGGCTTTGTAATAAATTTATGATTTTATAAATTTATATGGATCCTTTTTGGTGCATTTCATAATTTGAATCAGGAACTGTGAATCAAATTCGAGTAAAAGATGAAAATCAGCTGTCAATATTTTCCCTATAAAAACATACAACGCATTGAAGACATTATTAGTGCTACTGTTTCCCTACTACTGATTAAAACCAACGTTATTATGGAGCGGCGACGTCATTTAAGCAGGGAAGAAATGCTCAGAGCCGTGGGAATGATAGAAGCTGGTTCCCGGCAACGTACTGTGGCTTTAGCTCTGAATACAAGTCAGAGTGTTATCAGTCGACTTTGGACACGTTACCGAAGCACTGGTACCGTGGCTGAGCGCCATGGAGGACGGTATCGCTGCACCACACGGAGACAAGACCGATACATTCAAATCTTAACTCGAAGAGCTCCAACAATAACCGCCATGATGTTAGCCGTGAGGCTTCATCACTCTTCAGGGAACTTAATTAGCGACCAAACAGTCAGAAACCGCTTGCATGAAGTGAACCTTCATTCCCGAAGACCGCTACGGGTACCACCTATAGCAATGCACAATCGTAGGATTCGATATCAATGGGCTCTTGAACACAGAAATTGGGCAGAAGAACAATGGCGTTTCGTGTGCTTTTCTGATGAGTCTCGTTTTGGTATGAGACCGGATACAAGACGTATACGACACTGGAGAACCCCTGGACGCCAACAGCGATTAAAATCCTGCCAGGAAGTCCATCCTTATAGTGGTGGAACCATCATGGTATGGGCGGGTATTTGGATCGGCGGAAGAACTGAGTTGATTTGGATCAGAGGCAACCTCAACGCTCAAATTTATGCTGAAACGATTGTATCAGACGTCATCGTTCCTCTACAAGTGCAAATCGGTCCCTTATTTCAGTTAATGCATGATAATGCACGACCGCACACCGCAAGAGTTGTAAGACAGACTCTCGCCACAGCTAACATCAATGTCCTGCCCTGGCCTGCTCAGTCGCCAGACTTGAACCCGATTGAGCATGCATGGGATATGCTACAGAGAAGAGCTCTGCCGAATATGGAGGGTATCCAGTCGCAAGAAGACCTTTTTTTGTTGTTGCAACGAACATGGGCGGCCATTCCACAGCGTGATTTGGATGAACTCATTTTGAGTATGCCAAACCGATGTTCTTGTGTTGTTAGTGTTCGCGGTAGAAACACGGATTATTAATTGTTTAAGTTACCCAATAAAATTTTAGAGAAAACTGTTATTTCAGTCTTTTTTTCGAACTTTTGTGTTAGTGGTTCAAATGTCAAATATCCCTTTATTAGGAAAATGGCAAATTTCTTTATTAATGCAAAGGTGACTTGGTTTATCGTTACTGTGACAAACGAAAACACTTTATTTGATGAATCCTTAAAGAAAATTTTAATTAATATCAATCAGGAGAAAAGTTATTGCAAAAATATATGTTGATCCCTAGACACTTTTGATGTGTGTATATTGAGACGGCACGGTCAGTACATTAATCTCTTTAAATTTTTCTCTGAGTGTCTCGGACTTAATTTATAAATTGCACGAACAGCTCGTTTCTGCAAAACAAATCTTGTTTGAATATCGGCGGCATTTCCCCACAACATAATGCCGTACGACATTACGCTGTGGAAATAGCCAAAGTACACTAAACGGGCCGTCTCAACATCAGTCAAATTACGTATTGTTCTAACTGCGTATGCAGCAGAACGTAAGCTTTTTTGACATTTTTTCTATATGTGAACCCCATTGAAGCTTAGCATCCAGAGTTATACCCAAGAACACTGTGCTGTCGTCAGATTTCAATTCCTCGCCCTTTATCAACACTTTAGTTTCCACCTGCCTCACGTGAGGTAGAGTAAACTTAATGCATTTGGTTTTTTTCTCGTTTAAGAGTAAATTATTAACATTAAACCAATGGACTACTTTGGAGATCGCACTATTTACATCATCAGTAACCTGCTGCTGACGTTTCAGTTTAAATAAAAGTGAAGTGTCATCTGCAAACAACACTATATCGTGGTTATCCTTTATTAGGCATTACTATGATATCATCAGCAAACCGAAGGTGTGTCATGTACTCGCCATTGATGTTGATGCCCAGTCCTTTCCAGTCCAGAACCTTGAAGACATCCTGTGAATAGTTTCGGGGAGATAACATCTCCTTGTCTGACACCACACTGCAGAGGTATTGGTTTCGAGTTCTGGTCCTGTATTCGGACTGACATGATTGCGTTTTCATACAAACCCTTCAGCGCTTCAATATACCGATAGTCTACTTGGCACCGCTGGAGAGACTGCAGTACAGCTCAAGTCTCGATCGAATCAAAGGCTTTTTCATAGTCCACAAACGCCAAGCAAAGGGGTAGGTTATACTCCTCGGTCTTCTGTATAACCTGCCGCAGCGTATGTATGTGGTCTACTGTGCTGAAGCCCTTTCGGAAACCGGCTTGTTCGGGAGGCTGGAAGTCGTCAAACCTGCAAGCGAGACGATTCCTGAGGACTCTCGAAAACAACTTATAGACATGACTCAGAAATGAGATGGGTCTGTAGTTTTTCAAAAGGGTGTTGTCACCCTTTTTGAAAAAGAGTAGCACCACACTTCTGTGCCATGCCTGCGGCGTTTTTCCCTCGACTATGACGGAATCGTCTAGTGTATTCCATAAGTATTTTTCTAACAGCTCCATGGAGGTTTGCGAAAATGGTCCTCAAACTAGGTGTGCTACGTCCTTAGCTCGCGCGAGTGTTGGAGGAAATTAAATGTATAATGTTCGTTTCTTTTAGTATTACTACAATACATACTGCTGATTGTTTTTAATTGATTGTTGTTTGTTTTCATGTAGCTTTATAATATTTTGTTGACTTTTTAGAGGACGGGTAATTCGAAAAGATTATGTGACCAAATACAAGGATGTTGGGGGATAATGAAGACGACGACACTTTGAGCGAAAGTGAAGAAAGTGGGGGATTTGCGGAACAAAGTGGAGCACTTTGATTCTATCGTTTCGCTTGGATTATTGCACGGAATAAATTGGCGAGGAGGACTAACTAGCACGAGCAATGCAGCAATATTTGTAACGAGCATCAAGCAGTCGTGTGTCCTGACTGCAGTGTATGGTGGTAGGTACTCGATACTGTATTACCCGTTATTTTGATATTTAGATTGATTCAATTAGAATAAAATATAAAAAAGTAAGCCTGTTGGCATTCCATATGATGCATTTTGGAGAGTGTGCGAGGGAATTGTATGATTTAATTCCCCCATCTCCGTTCCATCATCGAACGACCCGTCATAAGGCGTGTATCCCCATCGTGTATACCCTTACGTTAGGAGTATTTAAGTGCACGTGCACTCAAGTATTAAGGAACTTAGTTTGACTTAGTTTGCTCACTCTACAGTTTTATAGGTATATGAAATGTGAATGTTTATACGCTGTTACCTACATTTATTCGAAAATCTGCACTCTTGCCACTCTTAAAAGGCGTAGTCACACGTTACATATACCTACCTACCGTAGCACCTTGTCAACGTGTGACTACGCCTTTCCAAACATGAAAATTTATCTCTACATGGTGAATATTGTATACTTTAGAACAGTATTGAATGGCATTATTGTCAATTTACAACGAAGGCATCTTGCTAGAGTCTACTGTGTCCATTTACTTGCAACTACATTAGCAACTTTGTTCAGTTCGGAATTCTGAAAATCTTGTTTTATACTTTTTCAGCGTCGTTTTTTGTCGTAGTTGGGTTTTAGTTTTATTACTTTTTATTATTTGTACTATTTTGGTGTTAAAGTGTAATTGTGGCGCATAATATTAACAAAAGTTAAATTGATAAACTAAAAACTAGGTACTTGACATATTACATCATTTACATCTCCACGCACATATAACAACGTAAGCCTGAAGGCATATAGTGCAGAGGACATTTTTATGGGAGTTTTAGCTAGTTATCAAACTGTTTCCGCCTTCACTGCGTGGAGTTACTCCCAGCTTATGTCGTTTTCATTAGTGCATTACATATTCTATTAATGTTCGCATTGCTCTACATTGCATTAAGCGATTCACAGTACCCGTGATCTGCGTTTTACTCTTATCTATACTAATAATAAAGCTGAAGAGTTTGTTTGTATGTTTGTTTGTTCGCGCTAATCTCGGGAACTACTGGGCCGATTTGAAAAACTATTTCTGCGTTGGTTAGCCCATTAATCCAGGAAGGCTTTAGGCTATATAATATCATATCATATCATCATCATCTATACTAATATATAAAGCTGAAGAGTTTGTTTGTTTGTTTGTGCGCGCTAACCTCAGGAACTACTGGTCCAATTTGAAAAATTCTTTTTGCGTTGGATAGCCTATTAATCCAGGAAGGCTCTAGGCTATATAACATCCCGCTATGACCAATAGGAGCAGAGCAGTAATAATAAATGTTGCGAAAACGGGAGCTAACGCAGCCGTACATGTTGCCAATAGGAGCTGAGCATGACTAATTCCACGCGAACGAAGTCGCTGGCGGCCGCTAGTAATATATAAAGCTGAAGAGTTTGTTTGTATGTTTGTTTGTTTGTTCGCGCCAATCTCGGGAACTACTGGTCCGATTTGAAAAATTCTTTTTGCGTTGGATATCCCATTAATCCAGGAAGGCTTTAGGCTACATAACATCACGCTGCGACCAATAGGAGCTACTACCATGCGAACGAAGTCGCTGGCGGCCGCTTGTCGCTCATATTTAACATCATTAAAGCATTCCTGTAATTATGTACAAGCATAAAGTACTCGTGAAGCTCTTTCACGTGATACTAAACACGGCATATTTATTTTAATTTTATATTAACATAGAACTTTTTGTCCGCTAGAGGGCGCAATACTAAATTTGGTGACAAGCTTTATAGCTCATAACTAACAGAATATCAAGGCTCTTCTAATGGTTCTACAGTGGTCTTATTCTGATAAGTAGTAAAGAAGATAGGAACAAAAAGATGTGAATTATATGCAACCAGCCCATGAATACAGGTAAGGTCACAAGCAAATGCTAGCAATAAATATATATTCAAAATCTACAAGTAAAGCGCTTTCAAATGATACCAAACACGGCATATTTGTCTTAACTTATTTTTTTTACTCTGTATGTTTTGTCCGCTAGAGGGCGCCACATTAGATTTTGTGAAACCCCATATAGCCTATAACCAGCGGACAGTTAAGACGCTTCTAATGGTATGTCATTTGTCGAATTCTGATAAGTAGTTTAGAAGTTACGTGGGAACAGATGAACATACATACATACATACATACATACATACATACATACATACATACATACATACATACATACATAGCCTGTCAAAATCATAACCCTCCTTTTGCTTTGCCGTAGTCGGGTAAAAATGGCTGCTTTATTTTAAAATGGTTTTAAGCTAGTGCTTGACCGCGATCCCGCCTGAAGGTAAGTAGTGATGAAATCGTCAATGGTAAGGCGAACTAGTTTATTTTGAGCTTATTCACTCTAACCTCGGAGACATAAATTGTAATCTGATGGGAAGACGCAGTATAAAAGACAACCCTGTCGATAAACTCTCTCCTCATCCCTTAGGAGGTCTTTGTTTAAATTTATTTTTTTATATAGATGTTCCTACTTCATCATTAAGTGTACTACTGATAAAAGGAGTATCATGTTTCCAACTTGCTAGTTAAACACTTATGATTTTGTTCCTTAATTATGTATTGTATTTATTTAGGTATTTACAATTTTAATATTCTATGACTAACTGACATATTTTATGCTGTTTTTTTAATATAATTTATGGGCATGCTACCTCAATTAAAACTGCTTGTTTATATCAATTTTGTACGTCATATATGGGCAAATTTATATGTAACCATACCCATGTTCCACAAAATAACAGATTGATTGTTTCATGTAATGCTCCAATACTGGCATGGAAAACACTTTGGTTAAAATAAAGTACCTAAATGTTAAATTGAAAATACTAAAAAGCACTTTTAAATAATTGGATTGATATAGGCAATAATCTATATGAAATAATGTGAAGTTAATACAAAAATCAAGTTAATACTGCTCTCGTCACAGTCGAATACCGACAGATTGTTGAACATCACAATCAGATACGCGCTCTCATGTTGTTGTGTGACGTCACGCGCGTCAAGTGCACTGTTCGCTATACAAGTTGTTACCGCACAATAATCTGTTCGTTATGCTGTTTGTTTGTCAAAAACAAAAATGTTTTGTAAATTCTCTTGTATCGGCATAATGACACAACTTTTCTGAAACAGTCACTAAATTAGCCAGCGTCGTTGATTGCATGGCTCGATGCCATTACCATTCAAGAGAATTGTTGTATGATACATGACGTTTTTCTTAACTACACTAAGAGTACATTGCTAAAAGTAGAAAAAAACTTCAGTAAAAAATACCGGATTTCATACCTCTGATCAGTTTCGTAGTTAATTACAAACTGACTTGAGTGTTTCGATTATTCACTTGCGTGCAAACAATGTAAATACTGTGACCATGACCAATGCCAGGCAAGTTTCTGACTGCAAATCATTATAATATTGTCGTGTGATGCAGACGTAGGTAGCTGGCCGGCTGGCTCTATTTTCAAATACAGATATGTTAATATTTTTCATCCGTGTTCTGGTCAATATTAGCAAAACCCGCGGCATATTTATGTCTATCTAAGTGATCGATATAAAGGCATGAGCGAGGCGTCGCAGGCGCATAGGTGAGGCGTGCGCGCTACGTTCACTTCCTACCCGCGTTGCCTTGGCGACGACACACGGACACGAGAATACCATACTCACATACATAGACGACTAATATTATTATTAAATAACGAACTTTTTTGGAAAAAGTGACTGTGTGTGAAGTGAAAATGGTTGACAGTGAAACAAATGATGTGGCGGCGCTAAAGCCCGGTAAGTAGAATGATTTTAATATTTTTTTAGTTATAAGTAACAAGATCCAGGCCAGAAACTATAGCGATGTATGAATATATATTAATAAATAACTGCAGCATCCCTACCTACATGTTATAGAATAGAATAGAAAAACTTTTATTTCAGACCGGAGTCCATAAGATTACGAATAATTTTACATAACATCTAGTGTAAATAGTTTACAGACACAAACAAGACACATACATTTATTACTTAATACTTAGGGTGGCGCAGCATCCACCTCCGCCACATCGGGGAATCCCACCGATCCGCGATCAAACTGTTGGTGCTGCCGCGAAAACGCGTCATCAGGGATCCTCATGCATGCCTAATCATTGTCCACAAACTTCTCATAATTAAGAGAAAAATAAAATCATCATTGAAAGATAAACAAAAATTATTTTGTTCATTTTACTTTTGCCTCGCCGTTGGACCTGCATTATTATCAAACTTACTTCAATCCTGGATTGTAATACAAGTAAAAAAATTATTAATTTTTATAAATATTTTAAAGACTAACAACATATTTTCCTTTCTAGTCAACTAGATTTAAGATAACGAATTTTGGATGGAATTCTGAGTGAGCCAGGATGCCCAGGAATGTGCCAAAAAAAAAAACATTTTTCATTTGATCTAAAATGAACATTATCGTTTATTTTCTTTGTAAACAGTTTTATCAAACATCCAATAATACTTCCATTTACGTAATTTATTACCGTTAATCAGTTGTCTGATTAATGACTATATTGAGTCTGTTAGGATTAAGGAAACCTAATTATCTTTACAGGCGATGATCGGTTAGAGATAATAATAATTTACGTGTATATTTTGCGCGTTTTGTTTATTGAGTTGAACCATCCTTATAATTACCGTAGGTATATAATATCAAAATTATATCCATATATAGACTTTTGTTAAACCATGAAGATGATTTTGTATTACATGGACATTGGTCAGCGAATCGACTTACGGAGGTTTTTAAGTACCTGTAGCAGAGTTAGGATCTCCGTTAAATGATTTGCCAAAACACGAATGTGGCTACATTCGATCTTATAAACATAAGATTATACACATTTTCACCTGAATAAACCAAACAGTAATTTATGATGATTACACGACTTAAATAACCCAAAGTGTTCACCATGTTTTGATATATTAACGTAGATGTGTATGTGCTGTAGACATATACGACCAAAATGTGCACACATATATTGAGAGAGTGACGTCATTTTTTTTTAACATTCACTTGATATTGACAGAGCCACAGGAGCTTATAATGATATCGTCATTAAACACATATCATTGAAACAAATACAAAGATTACCTAATCAAAGTAAATAAAAACACGGGGCCACTTGTTCTACCAAATAAAAAAAGAATCACGTAAATCGGCCCAGTAATCGAGTTAGCCTACACGGGGCCCCGCCTGACAGATGTGGATCATTGACATTGATGGTGATTGAAAGAATTTATAATGGAATTAATCCAATAAATCAATATGAAAAAGATTCATATACCTATATATTTCTAACAGTACTGCTGAACATGCCAGTCCTGTCGTTTGCCGATACACAAAAGGCTCAGTTCTTGGTCCTTCCCTATTTCTATTACATCTATAGGACCTCCCTTACATGTTGACTAACTCGGATATCATTTTGTTCCCATCATGTTTAAAATAGATAGAAAAGATACGAATGTCGTGCTTATCAACAATAGTCTGGCTGTTTGAGTCTGAGAAACCTATTGAATATACCAGTAGGTTATTAGCAGCTGAATGTGTACTCACTTTTGTAACCACGCCTGAACACATTTGTAACAACCACGATTATCAAAATAATTTCAATTGAACGGAAACGAAACAGCTACCGTTAGTGGCTAACAATAAAATTGTAATGTTGCTTAGGAAGGCCAGGAGAAGAAATTCAAACTAGTAAACAGAAAACAGACCTTCAAACTCATAACAATTTCAAAAGTGCATATTGTTGACCTGAATTCATAACTGTTTTTCTACTCATCCATATCTCCACAAAAGATAACACTTAGTATGAAGAGCTCATTCAATAACTAACACGTTCACGTGAAAACATTGTAAAAGCCCAGCTTGAGTCTGTAATAACTATAGTATTGTTAAAACATGGGGAATGCTCAATCGCCCCTAATGGCCGCGTCCCTTTTAAATAGAAATCATCATTAGCTACCTGTCCGATCCAATTTGTCGTGTTCGTAACGATTTTCAGTAGAGTATTGTGATAATTTATTATAATCCTCCGTGTTACCTAGACGCAAAGATATTACAATATATCCATTCATAAATTCGTGCCTATGTCCATTGAGTTTAGGATAACATTCAGAATTCCATCTCCTTACATACTTATTTGCTTAATTTATGTTCATTGATTTGATCCTAGACTATATGCATGCCGGTTGCTATTACATTGTTATTAACTAGTTCATATACTTTTAACTAATCAAACACAAAAAATCAAAAACTTAATCATTCACAGCAGCTGAAGGCAAAAACTGTCAACTAACTTTTAGAGGCCACTATATTCATATTATAAATCATATCCCTTCATACTAAATAGTATTAAAAAACTACGACTCACAACGAATACAGTATGTTAACTAACAGAGGGCGTTCCCGTTAACCCGAAATAGTATAGCATACATACATGCTAAAAAAAATATTTCCATTCGAAAACATTTTTTTTTTTAAATTTTTCCAATAAGAAAATATTCAATAAAAATTTTAAATTGACATGTAAAAGAAACACACTCTACACGCGAACTTGAAAGACGGCAAGGTCGCAATTTGTTTATGATACTACGCTACTATTTTGATTTAAAACAGGAGGTTTCAAATTTATTTCCAATTAGAATTTTTTTTATTCGGATTTTTTTATGCTTATTTTTCTATGCTGATATTTTTATTTTAATCTATTAATGATATATATTAACGAGTTTAAGGGAACGCCCTCTGTTCTTTAACATACTGTATATTGGTATAACGATATAACAACAAATCTAAAAATATCATGGTAAAATGTATAACGGAGTTGAATTTAAATGGGACTTATGTTATTTAGACGTAAGAGTGTCAGCAAAATCATCGGAAAAATAAATTACTTCAGCGTGGATCTTACGGAGCTGTTGTTAACTTATAAACAATCCTCAATAGTCACTTTATAGTGCTGCATATTTTTCTATTTGTTTTGAAAGCAATTCGTCCATTCTGGACGGCATTGCAATTTTACGATCCATTCCAGCCGAGGGTGGCTGGAATATAAAGAAATAATTCAACGAATCTGTCAGAGAAGTTTGTTTTGATTTAGAATTTTCCAATCCATACAATTCAACATCGTTTTCTTTGAATAGTACTTTATAAAACCCAATCAACAGTTTTAATGAATAAAATTGTTAATTGGGTTTTACCAAATACTTTATAATACGGTTCGTTTTATTTGGTTTTCAACCAGTTCGGTTTATTATTAAATTCATTTGAAATTTTAGCTAGTTATACAGACTAGTCGTGGTGGGCTAGTGGTTAAAACAACAGCCTCTCATGTATGAGTGTGCGGGTTCGATTCCAGGTCAGGCAAGTACAAATGTAACTTTTCTAAGTTTTATGTATTTTTGTAATTTTTCTAAATATAACTTGGACACCAATGACTGATTAAAAGGTGAAGGAAAACATCTTGGGGAAACCAGGACTTTAAGCAAGCGTGGTGATTGTATACTAACATAGCTGTGGCTAGATCTGTCGCTAAACTGTACTATACTGTGAAGCTAAACCTGAAATAAATCTATTGTGTGCGTCCCGTTGTAGTTTATATAATTCTTAGATTTATGGTTTTCCTAATTGCATGAATTCTTAGCAATTTAGCAATTTCTTTTATATTTTGATAACGAGAACTTAAGCCATTTAGTTTTGTTCGTGTTAAATAAATAAAATATTATTAATCGTAGACCATTTCGAAAGAACAGCCAGACTATTGTTGATAAGTGCAACATCCGTAACTTTTCAATCCATTTTTAAATGATCCGTATAAGATCATATCTAATAAGTTGTCAACATGTAAGGGAGGTCATTAATCTACCTACCTATACATATACTCAAACAAGGCAAGGATCAAGAATTGAGCCTTTTGTGTATCGGCAGACGTAGTGTTAAGTAATTTTATGACACGTATGTCTTTTTAGATACAGCTGGATTCCTAATAAATGATGGAAAGTGAAATTCAAGGTAACCATTAACAAGATTCAAATCAACATTTACCTTTTAATGGCAGCACGTCTGATTGTGAAAACATTATAAATCGTTTACGATGCAGGTTGATTCTGCTATCAATAGATATTGCGAATATAGATTATAATGTGTTGTTATTATGACCATTTGGTGTTCAGACCCATTGTAATAGTCAACAATGTAAAGTGAAGTGATTTGCGCTTGTTTATCTACCTATATTCTGATAATATTGCGTATTCACAATTAGTAATTACAGCCGTATTGTCATAATACTAGTATACATAATATAGTATAGTTAGAAGTGGGTACAATGGGTTACCCATTGTACCAACTGAGTGGTATTTTGTCATTTAATTAGACATGGTGTACATTGCTCCTTTGCTCTGTCATTTAGTTCTAGGTAGTTAGATACGGACCAATGAAGGAAAATAATATGGCTACTGATATTAGCAGTAGTTTTATAGTCTCGTCGTGGAAATTGTGATTCATGCTGTGATCATTTAGATTATGTAAATGTTGGCATGTGAAGCGGAATGATCGACTGTAATTATAATAAAATCAGCAATTTGCGCGATAAAGCCTTTTCATTTGGTTTAGAGTAATTTGAAATATTTTACCAAATATGCAATTTGGTAAATGCTAACTCAAGCGGCTTTTGTTATTAGTATATTAATTGGTGATAATTGGCCACCATAATTATCTTTATCGTACAAGATCTATAAGATAATACAACATCTAACATAGAAAGTCCAAAGCTTGTAAATGATCACTCTAAGGCAAGCAAGTGCAATAATTACAAAAACAATTACAGACCGATCCCATTAGCGACAGTTATCGCAAAGGTATTTGACGGCATGCTTAATGCTCAGTTAATCAATACGTTAACTTTGCACGATAACCAGTTTGGGTTCAGGCCCAAGCTGTCCACTGATAGTGCTATACTGAGCTTAAAGCATGCTGTCAGATATTACACGGATCGGAGCACGCCTGTTTACGCCTGCTTCCTCGATCTGTCCAGGGCGTTTGAGCTGGTTTCGTACAAGGTGCTGTGGAGGAAGTTGATCGATAGACAAGTTGCGCCTGAAGTTGTTAAGATCTTCCAGCACTGGTATGGGAACCAGGTCAATAATTTTAAATGGTCGCGAGCTCTGTCGGACTCGTACAGGTTGGAGTGCGGAGTGAGGCAAGGAGGATTGAGCTCACCAACGCTCTTCAATCTGTATATCGATTAACTTGTTGCCGGGTTCAGCAGCCGCCATGTTGGATGCTATGTTGATGATGTTTGCTTTAACAACATCAGCTACGCTGATGATATGGTGCTGCTGAGCGCATCAATAGGGGGACTCAGAGAACTTATAAGCATTTGCGAAACGTACGCGCTTACTCATGGCCTAAAATATAATGTAAAAATAAGCGAACTTATGGTTTTCAATGCGGGTCCTAAGTGTCCGACTGAGGTTCCACCAGTAAGGCTATGTGGGGTGTCCTTGGAGCGGGTACAGTCGTTTAAATATTTGGGCCATATTGTGACGTCCGACCTGAAGGACGACGCTGATATTGAACGAGAAAGGAGGGCGCTGTCAGTGAGGGCGAATATGATTGCCCGCAGGTTTGCTCGCAGCTCCAAGAGTGTGAAGATCACCTTGTTTCGAGCCTACTGCACATCTTTTTTATACGAGTAGTCTGTGGGTGTCATATTTGCAGAAATCCTACAGCGCTCTCCGCGTTCAATATAATAACGCGCTGAGGGCGCTGCTGCGGCTGCCTCGCTTTTGCAGCGCGTCGGGAATGTTCGCGAGCGTCCGCATAGACTGTTTTTATGCCAGTATGCGCAAGAGGGCGACCTCGATGGCGAGTTTATTATTTTGTTTTGAATTTGGACTTTGGATTTTTGTATTTTATATTTTGACATTTTAATTAACATTTTATTTTACGATTTGACAATTTCAATATTTTAGATAAATCAAAATTGGGACACTTATCGGGGGCATCAATTGCGCTATTGAAATAATTTTAAAATGTGGGGTTTAACAAGAAATGTTTTGGACTGTCAGTTTGTGAACCACTGCTGCTTTTGTTTTGTTTGTAAATGTATTACTAACATAGTTTGTAGGCACATGTAACTAACACTATGAGTGTGGTTGCTCGAAATAAATAGATAATAATAATAATTAAAATAACAATAATTGATTATAAATATTATACTTTAGGAAGTCAGTACTTGTTTGCCTTTGGGGTTACATCGTAAAAAGTATCTATCCTTGCGGTACTCTCGGAAGCAATGATTGCATAATTAATTGCTACTTGACCGTTAATGAAGCATTGACACTGTGTTGCACATGTTTTTTATTGAAAGCGGACTTAATGTGACATTAAAGATAGATTCAGTACTTTCTATAGGTGGTTGATCTAGTATAGTAAAGTAGGTCAAGCTTAAGTGCTTGTGGGTTTGATCTTGAATTAATATAAATAATTATAAGATACTAGTATTCTGGGTCTGCGATCCAGGTGTATAATATATTAACTTTCGAAGCCACGTCCACATTACCAACGTTGAATTTGAATACAAATCGGAAAATGTAAGCAAAATATTCCCAATGGCTTACGAGTATGTGACGGGCTAGCCTCTACTTGTCATTACATTCATAATAAATGTATTTTATTTTCGTTGTTTTCATTAAACATGCTCTAGTATAATATATGCATACAACTAGGAGTACCTTTATTGCCCAAGATAAATCAGTTTCTAATAAACGTCGAAAATAGTCTTTTACCTTCAGACTGATAAGGTGAGGTTAACTCAATATACGTAAAACGATTTCGTCGAAAATAGTTTCGACCTTTATTTAAATCTTCATGCTCAGAAAATATTGAGTATCGTTTACCACGTGAGGGAGCAAATGTAGCGATAAACAACATTAACCCGAATCAGCCTTTATGTAAAGTGACGTAAAATGTCTGCCTAAAAACTTGCCCGAACTTCTATACCAAACTCATCTATATGGAATATTAAGAGGACGTAGGGATATTGCTTTTTTAAAGGTTGGCCGACTCAGAGTGGCTGTTACCAGGTAAATATTTATGATCTTTATACTCTTAGATCCAATAATATTGCTCAAAATCAAAGTTCAGTGAATCAAATTTGTATCAATAGGAATTAATACAAATTTATATAACAAGTTAATATATTCTAAATGTTTTATCGTAGAATTTGTGGTTTAATCCCAGTATCTAAAATGTTCAAATCAATATGTTCTTTCATAATCGACCAGAAACTAGTATTTTAGAGCTAAATGGAGCCAATTTCTAGGGCTCAACCAAATCATGTAGAAACTTTGAAGGGTTCTTGCCCAAATTCTGTTACATGTTCCGTAATTCCGGCAATTTGAGGGAGCCGATAAGGGATCACCAATTTCAGATGAACACCGTTTCCGATGTAAATCCTGTTACCTATGATTTCGGAACCTGATAATTACAAATTGCGTGTGGGAAATTTTTGTATTCATACGGGATAGTTGGATTTCTAGCCGTAATACAAGTGTGCTTGTTTATTAAAAAAAAAAAAAAAAAAAAAAAAAACTAAATGGCTGACAATCACTGAGAACGTCAAATATTTTCGTCTGTCTGTATTGTGTTGTCTGTCATGGCCTTTCAATTACAGCTCTTTTGTTAGTTTCCAAACACTGGTTTCCTATTTGTAAAAACATAGAAAGATAAAATAACTTCGCTTTATGGTATCCATTATGAAGCGAACTTAATGTATCTTATTTTGAAATAATTTTTATTATATGTTAATCTTTATACTTAGAAAGGACATATAACTTAGAAAAGTTACATTGGTACTTGTCTGATCTGGAATCGAAGCACACACTCATAATTGAAAGGCTGGTGTTAAAACACCAGCCTTTCAAGTATGAGTGTAAATCACTAGGCGACCACGACCAATGACTGATTACGAGGTGAAGGAAAACATCTTGAGAAAAGCTGGAATTTAAGTCTGAAATCGCCAACCCGCATTGAGCAAGCGTGGTGATTACATTCAATTCTTCTCTGTATGAGAGAAGACCTGTGCCCAGCAGTGGGACGATAAAAAGCTTGTTGATTTTAATCTTTTGACTTCGATTAATACCAAAGTTGTTTTCTTGCTTGCTACTTATTAAGACTATTGCGTGAAATTCTACTGGAATAATATAGATTGAACTTCCTGGAGCTTCTTTCCACAGGTAACCTTTATCAGTATATATTCGCCGCTCAATCATGAATATTGTCACATTATCCTCTATATCGTATCATCATTGTATCGTTGAAGGCCAAGGTTGCTTATGTTATGTGTTGTCTGGTCACGCGTATGACTCATAAACATCGGAACCGATGACTTCCGATGTCCTCACGAGGTACCACGATGTGCCACATTTACCGGTTACCTAGGAGTTACTGACATCGTGCATGCGTTGCGTACCTTCGTCGTATTAAACTTGAATACAAAATGTGGAGCAAGAAATATTCCACGTACATATTGCAGCATTTTGCTACATTATTCAGGATTTTCTGTAGATTTTATATATCAATGGTGTAATTTAAAAACATTACTTACAGCTTACGAGTAGATGATTAGGTAACGTTCGAAATGATTAAATATTTTCAAGAGTTTCTAAAAATTTCATGCGACATATCAGATCCAAAATAAATCAAAATCTTTGTTATTGCCATTAAGCACCACGATAACATCAGCCAGCCTGCACTAATCAGCATAATAACAAATGAGTGTGATTATCGACGCAACTATCGGCAATCGGTCTCGTGTGGAGTGTGTGGACGGCTCACCATCTTCAAACGCAGTGTCGCACATTAACATGCGACCGATATCAGTGATCCGCTATTTATTGTAGTTCTGCAGTAAGGCAAAATTATGTGACTCTTAAAATTTTGTGATTAACCTGGAATAATGAAGATGCCTGTAAATTATAAATTATCAGGTTAATGAGTGATAATTTATAAACAACACGAAACAAATATGGTGGAAACATGGTTTTTAATTAGTTGTGGGTTAGAAGTATGAATCGGAGTGCAAAAAACATATATTTGTATAACAAATAAAACATTTTATTGTGACTCTGATCTGACAGCATTATAGTTTATAATCTACTAGCTTTCCGCCCGCGGCTTCGCCCGCGTGGAGTTCGGTTATATCGCGCTTTTTAGATTTCCCTCGGGAATATCAAATTTTTCCGGGATAAAAGGTAGCCTATGTTTTTTCTCAGGCTCTAAAGATTGTCTGTGCCAAATTTCATCAAAATCGGTTCAGAGGTTTAGGCGGGAAAGCGTAACAGACAGACAGACAGACAGACAGACAGACAGAGTTACTTTCGCATTTATAATATTAGTATGGATGCTAATATTATAAAGACGTAAAATTTGTGATTCTTTGAAATTGTAGACCTTATGGGCACGCCACAATAGCGGCGGTAAGTCCCTTCTTTGAGGAGTGGCTAGAAAGGCGCCACGGCTCCCTCACTTTCCGCCTGACGTGGGTCGTCACCGGACATGGCTGCTTGGGGAAGTTCCTGTTCCGAATAAGGCGGGAGGAAATACTCCGGTATCACCACCATGGGGATCGCCCTGAGGACATGGTGGGGTCTACCTGGCATAGGCGGAACACCGCCCTGTTCTCGTGGCGGCGATCGGCGGCTGTCTTTCTCGTCCGGCCCTGGTCCAGGTCATGGTCTGGAGCGAGAGTGCATGGCAAGCAGTCACCTCCTTATGCGAACCAGTGATACTGGCAAAGAAGGTGGCTGGGCGCGTGAGGAAGCGGGAATCTCAGCGCCCTCACGCCTCTGAAACCGAAAGTATTTTTTCGCAGTAGACTAATTTCATCACAAGTGAAAATGACAGTTAGTTTGAAATCCATGAGCCCATGTCAACTAATGCCGGTATTCCTCAGGCGTCTGTTCTCTCTGCAACTCTGTTCCTGCTGCATATTAACGATCTGCTGATGCCCGGTATCTATGGGTATGCAGATGACAGCACAGTTGTAGAGAGATACCTGCCGGATGCCCGGGCTAGTAGGGAATCAATCCGGTCCGAAAGAGAGGCCATGGTTGAGCGAACGAGTGTTGCACTGTAGGCAGTCTCCGAATGGGGCAATGCCAATCTTGTAGCATTCAATGGCGCCAAAACACAGGCGTGTCTTTTCACCGCCAAAAGGAGCCCGTTCACCTTGGCTCCTACTTTTCGAGATGTGTCCTTGGAGTGTTCCGACCGCCTTCAGCTTTTGGGAGTTGAGATTTCCTCGCACCTTAACTTTGGGCGGTTCATTGAGTGCAAGGCCAAGGTGGCTGCCAGGAAACTTGGCGTTATCGCAAAGGTCCGGCAGTACTTCAAACCTGGGCAGCTTCTAATGTTATACAAAGCACAGGTCCGTTCGTGTGTGGAGTACTGCAGCCACATTTGGGCTGGTGCTGCCAAGTGTCACCTGGCCGCTTTAGATTCAGTGGAGAGACGTGCAAAGAGGCTGATTGGTGACCCTGATCTAACTCGAGTTGATCTCCAAAGCCTAGAGCACAGGCGTAGAGTAACCAGCCTTTCGGTGTTCTATAGGATGCATTTCGGGGAGTGTGCGAGAGAATTTCATGATTTAATTCCCCCATCTCCGTTCCACCAGCGGACGACCCGTCATACGGCTGGTTTCCACCCTTACGTTGTTAACACCACTACGATCCGGACGAAGCGTTTCGCCTCCTTCTTTATACCGCGTACATCGAGGGACTGGAACAATTTACCAGCGGCGGTGTTTCCGTCGGACTACAATTTGAGTGTCTTCAAGGCTAGAATGAATAGGCCCTTAATAAACTAGTGCGCTTTACCATAAACGATTGCGTCACTGCTTACCATCAGGCAGGATTGTGGTCAAGCGCTAGTTTATAATATGTAAAAAAAAAAAGAAAAGAAAAAGAATTAATTTTATTTCATTTCAAAAAATTAATTCTTTTTCTTTTCTTTTTTTTTTACATATTATAAACTAGCGCTTGACCACAATCCTGCCTGATGGTAAGCAATGACTTGATTTCTCTATTATTATCTTATAACACCTAGTTGTATACGTTTGCTGTGGTTTTCTGTGATTAAAGGAGCACATGTAAAAAAAACTTATTTGTTGTTGTATGTATTCTACCGTTCATCACTGACTGTAGCGAACTCAATAAAGGAGAGTGCGTCCAGTTGCACCCATCACATTCACTAAATACCGCCGTTTAAATACTGATGGCATACCTATTAGAATGAAGATATTTGCTGAATGAATCCCTATCGGCAGTAAAATTTACATAGCGATTATACAATATGTAAAGAAAACCCCGCCCGAGCCATAAGGATAGTAAAGGATAGATAAACACGTGACCAAATAAAATATGAAATTTTACTTAATCATCATAGTAACAATACTAATGAATTTTGAAGTAATCTTTTTATACCGCGAATTAATTCCAACTTGCCCAAAATTTGGTATTTTTAAAAAAAGTGACAACATCATTTTCTACATTATTATTATGAGCGATGCGACCACGTGCCGCGTGCCCTGCCCCTCTTCGCCCGCACATATATTGCCTACCACACATGCATTATGTTACCTCCTTTTGCGAAATAAATTTTTTTTGGGGAGTTTTTTTTTTTAAGTTTAGCCCGGCTTTGTAGGCATTAGTAGAATCAGTTATCGATACCTAACAATATGTAGCTACCTTCACAGACCTGTCCGGTCCGTGGTTTTCTTTACATATTGTGTAAAATATTTCTGACAAATATTCCTATGTGATACTATTATTAGTTTGCGTCCGAATATCTCTTAAGTGTATGTTACGTTCTAACTAGTGTTGAGACATCCACGTAATACATGGAATAATCAGACAATCCTATTGCGGTTCCGATGTTCAAGCATGGTGATGATCACACTATCTTCACTTATCCCCATTATGTCGATTACGTTCACGTGAAAACCACTGTCGTTCACGCAATCCTTCGATTGTTATCTGATGTCCTTTCTCACGATAAAATCACGACATAACAAATCATTTGATTATAATCAGGAGACAATTTTATCTTCTTGCACTTGACAGATAAAAAAGAATGTTCGACACGTGATACGAATTATACTTACTATCGACGCCAATACACGAGACCTCAATTACAAATTGTTGAGACCCATTGTACTACTATAAGGAACATATGTACGAACAATTATATTATTATCAACATTTTCTGGAGACATATTAATTAATAGAGTGATCACAACGACCATTAATACTGTTTAAGTCTGTCACGTGTTGAAACATGATGATATTACAGTAAATAAATAACATTTATTACAAGATTTTCTAGACTTAACGATAAAATCTTCAGGAATAATAAATCCACTACACGCCTGTGGACATATCCACAACAGAATTTCTAAACGGTTTCTCTCGCATGTAGATTTATCCATTATGGAAAATCTGATTACTACAAACATGCTCGAAATGTAACGTGTTTTCTGAGGAAAAATGTAAATCCATTCGTTCCAGAAAGTATTACTGTTCTACATTGAATTCTTAAGTTTAAGAATGAATTAATTTTATTTAATTTCAAAATTCGATTTGATTAATTGTGACTTGATTTCTCTATTATTATCTTAAAACACCTAGTTGTATACGTTTGCTGTGGTATTCTGTGATTAAAGGAGCACATGTAAAAAAATCTTATTTGTTGTTGTATGTAAATTAATCGAGTATTCGTTTTTAAAAACATATTAACATTAATTAATGCTATTGCATCCATGCTTATTCCGAAAATCAATTGATATTTTTTAACAAATTCAGAAGAATAACATTGCATTACGAAAGGTCTGTGCAAATAGGACCAAGTTAAAAATATCAAGTTTGGCTGAGCTAGCTAAACTCTGATACTAATGTTGCTGGAAAAACAGATAAGCACACAAAAATGCCCCTCTGTAAAATGCCTTTACAAAGAAAATAAACATCATCAATCTTCGCCCATTGTAATAAACGAAAACACGAAAAACGCGAGTATTGTGACGTGAGCCCTAAATTCCCGGCTCAATGCACACTGATCCCGATCTAACCGGTTGCGGACAGATATAACTGGTAGAAAGAATTTTTTGCTTTTTCTAGCAACAGAGTAATGTGTTCGCCCTCCCATCGTAATAGTCCAGGGTCAAGTTATTGCAGATGTGCACACTTGGCTCTTCACACGTCGTATGTTCGATTATATTAACTTTTCTTTAATCATACAATTCTTTAAGACGCCTCTGTCTGTTTTTCTACTACAAGGTTGTATGTCATAAACCACGCCAGCAACACAGTTGAAATTTTCAGAAGTTGTATTACTATTGCCGCTACAACAAAAATATGTTAAATAAAACTGTTCAGCTTTCTTGCTCGAGTCTGACTCACACTTGGCGGGTTTTTTTTTTTTAAACGTATTCTCCAATACTTAGTCAAGCGATGATAACATGATGTGATACTGAAGATAGCTACTAGTTATATATGTAGGTACAACAACTGTTTATCAATATATATGTGTATATACCTACACAATAAAACTCTAGAGTTCGATATTCTGTACAATGAAAGGTTCCGATAAATTAAAGAGTTCTCGTGAGGTAGGTAGTCAAAGAAACTGTAATTACTTATGCATCTAAATAAGTTATGATTTGCATCTAAGTAAGTATTGCCTACCGTACATGAATTAAGTTTCTGCGAAATAATTTTTTTTTTTAGGGGGATTTTTTAAGTTTAGTTCGGCTTTGCAGGCATTAGTAGAATCAGTTATCGATACCTAACACTACCTTCACGGATCGGAAAGTGTTTTCTTTACATATTGTATATGTTGATTAGCAGAGGACTTTCTTAGGAATATGAGACCTAACCTAAACGACAGATTATGACGTATTAGATAGTACTCTGAAACAATGTTTAGTAGCTATACAAGATTTGGTTACATCTATGGCTGGTGATTCTTTCTCTCAGTATAGTTTGCCTGAGTCGACAATAGAAGGGAAATATATTAATAGAGAATACGCTGCAGAAATAAACTATGATCCCGTGGACCAAAACCGCACTTTGCTGTAACGTCATTTGGAATAGCGACCACTTCGTTGCCCGGTGCTAAAACTGCTTATATGATGTTAAAACATCCTCATAGCCGTGTTTTTGATAAAGCGAAGACTTTAGCGACGACTACGTGACGACGCGAAACGTTGCCTGTAGTACCACAGGGAACAAACACCGACAAGATAAAACACGTACACGTACGTACTTAGTTAATTCAGTTTAAGAACATAATATCCTTTCCGTTTACGGTGACCAAAGACGAATAACAAATCCAGAGAGCTTATGGTTTTGTGTAAGAGAAATATTGACTCCGCGAAATTACCAAGCCACAACTATGGATAAAAGCCAATACATGAACGTAATGTTGGTCCTTATGAACTAAGTGACTTTAATCACTTTGAATGAATAAAATAGAAAACAAAGGAGTAACAACATAACAAAGCGAATATACCTAAAGTATAAAACGGAAATTTAGCGAAGAAAGTTCTATTACTTACATACTTAGGTACTTAGTTGTAAAGTTACGACTATCTGGAAACACGAAATTTGCAGTTACTTTGGCTTCTCATGTTTTACTGATATTTTTAAATTAAAAAAGAACGATTGTTAACTTTGGAACATACAAGTTATTTATAAAAACAAAAATACCGAAAGCTGGTTGTTATATTGATAATAGCCGTTACCCTCGAGTTTGTCTGCGATTCAAGATGAATGTAGTCCATGTCCTTACATATGTCAAGGTCTACCAGAGTGCAAAATTTCATGCAAATCCGGTTAGAAATTATATCGTGGAAGCGTAACCATCAATGTGACATAATATATCTTCGCATTCATCATCATCATCATCAACCTTTTTATCGTCCCACTGCTGGGCACAGGTCTCCTCTCGTACAGGGAAGGATTGAGCGTAATCACCACGCTTGCTAAATGCGGGTTGGCGATTTCAGACTTAAAGTCCAGGTTACCTCAAATTGTTTTCCTTCACCTTCAGTCATTTGGTGTCCAAGATATACTTAGAAAGTACATATAACTTTTAAAAAGTTACGTTGGTACTTGCCTAACCTGAAATCGAACCCGCGCACTCATACTTGAGAGGCAACCAATATACGTATATAGTTTTCTTTACCTTCGCATTATATATATTAAATTGGGATTACTAGCATGTGCCCATAGCCTCGCTTTTTGATTGATTAAATTTACCGTTTCTAAACGGTGTGGTAAAACCTGCTATGTGGTAATGCCTGTTACTACCGACCATATCGACTCGCACTTGTCGAAACCACGAATGGCAGATAATTTTATAATAATCATAATGTTGAAGTCTTGACAGTTCTTCCGCAGAAAACTGTCAGAAATCGATCTTACTGCACCACTAATAAAAAATGTCTGTCGATTGAAAAATCGGCCCTTAGAAATGTCCTGTGTTTTCTCTTTCATTATCCAGCCGTTTAAAATGGTTCCATCTTGTCGCATACCAACACAAAAACGTGTGAATGTATACATGTGACGTTTTTGTCCATTCTATTGTGAGCGGCACACGACGGAAGGCCGGCGGGAGCCGTTTGTACTAAAACGGATCGTAAGTGTACTGAGTAAGAGGCTAGCGTTTGTTTGTTTACTGCAGGGTTATGTTATGAGAATTAGTTTTACTATGCAGTTAAATGTCGCTGCTTCTCATGTGCTAAACCACTGATATCTATTTCTATTTGGCGAATTTTTCTTTTTATTGTTACTTGTATATATAGATAAGATAACATTGCACTTATTACTACATGCGATGGTAAAATTATCATCCAGTCAGTAAGTAACAGACGAGTCAGTAACTATTACCTACTTTTCATGACGGCTATTTTAATTAAATTCTAAACCAAGCAAAGCAGCAGAACAACATCAGTTTGTTATAAACGCCTGCGGTAACATTGAGACCATTAGACTAGCTTCCGGGGTCTGCCTATACTCGGTTGAATTGAGACAATATTACTAGTTGCTAGGATATCAAAATCTATGACGTGTACAGCGAGCACGTAGAAAAAACTCGAAAGTGAAAGAGATTAGTGAGCTGGGATGTCATTCAGTGTAAATCTTGTAGTATACGTACTTAAAATAAAACACACGTACAAAACGTAGTATTAAACAATATGTAAGCTTTTGCCCTTGTAGTGGTTTGTTGTGGTGGACGTACCTATTCGATTTTTTTATCTAATACTAGCTTTTCGCCCGCGGCTTCGCCCGCGTGGAGATCGGTTATATCGCGCTTTTTAGATTTCCCTCGGGAATATCAAATTTTTCCGGGATAAAAGGTAGCCTGTGTCCTTTCTCAGGATCTAAAGATTCTCTGTGCCAAATTTCATCGAAATCGGTTGCGAGGTTTAAGCGGGAAAGGTAACAGACAGACAGACAGACAGAGTTACTTTCGCATTTATAATATTAGTATGGATATGGATGGCTAGATCAGATAGTCGTCACCAAGGCCTGCCTAACAAATATACCCTGAAAATATGTTGATTATATTTAATACTTCAAGATGATTCATTGCATTGGTTGCATCTCTAAAATGTCTAAAAAAAATTCTATTGCTCCGCCATTCACTTGCTAAATTGTATGATTGCTTAAGTTTCTACAATTTCAAATGTAGGTATTTACATACTAGTACAAACACTCTCCGTGCGATAAGATAGTCAATCAACGTTGCCACTTGTTCACTCCACTGGTCCAGTTTATCAGTCGAGTGGACTGTACTAAAACACACTCTGAAGTTGATATACCTGCAACACTGAACAACCTAATCGTGTTGATGTAAGATGCCCTATTTCTTGTAGAATTTCAATGTCGCCTGAAGATGTCACTCTGGTTTGTAATGACTGTTGGTGGAGTCTGGGAAGAACCCTCATAATGCAAGGCAAGAAACTGTTATACGATAGTTGAAAGTGCGTGGATCTCAGTTTACGTGTCCATAACAGTAACTCTCCATACTTCAGCCAGTTCAACCGCTGTGCGATTCTGTAACGTTACCCGATCCGATACCGACATTCACTAAGTAGTGAGCTTGGAGTTAGTTGTCATTCAACGTGATGCTAAGGATTGATACTGTAAAAAACTCACTCTAACCTCACTTCACCTCACTTTTCACGGTGAAAATTTACAGAATGTTTCGGCAGTAATCATTCATCAGTCTATCTGTTAAATAAAACAAATATACAATATGTAAGGAAACCCTGTCCGACCCATGAGGATAGTAAAGGTTAGGTAAACACATGACCCAACATAGTATAAAATTTTACGTAATCATCATAGTAACAACACTAATGAATTTTGAAATAACCTTTTTTTCCCGCGAATTAAATCCAACTTCCCCGATATTTGGTAATTTAAAAAAAAGTGAGAACACCATTTTGACGGTGTTATTATAAGCCATGCGACCACGTGCCGCGTGCCCTGCCCCCCGTCGCCAAAGGAAAAGTTGATTACCGCACATGTATTAAAATACTTCTTTTTGCGAAAAAATATTTATTTTTTTAGGGGGACTTTTTTTTAATTTTAGCCCGGCTTTGTATCCATTAGTAGAATCAGTTATCGATACCTAACAATACCTCTACGGATCGGACAGGGTTTTCTTTACATTGTATAACAGTAACTGTTTCATAAATAAGAAGCTTGTGGCTTAGAGGTAATAAGTAATAAAATAGTAGTTATATGTGTTTATAGAACGCCTCAATCAGATCCAAATCAGTTTTTAATGAAATTACATAAACTTCTACACGATTTGTTTAAAAAATACAAATCTAAAGTAAATGTTGTTATAGCCGGTGATTTAAATATAAATACTTTAAAAAGAGGTTCCATTTCAAAAGAGTTAGAGGATTTGTGCAACAATTATTATCTGAAAATCCACATAAATGTTCCTACGCGTAAACTATCTTGTATCGACCATATCTTGAGCAACATTACCAACGCTACTTCAACTGTGCTACCTCTACACCTTTCAGATCATGACACGGCACAAATGTTAAGCTTTCCTACTAAATATAAACAACAAAAAGCACCAATATATTACATTTATAAAAGAGATTACAGTTTAGGTAATATCCGGAAATTCAAACAATGCTTGGAAAACCTTTCTTGGTCTGATATTTATCAAAATCCTGATGCAAATTCCGCATTCAGTGATTTCCACGAACTGGTATGCTTATTCTACAACCTCTGCTTCCCCAAGGTAAGAGTTCGTGTGAACAGTAATAATAAAAATAATCAAAATTGGATAAGCACAGGAATACGGTTAAGTTGCAAAACTAAACGGAGACTACGCCACCAATATTATAAAACTAAAAATTCTATAAATAAAACTAAATATAAACATTACTCCACTTTGCTCAGGAAATGTATTTACGGATCAAAAAAGAACTCAAACATAAAATATATTAACACTCAGGATAACAAATGTAAAGCCACTTGGACTGTCATTAAAAATGAAATAAATAATACTACCCTCAAAGACAAAATAGAAATCATAAAGGTAAATAATGTTGCATTTACTGACCCTGTAGAAATTGCTTCTCAGTTTAACGAACACTATGTAAATTCAACGCATACCGCACAAATACAACAAAGTGCTGGTCAAAGTTTTCGAAAAAATATACGTGTCAATTCTATGTTTTTGAAACCTATGCTGGAAAGTGAGGTTCAACTGGAAATAATGTCTTTAAACAATACCAGAGCAGAGGGCTATGATGAAATTAGTACTAAAATCGTTAAAGCCTGCTGTAATGAACTGACTGGTATCTTAACTTATTTAATCAATGCTTCATTTATAGCTGGGACTTTTCCCGATAAATTAAAATTATCTATAATAAAGCCGTTATTCAAAAAAGGAGATAAATTGGATATCACTAACTATCGGCCTATAACCTTAATACCTATATTCTCCAAAATTTTTGAAAAATGTATGTATAAAAGACTACTTAATTTTTGTAACAAATTCCAATTAATAAGTGATGAACAGTTTGGGTTTCAAAAAAATAAATCTACGTCTTTAGCCGTTTTCTCTCTTATAAAAAATATATTAACGAATCTTAACAAGAGCCATTTGACTACTGGTCTTTTCTTTGATTTGCCGAAAGCGTTCGATCTGGTGTCACACGAATTGTTGCTGGATAAATTGGAGAACATCGGGATTAGGGGACCTGCTTTACAGTGGTTATCGTCATACTTAAATAATAGACAACAATGTGTCATAATCAATAAAATTACTAAAAATAAAGATATGACATCCTACTCATCGCAATATAAAGTAAATAAATATGGTGTTCCACAAGGGAGCGTATTAGGCCCAATATTATTTATTCTATACATAAATGACATAATAAGAATAACTAAACATAAATGCGTATTATTTGCTGATGACATAACAATTATAGTGACATCCGATAGAAAGAAAAGTACCATTACAGATCATGAATTAGATATCAATAATACAATAGACACATTATTAAATTGGCTTGACATTAACCATTTAAAAATTAATTTAGATAAATCCGTTTACATTCAATTTACCCAATCAAATAATAATAAATATAACATAAAAATGAATATCACTAAAATCAACGAAGTAATGTATACCAAATTTTTGGGTGTAATAATAGATAAAGACATTAATTGGAAAGAACACGTGGACAGTGTTAGCACTAGAATTAATAAATTCGTTTATGCGTTGAAACAAGTAAAAAATGTCACGAATATAAAAACTGCTATTATTTCATATCACGCGTATGTTGAATCGTTACTGCGCTATGGTCTGGTGATGTGGGGTAATAGTACTGATGTAAATAGAGCATTTGTCGCTCAAAAAAAATGCATAAGGGCAATATGTGGCCTTCAACCGGATGACTCATGTCGACCAGTATTTAAAAGACTTGGTTTGCTACCGCTGCCGTCTCTTTATATTTATGAGATATGTATGTTTGTCAGGCAGCATCAAAATTTATTTGTCAAAGCAAATGACATTTGTGTCCGAAACCGACGAGACCCCAACAGGCTCGTACTGAGATTCCAAGGCTAACTAAATATAATAAAAGTTGCCTTGCAATGTGTGTACATTTATATAATAAGTTACCAAACGATCTCAAAAATGTGAATACCAAATTATTTAAAAAGAAATTGTATGAATGGCTGTCTGTTAATAGTTTTTATAGTGTTAAGGATTTCCTCGACAAATAATGTTAATGTCTAGTACACCTTGAAAAATTTGCATGCTTATATTAAATTGGCAAAACATGTCTTGGTCTAAATTGTATTTTTACCATCTTTGTATACCGTGTTTTATGCAAATAAATATATTATTATTATTATTATTATTAAAATACGAACTAGTTTAGGAGGCAGCATTTAATGTTATCTTATTAAGGACTATTATTTTTAAAATAAACTTGTTATAATTACCGGTAGTAGTCTTTTCTCAGCTCTAAGGTTGGTTTTAGCTACATTTTGAAAAGGCATTAATTTCATGATGAAAGTGTACTTTCCTCAAATTCTAATTAATCGAACAATTCTGCATGCAGTCAATTTAGCGAGTATTAGTATTTGGCTAGGGAATACTGTAGAAAGTTATCAGCTGACACGTATAACCATACAGTATGAATGCACCCTAGTGATTATTGAGGTACATGCTTTGCCAAGAGGCAAATAAATATTTACAATACTACTTTACTTTATTTTTTTTATTTGCGTGTAAATAGAAATTTACATATTAATTTTATTCCCGGTTTGTGATAACCGGGAATACAATGAATTATGTAAATTTCTTAATGTAAAACCAAATGTGTGTTTTTGATATCCCATCATTTCTAGGGCTCGTCGTGGTGACCTAGTGATTAAAACACCAGCCTCTCAAGTGCGGGTTCGATTCCAGGTTAGGCAAGTACCAATGTAACTTTCTAAAGTTATATGTACTTTCTAAGTATATCTTGGACACCAATGACTGAAGGTGAAGGAAAACATCTTGAGGAAACCTGGACTTTATAAGTCTGAAATCGCCAACCCACATTGAGCAAGCGTGGTGATTACGCTCAATTCTTCTCTGTATGAGAGGAGACCTGTGCCCAGCAGTGGGACGATAAAAGGTTGATGATTTAATTTCTAGGGAATTTTTGTATTGATTATATATGTAGAACATAGTCTAAGTTTAAATTGAATGAGTAAAATAATTTATAATGCAACAGAGAATATGTGGTCCATAAATGCAATAGAATAGAGTACTCTTTATTATATCCACCATAAAAATTACAGAAGAACATAATTAATATAAAGATTTTACAAAAGAGTGACAGAATGGGCGGTGTTATCGCTAAGAGCGATCTTTCTCAGACAACCTTGAGACAAAATGCATAGCTTCGAAGATTCAAGATATGTGTGTAGATACATATTAAGTTTCATTGATCATCATCATCATCTCAACGTTAATCCCAGTCGCATCCGTAGCTTATCAGCTTTGGAGTCTGGGGTCCGCTTTACCAGTCTTAGTGCTGATTTTGACTAAACTTCGATATTTTCCGTGAAGCGACTGCCGTTTGACCTCCACAACCCGGAGGCGATATCTAAGCATTGCAGTTAAACAAATTGTTGGACTTTTGAGGGCTCCATCAACCCGTAACGACTGCCACTAGATGTTCGTATGGCAACCGGGACCAACGGCTTAACGTACTTTCCGAGGCACGACCAGACCAGTGCAAATATTCATATCCATGCATAAAAATATTTGCTCTGTGCGGGGATCGAACCTGCGACTCCTTGCGCAACGGCCGCGTTCGCTACCGCTACGCCACGGAGGCTGTCAGATTAAGTTTCATTGATAATTTATACAATAAGAGTAATAAATTTTCTTGCAAACCATTTACTCGAAAAGCTAATAAAATTTGACATTGTCATGTTGCACGTAATGATGTTTTACATCCGCGGCGTCTTCACCTTCCGCCTGCCATCTCTGATCAGTCCTGTGAGTCTGCTGGACTGGCAGTGAGTTTACCATTCACCCTTACCTGGAAATTCTACCCACTATCCGTCTGTTACCTTAGGTCTCTTGGTGCAGACATCCCGCACTTATTGATATATTTATTTATTACGAACTAAGGGCTAGGTAGGGTAGGTCAGGGCTGTAGGGCATATAGGACTTAGGGTCGTGGGAACTGTAGGGCTTATAGGTCTTAGTTTAGGTTCTGTTAATTTGCCATATAGGCGCGTGTACTACCGCTACCTTTAACAAGGGTGGTCGTACACGACCATTAGCAATAAATTAAGATATTTTCTTTTTTTCGGACTGTGTGAAATTTGTTTCCTATTGAACTTATTAAGTTTTATACTAGACTCAATGATCTTGTGAATGTGGGCGGAGTTAAACGCTGGAAGCCCAAAATTGTAAAATGAACGCGGTGGCGCTATACTAAAGGCGCAGACATGCCGCACGTATGTCGCCACTTTTGCCTATGATTCCAGAAGGGGATACGGATGCAAGGTTGATATATTTTGTATAGTTAGATTTTACGTATATGACGGCGCGCTAATTATCAAGACTAATAAGAAAGATCATAACTTGATTTAATCAATATTGTTTTAGTCGACTCGATTCGAGTAATATTATAATATGAGCGGGTAACACCGAATAGAATAGTAGGCGTGATTAGAAGGGGTGGCGACTGTCATATTATTGACAGCTGGCGACGGAAAAGCACGCGCTCTAACCTATTGGCTCTTATTTGTTTTAATCTGAGATTATCATTGTAATCCCTTAATATTAAAGTGATCTAAGTGTCTATACAGTTAAAATAATAAGAATTGAACATCACACTATAGTTATTGATAACGTTTTATGGAAATACCGCCCACGATGGATGAGAATCAAGGGATGAGAAGACACTTCAATTATCCGGAACCTTCGGCCACGCCTTCCTGACGGTTTTCTCCTACATATATGTCGTTATAATTTTAATAGAAGTTGCTGACCCTACCGCTCTACCGTCGCTGTCTGCGACATATATATTTTTTTCACTACTTATTTGCATATTTCCTAGGAAACCTCTATCAACTCAGGAAACAAACATTTCAAATAAAATGTTGCTAGTTTTTTACTTTCCTCGCACCAATTAGCAAATAAACATTTTTTTTTTTACTGTTCGTAATTATCCCTGTAAATATAGGGACAATTCCATATTGCACAGTTGGTACTATCCAATGGTAGTACCAAATGTGTTGTTATTATACAAAGTAGTGATGACCATACGACAATAAATTAAACATCGTGTACCTCAACACATTCTCAGTCTACCCATAAAAAATCATATAAATATATCCATTACTTTAGTCACAGGAAATCGTTTTTCATTTTTCACATTTTCTACATGATGTACATGTTGATAAGGAAGCGCATACATGTTGATGACCGTCGCATCCATCGGTACTAAACTTTGTTAATAATATATATCGGAGGTCAGTGAACCAATATTTTAAACGATGTTCTATTCCGTTTACAATTTTATGCGATTTAGTTTGTGTGAAATTTTCAGCACCACTCTGTATATTATTATAAATGTGTATACCAACCGTTCTTGTCTTGCTTTGGCATTTTTATTTATTTACATACTTCTATTTACACAATATACAGAATGGTGCTGACAATACGACAATAAATGAAAACACGAACAATGCTGGTTCATAGGAATAATCCTAAGCAATAGAAAAAAACCTAGCATCAAATATAAAAAAATGAAAATTTCAAACAAATAAAATTGCAAATGAAATAGAACATCCTTTAAAAATATTGGTTCACTGACCTCCCATCGGCGACAGCGCGATCCAGTATCGACTTGCTGTTTTCGCGCCATTATTATTAAAGTTTGGTACCGCAGGATACGGCGGTCATTATACACACGCAGGATACGGCGCTTACAGAAGTTGCAAGTCAACCGTTTTTGAGATACAGAGCGGAGAGCACCCAGCCCATAAAATAATGTTTAAAACAAAATTTGTTGCAAATTTTATGCTTTACAATTTTGTTAATAGGAGCTAAAACCATTGGAGCAATAGAAACTGCGATTATTGCAAAAAAAACGATTTCCGTGACCTCTGACCTCGAATAACTTATACGACGCAGATACAAGATAATATGAGACTTTCCAGACAACTTTTAGAACGCCAAAATGAAGCTGTACACGAGTTTTCAGCTTATTATCTCAAATTCCGAGGTCGGCCCCTTTTTTGCCTAAAGTGACTGGATTACGAGCGACACAACCCTCCCGTCTGAATGCTAACACACGACTGCCGGCACGCCCGCGCCCGCGCACAGCACTTCTGAACTTCTGTCTCAAAATGAGGTCATTTTCTTGGAAATTGTTGACGAATTTAAATAAGCAGTTACGAATCTGTAGTAGGTAATCTAATCACAATTTATTCAGTGTAAAAATATTTCCAAACATCAAAGCCGTTTAGAAGTAATAGGGAATATTAGACAAAAAAAGCGTTTTAGTAATTTTGTTTTTTAAAGCAAAAGTATTAGTTCTACGAACAAATTATCTTTTAAGAAATGTTGTGCCTACTGAATCAATAGACACAATATTTTTTTTTTTTCAAATCTCAGAACTATGTAAGCTGTTAATAAGAAATAAGCTTCATAAAATGACCATATTACGGTACTAAATGAGAGGAAGACCCTTAAGGAGAGCTCATTGTTGTTCAGATGAGATAAATTCTGTCATTATAATTTGAACGTTTTCAGTTGGAAAAGGCCTAAATAACTTTATGTGATCAATAGTGATGCAGCTTGAAACGATTTTTGAGAGCACTTAGTGCTTTGTACTCATAAAGCACTAAGTGCTCTCAAAAATCGTTCAAGCGCTAGTAACTGGAACCACTACACTGGAGCCAGTGTAGTGCTTCCAGTTACTCGCGCAGTCTACTATCGCAAACAAGGTCGAGTGGTAACAGTATTGAAGGTTATTAATAATATTAGTTTTAAATTCCATCACAATTTTGTTCCTACCGCCTTTCAATTGCAATCAGAATAATTTTATAATTACGAACTTGCAGTTGCATTTATTTTGTTTTTTATTATAATTTGATAAGGATGAATTTGGTTTGATTAATTTTCCGGATAAATTTTTATTCATATAAATTTGTTAATTTCACTCAAATCAGTTAATATAATACATGTATATTGGTGTTCTGATTTCAATTTTTTTTATTGTTTTCCACTGTTTCAGCCAAAGAAAGGCGATTAAGAATTATAATAAATAAAAGCAACATCGGAACATAGCTTTCAAACTTTCAGAAATTACATAAAATAACATAAAGTTTTATATTTATCGAAAGCTCAGACTATCACATGAAGTCACACAGCACAAAATCTTCTATGCTTGAGCACTAGGACTTCATAAACGTGAGGATGGCTGCTCAAGGTAAAGTCGAAACGGCTCCTAAGGGCCACGAAACGGAGATAGTTAGCACGATAATCTTGGGACCAACTATTGAGTTTAAAATGCACTTCGTTCTTACATAGCTGCACAGTTTAGAGATAATGTTTCAGTACACTGTGTTGTTTATACTATCTGGTCACTACATAGTATAAAACAAAGTCGCTTTCTCTGTCCCTATACCCCTATGTAGTCTAGAGTGATTAAAGAGAAAGGTATACGTATTATAGCATCCATTAAATAGTGGGGAAATATTTTTATTTTTGAGGTTTCTAATGTGATGTCGTAAATAATTTAATTTTTTCCGCTTACGTTGCAAACGCAGGAACCCTATGGCATTTATCAAAATAATTTACTAAGTATTGTACACATTGAAAAGGTCTACAGAAAACGTCGTAATGGTATGTGTCTGTCTCTTATAGACATCTCACAATAACATTTTTTACGACAAATAATGAATGGCTTATTTTCGAAGCGATTTAAAAAAAAAAGATAATATCGCACCCGTGCGAAACCGGGGCGGCTCGCTAGTTTAGAATATTATAATAAACTCATACCATACCTTATCTTCGGGAAACTACATTACTTAATACCCATACATTTTTCGTGTATCAACAATATTATTTACTTATTTAAACTTTTCGCACAAAGGTATAAACGCCGACTTTATGCCGTTATGTTACTTAATTATTTAGACAATAGCTTGGTTTGCTGCTTGTCATTGATTCAGGCTTTACTTATATTTTAAGCCCCAAAGTCCTGAAACCAAATAAATCATGATAACAATTTATACGAAGACACAAAATACAAAAAAAAGGAAATTCATATAGCTATAAGTCATAACAAAGCACAAGCCTTATGCTTACAATATCAAACACTTCTCCCAGTAAATTAGTTAAAGAAAAATGGAATGCTAGCTAAAATACATAATTTATTCTTCTACTAATCAAAATCTTCATAGTGTAGTAGTAGGTAGCTTATATAAAGATCCGATCGAGATCAGAGCCGTAGTTTCCCGTCCGTCACAATAACTGACCCCACGTTACATTATGTTGAAATAATAAATAAAGAATTCTAAAAACGGGCCCACAAAGGACGATGGTGATAACTTAAGAAAAATTATAGATTCCAACTATTATATAGCTCATACCCGTCCCCACAGCATCAACTCAGGAAATATCTTAACAGCGCGAAGTAATTTAAAGTATAACGCCATCTCTCGGAACAATGAGTTACTAATTTTTAGAACTAATATTTTCATATTTTACATTTGATTCAAAAGTTAGGGAGAGGGGGGGGGGGGGGCATGACTTTTTACTTTTGGAGCTAATTTATTATTTCTGAAAATAATAACATTATCAAAAAATGAACCCTATTCAGTTTTATAAATACCTGTCCAACAATATATCACACGTGTTAGGGACAGAAAAGATTTTGTAAACTTTTTATTCTACTACTTTATCAGCGTGTTTGATTTTCATAATGGTACCAAATTCGGCTTTCTAGTTCTAACGGTCACTGAGATTATTGGCGGATGGACAGACAGATAAACAGACTTCGTAAGCCTATAATAGTTACTAGTTTACCACGGAACCCTAAAAAGATAAACATTCTTAAATCAAAATACATTACCCTTTATATAAAAAACGCTAATCAAAGTTAACTAGTGATTAGTGACTCATATAACCACACATTTGTGACGTTTGAACGTCATTTAACTTTAATCATGATTTATAAATAAACCCCGTTGCTTATAAACATTCCAGATCCTAAAACATTGGCTGGGTATCAGCCCCCACTAGTCCCTCATAATTTAAAGCGTGTGCTTGACTGAGGCACTTTCATGTTTCGAGGGCAGATAACGGTAGTCCTTGTTTCAACGTCCACATTCAAAAGGCATATCTTTTCAGCTTTATCTTTGTCTTTCATGTGATGCCACTTATTTTAGGACCGCTTATTGTATCTTCTTATTCTAAATTATGTAAATGGTTCAAAGGATACCTTTTTATTTAATCTGACCTTGTGTCCCCATATAATTATGATTGTGTATTGTGTAGACATCTATAAGATCTTATATTGCAACTGTATTTTTATTTTCTAGCAAGAATCAGTAAGATGAACACAATTTTAATTAACATATCCTATTTTAATCGTAATTTGGTTCAGCTTGAAACTTTACTTGATACATTACATTGAAAATTATATTGACCGAGACCAAGACCAAGGGGATAGATAGTACATAATTACAAAATCTCTCACGGCACAAAATATGCAGAAGTTCTACATATATTACAAGGCAAAGTCACCGGTCAATCGAAACGTCGTAACTAAAAACAAAGAGATAGATTCCAATGACTCTATATTGATTACAACATAATCGTCAACCAGGGAATCATATTTGTACAATCCTAATACGCGGCCAATGTTACGGTTTTATTATGTTCCCTAACCGGATCCAAACTGCTGTAACCACTAATTCATCCTGTTTTATGCTTCCACTGAAGGGTTCTTGACCGTAGTCCCCCAACCCCCTCGCCCCCTGGCTAGCTATTGACAGCTGCTGATTGCCTAGCCACATTCATTCGTAGGCAACTGCGCACCACACCCTCGAGCCCTCTTCACTTTGTTGCCGTAGTTTTCAACAGAGGACGTCTACTATATCGCTTGTGTGTGTGTTTTGTGAAATATCGAATATGTAGCTTTTACAAGTTATTACTTATCCTACATTAGAGATTTGTTTTCTGCAAACAATGTAAACCCATGAATTAACGGAAATATAACTTTATTTCCTACACAATAAAGTATAGTTTACATTACATCTTCAAACATTTTATAACTTTTTCATTAATGCTGGTCACTCTGAAATCAACTTAACTGATATTGAAAAAAAATCACCATTTGTTTAACTTCAAATAAGGTGGAATGTGCAACACTACACACTTACTATATCCAATTACGTCCTGGTTACGAGTTAGGTTAAGTACAAAAATGCAGTCCGCTCACATTTACTCGTTTATAACCTCAGAGAGCAACCTTATTGTAACGATAATAAAATTCACAGTGATTTTGCTGGACCTGTCTGTGGGAGCACCTCGATGGCGGTGAATCCTAAGAAATATAAAGATCATAGAGACGTTGACAGCGACGCCAATAAAAAAAAAATGCAAAATCAGAGTAGTAGTTTAATGAGTCTGATAACAATAAGGTTGGCTCGAAGTACGTAACAAAAATGTTTTATTCCTTTTACTTGTTGCATTCAATGATTTGTATATTTAGATAAAGAAAAAACGGAAAACAAAACAAACATTTATTTCGAGTCCATTTGGCTCAAATGAAGTCGGAGACAAATGGAAACCAATCCATATTTATGTCAATCAACGACAAAGTAGAGGTTGTTCTCCTATTTTTTTTTTTTTGGCAAATAGTTACTACTTAGGTATATTCTTAAAAGTAAAAGGAAACACTGGCAATGACGAGAAACGTCCAATGTCTCTCACAAACATTGTATTTCTTTGTTGCTTATAAAAGTAAAGTGTAGGCATCAAGGAGGATCTAGTTCACAATGGCACATTCAATAGATAAATATATTTATTGGGGAAACATAATATTCACACTGTACAGATGATCATCGAGCTTAATAACTTGGTTTATTTTTTATTTATTTATAAAAGTTACGTACCTAGTTAGTTATCGAATTATCTCTGAAAAATACCCGAATAACACAAAAACACTTGAGATCGTCATCATCATCATCTCAGCGTTAATCCCAGTCGTATCCGAAGCTTTTTCAGCTTTAGAATCTGGGATCTGCTTTACCAGTTTAACTACTAATTTTGGCTAAACTTCGATATTTTCCGTGAAACGACTGCCGTCTGACCGCCACAACCCGAAAGCTATATCGAAGGATTGCAGTTGTTGGGCAGTTGAGGGCTCCAACAACCCGTAATGACTATCACTAGATGTTCGTATGGCAACCAAGACTTAACATGCTTTCCAATGACCAGACCAGTGCAAATATTCATATTCATGCATACAAATATTTGCCCTGCGCGGGAATCCAACCCACGCCTACTTGCGCAGCGGCCGCGTTCGCTATCGCTACGCCACAGAGGCTGTCGATAATTACACAAATATTACATTTAAGATGTTTGCTAGAAATCAGCACTTTTGCCGATACGATAGGTTGTAGGCATTTTGTTCAGCAATGCCCTGTCGACCGAATTTCTAAAAATCTCCCCGTGGAAATTATGTTGAAGTTATGTGTCAATCTCCAGCATCATGTGTGGTGACAGGTCACCGGGAAGTTCCATTGACCTGAATCATGGCAAGAAGCAATGTCATGTAGTATAAGTTCGTTTAGAATCACCTACAGAGTACGGAACTAGCAACCAGTGAGTCCGACAGGCACTTGACCTGTTTTTTGGCACTAATGCGCGCCTTTTTGTGCTATCTTTTTTTCGTTCTATTTATATTTTAGTCTGAAAGCATTGTCTTTGATTCTGATACGTTGACATAAATAAAGCTGAATAAGTTTTATTTGTTTTGTAACATCTTTTTTTTTTTTTGCTATCTCCTGTCATGGTACTCGAACATTTTTCGTTTTCTTTAATTTACATAAACTAGTACTTGACTATGATCCCGCCTGGAGGTAAGCAGTGATGCAATCCTTAATAGTAAAGGGCACTAGTATATTATGAGCCTTTTCTCTGGCCTTGAAAACACTTAATTAATTACAATCGGATGAAAAGACTGCTGCAGCCAAATTGTTCCAGTCCTTTGATGTAAGCCGTATAACATGAAGTAACGATTCATCTGGATCGTAGTGGTATCAACAACGTCAGGGTGGATATTCGCTGTACGGCAGGATGATGATGAAACGATGATGGCAGAATTGAATTTTGTAATTCTCTAGCACAAATATGATTGACTTGTAAAAGTGTTTGTACAAACCTGCTTACTGAAAATAAATAATTCATCACACTTTCCAAAATGAAGTAGTAATAATATGTTTATACCTTTTTGGCTTAGAAAAAGTCGGAGGAAACGCACATTTTTTTGATAGCAACACCAAATGTAATATGTGTTCAGATTAGGGTTGTAACGTATGCCTTGTTAGCGGAGGTCTAGGCGGATGCGGAGGCAACGAGTCTCACCTCCGCGGACGCGGAGGTTAACGGAGGCGGGGGAAAGTAGATGTAGAAAAAAATTTAGTTTTCCGATAATTAAAACAAAAATTTTATTTTAAATACGTATATTTATAGTAGTACACTTAGTAAGAACATATTACCTTCTAGTAATGAAAATTAAGGAGAAACAAATTGTATTTGCCGTATTCCCGTCTCGCACTAGTTGATTCTGGACCATTTCGCGCTCAACGCGCACTCAAACCGGACGGTTGTCGAACGTCGCAGCTTGACGCGTTATTTATTTTATAAATACGTAAATGAACCTCAGTTATAACTCCGCAAAAATTGTGGGGAAGCGGAGGCGGAAGCGAAGATACGATTTCTTGCGGAACTTCCGTAGTAACGGAAGCGGAGGCGAAGCTCCGTTACAACTCTAGTTCAGATCTTATGAATCTACATAATACACAATCGTTTAGGAATTTCTGGACAATTTTATAATAATATTTGCGCTAAGGCCTTATTAGGTTTAAAAGTAAAGAATAGTAATAACTTATTAATTACGTGAAAGAAGAGCATGGTTAAAGAACTCAAGCCTTAAGTTAGTAAGTTGTAAGCGAACAGGTGGCAGCAAAAGAGTTGCAAAAGAGTTATCCGATTTAATAGAAAAATATTACAAAAATTGGGGAAGGTAAGTATCCGGAAGAAGAAAGGCAAATCCTTTTATCTTATAACCTCTGTTGAAGAACTTATCGCTTCCGCAAATATCTTAAACCAGCATAATTATTTACTGGATGCAGTATGTAAACTATTTCACTTTATTAAACTATCCCAGGTTAAGTAAATTATACACGTTCCCATCTGGGAACTTGCAACGCAGACTCATGAAGATAAATGCGACCATAAGTTCAACTTCCAGACACACTACGCGGCAAAGAGATGTGATGCCATATTTCTTAGCTATTCTGAGTAAGGAAGTCAGCTAAAGGATTGCTTACACTTAAGAAACTCTAAAGAAATACATTTTCTCTGTTATTGAAATTCTACTATCTGTAGCTTGTATCAATAAATGGCTATCTTTAAATTCTTTTAATTCACTTTCAATGTGTAGTTATATTGTGCTACAATTCTTGTCGACATTCAGTTATTTAATTGTATCTATTATTAGTCACTATTATTTAACGAATGTTTGTAAAAAATCGCGTACACACTATAAGTAATTGTGTTACTGCAAGAGATGACATGACAAGAGAGTTTGTATGTGTCGCCAAATTAACTTTCATTAGTTTGGCAGGGATGTTAAAAAGTAGGCATAGGGACCCGTTATGTGGAACAAAACAAAGTGCATCACCAATTTTCTGAATTACGCTCTCTTTAAATACGTAAGAAGAAGAGTTACAAAACTGGGTTGGATATTTAAAACACTTGCAGATGCATTATACAGTGAGGAATATAACACATCGTAAGTAACCAATACACCGACGTGTCTTCTGGAGCATTTTGTCAGTTGAAGCCCCAATTTGTTCCACATCTGAAGGGTAGGCTTTCACGCAAACTTTAAAAAAAAACTTAAAAAAAAAGGTGGAATCTTCTTAGGTAAAATAAAACTTGTATGTCCGGTATGATCTGTGTATTTCGACTTTTTTTTTATATGGCATCTCGTAGTTGACCTAGAGAGGTCGTGACTACTTAGCGGGACTATTTCAAATGCCCTGTTTATATTTACACATTCTATGGTACGAATATTATTTACAAATGATCAATACAGTAGGTATTATCATCTACGATATTTAGCAAGCGCCGCGTCGCGGGCGGGGCGCGTGTACCGCGGTGAGAGTCTATAAATATAGGTCGTCGGCTCGTCGCACCGAGTCGGTCCAAACTTCGATCCAGCCGTCCCTTGCTGTTCTTTCCAGCGGCGCCCTAAGCCGAGGTTTGTACTCCACAGGGAGTGCCCTTAGCATGTAGTCGCTTAGTTTTAAGTTACCCTGGCTGGAGGCTTTAAATTTGAGGCAGCCACAGGATAGTCCGTTTAAGTAGTCACGACCTCTCAAGTTCAACTACGAGATGGCATATCAAAAAAAAAAAGAAAAAACGAGTCGGTCCTTTTCGTCGTGGGTCGCCGCCGTGTCAAGATCCTCGCTGCGCTGCATCAACTTCGTGTGGAGTCTTCGCGCCATGATTCTCGCTGCGATGCATCCTTCGTGTGCAGTCTTTGTGTCCAGATCTCCACGACGATATACCAACTCCGTGTGTCAAAACGTACTTACGAGTGATGTCGGTGTACGCGCCGCATCACCGTGTTCTGGTGGCTCTTTTAAAGAAATATAACCCCAAGCGTTGAAGTCATGGGAAAGTGAGTGCGAGGACTTATGGGTCACAATTGAAGTTATGCAGAAAAATAAGGAAGTCACTTTGCTGTCTGTGTGTGCTGTGTATTTGCCGCCCCCTCTGAGCGTAGTATTGTTGGATGCTTTCATTGATAACTGCAATCAGATTGTGGAAAAGCCGAATGTCACTCCTTGTATTGTGGGAGATTTTAATTTAGCTTATATCGACTGGGACTCAATTCATAATCCTGTAATGCTCAAATCTCAGAATAAATTGGCTCTCTCTTTGCTGAATTTCACAATGTTAATAATTTACAGCAATTTAACAATATTAAAAACAGTAAAGGGAAGATTTTAGATCTAGTTTTATTAGGCAATTCCTTGCAGAGCAAAGTCCTTACATCCAGCAATGCCCTCAATTCCATTGATTCACTGCATCCTCCAATAGAGTTTTATTTATCTGTGACCGTCGCCGCAAAATTGGAACCTTGTAAGGATGGTGTTAGACTTAACTTCCGTAAAGCAAATTACGAATACATACGAAGATATCTCGGTGGTATTGACTGGGCTGAAACTCTTAACTGTAGTCAAAGCGTCAATAAATTAGTAGAGATATTCAATCTAAAAATAGAGGAAGCAATTGAAATAAATGTACCTATATCATCTATTAAAAATAATAATAAATTTCCTCCTTGGTACAATCGCAATCTTATTAGACTCACACGCGAAAAGATTAAATACCTGAAGCGATATAAAAAGTATAAAAATCCAAGAGATGAAATTACCGTGAAACTACTTAGCAAAAGATGTAGGACACTGTCTGTTTCGTGTTATAATGACTATGTTAGGTACTGTGAGGACAAGATTGCTACCCACCCTAATTTTTTTTGGTCTCACATTAAACATAAGCGTAATAATGAAGGAACTTATCCCGCCATGTTGTCCGATGGACTGAGATCAGTTACAGACGGCGCGGATATGTGTGAAATGTTTGCTCCTCATTTTCGCTGTGTTTATAACAATAACGACATCGTTAGGGATTTTTCTAACTGTTCGTTAGCTTGTGCCTGTAGATTGGGACACGGATTGGGTACCGTTGTCTTGAAACCTGATGATGTCTACTTAAAGCTAAAACATCTTAATGCAGATAAAGGTGGTGGTCCAGATAAGATCCCGCCCTTATTTATTAAAGAATGTGCCAAACAGCTACCAATTCCCCTGCATATTATATTTAACACATATTTACAACAAGGTGTATTTCCGTCATACTGGGAGCTCGCAAAGGTAATTCCATTGCACAAGGGCGACGACGAAGTCACAAATAATTACCGGCCTATTTCTATCCTGTCCACATTAAGTAAGATACTAGAGTCACTTATCTGTCCCGTCGTTCAACGACATTTTCAGGGCTTTCTTACAGAGTTCCAACACGGTTTTGTTAAAAACAGATCCACTTGCAGCGACCTGACACTTTTTACTGAGCAAATCACCGCAGCTCTGGACAAACAACAGCAGGTAGATGTTGTTTACGTGGACTTCAGCAAGGTTTTCGACAAGGTCTCACATTCGGCACTCCTATACAAACTATCAGCTTACTGTTTCTATGGGCCTTTTTTAACTTGGTTGGAATCTTATTTACGAGACCGCAGTTTTTACGTCGTGATGAACGGTTTTGAATCCGAAAAGCAACACATCACTTCTGGCGTTCCGCAAGGCTCGCATCTAGGTCCCATTTTATTCATTATCTTTATCAACGATTTTCTACCGTGCTTCTCGCATTCCAAACCATACTTATTTGCCGATGATTTAAAAATCTCAAAAGTCATAGTCCAAGAGGATGTGGATAAATTACAGAATGACATCGATCAAATAAGCAAATGGTGTGATACTAATAATAAGGTTCTCAACCGGGATAAATGCCATTTTATCACCTTTTCTAGGAAGCATGAACCGTATCCCTCTTCATATCGAATTAGCTGCAATAGACTTTCCTAAGTAAGCAGTATAAGAGACTTGGGAGTGCTCCTCGACAAAAAAATTACCTACGTTCCTCATATGGAGAATATCATTAAGAATGCCTCTAAGATGCTGGGTTTTGTAATTCGAAATTCTTAACGTTTTAGAAAGCCGAAAACAAGAATCTTACTATATTGTAGTCTTGTCAGAAGTACTCTTGAGTATTGTAGCTCTGTGTGGAGGCCACACTATGCCACGCATTCCCTAAGGCTCGAGAGAGTGCAAAAAAATTTCTATGGCACTTAAGTCGCGGTACAGCTAGCGGCGGTAGAAGAACCTCGTACCATGACAGGCTACATTTATTCGGGATGCAGACCCTCTCAAAACGCAAAGACATCTTGGATCTTGTCTTTCTTTTTAAAATACTTCGAGGTCAAATAAACTGTCCGCAGCTCCTTAATACTTTTAGGTTTAGTGTGCCATCGAGATGTCCGCGTAAGCCAGTTCAACCTCTATCGGCCCCTTTTAGCCGCACAGAGTTCGGTAAATCATCATCTATCCCCCGTCTCTGTCGTTTATTAAACAAATGCAGTGAATCTGTGGACGTACACATTGACTCTTTGTCGCAGTTCCGGAGGAAGTTGGCTGAACGAAATTAGTCGGTTCCACCTCTTCCCTTTTATTTGCTACTTGTTTATTTATTTTTTTTACGTTTTTTATATTTAAGTATTTTCCATTTTGTAAAGGAAAGTGATAATTTATTTTTATCTTTGGAATGGATTAATATTTGTTATGTGTGATTTTATTAACCACTGTCCATAACGCTCCTCTAATTGTACACTGTTAGCTACAGTGCCTTAGTATGTTGTGCAACTAACTAAGAACTTATAATTATTAACTGTACATTTAAGTGTTGTAACAATAACTGGTGGCTCTAATAAATATAAATAAATCAATACGGTAATTATGCGTGATATTTATGTCGCTACAGTAGTAATGGCAACAAGCAGATGCCTAAAATTGGCTGGTTTAATTTTCATAATTCAAGTGTTAACATATCTACAAGCTATAAGTTTTAATGAGAGTTGTGATGGTTCCAGTTGTCAACAATGAACAGACGGTTTGAGTGCATCGAGTAACAACCGACCAATAACACTCGGTTCTGTACAAGTACCTTACAAAATTGAGTCCGTGGAGATTCTGGTACAGAGGCCAAACCAGTCCAATGAAATGGGGTGTACATTTCTTGCCTTTAACCTATAGGTTAGTTTGTGTTATTCTCTCGGACTTCTCCGGACCTGTGGGACCTCAGAAGAACCAAAGTTAACTGTCACCTAAGCGATTCCTTTACCAATAGCTTATTAAAAAAAAAAAACGGAAATTATTTTTCATATTGTCTACTGTTGTTATTATTATGCTTTGATTTTTTTTATAATTATAATCTTGTGCTTGACTGCAATCCTGCCTGATGGTAAGCAATCACGCAATCGTTGATGGTAAAGCGCGCTAGTTTATTAAGATCCTATTCTCTCAAAAAACCGAGTGAATAGGAAGAAAGACGGCAGTTAAGCGTGGTGATGCAATGTTGAACCCAACAACACGACCAACGATGCTGCGCCAGAAGCAGATTGATCTGGAGACCCTCCACGACCAAACTCACGACACAACAACATTACACGACACACATCGCAACAGAACTACTCAGACGCGTCCTCCTTACGGCTTCACCAGACACCTTGCTTGGCGGCTATACTTTTTCTGCTGGGTGATAACTTCTGCGGGCAGCTTATGTCATCGGTTACCACAGAGGGATTTATTTTGTATGCATAGATATTGTATTGAAATTTCTTTATATTAGCATATAGTACCTATATGCTAATATAAAGAAAAAGAAAAAGAAAAAGGTAACAATGTGAGAATAAAGTATGACAGATTAGTAACAGTAAAAAATAATAACAAAACGCCTCTCCAAATATCACCAGGAAACACACCAACTTCGGCATCTCTGTCAAATAACAACACCAACACGCAGGCCCATAAAAAGAACCGTACACAAAGCTCTGAAAAAATCCTACAAAGATCAAACAGCATGTCTGAAGGGGTCATAAAGTCTAGTATGCTTAACTTTTTAATAAACAAAAAAATAAACAACACTACAACAGCACAAAAAAATAGTAATAAGGAAAGCAACCTATAGCAATCAAATCTCCCCTCTCGCACGAATACCATAAACAAGCAACAGAAAAGAAACAACAGAAAGCATCTTCCAACCCGGCTGGTCACCGTGGAAGATTTCGACCAAAACCCTCCAAACACAACCATACCAACAAAGAGCAATCAAAACGAGCACTCAACCCAACTTAAAATTTCTACTTATAACGTTAGGACTCTGTCGTCACACGAACACTTACTAGAACTAGAAAAAGCAATAGAGGAAATAAATTACGATGTAATTGGTGTTGCAGAAGTCAGACGAATGGGCAATAAGATAGAGGAGTACAATAACCTAATACTCTGCCACATAGGATGTACTCCAGGTAAATATGGAGTGGGCTTTATAATCAACAAGTCACGTAAAAACAACATAGAAAGCTTTATAGGTCTAACAGATCGTGTGGCAATGTTAAACTTAAAGTTTCAAGACTTTGCGTTATCTATTATACAAGTATATGCACCGACGGAATCTGCCAATGAAGAAGAAATAGAGAAATTTTATAAGACCATCGACAAAGCCATGGAAATAACATACAATAAAAACATTATTGTAATGGGCGATTTTAACGCGAAGGTTGGCGCTCCCAAAGAAGGTGATTACCTAATAGTACAACAACATGGATATGGCACAAGAAACGATAGAGGGCAAAGACTAGTTGACTACGCTACTGAACACAACCTTACTATCATCAATACATGCTTCGAGAAAAACTGCAACCGAAGATGGACGTGGCGTTCCCCTAACGGACAGCACAAAAATGAGATTGACTATATACTATCCAACCAACGAAAAATATTCCAAAATTTTGAAGTCATGAATTTAAACTATCCGTCAGATCACCGACTTATTAGGGCGACAATAAAAATAGCCAAACAAAAGCAAAGTAGAGTAGAATTTAAAAATAAAAACATTTTCCAACTAAAGACTAAAGAAGAAATAACAAGATACAATAATAACTTAATGTCAATGCTACCCTACCCAACCCAAAACTTGAAAAATGTATCAGTACAGAACTACCACGATCAGATAGTAAGCGCCATCAGTAAGAGTTTGCAAAAAGCTCGAGAAACTGGGAAAGAGACACATAGACACCACAGAATACTATCAGATCGCTTGCTATTGAAAAGAAGAAAAGAATTACAAGAAACAAAAAATAAATCGCGATCTATGAAAAACGAGCTTTCTGCTCTCTATAAAGTAACAAACAAATACATAAAAAGAGATTACGCTAAATATAGAGAAGATATAATAGAAAGACATTTGCAGCAGACTGGAAGTTCTAAAAAGGCCTTCAAGGAACTAAGAATGAACAAAACTTGGATAGAGGGACTAAAAAAACAAAGCAGAATTTTATGCAAACGTACTGACATCATCAACGTGGCATCAGACTTCTATAAGAAATTATACAGTGATGTGATTCAAAACCATATCCTCCCATACACAAATGAAAGTAAGGATGAAAGCTATATTAAACCCGTAGATGAAATAGAAGTTATAGAAGCAATAAGAAGTTTGAAATTAGAAAAAAGCCCTGGATCAGACAACATCACAAATGAAGTATTGAAACATGCACACAAAGTATTAGCCGGACCCTTAGAGCAACTATTTAACCTAATACTAAAAAAATCTGAAACACCCAAACAGTGGTCTGAATCAGACATCATACTTATCTATAAAAAAGGTGACCCGAAGGATATTGGCAACTACAGACCAATAAGCTTACTACCGAGCCTCTACAAACTTTTCTCTACCATCATAAATAAAAGAATAAGTAATACATTGGAATTTAAACAACCAGTCGAACAAGCAGGGTTTAGAAAAGGATTCTCTACAGTTGACCATATCCACACACTTGAATTAATTATAGAAAAGTATCAAGAACAACAGAGACCACTATACATAGCGTATATTGACTATCAAAAAGCTTTCGATACGATTAAACACTTTAGCATATGGGATAGCTTAAAACGACAGGGAGTAGAAGATACTTATATAAAAGTGATAAAAAGTATATATAAAAATAACAAAGGTAGAATCAAGCTAGAAACTCTCGGACCAAGTTTTGACATAAAGAGAGGCGTAAGGCAGGGCGACCCGTTATCTCCAAAACTATTTATAGCCATTCTAGAAGATATTATCAGCAAGATAGATTGGAGTAAGTCAGGTATATATATAAATGGCGAATACCTAAGTCATTTGAGATTCGCAGATGACCTAGTCTTGCTATCTGAATCTAGCACCCAGCTACAACAAATGATGGAAACTTTACAGTCTACAAGTGTCAGGGTGGGACTGGAAATGAATCTCTCTAAGACCATGGCAATGACAAATAGATGGAGAAGACAAATAATAATAAATGGAGTGCCACTCGACTATACTGACTCATACATCTACTTAGGGAAGAGAATAAGCTTTGATCGTAAAAATAACGAACTGGAAGTGAAAAGAAGAATACAACAAACTTGGAATAAATATTGGAGTTTAAAGGAAATTTTTAAAAGTAACCTTTCCATCTCCCTTAAAACAAAAGTGATGAATTCCAACCTCCTACCAAGTTTGACGTACGGATACCAGACGTGGAAGTTCACCTCAAAAATAAAAAACTTAATAACTACTTGTCAAAGAGGACTCGAACGCAGCATGCTTAAAATAAAGAAACTAGACAAAATTCGACACACAAAAATAAGAGAAATAACTAAAGCAACAAATGCACTAACTTACGCTCAAAAACTGAAGTGGAAATGGGCTGGCCATGTCGCAAGGCTTAAAGACCAGAGATGGACCAAAAAGGTAACGTTTTGGAAAGGACCTCTTGGTAAAAGAAGCAGAGGAAGACCACTGACACACTGGGACGGTGAGATTATTAAGCTAGCCGGCCCACACTGGAAGCAGACTGCACAGAATAGAGACATCTGGTCAGCTTTGGAGGAGGCCTTTACCCAATAATGGGGTTCCTGCGAATTAGGTTAAGTTAATAATTAGGTACATTTAAATAAATTTAAGAAACTAACTATTTAGAAATTTAAGTTATAAATTAGTTTTTAAATAAGTAAATTTGGTTTCATTATTAAATTAGGTAAACTAAAGTAAATAAATAAATTAAGTTTTTAAATACATAAATATACAACAAACATGTAAGGTCATAAATATTAGTAAACTTAAGAAAACAATGTAAAACTAATTAGTAGGAAATAAAAGGCTTTTTATTTTATTTATTTATTTATTTTATTTTTATAGTACCTATAAGTCCAAATTATAATTATAAATCCATACTAAAATTATAAATACGAAAGTAACTATGTCTGTCTGTTACACTTTCCTCTCAATCGATTTTGATGAAATTTGGCACAGACAACCTTTAGACCCTGAGAATGGATATAGGCTACCTTTTATGAAAAAAAAAATGATGTTTCCGAGGGAAATCCAAAAAGCGCGATATAACCGAATTCCACGCGGGCGAAGCCACAGCCGGAAAGCTGGTATTAAATAAAACTTCTAAATTATTATTAGTAATTGTGACTATTGAATTAGAAATATTTTACTTATTGAATGAATTGGGTAGTTGATGTGAATGAGTTAATAAATGTTCGTTAATAAGTTGACAACTCGTTGATAAACGACCTGACGATTCTATTAATACGCAAGTTATGGGGAATTTACTTGATGTTATATTAACTGTCATTATTTAAAATAACTTTTATAACAACTGAACACATGAATAAATTTTAGTTAAAATAAAAAAATATTCGACATTATTTTTGAAATAACGTAATATTATAAAACGATTCTTAAACAAAAATTCATGTTGAATTGTCAAGAACTATTGTTTGAAAATCTAATGTGGTTCAAGTAGCATATCTTTTGTTAAAAACTTACTATTTTACTTTGTGTACGCACCACAACGACGCTATCAAGCTACGTATATACATATATTTCCAGTATAAGGTACCTTTCACTGGACGAGAAGCTTATACTAGAAAATGTAGCTATAAGTGATAATTTCGTAATCGGTAGGTACTCGATGTCAATATTCCACCTGGTGTCACAAATAAAAAACTACCACTCTACATTTCAATGGAATCATTCATATCTTTGTACAGCTATACAAGCTCATAATTAGCCATTGTGACGACATCTGGGTGATGTCGGGTGCACAAAATAATATAATTTCCCCATAGAAAGGCCAGTCACGTACATTTGAACATCATTACTTGTTCCAATAAGAAAGGGTATCTATAGTAGGTACTACATTATTAATCAATGGTATACGTTGTTTGTCCTCCATTGAAATGCCAGTTTTAACCACCATGGTACTGTTCGATTCAAAGACAGTAATTGAATTTAATATAATATATATATCTACGTGAGCTATTACGTGTGGAGTACATTATTCTTGTTACAAATTATACCTTCTGTATATGTCGCAGTCAACTAGCTAAATTATATGGTAAGCTGACAGATAGATAGCTCAATCAGCTTACAATTTGGAAGCAGTCTCGCCGGTCGCTGATCCCGCTCCACTTGGTCGTGGTGCCCCCGGCTTAGTTACTGCAACCAATTCGGCTCGCGCCTGGTTGGTTACAGTTCCAACGTAATTTATAATGAATATCATTCAGGCCGCTAATTGAACGACACCGTAAAAAAAAGCTAGGCTGTTAACTAAAAGGCTAGTTAATACTGTTACTAGTTCTTAGGTCAATTAGTCATTAGGCCTCAATAGTACTTAACTGATACTCAAATTCGATCCTCGACTAATTTTTGTTCGGACAGTTTATTGTTTAGTGTTAGAAATTCTTCAACTTGTTACTTAAAATCAGAACCCAATTTATACCGTAGAAACTTAACACACCATTGTAAAAATACTTTACGATATTAAACTGCAAGGAGACATAACGTCGACATTGCAGTTCGCACGAGTTTTCTCTTTAATGTGAAATGTTTAAAAGAAGAACAAAAAGAGTTAACGTTTGCAGCTGTTCAAGAATTTTCTCAAGTCGCTTTATACATAGGTATTTAAGAACGCGTCACACAATACCGGCCACTGGAGTTCCTTACATCCAGCATACAAATGAGCCGAGTCACCTTTCATGAAAGGTTCTATAAGAGAAAATACGATTTCACGCTTCGTTTGTTTTCTTTGGCTGGGACAGGGGACACGCCGAAAATATCATATTAGTCAATTTCTCAGATAAACGTGTGCTGTATTAGATATTTTGTCATAGATTGATATTTGTAAACGTCACAGAAGGAAAAGTTACTTGTAATGTACCGCGGAATAACTATGGGTGAAAATATTGTTGTCGTCTATTCTTATAACCATGGGAATGAAAGTCAAACTACATTTTATTTTAAAACTGAGATTTTCACGTTATGTACATTTTTGTAAAAAACAAAAAATCAAATCAAAATCAAAGCATTTATTTCAAGTAAACCAGTACAGGCACTTTTGAATTATCAGAAGGTCCGACAGTCAGTAAGATGAAGCTAGTCGCCCATTCCAAAGAGTACCTATGGAGAAGAACGGGCAAGAAACTCCATGGACACTCTTTTAAAATTATCAAGCTATTGATACAAATATTTCATTACATTATCATGTACGCATTCCTTATAACAAAACAATGCCTTTCCGAGGCAAATTACTAAACTTAAGAGTAGAATATAACAAAACACAAGAAAACATAACTCCAATCCACCACAAAATGGACATTCACCACAATAGCAAATATTTTGCGTAAAATAAAGTCGTTCATCAAACCCTGCTGCGTTCAGCCACGTGTAACAAAAACATATTATGAGCTATAATGTATGGCTCCATTGCGACTCTATATCAGCGCAGCTAAACCGTTGGCGCCTAGCGCTCGCTCGTACTGTTGTGATTGGATTAGGATAAGGGTTTCTATCCGCTGCAGTTTACATGAAATTTCGGAACGTCAGTGATGAAACAGAATTAACTTACACTATTATTGCAGAGTATAAGGTACATTAACACTATAAAGTTTATTTTACACTGTGAGTTATAAGCTGATATCCGCCTCTCTAGTATTCGACGACCTTGTTTGATGTTAAGGCTGAGCAAATGAAGAAGCGCAGAACTGGTCCAAGTAGCGGTGTTTTAGCTTAGGGGGACTGCTATGTCTAGCAGAGTACGATTTCCGGCTGAAAATATGATGATGACAATGATACTCCATTTAGAATTATTAACATTTTCAACATGTAGGTACTACACATTACAGTTGTAGATATAAGGGGTTCCAAAATAAACTTCATAGTGTTAATATTGAATGCGGTAACGATAGATAGAATTTGAAAGTGTACCTAACTAAGTTTCTTCATATTTTTAAACTTTCAAACCAAATGTTATAATTATGTTACTACTCGGTTGGAAGTAACCCCTGATCCGCGTGTTGAAAACTAAAACAAATCTGGGGGGCAATCGCGCTAACATAATTCAACCAAAACAGAATTGGATCGCAACCAAACCTTTTAACAGATGGTTTAACCATAACTGGATCGCAATTGGAACGTAACCGCTGTCAAATGAAAAAGTTGAAACAAAGCTAACTTTTTGTGTGCTATTTCCAAACTTACGTCTAAACGATTAGATTTACTTATAATTTATTTAGTTTTAATTATTATATCTGACGAAATGTATCACTCATACATTGATTTTACTTCAATCGAAGTTAAAACTTTAGCGTGACACGAAATGTTTTCGAAACTAAACCATAACTTTAACTGGATTAGATACGAACAAAAGTTGAACTTCTACTGTTTTATTTAGTGCGACTGCCCCCCCCCTGTTGTGAACGTGTCTAGTAGGAGTAACATAGCGCGGGCCGCGGCTTATTAGAAAGAGATGCCGTATCCCTGGCACATAGGCAAATGAAGAAACACGGGTAGAGTTTAGATGATAGAGGTCATAAGATGATTTCCCATCCAACGCCCTACAATAGAAATTAATTTAGAAAAGAAAACTATGTACTATCCAGTGACAGTGCTCGTAAATATCGACGAAATACAGCTTCTACGAATGACGAAACAAGGCGCTGGCGTGCATTTTGATCCCTTAAACTTTATTTCCATTTGGTGCTAATTGATTTGATATGACAAAGGGACGACATAAATCATTCCGCTTTGTGACAAGCGATGTAAACTAAATCTTCAACAGATATTAATATTCTTCACGTCACTGTCACTAAATTCTTTAATTTAATTTCAAATTGCCGCTCTGCTTAATTTTAATTTAAAGGATAATGCCTAATAATTCAAATCCATTATGAACCATTCATTTATAGGCTTAAGTTATTTTAAAGCTTAGGCCTTAGATATTATTCAAGAAAAGCTCGTTTTTATTTAAACAATTAATTGTGAGCTTCTCCGTTTATTTCTTAGCGCTATCTCTGTGGAATACTCCGTCGTCGCTCCCCTCTAAGGCCGACAGTTGTAAAATGGGTTTTTAGATATAAACACATTCTGTTAGCGCTGGAATACTTTGTGTGGGATGTTTGTTAATGATCCGAGTGTTGTTTCTTAGTATTTTCATGTAGTATCCTATTTTAGTTTTATCGTGCATAGAATGTAAAATGGTGATGACAAGCAACAAGAAGGCTTTTTATTAAAAAATCTGTTACACCTAATACCACCTCCTCACAGCTGCTGTATCATATAATTTATTGATTACATAAACAGATTACAGTATTTAACTACACATAGGATTTTATAAACACAACTTCAGATTGAATCACCACAATCATGAAAATACCTAAAAATATGAAAATCATGATCATGATAATCATTAAAATTATTTCCCTTAACAGAAAAGTAAAACCTTTTTAAAAACGAGTAGTTCAAAGTCATACGCTATGTCGAGAGAGTCTCGTGAGACTGAAGAGATGCGGAATTGCGGATGCATCCTTTATAAATGCTAACAAAAATCTCCGCTTGTTCGCTGTAGATACATTATTAACGAGTCTGCGTCCTGGTAGTGTTTGTAGTAGGGGTTTCGAATATCGGTTTTTCCAATATCAGTATTAATACCGCATAGGAAATTTACATAATCAGGTTGCCGTTATCCCTGTGATTTATATTACAGGGATCCTGGCAACATGATAAAGGTTTTTTTTTTGTAATATAAAAATTGCTTGTTTATAAGCCAGTCATCGTGACGTACAAACAAATATGCACGTATTCATTTTGTCGCAAAACATCTCACTTTACTTATTTTAAACGATACCGTTAGGATGCCTACTCAATAGTGTAAAAGGCTTGCAGTTTTTTTGTTTATTTCTCAGCTTTGTACATAATTTTTATAACATTTTATATTTACCTAATTATAAATAGTACTTCTGTGAAATTTGCCTGAACTAGGTCTACCTAGTTCAGGCAAAGTCAAAACTTCTGGCTGGTTGGTTTCAAAGGCATTTTATACTGCCTCTTGGGTGCAGAAATTTTTTCCCGACAAGAACCTATTCAGATTCTGGAAAAAGTAGTAGTCTGTAGGCGAAAGGTCTGGTGAGTAGGGCGGATGATGAAGAGCCTCCAACCAAATTTTCATGTTTGGAAAGGCGTAGTCACACGTTGTCAAGGTGCTACGGTAGGTAGGTATATGTAACGTGTGACTACGCCTTTCCAAACATGAAAATTTATCTCTACATAGCAGTGGCGAAGGGTGAAATTTTGACAAAGGGAAGCCGGTCCAAAAAAATAAACACTTAAACACTTACCTACTGCAGGATATCTTGGAGGAGGTCTTCAGATAAGAATAGTATTAAAAGCCCCACCTTCACCATACAAAAAAGGACTGATGATTTGATAACAGTGTCTTTCAAGTATGATAAAAGCGGCAGCAAAAGAAAAAAAAAGCCTTTTTCGACGTGCATCTCCATACCACACATGCATGCTTGTTAGTAAGTACTAAGTTAAGTACCTATTGTTAGGGAATAAGAGTCAAGAAAAAATAAAATAAAAAATTACAAAAATAATAGTGTTAAAAACCGAACCACACAAACACCGATCCAAAACCAACAAAAATATTAAGCAAAAATAAAGCAAATTATACACAATCACAACGTTATTTATATTGTAATGCAATGCGTCTGTTTTTTTTTAACAAAATGAGCTAAAATGATGTTATAAAAATTCGGATTACTTTTCATTTTATTAAGCAAATTTTTTTTAATTGACATGATAGCCAAATCAGACAATCTCTGCTCTTTTTGGCAGTTTCGCACATATGTGTGAATGCGTTTTAAAGCAGAAAATGACCGCTCAGCTGAAGCTACTGAAATGGGGAGGGTCAGAATTAAACTGCAAAGAGTCGAAACTTGAGAAAATGCGTCTTTCAAAGACGTATTCTGGAGCTGTAAAAAAAGCTCATAGGTGTCCAATTTATTTAACGACGCTGACGTAAGACTTTAAGTTCATTCAGCAGGTAGTCAGTTGAGCAGCACTCTATATGAATTAAAGCCATAATAACAAACAAAATACACAGTATTTAACCAAATCTGCGATTAAATTACGTTACAGAATCAGTCACAGTTTAAATACCACAAATATTAAAATATAAGAAACGAAAAACACGAAAAACGAACACATGTCACATACTAACAATAATTTATTTTCAACCAAACGAAATGGAACACGAAAATATGCCAAAATAAAAAGAATATGACTTGCGAAGGATTTCATTATAACGTTTCTTTGTCTCATTCTAATAGAGGAGAGGAGAGAACTGCAAGCCGGTCGGCATCAGCCTATCTTTTCTCAAAAATTACGGACGGTTAGCGATCATTAGAAAGAGATGTCTGACACGCTCTGTCTCTTTTCGCCTCATAGTAAAACGTTTGACCGAGGTAGGCTGTAATTCGTCGAGTTGCCTTCAATGTAATGTACGAAAAATTTAAGCGCTGATTAATTTACGACTATAAAATGAAATGTGATACTTAGGGTATTGCTAAGAATTACTATTGCTATTGTAAATCGCGCAGGCATTTGATTAATAATACTTTGTTAATGAAATAGAATGTAAATACTTTTGTATGAATATGGAACTGATTTTTGAAAGGTAACCCGGTGGGAATCGGCTTGTATGGACTCTTCGCCACTGCTACATAGTGAATATTGTATACTTCAGAATAGTATTGTATGACATTATTTCATACTTTTATTTATTATTTATTTCTTGTTTTATACTTTTTCAGCGTCGTTTTTTGTCGTAGTTGGGTTTTAGTTTTTTTACTTTTTATTATTTGTACTATTTCGGTGTTAAAGTGTATTTGTGGCGCATAATATTAACAAAAGTTACACTGATGAACTAATAATAAAAAGTTAAAAAACTAAAACCCAACTACGACAAAAAACGACGCTGAAAAAGTATAAAACAAGATTTTCAGAATACTGAACTGAACAAAGTTGCTAATATAGTTGCAAGTAAATGGACACAGTAGACTCTACCAAGATGCCTTCGTTGTAAATTGACAATAATGTCTTACGATACTATTCTGAAGTATGCAATATTCACTATTAAGAGATAAATTTTCATGTTTGGAAAACCGCAGTCACACGTTATGAAAGTGCTACGGTAGGTATATGTAACGTGTGACTATTATATTAGCAACTTTGTTCAGTTCAGTATTCTGAAAATCTTGTTTTATACTTTTTCAGCGTCGTTTTTTGTCGTAGTTGGGTTTTAGTTTTTTAACTTTTTATTATTTGTACTATTTTGGTGTTAAAGTGTATTTGTGGCGCATAATATTAATAAAAGTTAAATTGACGAACTAAAAACTAGGTAGTTAACATACGACATCTCTTTTGACTTATGTATCGGCGTATAGTAATATGTAGAGATGTCCTATTTTACTATTTCGTAGCGCTTGAAGCGTAGCGCGTATAGCAACGGTTTCACCGTATGAAGCTCCCGATTTTTCGTAGTAGCGACGCACATTTGCGACGATGGCACCGAATGGGTCATGAATTAGTGGATGAGGCCGTTAGTATAAATAGATTGGATGTTTTTCTAACGGTGGTAGGCCATAACATCGGCTGCCGGCAGAAGTTACCACCCACCAGACAAAGTCTTGCCGCCAAGCGATTCGTCGTGTTCCAGCATGATGTCTGGTAAAGCCGTACGGAGGACGCGTCTGAGCACTTTGTGTTGCGTTGTGTGGCGAGTACGATGCGCCAAATGTTGTTGTGTCGGGTGTTTGGTCGTGTTGCTCTTGGATATAACATTGCATCACCTGGCTCAACGGCCGTTATCCTTGCTATTCCTAAGTTTTTTAAGTGAATAGGCTTAATAAACTAGTGCGCAGGCATCAAGGATTGCGTCACTGCTTACCATCAGGCGGGATTGCAGTCAGGCGCTAGTTTATAATTATTTAAAAAAAAAAACTTATATTAAGAGGACCTGGGAAGATTTCTTAATCTATCTAATTCTGCTAACGATCGACTGTCATGTGGAATTTTAAGTAATTTATTATGATCCAAGGCACTTATAAATAATCCCTCTATGGTTTTAACTCTACTGAGAGCGACATAGGCCTGTCCTTTAGCAAACAATGACTTTCCTAGATCTGTAACTTTTTTATCTAGAGTACAACCTTGTAATTTATGTACAGTACAACCCCAAGAAAGAATCAGCGGGAGCATTTTACGCTGAATTTGCCCAGAACCCCTCAAGCCGTCAAATTCAGTGAGGCAAGGCTCGATTTTGATAAGTCCGTTAGTATCTGCTTTTATGGATGCGTCGTCAAATTGTATGAGAACAGCGCTTGGCTGTTCTCCTGTTCCAACTGATCGCGCTGAAGAGCAGGCCATTCGAAGGCCTTCACCACTCCCATCGCTCCGTTTACCAAACCCTGGTTTTCATTCAAATTTCTACGAAGCATTACTAGGGATTATGTACAAACATAAAGTACTCGTGAAGCTCTTTCAGATGATACCAAATGCGGTATATTTATTTTAATTTTGTATTAACATAGAACTTTTTGTCCGCTAGAGGGCGTAATACTAAATTTGGTGACAAGCTTTATAGCTCATAACCAACAGAATATCAAGGCCCTTCTAATGGTTCTGCAGTGGTCTTATTCTGATAAGTAGTAAAGAAGCTATCTATGAACGAAAAGATGTGAATTATATGCAATCAGCCCATGAATACAGGTAAAGTCACAAGCAAATGCTAGTAATATATATATATTTAAAATGTACAAGTTAAGCCCTTTCAAATGATACCAAACACGGCATATTTATCTTAACTTTATTTTTTTACTCTGTATATTTTGTCCGCTAGAGGGCGCCACGTTAGATTTTGTGAAACTCCATATAGCCTATAACCCGCAGACAATTAAGACGCTTCTAATGATATATCATTTATCGAATTCGAATAAGTAGTTTAGAAGTTACGAGGGAACAGATGAACATACATACATACATACATACATACATACATACATACATACATACATACATACATAGCCTGTCAAAATCATAACCCTCCTTTTGCTTTGCCGTAGTCGGGTAAAAACTAGGTACTTGACATATTACATCTACACGCACATACATATAACAACATTAGCCCGAAGGCATATAAGTAGTGCAGAGGACATTTTTATGGGAGTTTTAGCCAGTCATCAAACTGTTTCCGCCTTCACCGCGTGGAGTTACTTCCAGCTTATGTCGTTTTCATTAATGTATTACATGTTCTATTAATGTTCACACTGCTCTACATTGCATAAAGCGATTCACGGTTCCCGTGATCCGCGCTTTACTCTTATCGCTCATATTTAACATCATTAAAGCATTCTTGTAATTATGTACAAGCATAAAGTACTCGTGAAGCTCTTTCACGTGATACCAAACACGGTATATTTATTTTAATTTTATATTAACATAGAACTTTTTGTCCGCTGGAGGGCGCAATACTAAATTTGGTGACAAGCTTTTAGCTCATAACTAACCGAATATCAAGGCCCTTCTAATGGTACTGCAGTGGTCTTATTCTGATAAGTAGTAAAGAAGCTATGAACGAAAAGATGTGAATTATATGCAATCAGCCCATGAATACAGGTAATGTCACAAGCAAATGCTAGCAATATATATATATTCAAAATGAACAAGTAAAGCGCTTTCAAATGATACCAAACATGGCATATTTATCTTAACTTTATTTTTTTACTCTGTATGTTTTGTCCGCTAGAGGGCGCTACATTAGATTTTGTAAAACCCCATATAGCCTATAACCAGCGGACAAACACATACACATACATACATACATACATACATACATACATACATACATACATACATACATACATACATACATACATACATACATACATACATACATACATACATAGCCTGTCAAAACAAGTAGGTATTCCAAACAGTCCCCCAACTGCGATTGTTCAACTTGTTTCTACCTTTTCAGTTCGATAGAGTTTTATGCAGACGGGTTTTTTGTTTTTAAATAATATTTTTTATTTATTTTCTACTACTTATGAAGGTAAATAATTGAGTTTCTTTACCCGGGTAAATAGTAGAAAATGAAAATGAAAAATAGAGTGTATAAACCGTGTGACCAAACAAACCACGAAATAATTACATCACCGAGTTTTATAAGCTAACTAAAATTGGTACTGCTATTGAATATTTCAAGTATAGTCATAAAAAATCTTAGATAGGAAATTGATGGTCTTCGTAAAATAGATTTACGTCGGTACACCCAAACACTCAAAATACACATATTTGGCCAGAGATTACTGCTGTGTCCTCAGCTACACATTTATACCAAACTAAGCCCCAGGTACCACTTAGTTGATAACGTAACTCCTATTCCAGGATGTCAGGAGGTTTAATTTACGTAATGGAGTGCAGTGCTGACGTAGAGCATACAGTTATATTTATTTATTTATTTAAGGTTCGCCAACAGTTGCTACAGATATTTCACACATTATAAATACATACAAATTATTAACTTAAATCTAACTGCACAACCAATTACAGGCAAACACCACATGCTAAGTGCTCTTTGTAAGTTTTTTAACTAACACACTAATAACGGCTGACAAATGTGGATATTGAGTCAGCGTGGACGTCAACCAGGTCGCTGCGTTCGTTTATCAGTTTGCACAGGCGAGGTACAGGTGAATTAGCACCAGACACTGTATGGCGAAGAGGTGGAGTTAAGGGTGTTATGGGTTTACGAGGTGGTCTACGTGGTACTCTAAAGTTGAACCTACATACCAATTGTGGGCAGTCAATGTCAGTATATGAATAGAGTATGTACAATATATTATGTATAATGCATAGAGTTTATAAATCGAAAAACACACTGTCGTGTCTCGCACATGGGTTTTATCTATGAAAAGTCAATCATTTTTAGAGTAATTGTTTTTAATAGGTATACAACGTGTAACATAAAGGGTATATACATAACAAAGGCACGGCATCTTTACATGATATCAAACGATATTGGAAGGGTTTTTTAATCCTATATCTTTGTGTTAGGAAGTTATGAGGAAAAACACCGCCTGTGATAGGCTACTATCATACTAGTCGCACAGAGATATTGAAGCCATTTGTCGGATTTTGGCAAGTAACGTGACGGGTAACGAGTAGTTATTAACGTATGTAGTGTGCTGCCACGTTTGCTAAGATTTGATTTTAAGAAACACACGAAACCGAAAATTTGGTACCAATTTTTTGAGTATTATTATATTATTAGTATTATTATTATTATTATTCCAATTTTATTTTGAGTTGAAACCCTTCCGATATCGTTTGATATCATCTAAAGGTGCCATACCCTTGGTATGTATATACTCTTTTTACCCGACTACGGCAAAGCAAAAGGAGGGTTATGATTTTGACAGGCTATGTATGTATGTATGTATGTATGTATGTATGTATGTATGTATGTATGTATGTATGTATGTATGTATGTTCATCTGTTCCCTCGTAACTTCTAAACTACTTATCAGAATTCGACAAATGACATATCATTAGAAGCGTCTTAATTGTCCGCTGGTTATAGGCTATATGAAGTTTCACAAAATCTAATGTGGCGCCCTCTAGCGGACAAATTATACAGAGTAAAAAAAAAAAGTTAAGATAAATATGCCGTGTTTGGTATCATTTGAAAGGGCTTTACTTGTACATTTTGAATATATATATATTACTAGCATTTGCTTGTGACTTTACCTGTATTCATGGGCTGATTGCATATAATTCACATCTTTTCGTTCATAGATAGCTTCTTTACTACTTATCAGAATAAGACCACTGCAGAACCATTAGAAGGGCCTTGATATTCTGTTGGTTATGAGCTATAAAGCTTGTCACCAAATTTAGTATTACGCCCTCTAGCGGACAAAAAGTTCTATGTTAATACAAAATAAATATACCGTATTTGGTATCATCTGAAAGAGCTTCACGAGTACTTTATGTTTGTACATAATCCCTAGTAATGCTTCGTAGAAATTTGAATGTAAACCAGGGTTTGGTAAACGGAGCGATGGGAGTGGTGAAGGCCTTCGAATGGCCTGCTCTTCGGCGCGATCAGTTAGAACAGGAGAACAGCCAAGCGCTGTTCTCATACAATTTGACGACGCATCCATAAAAGCAAATATTAACGGACTTATCAATATCGAGCCTTGCCTTACTGAATTTGACGGCTTGAGGGGTTCTGGGCAAATTCAGCGTAAAATGCTCCCGCTGATTCTTTCTTTGGGTTGTACTGTACATAAATTACAAGGTTGTACTCTAGATAAAAAAAAGTTACAGATCTAGGAAAGTCATTGTTTGCTAAAGGACAGGCCTATGTCGCTCTCAGTAGAGTTAAAACCATAGAGGGATTATTTATAAGTGCATTGGATCATAATAAATTACTTAAAAATCCACATGACAGTCGATCGTTAGCAGAATTAGATAGATTAAGAAATCTTCCCAGGTCCTCTTAATATATGTTTTTTTTTAATAATTATAAACTAGCGCTTGACTGCAATCCCGCCTGATGGTAAGCAGTGACGCAATCGTTGATGGTAAAGCGCACTAGTTTATTAAGCCTATTCATTTAAAAAAACTTAGGAATAGCAAGGATGACGGCAGTTGAGCCAGGTGATGCAATGTTAAACCCAAGACCAACACGACCAACGATGCTGCGCCAGAGGGAGATTGATCTGGAGACTCTCCACGACCAAACTCCCGACACAACAATATTTGGCGCATCGTACTCGCCACACAACGCAACACAACTGGTCAGACGCGTCCTCCCTACAGCTTCACCAGACATCATGCTGGAACACGACGAATCGCTTAGCGGCAAGACTTCGTCTGGTGGGTGGTAACTTCTGCCGGCAGCCGATGTTTTGGCCTACCACCGTTAGAAAACCATCCAATCTATTTATACTAACGACCTCATCTACTAATTCATGACCCATTCGGTGCCATCGACGCAAATGTGCGTCGCTACTACGAAAAACCGGGAGCTTCATACGCGGAAACCGTTGCTATACGCGCTACGATCCAAAAGCTACGAAATAGTAAAATAAGACATCTCTACATATTACTATACGCCGATACATAAGTCAAAAGAGATGTCGTATGTTAACTACCTATTTTTTACCCGACTACGGCAAAGCAAAAGGAGGGTTATGATTTTGACAGGCTATGTATGTATGTATGTATGTATGTATGTATGTATGTATGTTCATCTGTTCCCTCGTAACTTCTAAACTACTTATCAGAATTCGACAAATGATATATCATTAGAAGCGTCTTAATTGTCCGCTGGTAAACTCTATATGGGGTTTCACAAAATTTACTGTAGCGCCCTCTAGCGGACAAAACACACAGAGTAAAAAACTAAAGTTAAGATAAATATGCCGTGTTTGGTATCATTTGAAAGCGCTTTACTTGTACATTTTGAACCATACAACATACATATTGCATATTGCTAATAATACATATTGCTAATAATAATAATAGTAATACATATTGCTAGCATTTGCGTGTGACTTTACCTGTATTCATGGGCTGGTTGCATATAATTCACATCTTTTCGTTCATAGCTTCTTTACTACTTATCAGAATAAGACCACTGCATTACCATTAGAAGGGCCTTGATATTCTGTTAGTTATGAGCTATAAAGCTTGTCACCAAATTTAGTATTGCACCCTCTAGCGGACAAAAAGTTCTATGTTAATATAAAATTAAAATAAATATACCGTGTTTGGTATCACGTGAAAGAGCTTCACGAGTGCTTTATGCTTGTAGATAATTACAAGAATGCTTTAATGATGTTAAATATGAGCGATAAGAGTAAAGCGCGGATCACGGGAACTGTGAATCGCTTTATGCAATGTAGAGCAGTGTGAACATTATTAGAATATGTAATGCACTAATGAAAACGACATAAGCTGGGAGTAACTCCACGCGGTGAAGGCGGAAACAGTTTATAACTGGCTAAATCTCCCATAAAAAGGCCTCTGCGCTATATGCCTTCGGGCTTATGTTGTTATATGTGCGTGTAGATGTAATATGTCAAGTACCTAGTTTTTAGTTCATCAGTTTAACTTTTGTTAATAATATGCGCCACAAATACACTTTAACACCAGTACAAATAAAAAAAAGTTAAAAAACTAAAACCCAACTACGACAAAAAACGACTGAAAAAGTATAAAACAAGATTTTCAGAATACTGAACTGAACAAATTTGCTAATGTAGTTGCAAAATAGTAAATAAAATAATCTGAAAAATACTATGTAGAGATAAATTTTCATGTTTGGAAAGGCGTAGTCACACGTTGTCAAGGTGCTACGGTAGGTAGGTATATGTAACGTGTGACTACGCCTCTCCAAACATGAAAATTTATCTCTACATAGTGAATGTTGCATACTTCAGATTAGTATTGTATGACATTACTACTGTGTCCATTTACTTGCAACTACATTAGCAACTTTGTTCAGTTCAGTATTCTGAAAATCTTGTTTTATACTTTTTCAGCGTCGTTTTTTGTCGTAGTTGGGTTTTAGTTTTTTAACTTTTTTTTGTTACACGTTGTATACATATTTTATTATACTAAAGTTTTTACGAAAAAACCTCGCCAAAATGCATTACATTGTTTAATAAAACAACGTGGTCACACAGACTGTTGAGAACTTCACCGACTTTCATAAATATAATATGTCACACATAACTATGTAAAATGCTGTTAACATGATGAAAATCTACTTAAATCTCAAGATTAGAACTGCAAGTTTACTCTTGTTGTTATATTCTGACTGATTTTAGGGTTCCGTATCCTACTAAGACTCTAACGTCGTCTGCCTGTTTATCTGTGATCAGGCTGTATCTCATTAAACTTGATAGGTAAATAGTTAAAATAACCTCTTATATACATATTGATTACGCTCAATCCTTTTCTGTATAAGAAGAGACCTGCGCCCAGCAGTGGGACGATAAAAAGGATGATGATAATGATGATGATGATACATATTTATGTTGCCACTACACCAACAAATAGTTAAATCAGTTTTTTTTATCTATCTTCGGAACCCTTCGTGCGCAATTGCAACTATTACTTACCACAAGTACATGTGTGATAATAATTACATAACATCGCAGGGAGATACTTTCCAACAGCCACATTGCTATAAAAGCAGTCTCCAGGCCGCTGAGAGAACGTTAATTGATATCGAACCTCCTGACACCTGAACCATCTGATTTGAGTTCCTACTCAAATAATAATAATAATATGTTCTGAAAGGATATGATTTAATACAATTACCTTGTCGACAGAGCGTGTCCTGGGCATGCGCCACGTAATGGCCCTCATCATGTTGCTGGCGACGACGGTGTCGTACGCCACGCGCGTGTCCATGAGCGTCGGTATCGTCGCCATGACTTCTAACAACAGCTATGGGTACCCGGTGAGCAGGAACTTTTTTTTTATTAATTATAAACTAGCGCTTGCCGACAATCCCGCCTGATGGTAAGCAGTGATGCGATCGTTGATGGTAAAGCGCGCTAGTTTATTATGAGCCTATTCACTCTAGCCTTGAAGACAGTCAAATTGTAGTCCGACGGAAACACCGCCGCTGGCAAATTGTTCCAGTCCCTCGATGTATGCGGTATAAAAGAGGAAGCGAGACGCTTCGTCCGGATCGTAGTGGTGTTAACAACGTAAGGGTGGAAAGTCACCGTACGACGGGTCGTCCAATGATGGAACGGAGATGGGGGAATTAAATCATGCAATTCCCTCGCACACTCACCAGAATGCATCCTATATGTGATGTATGTATTGAGGGTAGATTAAGTCCTAGTCCTACGGGATTTCCCACTATAGAAGACCGAAAGGCTGGGTACTCTACGCCTGTGCTCCAGGCTTTGGAGACCGTTTCGAGTTAAATCTGGGTCGCCAATCAGCCTCTTCGCACGCCTTTCCATTGAATCCAAAGTAGCCAGGTAACATTTCGCAGCACCGGCCCAAATGTAGCTGCGGTACTCCACACTGGAACGGACCTTTGCTTTGTACAACATTAGAAGTTGCCTTGGGGTGATGTACCGCCGGACCTTCGCGATGACCACTTTTGAACTGCATTTCTCAAACTTGGTCCTGAAAGTCTCATGACCCATCCTATAACTAAAGGGTCGGCTCTACTTAATACATCTAATACTTCTGCACTTAAGCTGAAGTAGCATGAAAAAGATTTTTTTAAAGTAAATATACCTGTATTATGGCGATTAGATTCTTAGCTAATTGTAGATGAAATAATTCGGAGATTTTAGTTTTTCATGCTTTATCATGAACCAGCTTTCCAACCGCGGCTTCGCCCACGTGGTGTTCGGTTATATCGCGCTTTTTGAATTCCCTCGGGAATGTAAATTTTTCGGGATATTAAGTACTTACCCTATTATTTAATCCAGACTTCTAACTTTACGTCTGCAAAATTTCAGTTCAGTAGTTACGGCGTGAAAGCGGATCAACCAAACTCACTTTCCGATTTATATTATTAGTAAGGATGGTGGACACACAGTATGGCGATTAGTTTATTACAGTAATTGAAGTCACGCGATCTACATTACAAACGTAGGTGTTTTCAGCACACACAAAATTAAAATAATCAATAACAATCGAAATTTTAATTTTCGATATTTTTTACGTCTCACTACTTATTTAACAATATCAACCATACTTGAAGCCATCGGCCCGCCCGAAATCAAAAGTGGCATGTTAATAAATCCGTAGGTAGTCCAGTTTTACTCGTCGCTTTCCGCTATTATATTTAACTTGCAGCGTTCCGCAGTTTCACCCGCTCATATCGGTCGCAGCGTGATGTTATATAGCCAAAAGCCTTCCTGGATTAATGGGCATCGCTAAAAGAATTTTTCTAATCGGACCAGTAGCTTCTGAGATTAGCGCATTCAAACAAACAAACAAACTCTTCAGTTTTATATTATATTAGTATAGATAAATACAACAAATGTCTCTAATTTCATATCAAATTCGCTATTTATTTTGTTCCATGAAATTCAGTTACAATTTTTTTGTAAAACAACTGATTGGCTGATAAAGACTTGCGATAACCGTTATACTGTTCGAGTGTAAGTATATCCGGAAAATAAAAATAATACGTGATCCTCTAAGTGCTAAGCTTCACACCTAATCCCAAGAGTCCTCTATTAGCGCCATCTGTGCGACGTAAAACAAAACACTTCAGGGAATTATCTCCGAACAGTCTGCCTGAATTCCCTTTGTCTGGCCAAGGCGTTTTTTAGAACTCTTATTTTTAACTCAGATCGGGAAACTTAGGGTTGTGAAATTAGACCAAACTAAGTTAACAGTTTTTTTTAAAGCTTCTATCCAATTATGCAGATTGATAGAACAGATCTGTGACCGGAAGCTGAGTAATACGTATTAGGTATTGGTCTACTACCGGCTAGGAAGTACAGGTGCAGTACGGGTGTCGGGTAGTACAGATGTGGCTATAAGTTGAGTTAAAGTTCCTAATGATGATTAATTTTTTTTTTAATTAACTTCATTAAACATGCTTTTTCCAGTGTTAGTACAACTTATGACTCATTTCTTTTCACCTTTTTGTTCACGTATATCCAGCGAATGTTGAATGCTCGCTTAAATGGTTGAACTCAGTTAATAAACTTTCCCTTTATCTTTCGAGACAAAAAATAAAAGAAAGTTGACAATCTGCACTAAAACTTAAAACCATCTAAAGAGCCAGCCCTATAAAAGAGCTATCGTTAAACAGCAAAAAATCTTGCAGACTTTAGTGGTATTGTCGCAAAAAGTGTCGTTTGAACGCTGAGTCGTTTGAGTCACGTCCCGACTAACGACTCACGTACGACTTGTCGCAAAAACGTCATGTCGGTCGTTTGTAATGGGTTAATTGTTTGTGATGGCAGCTCTCAAAGGTATCGATCAGGCTTAGAAATCTAAACGGTTTTGCAGAATACGATCTGTCTGTACTCGGTGTAAACACACCGATACCGATATTATAGAAAGGTGTACCCTAATATTATTTGTAATCTTAAACATCTTCATCTAAATTACATTATGATAATAATGTGTATTAAATGTTATTTTCATAATATAATTCAGATGAAGATGTTCAAGATTAACTTTATATGCAGAAAGTGAAGATCAGGTCTAATGATGTCAAGGGTCTGGCTATCACGGGCGGCCAGCAGTGGGCAGCTGGCCGCCCAGTAAGTACCAAGCCCGGGTCGACGGCGCGTTGTGTTTCACGCGCACCTCGAAGAGATGTCAGCACATCGCGCCGGAGTCCACGAAGACCTATGCTTTCTGAGTCAGGGTAGCGAGTTGTTTAAAAAAGAAACCTTGGCCCTGGTGCACAAGCAAATGAAGAAACACGTGTTGGTTTTAGTCAGTAAAAGTCTGACACGCCTTTCCACTCTACCCAAAGCGGGAGAGGTCATTTGATGATTTCCCATCTAAAATAAAAAAAGTCAGGCTCTAAAAATATAAAGGTGCTGATAAGATAACTTTAATAAAAAGAAACGTAGAGAAACATTCTGTGGGGAACCAGCATTCCTTGGAACCAAAAGTTCGAAGACAATGTGACATTCACCAACTCGTACTTGGCCGTCTGGGTCCTAGACATGGAAAAATAATACTTATAGACTAATTTTCAGCTTTCAAAGATTTCCATAAAGCCAATGTTAGATTTTCGTTTTCTATACATATGAGGGCTCGAAAGTGATGTATGTATCAGCTGTCTATGATTGTATGTACATAGCACAAATTCAGATTATGGGTGCTTTCAACCGTATAATATTTCAATAATATTCGTCAATAGCAGCTATTATTGAAATATTTACTACGCTTTATCGCCTCAATACTGCTGTAAAATGGGTGTCACGAACCAACATATGTATTAACGTCGACAAAACGTATTGACAGCTATACTTTGTGTTTCAATTCTGATTATTCTGTATATAGTCAATACTTATTTAATATTTTGGATCTGAGAGTCGCACTCTATACTTACTGTTGGTTTATAATTATTATCTTACATGTTGTTATTTCTTGTTGCTTTTCACGTTTCTTATAACGTACATTTGAACATGACTATCTAATGTGACAGATCTGTCTATTTTATCACCATTCTTTGGGTAAAAATCGTTCTTATTATATTTAGAGTAAAATAGTTTTCGCAGTTTTGCACATCCCCACTCTATTTCAAGTAGAACAAATATAAACTTTGTTTCAATAACTATTAAATTGATTTCAGAGTGATTGGCTCTACTATTCCTATCCTATGTTATTAAACCGGACTATTAATATTACAAACGTGTAACTTTGTATGATTGATTTTGATGAAAAATGTAAGTTTGTATGATGGATTTTGATGAAAAATGTAAGTAACCATCTTTGTGGCATTTTTCATCAAAATCCATCATACAGGATTTTGATGAAAAATGCCACAAAGATGGTTTATAACCAGGATTAACATTTAGGATAGTTTTATCCTAATATTCTCGTGTGCTCTAAACCTATGCGAGCGGTACCTTGTGGCCCAGTTAGTATTATAAATATGAAAGTTTGTTACTTTTTCATGTAAAAACTAATGAACGGTTTTGGTCAATATATTTACATATTTACCATCCGGCTCTTGCTTACCATCAGGCGGAAATGCAGTCAAGCACTAGTATAAAATTACGAAAGATAAAAGAAATCTAATACATCGCATTATTATTATATTTTTTCAGGTGTTCGATTGGTCTCGGGGCGTGCAGGATACGATCCTTTCATCCTTCTTCTGGGGCTACATCATCTTGCAGATTCCGGCTGGATACATTGCTGGTCGCTTCGGCGGCAAGTATCTGATGCTGGTCTCTATGGGGACGACAGGCGTCGTCAATTTATTGCTGCCGATGGCTGCTGTCAAAGTAAGACTTTAATAATATTACTGTTAAGAAAACATAACAATGCCTACATTACTACTGAAGAATGGATTAAGACACACAGCACAATAATACCGCAGCTCCGAAAACAACTCAAGGTGCTCCATATAATAATTTTGATGAAAAAAAAAAAACTCTTAAGTCTTACCAAAACAATATCTAATATTTTATGAATGGGTAGGTAGGTTGAAGGTAAACTCAAAAGTTGATAAGAATCTAAAGGAATGCAAACATTACCTTCAAAGCGAATTAACTTATACCCAAAACGAATTCTTTTTTTTTTTTCTTTCCTTTCCTCAGCCTATAGATGTCCACTGCTGGACAAAGGCCTCCCCCAAGGCTTTCCACGATGACCGGTCTTGTGCTGCCCGCATCCATCGGCTTCCCGCGACCTTCACCAGGTCATCGGTCCACCTTGTTGGGGTCTCCCTACGCTGCGTCTTCCAGTACGTGGCCGCCACTCCAGAACCTTGCTGCCCCATCGGCCATCGGTTCTACGAGCAATGTGCCCTGCCCACTGCCACTTGAGTTTAGCGACTCGCAGAGCTATGTCGGTGACTTTGGTTCTTCTGCGGATCTCCTCATTTCTGATTCGATCACGCAGAGAAACTCCTAGCATAGCTCTTTCCATTGCCCTTTGTGTGACTCTGAGCCTTCGTATGAGGCCCATTGTGAGCGACCACGTTTCAGTTCCGTAAGTCATCACTGGCAACACACACTGGTCAAAGACTTTCGTCTTGAGACACTGTGGTATCTTGGACGACGAGAAGATGTAGCGTAGCTTCCCGAACGCTGCCCAACCGAGCTGGATTCGCCGAGACACCTCTTTCTCGAAGTTGGACCTACCTAGTTGGACTTTCTGTCCCAGGTATATATACTCGTCAACAACTTCGAGTGCAGAGCAACCAACTACAATTGGAGTGGGTGCGACATGAGAGTTCGACATGATCTTCGTCTTATCCATGTTCATTTTTAGACCCACTTGTTGGGAAGCTCTGCTGAGGTCATTGAGCATTTTGCCCAAGTCTTCCAGGGTCTCAGCCATGACCACGATATCATCTGCGAAACGGAGATTAGTGATGTACTCGCCGTTGATGTTGATGCCAAGTCCTTTCCAGTCCAGGAGCTTGAAGACATCTTCCAACGCAGCAGTGAACAATTTAGGAGATATGACATCTCCTTGTCTCACTCCACGCTGCAGTTGGATCGGTTTCGAGTCCTGATCCTGGAGACGGACTGACATGGTGGCGTTTTTGTAAGAACCGGTTTGCCACCCGCTTTCAGAAGCTCAGCCGTAATTCCATCATCTCCAGCCGCCTTATCGTTCTTGAGCTGTTTCAGGGCCATACCAATCTCGTACAGGCTGACGTCCGGGATATCGTCGGTGTAGTGTCGGGTTAGTCTGGCTCTAGGATCATTAGCCAGGCTTACAACAGGTGCGTGTGTTGATGTGTATAACTCTCCGTAGAATTTCTCGATCTCACCCAAAAGCTCGGGCTTGGAAGTGACGATCCTACCATCCCCAGTCTTCAGCTTCGCAAGTAGACTCTGTCCAACAGACAATTCTCGTGCGAATACTTTGGAGCCTTTGTTCCGCTCGATAGCCTCTTTAATACAATTTGTATTAAATTGGCGTATATCGCGAGTCAGAGACTTTGAGATCTGTCTGTTAAGGCATCTGATGCGCGAAGCGTCATCAGGGGATTTTAAGATCACCTCCCGTCTTTCTTCCATTAGCCGGCGGGTGGGACCGGAGATCTTCTTCTGTCTTTTTGAACGGAGGGTTTTGTAGAACTTAGACCCTTCCGTTTGGAGAGTTTCCACAAACCTGTTGTTGTAGTCGTCCACATCTACGCATTCACCGAGGCATTCGAAGCGGTTTTGTAGTTCGATCTGAAAGCTCTCGGGGTTTTGGAGTTGTGTTGACGCTGGACGGAGCGTAGACTTCATAAGTCGAGAGCGTTCGAGCCTAATGTTGAGGTTCAAGATGCCTCTAACAATACGGTGATCACTCCCGGTTTTACCGCATGGATCACGGAGACATCGTTGAACACTTGCCTTCTCGTTGACATTATGAAGTCTATCTCGTTTTTGGTCTGACCATCGGGGCTGAGCCAGGTCCACTTGCGGTGCAATGGTTTCCTGAAAAAAGAATTCATCGCAAAGAGTCCTTCCCTTTCCATGAAATCCATTAGCATCTGACCTCTGGGATTCCGATTTCCAACTCCAAATTGCCCCACTTTCGTCTCGTCCGCCTCTCGCATGCCCAGTTTTGCGTTAAAGTCCCCCATGACAACGGTGTAGTGGGTTTTGGAGGAATGTATGGCTCTACTGACGTCCTCATACATAGCCTCCACCTCATCGTCAGAGTGTTTAGACGTCGGGGCGTAGACCTGTATAACCTTTAACGAATATCGTTTTGTTATTCTCAGTACAAGGTACGCCACCCGAGTCGAAAGGCTCCCGACTTTAACCACGTTGTTCACGAGGGACTTGTGGACAATAAACCCGACACCACCCTGGGACAGCTGGTCGCCTTCCCGGAAATAGAGCAGGTTGCCACACTTCAGGATTATCGAGTCCTCTCCCTCTCTTCGGACTTCAGATAACCCCACAATGTCCCAGCGCAACCGGCTCAGTTCTTCCTCCAGTTCGACAATCTTCTCATCGGTCCGTAGTGTGCGCGTGTTAAATGTTGCCAGGGCCAAAGGTCGTCGTTTGTGATGGTAGCCGGACCTCTGCCGGAGATTCTTAGCACCCCTTGCTCCGCCGTAACCGAGTCCGCTACCGTAGACTGGAATAGCGGAGCTGCCGGGGACTAGGGGCCTGGGCTGTATCGTGTGCATCATTGGGGGGGTTTGCCATAATCCCCACGCTTGGCAGGCGGGTTGGGGATCGCAGTGATTTGATATTACACAGGAGAAGCGCTGCTGCCCGCTTCCCTGGTGATTTCCCTTAGTCGCCTCTTACGACACCCACGGGAGGATATGGGTTGGTACAATTCTAGGCCCGGTACCACACGGGGCAAAACGAATTAGTTATAATAAAATATAATTATTGTAGTGCTTAGAGATTATGGGTGTTATAACGTACAAGTTAGTGGCAAAAAATAAAAGATCTACAGGTGAGACCACTCGAGGAACGTTTGGCTAGGAGCCAGCTCTCAGAGATATTGATAGCCGCTATAGGCGTAAGCAGTTGACAAACCTTATATCGAATTCATTGCACCACTTCACTTGGCACCGGCACCATCCCTTAAGTAGTACTATTATGTTATTACGATTTCTTGCATTCAATTCGGTGGCTTATTGGGGATGTTATTATTTGTTGCGTCGTTTTGAGCGAAGAACGAGAACGAAGAGGCGGGCTCATGCCAACGAAATGATACTTTATTAAAGTTTTTCAGAGTTCACACAGGTTGAAGGAATTCTCACGAAAACATTACACACAATTTATATAAAGTGATTAATTTATTAAAATAATATGAGCATGCGGGAGACATTATGTACAGGTAGGAATTTTACAGAAGCATTCTACTACATTTCTACAATAGAACTCATTTAGCTGAACATTATTTAAGTCACACGCCTTTGTAACACGATGAAATTTCCAGAAAATTCGAATAAATGTTTGTAAGAAATAACGGTGCGAGACTGCGTCTCCTGGATAATTAATTCTACCATTCACTGCATTATCCTGAACCTAGGAAACATCGGGCTTCAAGAGAAAAGGGTCTACGTTATAAACCATTTAAAATTCGGTCCATGTATTTTAGTGCAGAGGTTTATATGTATAAAGCAACATATAGGCAAAGGCCATGTTATAAAGCCTTTATAAGGCTACGGTTGGTGCAGCGGTTGAGTGATCGACTACTGCGCTACGTGGCGCGGATTCGACCCTCGCACGGAACAAATATTTGTATGGTCTACAGGTAGTTGTTCCGGGTCTGGCTGTTTGTGTATGTGAGATTAAATGTTTGTAAACGAACCCACGATACAGGAGCCATTCCTTGTGTGGGCCACCGTTTTTTTACAGAAGTTGTAAAACTGTTCAATAGTTTATTGCCAGTCGGTAGCCGCAGATATTATTTATGTAGAGTTACGTTTGGAGTTGTCACGGGCTCGCTAGCTTTCTGCGCTCCAATAGTTATCCGACAGGAATTGCTAAAACAGACAGATACTCACCTACTCTGATTAAAAATCCTTTCCGCGTTCGTTTACCTTTCGTAAAATATTCGCGTATCGTATTCATGATTGGTTCATTAAAAAAAGATACATGAAATCAATACTGGCCATGTTTACATTTTAATATGCGAGGTTTGCGATTCTCGCGCGGAAATGTTTTATAAACATCATCTGACAAATGAAACAATGTGGAGGTATGCTTGTTAAAACGCCTATCATTGCTGAATCAAATAGTATAATTATCTTTACACTAAGCTAGTTAACATTTCAAAGAATTTCAGCTTTCATGTTAGGTGCTCAAAAAATAAAAGCAGTAGGAGATTTCTGTTACACGTTATTTGCACAAAAAGTTATATCAATACCCATATACGAACCTCACTCCGATCAATTACACAAACCAATATACATCATTTAGTAAAATTGATTGCCATCAATCCAAGCATATAGCACCGCTACATTACTTTTCCTATGGCAATTAATTTCCGAGAGCACACACGTTTCGCTTCAATCAAATAACGAGGGTAGTTATACATTAGGGAGGTTGTATTATCGGCGGTCGATTTGTCTGTGTGTCCTGCCGGTGATCTAAACGAAATGTTCACATTTGTTATCAAAGGAGTTAAGGTGAAGACCAGAAAAGTAAGAAACAATAAGATGCTATTTTATTATAGGTCTTACAAGACAAATTGTAGCTAATAGAGATAATAGTAGTTACTTGGCATCAATCATGAAGTCTATAATCCACGCGTTTAGGTTAACGTTGCAAAATTGTAGACTACAACTATGACGTAGCATATAAATAAATAAATAAATATATACCTACCGACAAATCACACAGATTGAGCTTGCCCCAAAGTAAGTTCGAGACTTGTGTTATGGGATACTAACTCAACGATACTATATTTATAATAAATACATATATAGATAAACATCCAAGACCCAGGTCAATCAGGAAAAGATCGTTTACCATCATGACCTGGCCGGGGATAGAACCCGGGGCCTCCGCGTCGCAGGCAGGCGTGTTGACCGCTGCGTTACACCAGTCAATTGAATTGACTGGTGTTACGATTGGTTGCTTAACTAAGTCACAGGGCTTTTTGTTTACCTGCTTTAGCTAACCACCTCAAACGTTCCACCGTTTGAGGTGGACCAGTATATATACATACCAGTAGACCTATTCTAGTAAACCTATGAAATATGAATATTCTCCGAGAAACTTATTTCATAAGTACTAAATATTAATTTTAATCTCAAGACTTGACTTTTATTAGTAGCTACGTCATTAAGTAGTTTTATAATTTAACTAAGTAACAATAAGTACTTGAGAAACTTGTTCGTGGCCGTAGTATTACTCATCATCATCATCATCTCAGCGTTAATCCCAGTCGCATCCGCAGCTTTTTCACCTTTGGAGTCTGGGGTCCGCTTTACCAGTCTTAATGCTGATTTTGGCTAAACTTCGACATTTTCCGTGAAGCGACTGCCGTCTGACCTCCACAACCCGAAGGCTATATCGAAGCATTGTAGTTAGACCGTAGTATTACTATCGTTTCTAAAACTTAATAAGTATTTTTATAATAGATTTCACTTAGAGTTACAAATTTTTCGAAACCTGGATTGCATTTTTTATTATTACAATTGGTTTCAGAACCATATTTCAAGTGTAACAGTCTTTGTTTCAGCCTTTTGATACGAACTTAGATAAAATGAATACGAATCTACTTTTATTTCATTATTACGTAGGTTTTGATCATTTCAAAAAATTTACAATTAAATACTTTGGTTTATGGGGTCCATTCAATATTTGTGTTGTAATTTCAAATTAATTTACTTGCCTTAATGTATTTTTCACGTATTAATCTTAATCTCTTAACGTTGAGATTCCAACACTACCACCCACGTGAAGCTTAAATATATCTTTCACATAAAATAAATCACACACACAGTACTGGACACTGTTCCTCACTTGCTTTAGCCCTCCCTTAACAAACAAACGTCGTGACGGATCGCACGGATCTCGCATTCGGATGGTTTATTAGGGCGCCATTTGTCGGAGGAGCCATCCCTCACACGATACCATCAAACAACATAATTCTACCAAATGGAATGAACAATGTTTTGCTGCCCTGATAACCTGCTCCTTCTTATGTATTTGTAATGCCTTTTTTGGTTTTATTTACTGTTTACGCAGCGCGGAGTACAATTAGAAAATATTCTTCTCTCTCAAAATACTCTCTTCAAATCTCGTTTTCAATTATTATCGACTTTGTTTACTGGTAGTTTTAAAAGCTATGAATATTTATTTGATAAACCTTATGCTTATTTAGTTTTAATTTTTATGATATAGCAATCTATGTATTACATTATCATCATCATCATCAACCCCTTTATAGTCCCACTGCTGGGTACAGGTCTCCTCTCATACAGAGAAGGATTGAGCGTAATCACCATCAAATCAAATCATTTATTTCAAATAAACCAGTTACAGGCACTTTTGAATTGTCAGAAGGTCGGTCAGTCAATAAGATGAAGCTAGTCGCCCATTCCAAAGAGTGAACCTATGGAGAAGAACGGGCAAGAAACTCCATGGACACTCTTTTAAATTTTCAAGCTATTGTTACAAATATTTGATTACATCATTCATGTTAAAATCAACCGTGTGAAAACGATGCAGAAATATATTGTACGCTGAGAGCGTCCATTATGGAAAACACGCAAAAATCAATTCAGAAATTAAAATACGCCGTGGCAGCTAAGAGATGACCAGTCCCCTCTGATGGCGTCCGTTCACGAACATGACGTATGGATCAGCATCATTCAGCTCAACCATATTGTAGGGAACCTAATAACCCAACACACACGCCATCAGCGAGACATTTGAGTGAGCATGACATACTCTCAACAGCCAGAGCACAATCAAGTTAATAAAAAAGACTAACCCAACAAATAAATGCCTTACAGCACATTCGTACATTGTGCTCACACGTTTACCATGCAATTATACAATACTAAGAAATTGAATCTACACAATGCTAAGATAGTTTTGTCCAAGGTTCAGCAGCTCCAACAGTGTTCGCGAATACTAAGTTTAGCTTCTGTATAGCTGTACAAGTGCCGAACACCTCTGTCAGCGATACAATTCCGTAACGTACATTAAGCTTGGCTACATAGTGTGTAATACAGGCTATGAATTAATAACATAAACAATTACATGTTAAAACTACAAGAGGAAAAATCAAAGAACAATCAGTGTATAGAAATCGGAAACAGCATCCTTGCTCAATGCGGGTTGGCGATTTCAGACTTAAAGTCCAGGTTTCCTCAAGATATTTTCCTTCACCTTCAGTTATTAGTGTCCAAGATATACTTAGAAAGTACGTATAACTTTAGAAAAGGGACATTTAGAGTACATTGAGTTGACTTGAGAGGCATTATACATTATATGTTTTTTTTTTTCTCAAAAACGTAAGTAGGTATTTTACTGGACATTGACTTAATATTACCTGAGTAAACTCCTTAAACTGTAACGTTAATTAAAAAGTATTAAACATGAAAGGTTTTGTAAGTTTTAGGAGGAAAATCAGTTAATTATTTAGTTACTCGCGGCCTTTTACTTTCAAATTGGACACTAATTGTTATTTAAAGCTCAATTTATCAATTTCGTAGTTAAGGAAAGGGCTAATATTTCCAACGGTCTGGGAAACAAAATATTTATTTTATTTTTATCTATTAACATCTAATTATTATATCCACCCTATAAACAAATAACGAACCTAAATAATCAGTGATCACACTGGTAAACTTTTTAATATCTTCCAATATTTTGAATTCGGTATAAATTCCAAAGATTTGGAAGGTAAAATTAAGATTCCAAAGAAAGGTTAATAACTAAGACTCTACCATCCGTTTGTCTGTCTGTCTGTGACCATGCTGTGTAACTCATGAACCGTGATAACTATGTAGACAGTTGAAATATACACAGATGATCTATGTACTAAAAACAACACATTTTTTTGTCTAGGTATATAATGGTGCGCCAGTCGAACTCGCTCTTGGCTGGTTTTAAAAAAGTCATTTATACAAAAAACTCTACCTGAAATTATAACCTTCCAGCGAGGAAAAAAAAACTCCATAACACAAACAAAAGGCCATAAGTCATGCAATTAACTTACGCGCTTGTTCATGCACTTTTATTGATGAGCGTCATTACCGCTGCGTCAGAGGGAATGACCTCCATTCCTTATGTCATGAACGACCAACAAGGCTTGGTTCTCGTTAGGGGAAGTAAAAGGAAACAATGTTCTATTTATATTTGTCAGTAACGCTAACGGATATCATGTTAGGTGTTAGACGAAGTAAATTAAAAATTGTGTTTTTTAAATAAGGACAAAAATAAATTGATGGTTCATAAATAATTAAATTACAGTCATTACTGTCAAGTTTATAGAATGATACAAATCTATCATATCAGTAACCCAAGTTAGTTTATCTATCACATTAGTAACCCTAAGTTAGTTTTTACAATCCATACATTTTACCTACTGTAAGTACAAAAGTTACTACCAGCTTCTTCTTGATTCCCCGTAATCGGCAGGATGAAGAACAACATTTTATGGTAGGCAAGTAGACCATGACCTAGGTCCTGACATGGTATACTTTTTATTCCGGTAGTAGGATCCCATCGGATAATTTCCAATCACCGCCCGGACGAAGCCGCGTAATACTGTATATGAAGACAGTATAATGTTGTTCTTTTATTCCAGGGTGGCTACATGGCAGTGTGCGTGTGTCGTGTCGTGATGGGCCTGGCTCAAGGTATGCTGTACCCCAGTCTACACGGAGTGATCGGTCAATGGGTGCCGGTCAATGAGCGCAGTCGACTCGGGACCTTCGTCTATGCTGGTGAGTTCCTCCCTTACATTTTCTTCAGTATAAACGGCTCATGGAGCGAGATCTCCACTTCTCCAGTTCCTCAGCATGTTCATAAAAATTGCATATATATTTAGTCATTAAAACTTACACACTAACATAAATATAGACACAGTAGCTTACAGGCATTTTTTCGATAAAATATATTGAATTTCCCAAAAGAATTACAAATTAACTTCTAAAGAAAAAAGTTATACATAAGTGTGTAACTTAAATACATAAAGAAACAACCAGTGACATGTTTTCTCGTGCCTCGGAAAGAACGTTAAGGCCGGGGCTCCACCAAAGTGGAGACTAGACGCGCGGAGAGGAGATGTTTTATAAACAACCAATAGAATAGTGTTATTGACTCATCTTCTCTCCGATCAGCTTCAGTGGAGATTTCTGTGCGGAGATGTGTAATATTTGTACGGTGCGATGGAAGCGGAGATGAGCTGTGCCCGGACGACGCACAGTGGAGACGCGAGATGTGAGCGGCGGCGGCGCAGTGAGCAATGTCACCCTTCGCCCTGTCGACAACTTGCTAGTACCGTGCACCACACACATCTCCGCTTTGGTGGAGTCCCCGAGTTGAAAAACATTTCTTCTCACACAGCACACTTCTCCGCTTTGGTGGAGTGGTGGAGTCCCCGAGTTACATTTCTTCTCACACAGCACACTTCTCCGCTTTGGTGGAGTCCCCGAGTTGAAAAATATTCTTCTCACACAGCACACTTCTCCGCTTTGGTGGAGTCCCCGAGTTGAAAAACATTTCTTCTCACACAGCATACAGCACACATCTCCGCTTTGGTGGAGTCCCCCGAGTTGAAAAACATTTCTTCTCACACAGCATACAGCACACATTTCCGCTTTGGTGGAGTCCCCCGAGTTGAAAAACATTTCTTCTCACACAGCAAACAGCACACATCTCCGCTTTGGTGGAGTCCCCCGAGTTCAAAAACATTTCTTCCCACACAGCACACAGCACACATCTCCGCTTTGGTGGAGTCCCCCGAGTTGAAAAACATTTCTTCTCACACAGCACACTTCTCCACTTTGGCAGGAGTCCCCCGAGTTGAAAAACATTTCTTCTCACACAGCATACAGCACACATCTCCGCTTTGGTGGAGTCCCCCGAGTTGAAAAACATTTCTTCTCACACAGCACACATCTCCGCTTTGGTGGAGTCCCCTGAGTTGAAAAACATTTTTTTCTCACACAGCACACCGCACACATCTCCGCTTTGCTTTGGTGGAGTCCCGGTCTAAGACGCTCCCCTCTCCCGTCGTTACGAGTCACACTGACGACCAGTCTTATCAAAGAGCCACCCCTTGAACGGACTGGTTGTCAGACTTCGGAGGTCAGACAGGCTATTGGTTCATGTATTATAGTTATTTTTATTCGGCTACAATCAATTAAGCTGGCAGCCAACCCTAACATACATTCATAAATCAATTTGTTAATCTCTATGTCTAAATTAATGCATTTCTAATCTCAATATTATTAGTAGAAAATACTTAATAAGTAGGTAGTGTTGCAATCACAAATTAAGTGTGTTTTTTGATCTATGGACGCTTTTAACGATTATATGATTAATAATTTAATTCTTTACTTATCAACATGCTAATAATTATAAACTTGTTTCCTCCATCCTATTCAAAATTGTCGGAATATTATTACCTAAATTGGCTGCCGATCTATTCTTTATGAACCTAGCATTGAGAACAGGTGAAATGAGCTGTGCTGTGTGTGAGTATGTAATGGCCACTCAAATGTCTCTCTGTTGAAACATTAATCAAAATCTTGAATGGTACTAGTCCATGCGTCATGTTTGTGAATTGACGCTGTCAGTAGGAACTGGTCACAGTGGTCACCTCTTAGCACTTTTGGCTTATTTTATAAACTTATATTTGGCAAATTTTTCCATTATGAAATATCTTTAAAAATCCTTCTTTATACTCGTTGACTGTAATGGGGAAGAAAACTGACAAATCTCGCCACTAGAGGCGCTGATATCATTTGACCCAAATAAACTGTCAAAACCCATTGTAATTTGTTCAAGTTTACGTTGTTTATAAAAAAAATAAAAATATGCCGCGTTGTGTAGCAGTTTGTTGCAATAATAATGGAAATCACTCTTTCCCTGAAGATATGCATTTCAATTTAGAACAGAATATATAAATAGATTTCAGTAAAGATTATGTTGATGTCTGCTTTCTGGGGGCGGTAAATCAATTTTTTTCTTTTGAATTTCTTGTTCTTGCGGAACCTCGAAGTTAAAATTTCGGTCATACGATTCAAGTCTGGATAATAATTTTAAGTTAATAGGGTTTAAACTTTCAAAATATGGCAACAATAAGTACATTAATGGACAGCCTCCGTGGCGTAGCGGTAGCGAATGCGGCCGTTGCGCAAGGAGGCGCGAGTTCGATCCCCGCACAGTGCCAATATTTGTATGTATGAATATGAATATTTGCACTAGTCTGGTCGTGCCTCGGAAAGCACGTTAAGCCGTTGGTCCCGGTTGCCATACAAACATCTAGTGGCAGTCGTTACGGGTTGCTGGAGCCCTCAAAAGTCCAACAATTGGTCTAACTGCAATGCTTCGATATCGCCTTCGGGTTGTGGAGGTCAGACGGCAGTCGCTTCACGGAAAATATCGAAGTTTAGCCAAAATCAGCAGTTAGACTAGTAAAGCGGACCCCAGACTCCAAAGCTGAATAGCTACGGATGCGACTGGGATAAACGCTGAGATGATGATGAGATGATGAATAAGTACATTAATATTTACTTAAATATAACTAAAGAAACATTAAACCTAATACAAAATTAATGTAACTTAAAACACTAATAAGTCTGCATTCAGTTTAAAGTCTGGGCATTGTTATTTGCCTGGTAATTAGATCAGCTTTTCGTCCTTTTACTGAAGCTCCTCTAGACTTTTAACTCCTTTTTTAACTTGAAACAGTCCATGTACAATACATTGCTCTGCTTGACCTAAAAAAACTCGTCAAACACAAAAAAAAATCAACATAAAACGTGATACGACTGACAGCTAATATTGTTATGAGTCAAACGCCATCAGCGACATCTGCAAATAGCTTTGCGTTTTCTTCCCCATTGCTTGAATGCTTTCAATACGTTGTATTAAAAAAAGTTCATGTAGTTTGTCACCCTTTCGTCTACAAAGGCTCCATCTTTCTGTCACACGAATCCCTTTACAATTCAAAATAATTTCTAATTGGTTTATTTGACATCTGAGGGCACGGCAGTGCCCTCGCCAAGTCGAGCGCGAAGCAAACACTGCCGTACCATCTTTACCCGAACCATTTCGCTGCATTTTCAGGCCCCTAATTAAGAACCTCTGGATAGTACCAGAACGCTGAAATTTTGGTCATCCAGTAAGCTGTATTTACACACTTCAAATCTAAAATTTCAAGTCTGTAGCTCATCCAGTTCTAAAGTTAAGCGAAAGTAAATTTCCGTGTTTTCGACACTCACTCACTCATGATCATCAAAATAAAAGTAGTACTTCCCATAATCTCAGAGAGCTGAAATTTGGTACAGAGCCAGGGTTTAATGGTAACATAAAGGAAAAAATATAAAAACTAGAAGAATCGAAGATCTGAAGTACCTGGTGACCTTGATTAGAAAGCAGAAGAGCCCAACCAAACTAGTAGAGATTGACGTACCACCGTCAATAAAATATTCAACTTGGTGGGCCGCTTCATCAACTGACTTCGGAAAAGGAGCGGGTTCTCAATTCATCGTAATCTTTTTTTTTTATGTAGGTGTGTTCACCGATTACCCTAAGACGCCTGGATCGATTTTCAAATTTCTTTTTGTTTGAAAGGGTATACTTTCCAGGTGGTCCAACAGTTACCAGATCAGGATCTGAAAATGGAAGACCAGAGAAATCAAGGGTAACTTTCAAAAATCGTAGGGGTGACTAGTGCATTTCTAAGTATTTTCAATAAGTATTAGAAAACACTACAATTTACGTTGTTGTACTTACGTTGTTGATACCACTGCGACCCGGACGAAGCGTTTCGCTTCCTCTTTTATACCGCGTACATCGAGGGACTGGAACAATTTGCCAGCGACGGTGTTTCCGTCACATTACAATTTGAGTGTCTTCAAGGCTAGAGTGAATAGGTTCTTAATAAACTAGCGCGCTTTACCATCAATGATCGCATCACTGCTTACCATCAGGCGGGATTGCGGTCAAGCGCTTGTTTATAACTTATAAAAAAAAAATAATAATAATAAAGGTATGGAGTAGGACTGATGATGTAGCTGGGAGACAGTCGTGAGAACTCCTCAACGATTCACAGCAGCTACCTTGTGTTTATGTTTGATTAATTTGTATTGATGAGAACTTTACATCACGATGGGTTGTGACTGTCATAAAGGCTCTGATGATGAAGACAAAGGTCAGTCCCGCGTACTCCTCAACGGTTTACAGTAGTTACTTTGTGTTTGGACTTATATCATTTATATTCATGAAGACTTTGCACCCATATGGGTTATAATGAAGGTCTGAAGTAGATTTGATGATGGAGTCGAGAGACAAACGAAGGAACTCCTCAGCGATTCACAGCAGCTACCTTGTGTTTGTGCCCGATTAATTTGTATCGATAAGAGCTTTATACCAAGATAAATTGGGATTGCCATTAGAGATCTTATGACGAAGACGAAGGGCAGTTAGGGGATTCCCAACGGTTTACTTTGTGTTTGGAATTAATTCATTTATATTGATGAGAACTTTGCACCTATATGGGCTAAAATTAAGGTCTGCAGTAACCTTTGAATTAGATCAGAAGGAAGAAATGTTCGTCGTTCAGTAATCTATAATCAAATCTACTATTCCTATATAAAAAAAAAATGATTGTCATTGCAAAAATCCAGCGTAGTGGGACACATATATCTTCTAATTTAATCTAGCTTAGAGCGCCCCACTGCTGGAAATGCCTCCCCTTCTGCTTTGATAAAAACTGTGGAGAAGACTAGACTGGCTTTTATATTTTTTAGTTTACACGAAGAAATAGTCGAACGATTACTAACTACTACTAACTTTTCAACTCGAACATAAACATTACACAAATGAAATGAACAAATTACCCTAAAATAAATTTCACTCAAAATTTGGTCTAAATATAATCCACTAGCTTTTCCCCCGCGGCTTCGCCCGCGTGGAATGAGGTTATATCGCTTTTTAGATTTTCATTGGGAATATCGATTCTTCTCGTATAAAAACTACCCTATTATTTAATCCGGACTTCTATCTTGGTGTCTCTAAATTTCAAAGAAATCGGTTCAGTAGTTACGACGTAAACGCGGAACAAACAAACTCACTTTTCTTTTTTTTTTCATAAATATAGAGAAATTGGATACATTTTTGACATATTGAGACAGAAATCAGGAATATATAATCAGCCTAAAATATTCCCACTCCTAGGACACATGCCTCCTCTCGATGAGATAGCGTGGGCCGTAATCTACCCGTGTAGATTACGGTCCACTGCGGCCCAGGCGGGACATTTATCAACCCGCACGGGTTGATAAATGTCACATGCCTTTGGAGTTTTTACTTCTAAAACATGCCGATTGTCCCACGAAGTTTTCCTTCACTGCACCGTTTTGAGAGCAGTGGTGATGAAATAATTTACACAAATTAAAGCGCCTGATAGGGTTCTAACCTACGGCCTACAATTTGTAAATCGCGGACGATACTACTAGTCCACCGCTGCTCTATCAGTGTACAAGGGAATTGCATGATTTAATTCAACGATGAAGCGTTTTGCTCCCTCTTTACCGACTGGAACAATTAAACAGGGTGTATCTGACATCGACGCACAAACGAATACCATGGATCCAGTACATGATTCTGAACCCCCAGTGGCGGAATTTTTCGTCGGCTCCTCATGATTTAAAAAAAAATATATGAAGTTTTTTTCACTTAAGACCGTTCATAATTGCTAAACTTTTATAACCCAATAAGATTTTAAAGTAAAAATTAATTAATTCGCTAATTACACAAAAAATCGCAATGAAAACAAAACTCGAAAAACTGTCTTATCAGCTGATTTGATAGACTTTACATCAGGGGTCAACGTCATACCTACAAACCCGCACGGCGGCACGCTTGCAACGTTCAAATTCCGAGCCGACACTTTTTTTTAAACACTGTGAATTCTGTAACCGTTCATTAACGACATAAATGACTATCATAATTTTATTAGTGGCATGCGGTGTAGCCTATCCGCGATGTTTGCGTTACGGTGTCAGATACACCCTGCATAATAATAATAATAACGTTTATTCAGAAATTGTTTACACTGTTACACAAAATATATTATAGGCTATAATTTATTGTTACAATCGGATTACACATCTGTAACCGAACTAGGCAAAAGCCTGTGTTTCAGTTATCAGCGCCCAATCCCTTAAAAAGTAGACACTAGATAGGTATATGTAGGTAGCCATTGAGATTGAAATTTACATGTTCAAAAATAGAATAAATCAATTAAATTTATGAAATAAAATAAAATAACATAATACCAAATAAAATTACATTTTTATAATTTACCAGAAATAATAAATTAACTTAAAATTAGATTAAATTAAGAATAAGCACTAAACAGTACGTGTGTCCTCTATTTGTGTGATATGATTATGTGTGTATGAATGTAAGATGGTGTGTGTATGTGGTAAATAGTCAATCACTGTGGTATATGTAGTATTAACTCAGTATCTTCGTAATTAAGTTTTTGTAAGTACTTTGTAACCTTTTCCTTACATTGAGTTTTCGTTAGAGGGTAGATATTGATTGCTTTATTTATCTTATTATAGATATAAGGTCCAATGAAGTTTGTAAATCTTGAGCTGAATTTAGTAGTATTTAGTATTTATATAATTTTTATAATTTGCCAGCGGCGGTGTTTCCGTCACACTACCATTTGAGTGTCTTCAAGGCTAAAGTGAATAGGCTCTTAATAAACTAGCGCGCTTTACCATCAACGATCGCATCACTGCTCTGCTTACCATCAGACGGGATTGCGGTCAAGCGCAAGTTAGAGTACCACAATCATATGTATTTAGCCAAGTTCTAACTCTAAAAAATGGACATTGGCACCTCCATATTCTCTCGTGGCCAAGCTTATATGGCGCTTTCACGAGTAAACAATTTTCATTGGGCGCACCTCATATTGATTGAAGAAGTAAACATAAATGTTGACTTCAAGATTATAAAAACTCAAGCTTCAGCGATCACTGAATACAACCACGCACGCCACGCGAATGGGCAATACATAAAACTATTGCTACTGTACAAGAATCAGAACCGGAAAAAAGAAAAGGAAGATTGGTAATAACTACTTCTAAAAAGAAAAAAAACTGTGTTAAATAAAATCAATTTAATACGCTTCTACAAAAAGAAGTGAAATCCAACCAAAAACATTCTGTAAAAAAATGCCAAGCCTCGCGGGAGCTGCTGGTTTGTCTGTAAAAAGTAATGAAATCTAGACAAAGCCGTGCCAAGTTGAAGGTTCCTTATTACGATTTTTTCAATATTATTATAGTTAATATTGTATGACTTGGCCGTTGAAGGGTATACAAGGCTACAAATTCAGGTGCTCCATGACACCATTGCACCAATCTGTCGCCAGAACCGCTACCCATTGACCATGGAAAATTGCCACTTGGAAAACGTTGATTCAATAACCAGGGCTTGATAAAGTTGCGCATTTCAAAAATACTTATGTATAGACGAGCCGGTAACGAACAGCACAAAAGTCATTTCCAGTACAGATGGACTAATCATTCATAGAAATCCGTCTGTACGTCTATTTTATAATAGACAGGTGGTCGATTTGACGCTCCAAAAAGAACAGAAGTCATCATTCTCAATGTTTAATACATGTGTTGCACAATATATTAAGTCCAATTACAAATACCAGTATGGGCTATTATTCTCACATAACAAACATAGGTAGTTATAACAGATATAACATTACGTGTTAACAAAATCGCACTGACGTATAATGTTCAACGGCCAAGTCACACAATATTAACTATAATAATATTGAAGAAATCGCAATAAGAAACCTTCAACTTGGCACGGCTTTGTCTAGATTTCATTACTTTTTACAGATAAACCAGCAGCTCCCGCGAGGCTTGGCATTTTTTTACAGAATGTTTTTGGTTGGATAAATTGTTCGAGAAAGACTTGAAATTAGCTGTCAGAACACTTAATCCCTAGCAACAGGTGAGCTGATACCTCATTTCAGCTGAGTTTTCACGATGCATTCTTTATAGAGGAGCCCGACTACTCTGTAAGTAAAGTGTATTGATGACTTTGTTCCCTTTGCTTTGAGAAGTTTGAAATATCTTGTTTTAATTATTTTAGGCCTTTGCCTATTTTCTATAAATTTACTATCATTAGCAGAAAGTTCTAATCACTTGAGTTTAAACACCTAGAACTTTCGAGGGAGAACAAAGACCACGATCGAGAGATAAATTCAATGTCTAGCTAAAATGGTTAAATGATACCTGACTCAAGTTTCAAAGCGCCCACTCTCTGTAACGAGTTCTGAATGATTGTTTGCAACAGTTCTGTTGCAAACAATCATTCAGAACTCGTCATCACCTAGAATCATTCAGAAACTATACTAGTTTCAGTTACAAGTTGTATTTATTCATGCAGTACCCGCAAGTACAGCGTTTGCGATAATCAGAGAAGCTTTCTACATTGAGTATTTCATTTTCATCAGATTTTATAAATATAAATAACTAGCTGTTTCCCGCGACTTCGCCCGCGTTGACTTCAGTTTACAGCGCGCGGTGGTTCCCGTTTGCGTGGGAATGCCAAGATAAATACCTACATTACTGCAAGGTTTCATCAAATTCCATTTAGTAGTATTTTCGTGAGCAACAAACAAACATCCTCACAAATTTTCGCGTTTACAATATTAGTAGGATTTAATTTTACCGGGCGGGATTTTGCTAACCTTTGAAAGGTTTTTTTTTTAATAATTTATAAACTAGTGCTTGACTGCAATCCCGCCTGACGGTAAGCAGTGATGCAATCGTTAATGGTAAAGCGCACTAGCTTATTAAGCCTATTCACTCAAAAAAACTGAGTGAATAGGAAAGAAGTCGGCAGTTGAGCGAGGTGGTGCTATGTTTAACCCAACAACAAGACCAACGATGCTGCGCCAGAGGATGATCTGGAGACCCTCCAGGACCAAACTCCCGACACAAAAACACTAGGCACATCGAACCCGGCACACATCGCAACACAACTGCTCAGGTCCGTCCACCGTACGGCTTCACCAGACATCATGCCGGAACACGACGAATCGTTTGACGGCAAGACTTTGTCTGGTGGGTGGTAACCTATGCCGGCGGTTGATGTTGTTGCCTACCACCGAAAACTAAAGGTTAGCAAAGGGAAGAAACATCAAATATCATACTTTTAATTCATAAACTTGCCAACTGCAAAGTCATACCCGGTGAGAGTCTTACTGCACAACACCGTCTCCTTGTCATGGACCTCTGCGTAAAGGCCCAACGTAGACGTGTAGAGGACTGCCGGCGCCAGATCCGGTGGTGGCTGCTTGATGAAAACAGGTCCCAGGATTTTGCGTCGGTTATTGGCGACAAGTGCGTCGGTACCGACGGAGAACCTGTGCAAAACCACTGGGATGGAATCCAGGCAGCTATTATGGGGGCGGCGCGGGTGGTATTCGGCGTCTCTAAGGGCGGCCGCAAACGTGACAATGAGACCTGGTGGTGGGACGACACAGTCCAGAGGGAGACTAAGGTGAAGAAAGCCCTCTTTAAAACGTGGCAAGCGACCGGATGTCCTGAAGATCGCGACGCATATAAGGTTGCCAAACGTGCCACTAAAAGAGCTGTAGCCAGATCCAGGCGAGACCACTTGCAGCCTCTCTACGAGAAGTTGGCATCGTCTGAGGGGCAAAAGCTCATTTACAAGTTGACACGTTCCAGGGTCAAAGCGGCACAGGATATATCCAAGTGCCGTTGTGTAAAAGACCCCAATGGCAACCTGCTATGCGAGGACCTCGCGGTGAAGGAGAGATGGCGCTCGTACTTTTACGAGCTGCTGAACAAGCAGCATCAAGGGGTGCAGACACCGGAACTCCCTCCGAACCTTGGACTAGTGCCTCTGATAACGCCTCAGGAAGTCCAAACGGCTCTTCGTCGTATGGGGAATCGGAAAGCTGTCGGAGCTGACGGAGTCCCCATTGAGGCCTGGAAGGCAATGGGTCCTCGCGGTGTGGGCATGTTAACTAACTTTCTAAACCGCGTGCTCCTGACCGGCAAAATCCCGAGCCAATGGCGGCTGAGTATTATTACTCCAGTCTTTAAAGGCAAGGGATCGGTTCAGGAGTGTGGCAACTATCGCGGTATCAAGGTCATGTCCCACACTATGAAGATCTTTGAGAGGATTACAGACTCCCGAATCCGGCAGGAGTGTGCTGTCTCGGAGTGTCAATATGGGTTTCGGTCAGGGTACGGAACCATTGACCCTATCTTCGCACTAAGGATCACCATCTGTATCTCTCACAGATCGAAGAACACGCCTCTACATATGCTCTTATTAGATATCGCGCTGGCAGACGCGGACAGGGAACGGTTGGTCCTGCGTGTGAATGCGTGGAAGGACTCGCTTGTGAACGGATGTCTGAAACTTAATGTGGCGAAGACCGTGTATTTGGCCAGCAACACGACAGACCCCATGTGTGTGCGCATAGGCGGAGACATGGTCGAGTGCATGGACCAGTTTAAATACTTGGGGTGTGTGCTCCAAGCGTCCGGCGACATTGATTGCGACGTCAGGACACGTATTTCCGCAGCTTGGGCGAAATGGCGTGAGGTGACAGGTGTCATATGTGACCCCAAAATGCCAGTTAAGCTTAAGGGGCAGGTCTATAAAACCATCATTAGACCTGTTCTCTTGTATGGCAGTGAGGCGTGGCCTGTGCTTGACACCGGCATGTTACGTGGGTAACAGATGTCTTGCCATGGCGCCTCCGCCGGGCCGAAACAAGCGGGGTAGACCAAAGAGGTGCTGGCTTGACGTTGTAAGAGATGACATGCGTGCCAGCAAGCTCTTACCACAGGATGCTAAAGATCGTGCGAAATGGAGGAAAATATGCAGGAAAACGGACCCCGGGCTCCAACGCGAAAGCCGCGGATGCAACCGGGATAAACGCAGAGATGATGATGATGATCATACTTTTAATTATTTTGCATTGATTAGTGTTTTGGTATTATGAAAAGTATATTATGAAAATAAGGGTTAAAAAGTATTACCTGACCTCGCCGAAGCTATTCAAGCTGTACGTGAACGCACTGATTGAGGAGCTCAGTAGCACCCGTGTCGGCTGCCATATTGACGGTATTTGTGTCAACAATATTAGTTATGCGGACGACATGGTGCTGCTGAGCGCTTCCTTGTGTGGTCTGTCTAGGTTTCTGGGCGTTTGCGAGCATTACGCGCAGGACCATAGCTTGGTATACAACGCAAAGAAGAGCGAATGCATGGTCTTTCAGGCCAGAGGTCGGATCTGTTCCACCTATTAAGTTGAACGGTGTTGGGTTGAATAGAGTTCAACAGTTTAAATATCTCGGGCACACCGTGACCTCTGACCTGAGGGACGATGCGGACATCGATAGAGAGCGGAGGGCGTTGTCTGTGAGGGCCAATATGATCGCCTGCAGATTTGTTTGTTGCTCGGTGGCCGTAAAAATAACTCTTTTCAGAGCGTTTTGTATGTCCCTGTATGCGGCGGGCCTGTGGGTGTCATATACCCAGAAGCAGTACAGCGCTCTCCGTGTACAGTATAATAATGCGTTCAGAGTGTTGTTGGGGCTGCCCCGGCACTGTAGCGCCTCTGGAATGTTTGCCGATGCCCGTGTCGACGTTTTTACACGACGATGCGAAAGCGGTGCACGTCTCTTGGGCGCAGGCTCCGGATCACATCCAATAATATCCTAAGCGTATTTGCGAATAGGTTTGATGGCTAAAAAAAAAAAAACATATTGCTTATGTTTTATATGTATTTGTATTTCTGGATGTTATTTTAATATTGTATTGTTTGTGTTTGTATGGGCTTTGATGCCTGAAATGGACGAATAAATAAAATAAAATTACAGTTGATAAAATATGAGAACATTTAAGAAAGTACGGTTTTATACACAACGTTTTAAGTTTTGCTATCTTTTAACAATACACAAAGATTTTCTCGATTTGATACTACACGTGAGCATGCGACATAAAGTTGCTCATGAGAAAAACATGTTGTTTCTAAATGAACTCCTGCAACTTTAAGCGTCTGACCTTGGGCTTTGTTGATTGTTAGCAGCATTTGCTATAACAATCAACAAAGCAAGAGTACAGTTCCCTAGCTGTACTCTTTTAAATTTAAATAGCAAAAAAGCCGGGATGATGGGAATACGGGGAATCAAGACATTTTGTCCTTTTGTCATTCCAGTCATGATTGTAGCCCTTACAGTGTTATGACCCAAATCTGTCATTTGTAGCCGTCTACCATTACACAGCGTTGGAGCGTCAAGATTCCTCATTAATAGGACAGGAACACCAAATTTTAATATCAACTTGTGGGATGGCACTCCTGATAAGAGTTGAAATTCTATACGGTATGATGTCACTTATTCATTGTCCATAATATTGTCAACTGAGAGGTATTCAACAACATTTCTCTTAACATTTAACATGATCTGTTCATTTATTTTATTAACTATTTTCTTAGTCGGCGCCAAAATTGCCCTTTCGCATAGCCATTCTCGGTTGGCCATATTTGTTTGAAGATCCGGATAGACATTATTTGATAGGTCATCTGAGCTATCCACAATTTGACAGACTTTTAGATTTTTCTGATTTAGATTATTCTCCGAATTTTAGAAGAGTAGCTGCATATTTGCAGTGCATACTGCGTTTCTTCATGAGCTAAGTTCAATGGTAACTTTAGAACTGATTGCGCTGTTCGTCCCCCACTAAGTAATGTAGCAGCTATTCCCGAAGAAGCAACTTCTTAATCTTAAAATATAGGTCTTGCCTGTACCTCCTGGAGAATCCAAAAAGAACAAACCATCTCGGCCACTGGCAACATTTTGAATTATTGCTCAGTTGATATTAAGTAAGCGCCTGTTAAAATATTGAGAGCAATATGCACGTCCGCGTTTTCTCCCGTTTTCGCAACATTTTTTGTTACTGTTCTGCTCTTATTGGTCATAGCGGGATGTTATATAGCCTATGTCCTTTCTCAGACCCTAGACTATCGGTGTACCAAATTTCATTACAATCGGTTCAAAAGTTTCGGCGTGAAAGCCGGACAAATAGACAGACAGACAGACAGAGATACTTTCGCATTTATAATATTAGTATGGATAAAATAAATAAATGAAGGTTTTAATCGCTATTGAATGCCTAATAATGTACCATACTTTTCAGGTGCCCAACTCGGCACTATCATCGAGCTGCTGACATCAGGTGTTCTCTCCGCCAGTTCCTGGGGCTGGCCTTCCGTCTTCTACGTAGCTGGTATCACGTGCCTCGTCTGGTCCGTGCTATGGATCATCGTCGGTGACTCTACTCCTGGTACCAGCAGGTGGATCTCCAAGGAAGAGAGAAAGTATATCGAGATGAATGCTGGCACCAGCGAGCTTGGACATGGCGTGAGTAGTTTTGTTGTATCCATATTCCAAAATGTTTGTAGTAATAGAAATAGTTTTTGTAGATTTTTTTTATATATGAATTATAAACCAGCGCTTCACCACAATCCCGCCTGATGGTAAGCAGTGATGCTATCGTTGATGGTAAAGCGCGCTTGTCTATTAAGAGCCTATTCACTCTAGCCTTGAAGACACTCAAATTGTAGTGTGACGGAAACACCGTCGCTGGCAAATTGTTCCAGTCCCTAGATGTATGCGATATAAAAGAGGAAGCGAAACGCTTCGTCCGGATCGCAGTGGTGTCAACAACGTAAGGGTGGAAACTCGCCGTACGACTGGTTGTCCGATGGTGGAACGGAGATGGGGGAATTAAATCATGCATTTCCGTTGCACACTCGCCAGAATGCATCCTATGGAAGACAGAAAGGCTGGCTACTCTACGCCTGTGCTCCAGGCTTTGGAGACCGTTCCGATATAAATCTGGGTCACCAATCAGCCTCTTCGCACGCTTCTCCATTGTATTCAAAGTAGCCAGGTGACATTTTGCAGCACCAGCCCAAATGTGGCTGCAGTACTCCACACACGAACGGACCTGTGCTTTGTACAACATTAGAAGCTGCCTTGGTGTGAAGTATTAATGAAGCACCGTCAAGATCAACTTCATTGTTTTTCCACCGAGTTAGTTTTGGTGATGATATTTTTTTGTGTTGCAGAAAATGCCGACTCCATGGCTGAGCATCTTTACATCGCTGCCATTCTGGGCTATCTTATTGGCCCACTCTGGCCAAAACTTAGGATTCTGGACCCTTCTGACTGAGCTGCCTTCGTACATGAAGAACGTTCTACATGTTGATATCAAAAAGGTGAGATAGGTTATTACACAACCGGCATATAATATGTCAATGCAAAAATGTTTATGTCCTAATAACAGAAAAGAAAATGAAGTAGTAATTCAGTAATCGTTCGATTAACTCCTGATGATTTACTTTTCAGAATGGTATGTTATCAGCTCTGCCGTACGTGGCCATGTATATCCTGAGTTTCTTCTTCAGCTGGCTGGCTGAGTTCCTTGTTAACAGGAACATCATCAGTCTTGTCACGTCCAGAAGGATATTTAACACTATAGGTAATTATTACAACATGTTTGATATAACTAGTCTGAAAATAATAGTAGGTTTAGTTCCGAATATTCGAGGTAGAAGTCAATAAACGGTAATATTGTCTTCGTCGTTTTACTGTAACTGTGAAACAGTTGAAAAGCCAATGATTGAAGGAACCGTACACCAACACTTAGTTGAATGAATTATCAACTGAACTAGTTGGTGACTAAATCATTAGACACAGAATTAACCGCAAGTTGAGTTTTAAAGTATTGTTCATACACGTTACGGTCCACCGTGTACTCCACACGGTTTTTCTCGGTTTTTCTCGGTGGTAGGTCACAACATCAACCGCCGGCATAAGTTACCACCCACCAGACAAAGACATGCCGCCAAGCGATTCGTCGTGTTCCGGCATGATGTCTGGTGAAGCCGTTCGGAGGACGGGTCTGAGCAGTTGTGTTGCGATGTGTGCCGGGTGCGATGCGCCAGATGGTGTTGTGTCGGGAGTTTGTTCGTGGAGGGTAGCGGGATCCGAAGCACGGTTCTCCGCTGGCCGACCGCAGGTAGTTGGGGGCCCAAGTAGTGTGCCAGCCACATACGAAAGGCTGCCCCGCCAACTGCGAAAAATCCCAGGGTGGCCCCATCGTGCCGGTTGGCGACCGGACGAGAGGACCCGATGGCGATCCCTGGGGGGGTTCGGGCGTCCCCGCAGTCTCCAGAACAATCTCCCTCTGGCCCAGCATCGTTGGTCGTATTGTTGGGTTTATCATTGCATCACCTCACTCAACTGCCGTCTTCCTTCCTATTCACTCAGTATATAAACTTAACATGAAAAGTTACAAAAGGAAAAGTAGGTGTGCACAGCGGGCGCACGTCCTCTCGTTCATAGTGCACCTCTCAAACATCCGAGGTTTGCACTCCAATATCGATGCAGTCCATTACCACCTTGAGACTGAAAAGCCCCACCTACTTTTCTTGACGGAGACCCAGATCAGATGTCCGACTGACGCGGCGTACCTCGGCTACCCGGGATACTCTTTGGAGCATCATTTCCTGCAGCGTGCCGGGGTCTGTGTGTATGTCCGCAATGACATCTGTTGCCGGCGCCTCCGTCACCTCGAAGACCCTCACTTCTCGTCCCTATGGCTGTTGGTTGACACTGGTGTGGACAAAATTGTTTACACCTGTGTCTACCGATCGCACAGCGGTGATCAGGAGACAACTCGTTTATTTGACCACCTCAGTGAGGCTGCTGACAATGCGCTGCATCGGCACCCTGACGCTCAGTTCGTCGCTCTGGGGGACTTCAACGCCTGCCACCAGGACTGGCTCTTCCCATACCAGAGGACCGACCACGCTGGGAGAGAAGCGCGAAACTTCGCACTTACTATGGGCCTTTCCCAGCTGGTAGAGCAAGCGACTAGGGTGCCTGATGTAGTTGGGCATACTGCCAACTGTTTGGACCTTCTGCTGACCACTGATCCGGACAGATGTGTTGTAACAGTTTCCTCACCGTTGGGAACTTCAGACCACTGTCTGGTGAAGTCTGTAACGTCCTTCTCCCCACCAGATCACGACTCTCGAGGTGAACGGCGAATGTGGCGATACAGGTCAGCGGATTGGGATGAGATGCGCCACTTCTTTGCGTCTTAACCTTGGCAGCAGGTCTGCTTCTCCTCTGACAATCCTTCGAGCTGTGCGGACGCTATAACCGATGTGGTGCGTCAAGCTATGGAGTATTTTATCCCATTCAATGACGTGCCCGTCGGTGGCTCGGCTCGCCCATGGTTCAATGCCGATTGTGTCCAAGCTGAACAGCGTAAGCACACGGCATTTCTCGCCTGGGTTGACGCTCGTGACCGCGGAGCTCCGGATCTAAGCTCAGAGAAGAGAGCCTTTAACCGTGCTGCCAAGTCCTACAAGAAGGCGCTCAAGAAGGCTCGCTTCGACCGCATTACCCATATTGGCAACAAGTTATCTGCGCAGCCATCCGGTAGCAGATCTTTTTGGTCCCTTGCCAAATCGGTTGAGGCGAACTTCTGTCGGCCCTCACTGCCTCCGCTGGTTAGGCCTGATGGAACACTGGCTCATACGGCGAGAGAGAAAGCAGGTCTCTTTGCATCTCTCTTTGCCCATAATTCGCGTCTTGATACTGGCAGTGCTACTCCACCTAATTTACCTCATTGCGGAGCTTCAATGCCTGAGGTTCGCATTAGAAACAAGGAGGTTCTGAGAGTACTGTGTCGTCTGGACGTGAATAAGGCTAGTGGTCCGGATGGTATACCAGCGATTGTTCTTAAAGCATGTGCGCCCGAGTTGTCTCCTGTATTGACGCGCTTGTATCGCCTCTCATTTAGGACTGGTATAGTGCCCAAGTCCTGGAAGCTTGCTAACGTGCAGCCTGTGCCCAAGAAGGGTAGTCGTGCCGATCCTGCCAACTATCGGCCGATTTCGATCACCTCCATACTTTGCAAAATTATGGAGCGTGTATTGAACTCGCGCCTCTTGGCATACCTGGAAGGTAACGATCTCCTCAGTGACCGACAGTACGGGTTTCGCCGCAATCGGTCAACTGGGGACCTACTAGTGTATGCCACTCACTTGTGGGGCGAGGCCCTCGAGAAGAATGGGGAAGCGATTGCTGTCTCCCTTGATGTCTCGAAGGCCTTCGACCGGGTTTGGCACGCTGGCCTTTTGAGTAAGCTTCCAGCGTACGGCATTTCCCCTAGCCTGACTGGCTGGGTAAAAGACTTCCTGACTGAACGGTCCCTCCGAGTTGTTGTCGACGGATGCTCTTCTGAGCCCATGTCAACTAATGCCGGTGTTCCTCAGGGGTCTGTTCTCTCTGCAACTCTGTTTCTGCTGCATATTAACGATCTGCTGATGCCCGGTATCTATGGGTATGCAGATGACAGCACAGTTGTAGAGAGATACCTGCCGGATGCCCGGGCTAGTAGGGAATCAATCCGGTCCGAAAGAGAGGCCATGGTTGAGCGAACGAGTGTTGCACTGCAGTCAGTCTCCGAATGGGGCAATGCCAATCTTGTAGCATTCAATGCCGCCAAAACACAGGCGTGTCTTTTCACCGCCAAAAGGAGCCCGTTCACCTTGGCCCCTACTTTTCGGAATGTGTCCTTGGAGTGTTCCAACCGCCTTCAGCTTTTGGGAGTTGAGATTTCCTCGAACCTTAACTTTGGGCGGTTCATTGAGTCCAAGGCCAAGGTGGCTGCCAGGAAACTTGGCGTTATCGCAAAGGTCCGGCAGTACTTCACACCTGGGCAGCTTCTAATGTTATACAAAGCACAGGTCCGTTCGTGTGTGGAGTACTGCAGCCACATTTGGGCTGGTGCTGCCAAGTGTCACCTGGCCACTTTGGATTCAGTGGAGAGACGTGCAAAGAGGCTGATTGGTGACCCTGATCTAACTCGAGTTGGTCTCCAAAGCCTAGAGCACAGGCGTAGAGTGGCCAGCCTTTCGGTGTTCTATAGGATGCATTTCGGGGAGTGTGCGAGGGAATTGCATGATTTAATTCCCCCATCTCCGTTCCACCAGCGGACGACCCGTCGTACGGCTGGTTTCCACCCTTACGTTGTTAACACCACTACGATCCGGACGAAGCGCTTCGCCTCCTCCTTTATACCGCGTACATCGAGGGACTGGAACAATTTGCCCGCGGCGGTGTTTCCGTCGGACTACAATTTGAGTGTCTTCAAGGCTAGAGTGAATAGGCTCTTAATAAACTAGTGCGCTTTACCATCAACGATTGCGTCACTGCTTACCATCAGGCAGGATTGCGGTCAAGCGCTGGTTTATAATTGGTAAAAAAAAAAAAAAACACCACACGTGGTCACTTTTGTATTCTTTGGAGTGACAGACACATACACAACAAATTGGTGTTTGTAAATCGTGTGAGTGTGTGCGTGTACTGCGAACGCCTGCGCAGATCGCGTCAGTTGTTCTATAAAATTTAAGGAAGGTGTAGTAATGCCAGCGCGTCATCGTCCCCATTTGATGGCAAAGCAAAAAGAACTGTAGCCCGCTACTGTACGGCACAGCGGTACGTCCCCGTAGCTACACGTTACCAATGTTCGGTACAACTGTAGCCCGCTACCGTACGGTACAGCGGTACGTCCCCGTAGCTACACGTTACCAATGTTCGGTACAACTGTAGCCCGCTGCCGTACGGCACAACGGTACGTCCCCGTAGCTACACGTTACCAATATTCGGTACAACTGTAGCCCGCTACCATACGGCATAGCGGTACGTCCCCGTAGCTACACGTTACCAATGTTCGGTACAACTGTAGCCCGCTACCGTACGGCACAGCGGTACGTCCCCGTAGCTACACGTTACCAATGTTCGGTACAACTGTAGCCCGCTACCGTACGGCACAGCAGTACGTCGTAGCTACGTTACTAATGTTCGGTACAACTGTAGCCCGCTACCGTACGGTACAGCGGTACGTCCTCGTAGCTACACGTTACCAATGTTCGGTACAACTGTAGCCCGCTACCGTACGGTACAGCGGTACGTCCCCGTAGCTACACGTTACCAATGTTCGGTACAACTGTAGCCCGCTACCGTATGGCACAGCAGTACGTCCCCGTAGCTACACGTTACTAATGTTCGGTACAACTGTAGCCCGCTACCGTACGGTACAGCGGTACGTCCTCGTAGCTACACGTTACCAATGTTCGGTACAACTGTAGCCCGCTACCGTACGGTACAGCGGTACGTCCCCGTAGCTACATGTTACCAATGTTCGGTAGAACACAACACAGGCCATCTCTCCGGTACACTGTAGACTGTATCACTTACATATTAATAAAATATATTTAAGTTGAAGTGGTGGTGATTGTTTCTCTTGACAAATTGTTAGTTTCACAGTTATTGTAGAACGTGACCCATGATATCCAAGTAGGTCGTTTCTTTCGGAATGAAATTATACGGTTGATGAGACCATACAAAAGGCTTAAAGGTAAGATCATTTAAAAAATTATTTAATCTTATTGAAACAATAAACAAAAGAAATAGGATAAATATTTTCAACTTATTACAATAATACCTTCATCTGTATTGTTTGGACGCTGGTCTTAGGTATCTTTGGAATCAGACCATAACGTCTGTACGGTTCCGTACAGGCATTATTTGCTTATGTCGCGACCTACTTTGCGATTCGTATTATTTATGTTAATATTAATACTTAGTACCGTAGCGCTATAACCGCGGATTAGCATCCAAACTACTTTCGTGTACTTTTACGAATAAACTTCATTATTGTGAAGTCTGTGGATTTCGTCAACTCATCTTCAACTATCTCTGAACCATACAACGTCCGACTCGTTATATTGAAGACAGAGCTAAACAAAATATATGTAAATTATCGACACATGTAAGCTAACTGTGTTATTATTATATATTATAGCTCAATGGGGTCCCGCCGTCGCTCTGCTCGGCCTATCGTACCTGCCCGCAGGAAACTTGTCTCTCGCTGTCATCATTTTGACTGTCACTGTAGGCCTCAATGGGGCTCACTATGTCGGATTTATGGTGAGTTCATTGTAATGTCATTCTATTGTTATAACAACACTGTAGTTCTGTAACCATCACATCACGAACACTTGGGTAAAGTCAGTGTGGAGTGAGTTGTCATCCCAACTAATGCTAGACATTGTCAGTATTGACAAATAATGCTAGACAGTGTCAGTATTGACAAATAATGCTAGACAGTGTCAGTATTGACAATTAATGCTAGACATTGTCAGTATTGACAATTAATGCTAGACATTGTCAGTATTGACAATTAATGCTAGAGATTGTCAGTATTGACAGCTAAGTCCACTTCACCTAACTTTTCCTGGTGAGTTTTTTTACAGCTGGTTGTTGGTGGTTGGCCTTTTAGTTTTGACTTGTCACTCTACTGGTGAACTCATTTCGATTATCTCTGAACTAGCGGTCGTCCGCGACTTCGTTTGCACGTAGTTATTTGAACATTTTATTTGAACCCCAAAAGAGTTATTTTAAAATTATAGTATCTGGAAATGAAGTAATGTTAAGGACAAATTTGTTCAAAATTAAATATTAATTTATTTGAATAAGGATTAATATTTGTTTTTTTATATGCTCCGTTCCTATGGGTCGCAGCGTGATGTTATACCCTAAAGACTTCTTGGATTAATGGGCTATCAAACGCAAAAAAGTTTTTCAAATCGGACCAGTAGTCCCTGAGATTAGTGCGTTCCAATAAACAAACAAACTTTTCAGTTTTATATATTAGTATAAATTATATTGTTCAAACGTTGACAATTTAAGCTAACACGACAAACATTCAATAGGTAACAATAATGGCTTAACAGACTGCCATCGCTCGCGAACGGCCAATGTTTCAATAGTTTAATAGTTATATTTAATTGATTTGAATAAACTATTTAATTTCAGCTATCCCACATCGATCTCTCTCCAAACCACGCGAGTACAATGATGGGCTTCACCAATGGAGTCGGAGCCATTTTCTCGATCCTGGCGCCACTCAGCGTCTCCTTTGTCGTTGAAGATGAGGCAAGTTCTCTGATTATAATATTCTTCCTTACTTCTTCAGACTCGTCTAGTTTGAAAACATAATTTAATTCGGATGAATCAAGACCAATTTACTAAATTGCTGAGCAAAGTTGAACACTGAAACTTATTAAAAATGTATGAACAAGTAATACAATACTGTGGTCTGAGGCATACCACTTGCAAAGACTGTGGTTTCTGTGATCAGCCAAGTCAATATGTCTATCATTATAAAAATAATAATTAATTCTTAAATCATTTTCCATTATTGCAGACAAGTGCAACAGACTGGCGAAAAGTGTTCTTCATTTCGGTAGCATTCTACTTCTTAGCAAACCTGTTCTACCTGCTGTTCATATCAGCAGACATCCAGGAGTGGAATGACGCTAAACCTTCGAAAGCAATTGGTAAGAATTACTTTTTATTATACATTATTCATAAGGTGGCTGGTAGTGGCTGGCGGAGAACTGCTCAGGATCGAGCTTGTTGGCGTGCCATGAAGGAGGCCTATGTCCAGCAGTGGACGAGTAGGGGCTGATGATGATGATTATGATGATACATAATTATATTACACACTTGTCCTATTTATATTAATCTTTACATAGCTAATGTGTATCCATTACATTATTGTAAATCCAAAGGCGAGTGTTGAAAAAGTTCCCCTGGTGTTTTGTATGTGGTTTAAAATCAGACAAAAAATTAATTTCAATGATTGTCTATTCTTAATTTATAGAAGATGGAGAGAAGAAATCAGAAGAAAAGAACCCAGAGAAGACGAAGAACAACGTGGGTGAACACAAATTCTGATTGTATGTGCAGTGTTATATGTAAGAACTAGTCATAAATATTAGCGCGGGAAGCTTTGTGAGGCGCGCGACAGAAGCCTCAACACACCGCGTGAACACACACGTGATAAGAGATGTTATAAGTACAAGAAATATTTGGTTAAATAATAATGAAAATTATAGGATGTAAAACCAGCCTGTGATAGATTTAAAATGAAAGTTACCATTTCACTCATTGTTAACTGGTACAGGGAGTAGGTATCAGTTCAATGTTACCATTATGGTAGCATTAGCAAAAGACTGTTCAAAAAGTTTCGTACTGAAACACGTGTTGGTTTTAAATTTCATAATTAATGTTTGTTTGTAAAAACGTTACCAAATTCAAAGTTGTTCTTTTTCTGTTTATCATGACCAAAATGTTTTTATTTTCCATTGACAATATAAGTACTATCCATAACAATGAACTTTGAAGTTATCGTAACGTATCATTAACTGTTCATAACTTTTCAATATTTTCATGAAAAATATTTGCTTAACTTTATAATATAACATGTGGCAAAAGTTTGGAGTGTCGTAAAGTCTCTAATTAAAAGTTAATATATTCCGCGACTCAAGGGCTCGTATGCCTTATTATAATATGGCAAATTATGTCAATAACTGCCTGAATTACGTAACATTCCCATTTCACTAATCGAATCATATTGTAAATTGTGTAATTAGAATTGTATTGAACAATTTGTAGGTTAGATTATCTTAGTGGCATGTACTTGTTAAAGTTTGGGAACATTTAGATTTTCATGATCTAAGTCATTCTCTATTTCCGGTGCTCGACTGTGCTGCATCGATTCTGTGACATGCATGTTAGGTTCCTACATGTGTATATTATGTATATCCAGCACTAGACTTTACTACGCTAATTTGAATGATTGGTCTCTTAACTGTGTATATCTGCGGCCAGTACTAAGTACTTTACATTACATTAGATAGTTTATTTAATTTTTCTAACAGTGTGAAAAAAGCAACGGAAACCAAAGAGGATTCTATTGTATAAACGTTGTTGCCTTTGTTCTATGTAATAATTTATTTGTAAATAGTTATATATAATTACCTAATTAAATAAATGTATTAAATTACCTATACATTATTTTATTGAGATCTCTCTTTGATTCATGTTAAGTTCAATCCAGATTTTGCATACAAAATTTAGTTTTTGCTACAATAACATTCAATATGTACGACATTGCACATATTATCATTTTTCGTAAAAAGTGTTCTGCGCTAAAAGCCACGACTACGACTACGACTACGACTACGAGCGAGCGCACTTTATCCTCAAATATGAATACCTAACCATTGTACCTATGTATCACAAATAAAATATTTCTGACTTCTGACTTCTGACTTCTTTTTTACCAAATCTCAGTAATAATGCAACAGAATTCTTCGTTATTTCGCGACTGTTCAATGGAAAATATGTTTGTTTAAGTCTATCTTATAACCTACAAGTAGACGCTTTGGTATCACTAATGAGCAGCGTTTCAGGATACTATTGAAGATAGCCCGTTATTTATGTATTTCATAATAGAAACATACATAGATACATGAGGGACAAGCTATGACGACGCTTAACTTTGAGCTCCTGATAATGTGGAGCAAGCAGTAAATTGTTGACACTTTATTCAAGCCTATCTTACCATCTTCATTTTACTATCATCATCATTACAGCCGAAAGACGTCCACTGCAGGACATAGGCCTCCCCCAAGGTTCTCCACGATGACCGGTCCTGCACCTCCCGCATCCAGCGGTTTCCCGCGACCTTCACCAGGTCGTCGGTTCACCTTGTCGGGGGCCTACCCACGCTGCGTCTTCCGGTGCGTGGTCGCCACTCGAGAACCCGTCGGCCCCATCGGGCATCGGTCCTACGGGCAATGTGTCCAGCCCACTGCCACTTTAGTGTTGCAAATCTTCGGGCTATGTCGGTTACTCTCGTTCTTCTGCGGATCTCCTCATTCCTGATTCGACCGCGCAGTGAAACCCCAAGCATAGCCCTTTACACCCGACAGTATACGATAGTGCGGGTAACTTTGAAAAAATTTCAAGACCGCGCGGATTCATTTTTCTGAACGCAACCGAAGACGATTGATCGTGAGTGATGTGTACTTACGCGTAGATGCACCCGATCCGTTGAATCGGTTGCTAGTTCGTCTCAATCGGAGGTAAACGATGGCCACGTATTTTGATTCGACCTACGGCACATGTAAGTATTGTTTATTATTGTTTATTGTTATATTTTGAGTATTATTATTATTTTATTTTACAATTTAAACACTAATCACATGATATACAATACATTTTTGCTATTTTGTTTTGTAAATTAGAAATAAATTGTACCTACAAGACAAGTAACACGATCGTGGCATTTCGGTCGTAACCTTAAACATTGATTTTAACGTATTTTTATTGTTTATTGACTAAAAGATGGTATTGTGGCTAAGTAGTTGTTTGCTTTTTTATTTTAGCGCTTCCTATATCTGATTACCGTATCTTAGAACTGCTTGGCGATGGAACTGAGTCAGATATTGAAAAATTCTACGACGAAGAAGACTCAGAAATGGAGCCGCGTGTTCTCGCTGAACTTGTAGACGAGGACGAGAATTCTCAAAGTTCAAGCGATGAAATAGAACAAGAACCTCTAAGTCAGGTAACGACCCCAAATAGTACTACATCACGGCAAATTGGAAACAGGGGAAGATCTCGTGGTACTACTTCGCAGCGAAAGCATTCAGGTAGAGGACGTTGTCGGCAAATCGGCGAAATCTACAGCAACATGGTCATGGAGACACCTGGAAGAATATTCCATTTACCGATAAGCCATATGACTATACTGTAACTGTACCTAAAACTCAGTTCTAACTCATCTGAACATCTTAATGATTATTTTAATGATGTTTTCTACGAGAATACTGCTCTGTGTACAAACTTATACCACATGCGAAAGACTGGCCAAGAATTCAAAACTACAAAAGCGGCAATAGCTAAAGTATTTGGTGTGCATATTCTCATGGGATGCCTTCCATATCCACAAATGCCGATGTATTGGCGAGCTAACATGAAGATCGGTCTTATTGCTAACAAAATAGTTCGCGACCGGTTTATAACTTTGCGTAATGCTCTTCATGTCGTTGATCACGATCAGCCAACTACTAATGAGACCAACAATCCACTTTGGAAGGTACAACCGATAATCAAACGGATTCAGGATACCTGCAAAAAAACTGGAAAGAGTTCCATCCAATAGGATGGAACTCTTTCCAGTTTCATAGATTCGTTTCGTTCCATAGATGAGCAAATGATACCCTTCACTGGCCGATGTATTAAAAAAAATTGTTTTAACGACTAGCGAAGGTCTGATTCTCGATTTCGAGATTTATAGAGTCGCTGATACAATGTTGGCTGATACGCCTGTGGGTCTGAGACCTTCGGTAATACTGCATTTGACCAGAAGTGTAGGTACCTTCAGGAAGTTGTGTTTATCATTATCATTTTTTCACTACGGCACCTTTAGTGGAAGAAATATAAAGGCACTAAGGTCTTGCATGATGGAGAGATGCCATAGCCGATCGAAGATCAAATATTCCAAGTGTGTTGTTTAGATATATGTGTCTTTAAAGAAACCAAAACTGTTTCCAATTTTATCATCTCAAACCATAATATTTAGTTACGTTTTCTCAATCTTTGTTAATTATTGCTATTCTTACTATATTTCAACATAATTTTTGATCTTGTTTTTATTCCTAAATGTTAAAATAATTGATATTTTATGATTTTAAGTTTGTCAGAGGTTGATTTTGTTAATTTTGAGAATTTTATTGATTTTTTGTAAGAGAATTAGGTAAAAGTAGCTTTAGTTTACTGTTAATTGGTAAACACTGATTAATGAAGACGTTATTCTAATAAATAAGTAATGATAAGTACCTAATTCATTGTTTTATTGAAGAAAATTTTAATTGAAAAGATAATACTCACTACTGTGAGACTAGTAGATTATACCTAAGCGTCACGATCGTGAGGGCACCTTTTCAGGAAAACTGAAAACTCTGGATTTTTTTCCGCATTTTTCCTAGCTTCCTTGTACTCCTAGAAATCCGTAACATTAACTTTTTCTTGAATATTCGTAACTTTTTTTTCTCGGGTGTAAAGGGATATTCAGAGGGCTATGCTTGGGGTTTCACTGCGCGGTCGAATCAGGAATTAGGAACCCATTTCACTATTAAATTATTATTATTTATTTTTAATTTCTTTAGTAAGTCAAATATATTACAATCTCATGTCGTTATAATTTAAAATTTCATTTCCCTTTCTCTATACACTTTAGATTATTATGTGAACCACACGAGTCCTGCCGACGATTTCCGATGATTGCCACTGGACAACACAATCGCTTCGCTCATACAGAACATTGATTAGAAATCACGCTGAATTGCATGAAACAGACATTCGGTTTACAATTCAATCTTGTTTATGAATGTTCGGAGTTGCTTTATTATTAGTTTCGTAGATAAGTTGAGTGTCGTTTCTTTTTAAACGCTGACACTTTAAAATCTTTCACCAAATTATAACGTATATGCCATATATGCCTATGACTTCTCTAACCACAAACGAGTAGCATTAGTTCGGTTTGCGATAATATTGGCTGCCATTATTATTATTTTTTTTCTTGCTTAGGATAAATACCAACTGAAACAATTTAGAATGAGAAGGTTTGCATTGGGAACCAATCACCATGTGATTGAAATAGTTGAGAACACGGAAATAGATTTTTTATCAATACCCTAATAGCACTTCAAGAAATTATTCCTATCAAGCTAGAAAATCGTTGCTAACGGCAACAGAGTACCGGAACTACTTACATGAAAGAAATGGGAGTCCATTATCTTCCACACAAGTCACGAGTGGGGGGAGTTGTATGAGGACTCAAGTATTTTCCCTTCCAATGACTTCACAATTGAACGGACGAAAGTTACGATCGATGATCGGATTCTGTGAACTCGAACGTCGCATGGTTATTGTTGTCATTACATAAACACTCTTGCCTTCATCCTATGGCAACATGGGTAAGGTGTTGATATCAAGCTTGGTTGGAAATAAGGATTAATAAATTTATACTAATATATAAAGCTGAAGAGTATGATGTCTGGTGAAGCCATACGGAGGACGGGTCTGAGCAGTTGTGTTGCGGGTATGATGCGTCAAATGTTGTTGTGTCGGGAGTTTGGTCATGGAGGGTCTCCACATCAATCTCCCTCTGGCGCAGCATCGTCGGTCGTGTTGTTGGGTTTAACATTGCACCACCTCGCTCAACCGCCGTCTTCCTTCCTATTCACTAAGTTTTTTTTTTTAAGTGAATGGGATTAATAAACTAGCGGGCTTTAACATCAACGATTGCATCACTGCTTACCATCAGGCGGGATTACAGTCAAGCGCTAGTTTATAAATATAAAAAAGAGTTTGTCTGTTTATTTGGACGCGCTAATCTCAGGAAATACGGGTCCGATTTGAAAATTTTTTTTGCATTGGATAGTCCATTAATCCAGGAAGGCTCAAGGCTATACAACACCACGCTGCGAACAATAGGAGCGGAGCATAACTAACTCCACGCGAACGAAATCGTTGGCGGCCGCTAGTATTACACACACATATATATATATAAATACCTAGTGGTTTTCACAATTATACTACGCTCGGAGAAACAAAAACACTGGATGGCATTCAAACAATAGACAGACCTCAACCAAAAAAAATTGCGGTCATCTAAGGGTCAGAAATCATCATATACATAGGTCTTATGGATTCTTAACCAAAAGGTAAAAACGGAACTCAATTACTTAGAATCCACTGTCTAACTGTCACATGAACGTATCTCAAATACTGTGATAGATCATTGAAATATTCAACGTTGATGTTCTTTTGTTGCCGCTGTGCAAAAAAATATACTGAAAACAGAATAAAAATTGGTGTGTATTTTTATAGATAATGGTATGGAAGCGACGAACATACGACTTTCACTTGACTGATTATTTTTCTTAAATGCGTTCAGTCCAAAATTTAGTAACACGAATATGATTCGGCGAGGCAGCCATTAACCATTGGTTACGAATCCTATTGTTTACTGAGTGAACAGTCAAGCTTGAGGTCAGTACAATCTGTCATTGTTATGTGCAGTAACCAGTTGCTAATATGCACATTGTAATATCAGTATTTATTCCCATTTTGTCACTGTTACTAATTTGGGGCGAGGAACGCAGGCTTTTGGGATAGCTATAGCGAAAAACCTGGGCTCGGGGACAGTTGTCTTAGATAATTATAACACAGGTAAGAATAATTCAGACTGGTATTTCAGCAAAGATAAGTCTTTATTGTATTTCAGCGAAGATAAGTCTTTATTTGCCTTTACTTCATAAGGAATCAATTCTGAAATACATGTATGTATATACAGTATGTTAACTAACAGAGGGCGTTCCCGTTAACCCGAAATAGTATAGCATACATACATGCTAAAAAAAATATTTCCATTCGAAACAAAATGTTTTAAAATTTTTTCAATATGAAAATATTCAATAAAAATGTTAAATTGACATGTAAAAGAAACACACTGTACACGCGAACATGAAAGACGGCAACGTCGCAATTTATTTATGAATGACGAGCCGCGTATGCGGCGGCGATCTAAGATCTAATTGATTGATGTGTGTTGGGCAATGCAACGTTAGGTAGATACTATTCCGCGCTACTATTTTGATTTTAAAAAGGAGGTTTCAAATTTATTTTCAATTATAATTTCTTTTTATTCGGATTATTTTATGCTTATTTTTCTATGCTGATATTTTTATTTTAATCTATTAATGATATATATTAACGAGTTTAAGGGAACGCCCTCTGTTATTTAACATACTGTATATTAATTTTTTGGCAATGTTACAGTAAAAACGGTTTCAGTGTCTGCGATGTTGTCGTGTTTAACGATTTTCTTAGAAAGCTTTGCTTTTCTTAAAAATATGTCTCTGATAAATATTTGAAAATTGACTTGTGAGAATTGGACTGTTGCAACAACCATGAGGTCAGTTACCACCGGCTTGGCTCATCGAAGCACTTTCACGAGACCTGGGTGTGATATGCATGAGAGCTTGACAGAAATAAAACAAATTGGGATTAGGTCTTTTCAAGAAATTTTATTAGATACAAGGCGTACACTAAACTGACACTATAATTTTTGCAGTTCATAAGAAATGTTCAGGTTAATACTTACAATGGGTATGTTACATTACCCCAATGTAGATCAATCCATGGATTCGACGTCGCAGACAGCATTTCCAGCCTATGTGATCCTTATAGACTCAGCATGTGCCTGCCGCCTCACCTCATTGATACAAACCCTCAATAGGCCTACACGCAGCCGTATATATCCCTTGAGGAGACCTTATTTTCTTTAAAATACTGATATCAAACTATTACAATTAGAGATAATTGAACCCTGCCAACAAGAAAATATAGTATGTGAATTTCTCAATGTACCTACATGTATCCAACGACATTACAGTTAGAGTTTTATCTACTTAATACGTAATATCGTGGTCCAATCTCTTACACTGTTCTTCAATTTAGAAGAGATTCCCCTCCTCTCACGGGACATTTTGTATATTTTAATTATTAATTAGAACAGAGTTTATCAAAAAAACTTCTCTTCTAAAAATAGACCGTAGCCCCTTGCTTCACTACAAAGTCTATAGAAGTCATGTCACAGAACATAATTACTCCTAGCGGAGAAGAAGATCAACTTCATACAAAAAAAGTAGGAACGAATTTTAGTTTGGAAGTGCTGCCATCTTAAGTTAGCCTAAGGTAAACTATGTCGGCGTAGTAGCGCGGGAAATTTAAACCACTTCATGATCACTATTATATTTTAAGTGTTAACATTTTAATAGACACATCCAGACCAGGAGTGCAGCCTCGAGATTTTTACCTCCTCCCGATCTGAATGTATCAGAAACGGAAAATAGAATGAATCTAGCATAAAGAAAAAAACTTTGTAATAGAAAAAAATCTAACGGGCGCCGTCCATACAAATTACATTCATACAGAATGCAATGTGCGGCCGGTCATATGAAATAACAATATAACATAAATTGTAAAACGTTATCAACGTGCTAGATTCAATTCCAGTCCCTTTATTTTATCTGGGAATAGAAATTGGAAATAAAAGTATTGTTTAGCCAATATTTTATATATTACACTAGCTTTCCGCCGGCGGCTTCGCCCGCGTGGAGTTCGGTTATATCGCGCTTTTTAGATTTCCCTCGGGAACATCAAACTTTTCCGGGATAAAAGGTAGCCTATGTCCTTTCTCAGGGTCTAAAGATGCTTTCCGCCTGCGTCTTCGCCCGCGTGGTGTTCGGTTATATCGCGCTTTTTAGATTTCCCTCGGGAATATCAAATTTTTCCGGGATAACAGGTAGCCTATGTTTTTTCTCAGGGTCCAAAGATTGTCTGTGCTAAATTTCATCAAAATCGGTTGAGAGGTGTAGGCGGGAAAGCGTAACAGACAGACAGACAGACAGACAGACAGACAGAGTTACTTTCGCATTTATAATATTGGTATGGATGATCATTTTTATAAATTTCGTATCATCATCATCGCATCTGCCATGATGGAACACAAACATGAGGTTCACAAACATGAGGTTGACAAACACTGGTCACAACAGCCACAAAATAAATAGGTTCAGAATCATTGGTTCAGAGTCAATGTCTCACGAAAAACAATAGTAATATTAGAGTCACTATCTCACAATGCGAACCACGATTCGCGGAACTTTGTAACACTTAGAACGGAGGAGCAGAGCTAGACTCAATTGTTATAGCAGATAATTACAAGCAAATCGATGAAATGTGGAATAGTGTTTACATTGTTTACATCGGGTGACAAACGACATGCAAACTGACGCCATATTGTTTAAGCGGACGCCATAATCGGTCACGTGATTCAAGAGTGTTGCCATACAAATAAATTGAGATATTAATTTATATAGTAACATCGCCAAAAATTCAGCCCTTGTAGGTATTCTAAGGGCTTCCATATAAAGTTGACACCGGCTGCGTCATGTCTCCCGACCACAGAATATATATTCCTTTACAATATTAAAGTTCTACACCAATCACTTGTCAAGAAAAAACTTTTCTTTTTAGTTATTTTATTGTTATAATAAATGAATCTATATCGCATTTCTTCTAATTTAAATTATTATATTCTTAAAAAAATCGATTCGAGTCAGCAACGCCATCTACAAGAACCTATGGCACCTGTAATCAATTAATTCTTCAATTTGCCGCTAGATGTCGCTGCTAATATCTTTCACCAGTTTTACCGATTTTTATACCTTACACTGTTTTCTGCGAAACTTCTCAACTTAGATACTAAGAAATGATAATCGCTATAGGAGTTAATAACGATACAGAGTGTAGTTTCACTAATATTTATAAAGCTGCTGCTTTTTTTTGAATACACACCAACCTTGAGACATTTTCACGCTTGTGATAGTTAAATGTCGTATCACGTATGTGAAAACTGATGTAGTTGTAGTTGAAAGCTCAAATATTTTCCTACGATAAATTGTACTGTGTTCAACTACTCTCGACAGTAAAACTCAAGGGAATCTTCATAATTTTCCACTTCATTTCCGACGAATAACATGGAAGTCCACTTGCCTTCCTCAAGCTCCATATATCAGGCTCACATGCACCCGTCTAGAGGATAGCTATAAATAATGTTCCTACTCCGACATTTTTCAACTGCATAAAATATGATTTAAAAAGATTTGAGCATTGTTACAAGAAGACGTGATGAGCCGATGAGTTGATCATGTGAGTTGGGGTGGATTTCGGAGTATGAAGTAAATTAGAAAGTAAATTGGAATATTTGACCCCTTTGAGTCTTGTCCTTGTCTTGTCTTCTTCTATGTTAAAATAATATTGTTACATTGTTTCTTACAATCATAGACATATTCAATGTTTGCTGATGCAATTCGGTAATATTGTTTCACTGTTTGCATTCTGAATCCTTTATACTTAATTTGATTTGTTGTGTTAATAACACTAATATAAAGGAAAAATCCGTATTTCATCCAAAAACCGTTCATTAGTTTTTGCGTGAAAAAGTAACAAACTTTCACATTCATTTATAACACTAGCTGCAGCCACGGTTTTCCTCGCATAAGTTTTGATCACACGAGAATATTAGGATAAAATTATCTTATAGGTATGTTAATTCTGATTAAAAACCATCTTTGTGGCATTTTTCATCAAAATCCTTCATACAAACTTAGACGTTTGTAATATTAATAGGATTAATAAGATAGGATTGAATTAGTAGCATTCGCATTGACCGCCTCCGTGTCGTAGCGGTAGCGACCGCGGGCAAGGAGGCGCGAATTCGATCACCGCGTCGACACATATTTTTATGCATGAATAAATTGCACTGGTCTGATCGTGCTTTGGAAAGTACGTTAATTCGTTGATTGTGGTTGTCATAAGAAAATCTAATGGTAGTCATTACGGGTTGTTGGAGCTCTCAAAAGTCAACAATCAGGGGGCACGGCAGTGCCGTACCATCTTTACCCGAACCATTACGCTGCATGTTCAGGTTTCGCAGCATTTTCAGGCCCTTATTTAAGAACCTCTGGATAACACTAGAACGCAGAAATTTTCGTCATCCAGTAAACTATATTCATATACATAAAATCCAAAATTTCAAGTCTGTAGGTCATTTAGTTCTAAAGTTAAGCAAAAGTAAATTTCGACATCGACTTCTCGTGACTTTCACCAAGTCATCGGTTTTTTTTTAAATAATTATAAACTAGTTCTTGACCGCAATCCCCCCTGACGGTAAGTAGTGATGCAATCGTTGATGGTAAAGCGCACTAGTTTACTAAGCCTATTCAATTAAAAAACTTAGGAATAGGAAGGATGAGGGCAGTTGAGCGAGGTGATGCAATGTTAAACCCAAGACAAACGACAAACGAAGCTGCGCTAGAAGGAGATTGATCTGGAGACTCTCCACAACCAAACTCCCGACACAACAACATTTGACGCATCGTACATGCCACACATCGCAAGACAACTGCTCAAACCTGTCCTCCGTACGGCTTCACCAGACATCATGCCGGAACACGACGAATCGCTTGGCGGCAAGACTTTGTGTGGTGGGTGGTAACTTCTGCTGGCAGTCGATGTTATGGCCTACCACCGAGAAAAGCTACGCTGCGTCTTCCAGTACGCGGCCGCCACTCCAGAACCTTACTGCCCCATCGGCCATCGATTCTACGAGCAATGTGCCCTGCCCACTGCCACTTAATTTAGCGACTCGAACAGCTATGTCGGTGACTTTGGTTCTTCTGCGGATCTCCTCCTTTCTGATTCGATCACGCAGAGAAACTCCGAGCATAGCTCGCAGACGGCAGTCGTTTCACGGAAAATATCGATGTTTACTCAAAATCAGCAATTAGACTGGTAAAGCGGACCTCAGACTCCAAAAGCTGAAAAAGCTTCGGTTGCGACTGGGTAATGATTATAAAGGAAAAGCTTGCAAGTGTGTGTGGGTGATCATCATGCAAAAACGAATAAACGGATTTAGATGAAAATTAGAGGTATCCCATTATTAACATATTGGATACTTTTTGTTCAGATATTCCTACAGGATCGAAACATACATATACGTATGGGTGAAACCGCGAGGCGCGACTAGTATGAAATGCAAACTATAATGAAGTGGAACCAAAAGTTGACGCGTATACTCAAATTCTAGCTGCAATGAAATATCTGCACACGCCGCCGTCACACATAAACAAAGTTCTACATACAGGGCTGTCACAGTACATTCCAGGAAAAATTTTCAAGTTATTCGTGATAAAGTAGTCTTGCCTTTTTTTTTGTTTTCGTGGGATTTTTTCAAACGGCTTATTGGATTTTTACCTTACTAAAACCACTCGGGTGATCTGCATCTCTACATCATCATCATCATCCCAGCGTTAATCCCAGTCGCATCCGAAGCCTTTTCAGGTTTGGAGTCTGGGGTCCGCTTTACCAGTCTAACTGCTGTTTTGGCTAAACTTCGACATTTTCCGTGAAGCGACTGCCGTCTGACTTCCACAACCCTGGATCTGATCTGCATCTCTACACACAGGTGGAATTTAGCGCCAGTAAGGCACAACCTCCTGGTGCCACTTGGTGAGATGACAGACTCTCCACTATATGCGTCCACTCGAAGTTTGTAAGACTGGATATGGATAGTTTAGCTTCCGAGTTTAGCTTTAACAATAATCAAATGGTTACCGTCACATGATTTCGACCTCTATTATTACGAGTAAATAAAATCTAATGTCCGTAATTAACCGATTAACGTTTCCGAACAAAAAAAAAATGTAAGATGGCAACACTGAAATTAAAAAAAAATACAAAATATATAGACGTGAAGTGTGTAATAATTTTGTTGAAAATAGTGTTTTTTATGTGTTTGTTTTGTGATAATGCTAGGTGCGTAACATGTCGTGGTGGCCTAGCGGTTAAAACACCAGCCTCTCAAGTATGAGTGCGCGGGTTCGATTCCAGGTCAGGCAAGTACCAATGTAACTTTTCTAAAGTTATATGTACTTTCCAAGTATATCTTGGACGCCAATGACTGAAGGTGAAGGAAAACATCTTGAGGAAACCTGAACTTTATAAGTCTGAAATCGCCAACCCGCATTGAGAGGAGTATGAGAGGAGACCTGTGCCCAGCAATGGGCCGATAAAAAGGTTGATGATGATGAATGCTAGGTCCAAGAATGAATATTAATTTAAAATCGAGTATAGTTCAAATCAACAGTCATAGTTTTTTTTTAATAATTATAAACTAGTGCTTGACCGCAATGTCGCATTATGATAAGCAGTGATGCAATCGTTGATGCTAAAGAGAGCTAGTTTAAGAGCTCCTTCAATAAAAAAAAAAAAAAACTGAGCGAATAGGAACGAAGACGGCAGTAGAGTAAGGTGATACAATGTTAAACCCAACAACACGACCAACGATACTACGCTAAAGGGAGATTGACCGACACAACAACATTTAGCGCATCGTATCCGGCACACATCACACACCAAACTGCACAAACAACACTTACTCTGTGCAACTTAACACAACGCATTTTACTGTCTCAGCATTCATTCATCCAAGGCATTGTATGTCACATTAATAGAACATTGAATATTGGATTGTACGGTCATTCACACAAAGCATCGAATATAATATGATACAACACATTCAGATCTCACATGGAACGATCGTCACGCCATCTGAAACATATTGGTATAATTTTATACCCCGTCCGCAGCCGCACATAATTAGACGGACTGTGTATTTAAGAACCCAAAATAGTTCATAAGTCAAGTTTAGTATCAATATAAAAGCTAGTGTAGCACTTTTTGTGAACTTGGTCATAAATGTCACGTGCAGCGGGCGCGGGGCGCTCGTCCGAACCGCTGTTAGACATAAATCACTTGTTTGAAAGAGTAAATCCCGATCAACTAATATAAACTTAACTAGATTGTGTAAAAATATTGTCATTGTCTCACTTTAATTTTATCATTTTACGTATGTAAATTGTATCTAGTATATTTATATATTGTTAGGCGGTGTTAATGAACGCGAACGCCTCCAAAGAAAATGGATTGTAGTTTATTAAGTACAGACCACACTCAATCAGAATCCGACATGAACTTGAACAACGTAGTAAGGATGGGCGACTACGTAACTAAAAAAAGGAATAAGCGTTTACGTAAAGGAGATTCGCCGGGTAGTGAGTCTGCCTTGGTTTCACTTGACTACGAGCAAGATCAAAATGTTGCAGAATATTTAACAGAACAGACTGCATTGATGAACAAACTTTTGGCTGATATTGGGGAAATTAAGTCCCAAAATTCCGAAATAAAAGCGTCCAACGTTAAAATTCGAAACTCAAATGAAAGGATGGTGGAATCAATGTCGTTTATAAACAAGCAATTTGAAGATATGAAAAAGGAAGTTGAGGATTTAAGGAAGGAACGCCTACAGCAAAAACAGCACATAGAAAATTTGGAAAAAAAAAATACTCGATTTACAGCACAAGTCACGATCGTCTGGAATAGAGATTCGTAACATCCCGCTGGAAAACAGTGAAACTAGTTCAAGCCTTATTAAAACAGTTTCCAGAATCTGCGGTACTGTGGGTGTCTCGGTGCAAGAATCTAGCTTACGAGATGTTTACCGGCTACCAGGAAAGGCATCCAGTTCGACTACACGGCCGATAATTGCAGAATTATCACCAGTATAAACTAAACAGTCTGTAATAATGGCAGTAAGGGACTACAATAAGGGAAATGGAAGGGATCAGAAATTGAATACTGCCGCCATTGGCTTACCCGGTGACCCTACGCCGATTTACATCGCGGAGCAGTTGCCCGCCATTACCAAAAAGTTGTTCTATCGGGCCCGTGAATTTGCTAAAAATAATAAATATAAATTCTGTTGGATTTCAAACAGTAACATCTTTCTACGTAAAATAGAAGGTGACAAGCAAGTTTTAATTTATTCAGAAAAGTGTCTTCTTGATCTCAACAACCAAAATTCAATCTGACTAGCTAAAAATGCTCCTGCCTAATTGTTTGTACTTTACTTAGTTTTGTTAATAATTTACATCATATACACAACACTCTAAAAACATCATACAAAAACATATACTCTTACACAGAACTTATGATAAATACTCAACAACCCATACTGACTTATATTATAGTGAGAGGTATCGCTCATATTTTAATCTATTTAATACCTAAATACTATGTGCAATATTTATGTGATCAAGTTAATTATAAATGGATTCAATAAAGAATATTAACGATGATTTGGACACTCTTGGGCTCAGCAATTCTTTTTCTTGTGATCCACGGGAGTGTGCTAGTTATCTGGACACTTTCGAGAGTAATATTAAAATACTACATATAAATATCCTCAGTGTTGGGAAAAATTTTGATCAGTTACTGACACTAATATGCATAACTAAAATTAATATTGATGTCATTGTTTTAACTGACTGAGCTGGCTTGGTAAAATAAACAGCCCGCCTGTACTTAACGGTTACTTGTCACACGCGACGAAACTAAATTCAAACCAAAATTAAGGTATAATTATTTACACAAAAGCTAGCGTTAACGCCTCTGTTTGGGAACCCTGCTTAGTTAATTTAAACGCTCTGGTGTGCCAAATAGATTCCAAGTTTGCATTTGTTGCTGTGTATCGCTCTCCATCCTATAATACTTCTACACATTTAGAAAATTTTCTATCAGGCCTCAATAATATTTTAGGGGGTCTCTCTTCAAATCCAAACATAGCACTAATTGGAGATCTGAACATCGATATAAAACCTGGAAATAGTAACCTTCATAGCTTGGAATATTTGATTGTAAACGCTTCACATGGCCTTATACCTACTCATTTTTTGCCCCCAGTTGTAGAGAGATACCTGCCGGATGCTCGGGCTAGTAGGGAATCAATCCGGTCCGAAAGAGAGGCCATGGTTGAGCGAACGAGTGTTGCACTGCAGGCAGTCTCCGAATGGGGCAATGCCAATCTTGTAGCATTCAATGCCACCAAAACACAGGCGTGTCTTTTCACCGCCAAAAGGAGCCCGTTCACCTTGGCCCCTACTTTTCGGAATGTGTCCTTGGGGTGTTCCGACCGCCTTCAGCTCTTGGGAGTTGAGATTTCCTCGAACCTTAACTTTGGGCGGTTCATTGAGTCCAAGGCCAGGGTGGCTGCCAGGAAACTTGGCGTTATCGCAAAGGTCCGGCAGTACTTCACACCTGGGCAGCTTCTAATGTTGTACAAAGCACAGGTCCGTTCGTGTGTGGAGTACTGCAGCCACATTTGGGCTGGTGCTGCCAAGTGTTACCTGGCTACGTTGGATTCAGTGGAGAGACGTGCAAAGAGGCTGATTGGTGACCCTGATCTAACTCGAGTTGGTCTCCAAAGCCTAGAGCACAGGCGTAGAGTAGCCAGCCTTTCGGTGTTCTATAGGATGCATTTCGGGGAGTGTGCGAGGGAATTGCATGATTTAATTCCCCATCTCCGTTCCACCAGCGGACGACCCGTCGTACGGCTGGTTTCCACCCTTACGTTGTTAACACCACTACGATCCGGACGAAGCGTTTCGCCTCCTCCCTTTATACCGCGTACATCGAGGGACTGGAACAATTTGCCCGCGGCGGTGTTTCCGTCGGACTACAATTTGAGTGTCTTCAAGGCTAGAGTGAATAGGCTCTTAATAAACTAGTGCGCTTTACCATCAACGATTGCGTCACTGCTTACCATCAGGCAGGATTGCGGTCAAGCGCTGGTTTATAATATGTAAAAAAAAAAAAAACCAGACTCGAAAATTGTCTAGACCGCGTTTTGTTAAAGTCAAAATTACCATCCGTTACATTGGTTCTTGGATCGTATATTACAGATCATAGACCTATTCTATTGATGCTAACAAATGCCAAAAAACACCAAATTTCAAAGTTCTTTAAGTCTCATTCCAAACTAGACGCGATAAAGGCTGAACCGGAAAATATTGACTTCGCGGATATTTATGGCATCAAAGACACAAATGAGTCACTAAACACTTTTATATCGCTAACAAATACCGTAATAGTAAACAACACAAATGAAAGCATAGTCCCTCGGAGATAAAGAATCTTAAAACCATGGATTACTCCTGGCTTGTTAAAGTGCATACAAAATAGGGACAAAATGCATGTCAGATCAAATAAATCACCTAATAATACAACCCTGAAAACAACTTACAAGCGTTATAGAAATTTCTGTAATGACTTGCTTCGAAAGCTCAAATTAAACTAAGAAAATGTGAACTTCAAAAAGCTCGAAGCAATCCTAAAGAACTATGGAAAACTATATAAATACGAGTAAGGAACGCACTAGCCCCGACAGCTTGTTGAAGATCACCGAAGACATACCCGATTCACCGAGGCTTGGGGACTCCCAAGCCTCGGTGAATCGGGTATGTTAATTTTTTTGTAACATTGGCAAACATTTAGCGGATGATATAATTAAAACTAGTAGGCAACCTACGACTCCTGCGTACAACGACTCGTGGGAAAGTTTGACCTCGATTGAATCCCTTGTTTTGCTATAAGCGAATGAAACTGAGATCGAGTCAATCATTATACAATTACGTAGTAACTGTGCAGCGGGTTGGGATGGAATATCATCATCTCTATTGAGGAAATATCGCCAAGAATTGGTGCCTCCTTTAACCTATATTTTCAACCGCTGCATTCAGACTGGAACTTTTCCTGACGCACTAAAAAAGGCCATCATCCTTCCAATATACAAATCCGGAAACAGAGACTGTATCAATAACTACCGACCGATCTCTATCCTACCATCGATTTCTAAAATATTTGAGAAGATCCTCAACAAGCAACTCAGAGGCTTTTTGAATAAACATCGCATCATAGCAACCAACCAGTATGGTTTTAAAGCTGGGGTTTCGTCTGAGGATGCTGTTCTGGACCTTACACAATTTGTGGCAAAGGAACTTGATAATGGGTCTAAATGCTTAGGTATATTTCTAGACCTCTCTAAGGCCTTCGACACAGTTTCTGTTCCCAAACTCATAGCAAGGATGGAGCATTTGGGTGTGAGGGGCTCCGCACTGGGAATATTTAAGGATTATCTTAAAAATCACTCTCAGATAGTCAGGATAGGTGATCACCTCAGTGAGGAGGAAACTGTGACCTATGGCGTGTCTCAGGGAAGCATATTGGGGCCCACCATGTTCCTGATTTATATCAATGACCTTTGCAGAATGATTCTCCCGAACTGCAAAATATACGCTTATGCTGATGACACTGCAAAGGTCATTTAAGGACCTACTTGGGATATGGTTAATGGTCATGGGCTGATTTCATGATAGCCTACTAACGCTCAACTTAGGCAAAACGTGCTATGTTTCTTTTGCTATCAGAGGAAATACTTTGCCTTTTAGGGATTTTACAGTAATGGCTCACTCGTGCCAGATATCATCTGGTTCATGTGAAACATGTACTTGCCCTACACTGGACAGATGCAATAGTGTCAAATATCTAGGTTTGCAAATTGACGAATGCCTTAGATGGGACAAACAGCTGGATACTTCAAATCACTAAGAGAACCTGCTGATATGGGCACGCTGAAGATGGCGTATTTTGCACTGTGCCAGTCTATAACAGGATATTGCATTACTGTGTGGGGTGGTGCATCTAAAACCTACTTGCTGAGAGCTGAAAGAGCTCAAAGAGCCGTACTAAAGGTTATGTGCAAAAAACCATGCAGATATCCAACTAAGCAACTCTATGAAGACAGTGGGGTCCTAACAGACAACTGTTCATTCTGCAATCGGCCCTCAAGACTCATAGGACCACGCCCAAATCAAACCCTAAAAAGCGCACTAATATCCCATCTGGCGTTAAGCATAAAACTTCTTTTGCTCAACAACAATTTTACGTTTTAAGTAAACTGTTGTATAAAAATCTACATAAACACCTAAATATACTGGACTTAAATAGATATATGTTAAACAAAGAAGTAAGTCATTGGCTATTGCGTCAGGACTATGTAGCGACGGAAAATCTGTTAACTTACATCTTATATACATACTGTTATATCCATACTCAAAGATCACGTCTCACACTAATATCCAAATATTATAGATTTACGATATTCACAGAATCACTACACACACACGCACAAACATACACACACACCTTCATACACACATACATACACACCCCCACACACATGCTTACACACACACACACACACCCTCATACACCACAACACACACATATATGTACATTTAAAAATGCATGTCTGCTGTCTCTCACTTTTGCGTTACTTGGGATCATTTTAATTTTAATTCATTTCTGTTGTTATTACTTTTATTTTTTTCTCCCTTTTTTGTACACCTGTTAGTTCAATTCACTGACACTGTTTTCTTGTGTCCTTATGGAAATTGTTTACAGAATCCATTTGGCTGAACCCTATCTTTTAAGATACAGGCAAGTCCTAGTTTAAAAAATAGAGGCTACTATTGCATAGTAATTATAAACTTTACTTTCATGTAACAGTGTAAAGTGCTATGTATTTTTTGTGAAATAAATACTTTATTATTATTTCCTTTATTTATCTTTTTTCTCATTTAATTACATTTTTAAATATATTGATTTAAAAAATACATACACATTTCAAAATATAAAAAAAATAGTGGTCCACTGATGACGGGAGCAGGGTCTAAGCTACCGGTGGTTAGGGCTCCAGAGACAGGAACCTCCTCACGATGCGGGCCGTATCGAGGAGTACTGCCTTTTGAATCTGGCCTTTGATCCAACTGCCTAACGAGAGCCTCAATAGATGTTGGTCGAGGCTCTTGGCTACAAACCATTGGCCGATACGACAATCGGTACAATGACAGCCGAGTTCACATTCCACATGTCAACAATCTCGTGCGCCAAGTCGAGATATTTCATTTGTTTCTCTTTCTCAACTTTCACGAGATTCCCGTCATGTGGAATGGTAACATCGACAATCATTGCGAGGCGCGCTAATCGATCTATCACTACTATATCAGATTATTTGCAACAATAGTCCTGTCAGTAATGATAGACCGATCCCAGTATAACGTGGCATGGTAATTTTCAAGAACTGGGTCGGGCACATACTTATATTACGGTACCTTAGAGTCCACAAGTTTATATTTCCAAGCAAGTTGCTGGTGGATAATCCTAGCTACTTGGTTATGCCTGTGCAAATACTCGCCGTTAGCTAAACGAGAGCAACCAGAGATAATATGTCTGATGGACTCACCCGGATGGTGACATGCCCGACACACGTCAATCGTCCCGTCCTTCATAATATATCTCCGGTAGTTATTCGTCAAGATAACTTCGTCCATAATTGCACAGACGAAACCTTCAGTTTCCCCGAAAAGGTCACTGAATCGTAGCCAGGATACGGATGCTAAGAAGTCTACATCGGGCTCATGAAGAGCCCGATAAAATCGCCCGTGAAGTTCCTTGCTTTGCCATATCATCTTGCGGTCATCAGTGGTAAGTATTATAGGCTTGTGCCAGTTCTCTTTCGCCATGGATAGCGGGGTAAGCCCCTTGTCTACTGTGACCACATCATGATGCATACCCACTACGGTTTTTAAAAAATATTCTCTGAGACTGCATACCTCTCGGTTGTGGAGGGTCTTCGCATTTAAAAAGCCTCGACCCCCGCACTTCCGCGGAATATACAGTCTCATCACCGATGATCGTGGGTGATGCATCCTGTTTGCTGTCAGCAGTGTACGGACCCTTCTATCCAAGGCGTCGAGTTCAGTCTGAGTCCATTTAAGTATGCCGAAAGAGTACATCAAAACCGGCATGGCCCACCCGTTGAAGGCGCGCACCTTATTCCCGCCCGAAAGAAGACTTTTTAATACCTTCTTCAGGTGACCAAAGAAGCGCTCCTTCAACGATTGCTTCATGTCAGCATCGTTGATACCTAACGCTTCCAACATACCCAAATATTTATAGCTCTCGAATGAGGAGAGGGATCTAAGGTGTACGGAATCCGGGAGTGTAATTCCCTCGGATTCCATAATCTGCCCCTTCTCTACATGCATGACTGCACATTTGTCCACACCAAATTCCATTTTGATGCCACTACTAAAAGTTTCAGTTACATTCAATAGCTTCATCAGATGCAATTTATTGGGGGCAAAGAGTTTCAAATCATCCATGTAGAGGAGGTGAGATATGACCTGACCACCTCTCTTCAATCGATAACCCAGCCCTGAATCCTCCAGCAGTGTGCTTAGAGGATTCAGAGCTAAGCAGAACCAAAGTGGACTCAGACTGTCGCCCTGGAATATTCCCCGCTTAATCCATACAGGTTCATCATTCCCCCGGATCCATCGACTCCCTGGATAGCGAAGAACTGTCTTTCATTGCCCCATACACGACCTAAGGAAAGTGCGTAGAGTTGCATTAATCTTGTACAACTCCAACACCCTCATAAGCCATGTATGTGGCACCGAATCGTAATAATAATAATAATAATAATAATATATTTATTTGCCTAAAAACACGGTATACAAGGATGGTATCAATAAAATTTAGAACGAACATGTTTTGCCAATATAAAATAAGCATGCAAATTTTTCAGAATATAACTGACATTAACATTTTTTGTCAATGAATTCTTTTACACTATAAAAACTATTTACAGATAGCCATTCGTACATTTTCTTTTTAAATAATGTAGTATTAACGTTTTTGATATCATTGGGCAACTTATTATATAAACGTACACACATTGCAAGACAGCTTTTACTATATTTAGATAGCCTCGGAATATCACTTAGTACGAGCCTGCAGGGGTCTCGTCGGTTTCGGACACAAATGTCATTTGCTTTTACAAATAAATCTTGATGTTGCCTAACAAACATGCATATCTCATAAATATAAAGTGATGGTAACGGTAACAAACCAAGTCTTTTAAATACTGGTTGGCAGGAGTCATCCGGTTGAAGGCCACATATTGCTCTTATGCATTTCTTTTGAGCGACAAATGCTCTATTTACATCTGTACCATTACCCCACATCACAAGACCATAGCGTAGTAAAGATTCTACAAACGCATGGTAAGAAATAATAGCAGTTTTTAAATTCGTTACATTTTTAACCTGTTTCAGCGCATAGACGAATTTATTTATTCTAGTACTAACATTATCTACGTGTTCTTTCCAATTAATGTCTTTATCTATTGTAACACCCAGAAATTTGGTATGTGTTACTTCCTTAATTTTAGTTATATTCAATTTTATGTTGTATTTATTATTATTTGATTGATTAAATTGAATGTAAACTGATTTATCTAAATTCATTTTTAAATTATTCATGTCAAGCCAATTTAATAACATATCTATTGTATTATTGATATCTAATTCATGATCTGCAATGGTACTTTTCATTCTATCAGATGTCACTATGATTGTTATGTCGTCAGCAAATAATACGCATTTATGCTTGGTTATTTTTATGATGTCATTTATATATAAAATAAATAATAATGGGCCTAGTACGCTTCCTTGTGGAACACCATACTTATTAACCATATATTGCGATGAGTAGGATGTCATATCTTTAGTTTTGGTAATTTTATTGATTATGACACGTTGTTTTCTATTACATAAATATGACGATATCCACTGTAGAGGAGGTCCCCTAATCCCGATGTTCTCTAACTTATCCAGCAATATTTTGTGTGACACCAGATCGAAGGCTTTCGATAAATCAAAGAAAAGACCAGTAGTGATTTGGTTCTTGTTAATATTCGAAAGTATATTTTTCATAAGGGTGAAAATGGCTAAAGACGTGGATTTATTTTTTTGAAACCCAAACTGCTCATCAATTATTATTTGGAACTTATTGCAAAAATTAACTATTCTTTTGTACATACATTTTTCAAAAATTTTGGAGAAGATAGGTACTAAAGTTATAGGACGATAATTATCGATATCACATTTATCTCCTTTTTTGAATATCGGCTTTACTATGGATAATTTTAATTTATCGGGAAAGCTTCCAGATGTAAATGACATATTGATTAGGTGAGTTAAGATCCCAGTCAGTTCATTACAGCAGGCTTTTAAGATTTTTGTGCTAATTTCATCATAACCTTCTGCTCTGGTATTGCTTAAACACATTATTTCCTGTCGAACTTCACTTTCCAGCATAGGTTTCAAAAACATAGAGTTGACACTTATATTTTCCCTAGAGTTTGGATCAGCACTTTGTTGAATTCGTGCGTTATGCGTTAAATTTGCAAAATGGCTGTTAAATAGAGAAGCCATTTCTACCGGGTCAGTAACTACAGCATCTTTTAACTTTATCATTTCTATGTTGTCTTTGAGGGTAGTACTATTTATTTCATTTTTAATGACAGTCCATGTGGCTTTACACTTGTTATCCTGTGTGTTAATATATTTTATATTTGCGTTCTTTTTGATCCGTAAATACATTTCTTCAGCAAATTGGAGTAATTTTTGTATCTAATTTTATTAATAGAATTTTTAGTTTTGTAATACTGGTAACGTAGCCTCCGTTTAGTTTGGCAACTTAGACGTATTCCTCTGCTTATCCACTTTTGAGTGTTTTTATTATCGCGGTTCACTCTAACTCTAACCTTTGGGAAACAGAGGTTGTAGAATAGGCTTACCAGTTCATGGAAATCACTGAATGCGGAATTTGCATCAGTATCTTGATAAATCTCAGACCAAGTAAGGTTTACCAAGCATTCTTTGAATTTACGAACGTTATCTAAGCTGTAATCTCTTTTAGAAATGTAGTATATTGGTGCTTTTTGTAGTTTATGTTTAGTAGGAAAGCTTAACATTTGTGCCGTGTCATGATCGGAAAGGTACAGGGGTAGTACAGATGATGTAGCGTTGGTAATGTTGCTCAAGATATGGTCAATACAAGACAGCTTACGTGTAGGAACAGTTATATGGATTTTCAAATAATAATTGTTACACAAATCTTGCAATTCTTTTGTAATGTTACCTTTTTTCAATGTATTTATATTTATATCACCGGCTATAACTAAATTTACTTTAGATTTGTATTTTTTTAGCAAATCGTGTAAAAGTTTATGCAATTTTGTTAAAAACTGATTTGGATCAGATTGGGGCGTTCTATAAACACATATAATTACAAGTCTAATATTTGTTACCTCTACACCACAAGCTTCAAACGTGTTCTGAGTTGCATAGTTTTTTACGAATATTAATTCTTTGTAATTTAAGCCTTTTTTAATGAATATACACGTGCCACCTCTTTGTTTATCTCTACAGAAGCCAGCAGCCATTTCATAATTGTACAGTTTTACGTAGTTTTCACAGCCTTTTTTTAAAAAAGTTTCAGATAGACATATTACATCTGGGTCAACGTTTACTTCTTTTAACTCTTGAATTGTGATTTCTAACAGTTCTTGTTTGGATAACAAACTGGTGATATTTTGGTGAAATATTCTAAAGTGATGTGTTGTGTTGTTTTGAGATACGAAAAAATGAGTCGCGCTTGTTTATCACAGGAAAGTAATAGGGTATAGTTCCTATTTTACCCTTTTCGTTACATTGTAAAGAGAACCTATCCGTGTTTGATCTATTCTTAATACGACTAAAGTAATAGGGAATTGTGCCTTTTTTGGGTTCGCTTGTTGAAACGTTTAATTTAGAACTTGATTTGTTACTCGCTATTATTTTTCGAATTTCACTCGGATTTAAATATTTATCATTATAGTCACAGTAATCTATGATATAATTTATTGACTCACAAACATCGGAGAGTTTCGTGGATGTTTCATTTAAAAAGTGACATTTTCTATAATTATTACAAATATTCTTTATACAATAGTTTAACTTACGGACATTGAGGTACATGTTATTGACGACATTTAACACAATAACAGTATTATTTAAGAATGTATTGAGTATAATTTGCAATTGTGACAATAATAGTTTTGGATTTTTATCATTTTCGCCTATGCATATTATAATTTTGTCTTCATTTGTCAATTTGGTATTTCTGCAGTTTGCTATTATTTCACTGCAAGGCGCATTTGGCTTTGTAATAGAAACGAGTCTGTATTTCTCATATTGTGTATTTGTCCTTGAGTGTGAGATGGCCGCTGCAAGTCCGACGCAGCGCTGAGTACCAAAAATAAACATTTTTCTTTTAGTCTGTCCGTCTGTGGTAGCAATTTTCTGAGGACTGGCGGTGTTTACTACATTTCGCTTTATTTCCATACGAGCGACAGGTTCAAAGATATTGCAACTATTCTGCATTAGGGTCGTAATACGGTCCATGAGGGTTGCTATTTCTAGTTGCGCAACCTTCAGTTGCTGCTGCAGATTAACAATTTCTTGTTCCAAGAATGGCACATGTTCATCGCTGTCAGTATCGACGTACGATCTGGATACAAGTCTGGATGTTAAGGACGGTGTAGAGAGTATCTTGTGTTGATATGACAAACCTTGCCTCTTTTTCTTTTTAGTGCTTGTAGTCGGAGTTGCAAACATGGAGGGTGACTGGCATAAAGATTTTAGTGTTTTATTTTCCGTTACTAATTTATTTATTTGCTTATGTAGCTCGGTGTTTTCCAATAATATATTTCCTAATTCATTCTCAGCGATTTCGAGTTTTAATGTGAGCTGAGCGATTGTTTCCTTCATTTCTGAGACTAATACTAAGTCAGACACAGTACCGTCGACACTCATTGATAACTGTTTATTGGGAGTACATGGTTCACTAGATATCTCGCACTCCGTCAGTATATGGGAATCAAGTATATCTGCTGTATTTTGAATCAAAGATAGGCGATTCACCGCTTTATCCTGTACTATATCTTTGATACATTGAGATTGTTCTATCGGTGAGGGTGTTTTTATAGAAGTTAATTTTTTTCTCACGGTAACAGGCCTTCTTATAATCTATCCAGCAAGTTGAGAGGTCCTTGCGGGATCGACGAACCTGTTGGCTGATGGCCATGTCTATGAGGAGTAGCTCCTTAGTACGCGGGCGGGTCCCCACTTACATCCATTTGAGACAGACATGATGGAGTTGCTGTCAAGATGTTTCTTTATTTTAGCTTTCAAAATGGATAAGAACTTTATAGACCGTTGGTAAACATGTGATCGGCCTATAATTGTCTGCGGTGCTACCTGATTTATGGAGCAGGTGGGTAATTCCAGTTGTTAAGAACTGGGGTAGCGAACCAGACTCTAAGGATGACTGGTATTGAGATGCCAAATAAGTGTATGAACTACTTAGCCATTTTAGCCAAAGTTATGCAGCCCGTCCGGTCCCGCTGATTTCCAATTCGGTAACGAACGGACTGCTGTGGCTACATCTATTGGTGTTATTAGAATGGTATCCATTTCTGGTATCATTTCACACACTTGGTCGACATCCTGTATCCAGTCACCCTCAGCGTGACAGACGGGTACTGACCAGATGCCTTATTATTATTATATTATATAATAATTTACAAAAGCTAGCCTTAACGCCTCTTGGGAACCCTGCTTAGTTAATAACAACAATAATAATAATTTCATGTAAATAATTTCCTTCAAACATTTACCATTTTCAACATTTTCCTTTTACTATGCACCTAATTGGTGTTAAAATCATTTCGGCTATTGAAAATGTGTTACCTAAAACCTTTGGATACGCTGTATATCTCTCTCTCAAACAAAATATATTAATGAATATATTGATGATTACACTAGCTGTCATCAACAACAATAGTTTTGTTGATTGATTTCAGCTAGTGTAATCATGCCTACAAACTACGTAACCTCATGCACTATGCTCCAGTTCACCAATTTCCTTTATGTGACAACCCTGCTCACACTCCACGTGTAGTACACATATCTGGACTTGTTCAGCACTCGTTCGTACACGTTTTCAGCTCTCTCTGGTTTTTGTGTGCAACTCTATAATCTATTAGAGGGCTCTCTGATAGACGCCGCCGATTTCCAATGACATCACGACTTGTTAACTGCAGGCTACAGCTTTTGCAGCGCATTAGAGGGTAGTTTACGATGCTTGCCTAATATTGCTACTAATAGATGGCTGGAAATCGTTTTAACTGTCGACAAGGTATTTTGTTACTTTTAGTTAGCTATACATAGTAATATAAGAAGTATAATAGAACAGTTTTTTTTTTTTAATTTTGTTCTTTTTGTTTGACTGTTTGTACGGCATTAAATTGAAACCACATTTCATAACTTCAAACATTTACCATTTTCAACATTTTCCTTTTAATATGCACCTAATTGGTGTTAAATTCATTTCGGCTATTGGAAAATGTGTTACCTAAAACCTTTTGGATACGCTGTATATCTCTCTCTCAAACAAAATATTTTAGTTCCAATCATAAACACGTTAAGTTACAAGTAGGTATATCCTCCCTTGATAAATTGTGTTATTATCGCTTGAGATAAATATAAAGTATTGCGAATATTCAAAGTTATGGAAATCTTAGATATTGTTTTATATTGCTTGTTAGATTAGACACAAGTTTACCATGAGTGTTTTATTTTATTATGATGAGCCGTGCTTGAGAGGAATATTTAACACGGCAGTAGCTATTATTTTCTTTACTTCACACATCTATTTGTCACTCTTAAATCTCATCATCATCCGATGATGTTAAATCTATTAGGGGAAAAATGGAAGAAAAGAAATCCTTTACAAATTCTAGAAACTGAGTTAAATAAATTAAACTTCAACAAAACTGAAGTCTTTTACTACAACTTTAAAACAACTTATGGTTCCTTAATATTAACTTACTTTAACAGTACACCATAAAATAACTTTCTTATATTATTGGGTCATTCCTTTGTTAGAAGCCAAAGAATAAATCACGCTAAATGTTCCCGATCCAATCACTAGCTACTATTAGACATGATCCATTAATTTCATAACTAATGACATGAAACATACAATGACATTCTACTTGGAGAAAATGGTAGAATAGCCTTGCTATAACTATTATAGATACTGTAGTGTTTATGATAGAAAAATAAATAAGTATACAAAATCTCCCGGAATCAATGCACATCACCAAATGTGTACTTCAATTAGAGTATTAAGTTAAAGTTATTTAATATACCGACATTTTTTTAATATTAACTGGAATTATATAATATTGTTTTTAGCTGTTGTATGCGGAGTACATATTTACTGATGGGATGTATTCAGTATTATAGATACGCTTTCAGAAAACTGAGTGATGGCAAGATATCATCATCTCAGCCATTCCACCATTTTTGTAGGGTCCGAGGTTTAATTAACTACATAAAAAGAAACGAAAATAAAAATTTTAAGTTTCAATTTAAAATTTTTATTAGTTAGTTCATTTTACTATTAATTATTGTCGTGTACCAAACTGTTTGATGTAAAGTATGTAAAGGGCGACTTTACATAAAAAGGTTCACCTTCACAATACCTAAGTAATATAAACCTCTTATCGAATCTTGTAATTGTAATACAAAGCAAGTGCTCCAGTTAGGGCACAAACTCAATAATTAAGCAATACAAATTGGCCTGATTCGACTTTATGAAATCGATCGTATTTTCATTATACATTTATGTGTTATATGTGTTATATTATTTATGTGTTAATAATTTACTCTTAAACGAGAAAAAAGCTAAATGCATTAAGTTTACTCTACCTCACGTGAGGCAGGTGGAAACTGAAGTGTTGATAAAGGGCGAAGAATTGAAATCTGACGACAGCACAGTGTTCTTGGGTATAACTCTGGATGCTAAGCTTCAATGGGGTTCACATATAGAAAAATTGTCAAAAAGCTAAGTTCTGCTGCATACGCAGTTAGAACAATTCGTAATTTGACTGATGTTGAGACGGTCCGTTTAGTGTACTTTGGCTATTTCCACAGCGTAATGTCGTACGGCATTCTGTTGTGGGGAAATGCCGCCGATATTCAAACAATATTTGTTTTGCAGAAACGAGCTGTTCGTGCAATTTATAAATTAAGTCCGAGACACTCTCTCAGAGAAAAATTTAAAGAGATTATTGTACTGACCGTGCCGTCTCAATATATTTATGAAAATCTTTTGTATGCTCATAAAAATATAAAATTGTTTAAAAATACAGTGATGTCCATAATATAAATACTAGGAACAGGCACAAATTTATTGTACCTACAACAAGGCTCAAGAAAATAGGTGGCTCTTTCAGATGCCAATGTATACATTTTTACAATGGACTTCTAGAGGTGGTTCAAGATCTGAGCCTGAATAAATTCAAATCCTTCATTAAACGTAAGTTGTGTCAGAAAGCATTTTATAGTGTGAAGGATTATATTGAGGACAAAAAGGCTTGGGCTTGAGCTGCGTCCGATATCTATACAATGATTGTTCTTTAATTTTTCCTCTTGTAGTTTTAATATGTAATTGTTTATGTTATTTATTCAAAGCCTGTATTACACACTATGTAGCCAAGCATATTGTACGTTACGGAATTGTATCGCTGACAGAGGTGTTCGGCACTTGTACAGCTACACAGGAGCTAAACTTTCCACAGATTCGGGAACACTGTTGGAGCTGCTGAACCTTGGACAAAACTATCTTAGCATTGTGTAGATTCAATTTCTTAGTATTGTATAATTGCATGGCAAACGTGTGAGCACAATGTACGTATGTGCTGTAAGGCATTTATTTGTTGGGTTAGTCTTTTTTATTGACTTAATTGTGATCTGGCTGTTGAGAGTATGTCATGCTCATTCAAATGCCTCGCTGATGGTGGCGTGTGTTTTGGGTCATTTGGTTCCCTTCGATATGGTTGAGCTGAATGATGCTGATCCATACGTCATGTTCGTGAACGGACGCCGTCAGAGGGGACTGGTCATCTCTTAGCTGCCACGGTGTATTTTAATTTCTGAATTGATTTTTGTGTGTTTTCCATAATGGACGCTCTCAGCGTTCAATATATTTCTGCATCGTTCTCACGCGGTTGATTTCAACATGAATGATGTAATCAAATATTTGTAACAATAGCTTAAAAATTTAAAAGAGTGTCCATGGAGTTTCTTGCCCGTTCTTCTCCATAGATGATTGACCTCTGACCTGACCATGACTGACCTCTTCTGACAATTCAAAAGTGCCTGTAACTGGTTTATTTGAAATAAATGATTTGATTTGATTATACCTAATATTTTTCAGATATAATTAACACAGACAGAACGAAGTTTTAAATTCATATACGTAGCTCTAAACAGATCTAATGATTTGTGGTGCAAACAAGCAATATGGTTTACAATGTTCGACGTTCAAAAGTGCCTGTTACGTACCTATGTGCCTGTTACGTACCTATGTGCCTGTTACGTACCTATGTGCCTGTTACGTACCTATGTGCCTGTTACGTACCTATGTGCCTGTTACGTACCTATGTGCCTGTTGGAATTCAAACAAGCAATATGGTTTACAATGTTCGACGTTCAAAAGTGCCTGTTACGTACCTATGTGCCTGTTACGTACCTATGTGCCTGTTACGTACCTATGTGCCTGTTGGAATTCAAACTAGCAATATGGTTTACAATGTTCGACGTTCAAAAGTGCCTGTTACGTACCTATGTGCCTGTTACGTACCTATGTGCCTGTTGGAATTCAAACAAGCAATATGGTTTACAATGTTCGACGTTCAAAAGTGCTTGTTACGTACCTATGTGCCTGTTGGAATTCAATGTTTTGACTTTGACACCTACCTAATAAAAGGTATAATCAGAGGATCAGAGCACATTCACACTCTGACCTCAGTATCAAATTGTCAAAATACCTATAATTTTGTAAGTTTTTGACATTTGTTTGTGGCCTAGATGAGACTGTGATTACATTTTGAACGATATAAATTGACTTTCAGTTAATTGTTAATTAAAATTACTGATAACAGCTGTGGTATATATTAATAAATTCGAATTAAGCTTTAATAACATAATCGTAGCTGAGTCAGGTTGCAGTTTACATCAAGTACAATTAACAACAGAAATCGAAACGCGGCACAAATTGGGGCAACCGCGCACGTTCACGTGCGTTTCAGATTGTTAAATTAACACCTTAATCGACCCACAACGAAGAAATCCCTCCCTCCCTCCTAAAATTGTTCCTATTCACTTGTCTACTTCTATCATTACTTCCTTCGCCTTGGCCGAAATCGGTCGGGAACATCATATATCATAATATTATAAATCGGAAAGCGAGTTTCTTTGTTTGTTTGTGTGTTTGTTCCGCTTTCACGCCGTAACTACTGAACCGTTTGCTTTGAAATTTTGCAGACGTAAAGTTAGAAGTTCATATTAAATAATAGGGTACTTTTTATCCCGGAAAATTTGATATTCCCGAGGGAAAACAAAAATATTGTTAGCTTTATACCAGTTTGGTGATAAATGGCGCTCTGTGTCGTTTAATACAATATAGTATATTTCAAACGAAATATAATTCACATGTAAACTTAGAAGCTAAATTATTACTATAATTAATACCCGTAAACGAGGAATCTAAAAATCGTGATATAACCGAATTCCACGCGGGCGAAGCCGCGGGCGGAAAGCTAGTTTATAATAATTCATTACCATATAATTTTGCCATTATTCCTATCGAACAGAGCACCTGCCATTTAATCTTTTGCTTATATTATAGTCTTTGCTTTTCACCTCCTTTACCGGTTGAAAATGCCCGTTGAAATTTAAGGTATGGTATATATATGGTTTTTATTACCATACTATGTTTATATACCCGTATTCTGTGCAAATAAAGACATCTAGTCTATCCTAAGCCTAAGTCCGCATTAAAACATGTATACCTTAAGATGCCGACTAAAAAAAGTTTAACTTGACTTATTTTTAGTACCATAGCACTTTATATGACGTAATTAAAAACATGATAACTTAAAATACGTATGTGCGTTGGCGCTGACTAATTTGAAAGGAATACACTTAAATTCATCTTCAGTCCTTTTCTTAATTAAATGGAAAAATAGAAAGACTTAAGTTGTACTGAAATTAAAAATTTAGTTTATTTTAAAACAAGGGTATTGGCGTTGGGCACGCCACAATAGCGGCAGTAAGTCCCCTCTTTGAAGAGTGGCTAGAGAGGCGCCACGGCGCCCTCACCTTCCGCCTGACGCAGGTCCTCATCGGACACGGTTATTTCGGGAGGTTCCTGTTCCGTATAAGGCGGGAGGAAACGCCAGGGTGTCACCATTGTGTGGATCGCCCTGAGGACACGGTGGAGCATACGATGGAGGTCTGCCCGGCTTGGGTAGAGCACCGCCGTGTCCTCGTAGCGGCGATCGGCGGCGATCTCTCGCGTCCGACCCTGGTCCAGGCCATGGTCCGGAGCGAGAGTGCATGGCAGGCCGTCACCTCCTTCTGCGAAGCAGTAATGCTGGCAAAGGAGGAGGCGGAGCGCGTGAGGCAACGGGAATCCCAGCGCCCTCACGCCACTAGCCACCGCAGGAGACGCCCTGGTCGGGAGATGACACCAAACTCCCAGCCACCGTAGGCGCGGGCCTGCGGGCGGTGAGCAATGGGCAGCTCGCCGCCCGGTAAGGACCAGGCCCGAGTCGACGGCGCGTCGTGTTTCACGCGCGCCTCAAAGAGATGTCAGCACATCGTGACGGGGTCCACGAAGACCGATGCCTCCTGGGTCAGGGTTGCGGGTTGGTTAAACAAGAAACCGTGGCCCTGGCCGTTGCACAGGCAAGTAAAGAAACACGGGTGGGTTTTAGTCAGTAAAAGTCTGACACGCCCTTCCGCTCTGCCCAGAGCGGGAGAAGTCATTTGATGACTTCCCATCCCAACAAAAAAAAAAAAAGGGTATTGGCGTCGGTGTACATTTTTAAATATTTAAAATAAAACAGTTTCCTCTCAGTTAAAACTCAGACGAAATAACAATTTTCGATGAACACAAGACTTGCAGTAGTTTCTTCACTTAAACAATACAAAAGTTGATTCGTCTTCGCAACTCGTCTGCAGTACGAGTAGGTGCGCACCTCCAACTAAAACTTGTTGTAGTACCTACTGAGGCTTGTTACAGTCGAAAGTGCGAAACTTTCACAACACAGGTATTTAAATTAAACACAAGTCGAGCCAAGTTGCCTAATACAGGGTTGTAAATGAAGTTTTACCAAGAAACTCTACTTACTTTTAGTTATGTCAGCACGTGTAAGGAAATTTTTGTGCTAGAACTGTATTGAATTCTATACCTACTTTTAAATTCAATGAAACAATAAGTAAATTTCGCCTTTAGAGCTTGAACGGTTAGACAGAGGTGGATATTGTCTTTGAAGCGATCTTGGGTTTGAAGTCAGCGCTTCTTAATACAATAATAATTCGAAAACAAAAAACTACTAAAATGTATAAAAAACCCAAACCACGGTCTTTTTGGGCAATAATTTCTTTGACTTACTATTTTATTTATCAATCACGAAAACGTCAATCTTATAAGAAATACATATCTTCAAGTTTAGAAATTCATTTAAAAATTGCCGAAGTCGGAAACTTCTTTTCGAGTGTATGATAGGAGAAAAATGGCTCTTATCAAGCCACCTCCTTTAGTTTTAAATTCAAATATTCTTTATTAGCAATCGTACATATTGGTTAGAGAAAAATCTTAACAGCGCGAAGTAGCCAAAATAGAACGCTATTTGGGAAATTGTGTTAATGTTGGAATGCATGAACCGATTTTAATTTTTTTTATTTTTTGAAGTGAAAACTTCTTTATCACCATTGAGCCCTTTGTTGAACGGGGAAAAAGCATTGAGCGGGAGCGTGACCGACCTGTCACTGTGATCGCTACACTGAGATATACAGAGTGGTACTGACAATACGACAATAAATAAAAAGCATTGAGCGTGAGCGTGACCGACGTGTCACTGTGATCGCTACACTGAGATATACAGAGTGGTGCTGACAATACGACAATAAATAAAAAGCATTGAGCGTGAGCGTGACCGACGTGTCACTGTGATCGCTACACTGAGATATACAGAGTGGTGCTGACAATACGACAATAAATAAAAAGCATTGAGCGGGAGCGTGACCGACCTGTCACTGTGATCACTACACTGAGATATACAGAGTGGTGCTGACAATAAGACAATAAATAAAAAGCATTGAGCGTGAGCGTGACCGACCTGTCACTGTGATCGCTACACTGAGATATACAGAGTGGTGCTGACAATACGACAATAAATAAAAAGCATTGAGCGGGAGCGTGACCGACGTGTCACTGTGATCATACACTGAATATACAGAGTGGTGCTGACAATACGACAATAAATAAAAGCATTGAGCGTGAAGGCGTGACCGACTATGTCACTGCTGGCGAATCGCCTACACTGAGATATACAGAGTGGTGCTGACAATGCGACAATAAATAAAAGCATTGAGCGAGCGTGACCGACGTGTCACTGTGATCGCTACACTGAGATATACAGAGTGGTGCTGACAATACGACAATAAATAAAAAGCATTGAGCGTGAGCGTGACCGACGTGTCACTGTGATCGCTACACTGAGATATACAGAGTGGTGCTGACAATACGACAATAAATAAAAAGCATTGAGCGTGAGCGTGACCGACCTGTCACTGTGATCGCTACACTGAGATATACAGAGTGGTGCTGACAATACGACAATAAATAAAAACACAAATTATGCTGGTTCATAGGAAAAATCCTAAACCATAGAAAAAAACCTAGTAACAAAAAAAAAATGAAAATTTCAAACAAACTAAATCGCACAAAATTGCAAACGGAATAGAACATCCTTTAAAATATTGGTTCAATGAGCTCCGATCAGCGGGCAACAGCGCAGTCATATATCGGCTTGCTTTTTCGCGCCATTATTATTAAAGTTTAATACCGCTGGATGCGGCGGTCATTAATATGATTTTTTATGGGTAGATTGAGAATGTGTTGAGGTATACGATGTTTAATTTATTGTCGTATTGTCAGCACTACTCTGTATATATCGCTCACCCAGTTATACAATATGTAAAGAAAACCCTGTCCGATCCGTGAAGGTATTGTTAGGTATCGTTAACAGATTCTAATAATGCCTACAAAGCCGGGCTAAACTTAAAAAAAAATCCCCCAAAAAAAATAAATATTATTTCGAAAAAGCGAGGTAACTCAATGCATGTGCGATAGGCAACCCGATAGCCACGCCCCCCCTTCACCCGCGCATGTATGCGCGGGTGAAGGGGGGCGGGGCATGCGGCACGTGGTCGCATCGCTATTCGCTCCGTCACAAATGGTGTTGTCAGTTATTTAAAAATGACCAAATTTCGGGGAAATTGGAATTAATACCCGGGAAAAAAAGATTATTTCAAAATTCATTATTATTGTTACTGTGATGATTATGTAAAATTTTATAATATATTTGGTCAAGTGTTTACCTAACCTTTATTATCCTTATGGGTCGGACAGGGTTTTCTTTACATATTGGGTCGGACAGGGTTTTCTTTACATATTGTATATCACACGTCTACGTTTTTCATATTTTACATAAACAAGATTGAAAGATCTTATAAATGTTTAAAATTAATTTATTAGTCAATTTTATGGTTTTAAAATGTCTATATTAGTAATCAAACTCAGTGTTCAACGGGTTCGAGTATATCGGGACTAGTATAGACGCTAATAAATATTAAGACATGTAATAAACTCACTTAATAAATTTTTGGTTAATATAGTGTTCAATATTTGGGTAGGAGACACACATTGTATTTTCTGGTTTTGTAGCGATTAACATTATCAAAAATGATTTTATTTAAACCTCTAAAAAACTATGCAACAATATATAACCCATTAGGGTTGCAATGAAAAAGAAATTACTCGCCACATTACATGTAGGACATACTCGAATAAAACATTTTTTACACCTTTTTATTTTACCACTTTGTCGGCATGATTGATATACAATGTTGACACGAAATTTCAGCTTTCTTGTGCTAATTTTCCCTGAGATTTCAGCTTTCTTGTGCTAATTTTCCCTGAGATTTTGCGGGTACGGACGGACAGACAGACTTAGCTAGTTGACTACGGAACCCTAAAAAGGCAAACAGAGAAACTAAAAACTTGAAAAAAAACCAGTTTCTGTTTCACTTCTTAAATCAAAAAACTTAATTTCACAAATTTAAGTTGACACTAGGTAAAACAAAAATAATTACGAGAACGACCTATGCCATTAGGTACATATAGCTCGTTATTATAGCGTGAATTAGGAATTAAGTGCGGTGAGCCCATATAAAGAGTTAGCTTGAAAAATATCTTGCTTACTTTTCTGCCGTATAAGAGTATGTGCGTATAATCAAGTAGGTTTACGACACGGAAAATGACTAACCAAAATGAAACAATAAGAAGAATAGGCACATATGCTTCGAGTCTTAGACCAAAAGGCATAGCTAGCTACCTACAGAATATCTGCGATATAAGAAGTACTTATTAATAAATTTCCCAAATTTCGGAAACATACTCGTATTCTATTATGTTTTATTATCACTTTAAGTACCTTCTTTTCATAAAACCAAACTTTACAATGAGTTCTTTATAACAATCTAAAGAAATCAGAAACTTAATCAAAGACCCATGAAACTCAATATTAATCTAGTAATTAAATTAATTATACATTCCATAAATTGTGCGCTAATAAAAATTCAATGAATAAATTGGCAATCCATCTCAGGGCCAATTACTGGGATCCTCGGGGGCCAGCAACTAATTACCTACGCAACGTAATCATCTAAATCACTTTACTAAATTCACTATAATTTTTTTTAGTAACTCTAGTGCTGGTTTATTTCAAGGAAGAGGTGAACTAAAGTCCGTGTTTCACTCATTTGAATGGTTTTTTTTTGTTAGCCTATATTGTGTGAATTGTGCTCCACAGTCAGGAAATGAAATGAAATGAAATGAAATCGTTTATTAAGCAAGTAGGATCACTGATCACTTTTACACGTCATGTTTATTTTTTATTTTATTTTTTTAACTAGATGAAGCCGGCCAGGCAGAGAACTCTCTATTTTCCTACCGAACCTCCCTGTCTTGTGCGATCTCTGAATATGTTGTCTCTAGCGAACGTCCCCAGATCGTTAGTAGACGAACATTTAATCTTAAAGTTATTCAAATCGAAAAGCAAGATACAATTTTCCCTTTCTAGAAGTTCGATTTATTCAACAAACACTTTATAACAATTGAAGGCCAATTCTGGTAATTTTAAGAACGATCACTCTTTAAAATATACTTCTAAATCAATTTTTTGACAGTTGAACAAGACATCGATTGTTACCGACATCAATTGCGACTAGATTTTAATCGTTTTAACTAACGGGAATTGGCCCTCTGATACCTATGTACATCCTGTACAGTTCGCTCAATATCCTTGATATTTTCCCGAACAGGTTTCTATAGAACTTACGTAAGTTTACTAACTAGAGTTTGGCCATTCAAATTAGGATTATCCGTATGCGCGCGTCTGTATATGGTGCATTCTACTACTCCCGTCTTTTATACTGAAGGTACAGGGAATTGTGAGGGGAGATTGCCGCGCAGAGTGAAGAGATGAGAGACGTGTAGAAGTTCCGTGTCATTTATGTACTGTAGCGGTATAATTTTATTATAACGAGAGTAAGAACTTTGCAGTGTGCGTTACAATCAGCTGTAGAAGTCCATTCCCACCTTAAAGACTACTGTCGCCTGCGCTAAACCGGCCACGCACACTAACGCATTATTTTTATTATCGCAGTCTTCATCTTTCTTTAAAGTAATACAAAATTTCGTCACTTCATTTGAAGTTAAGTTAGCGGCCGCACTTAACAATGGTCTATCATAAGCGAGCGATTGTGGGTTCGATCCTTAATAATGGCAAATCTTTTTGTTGTTTCATATAATTTAAAATTATGATAACTGATTTGTATTTTAAAATAAAAATGTTTGCAAATAATATTTAAACCAATAGGAAAATTTACTGAATATTTATACCAAAATAGGTTTTTATTATATGTTTTAGTTTACTATACAATATGTAAAGAAAACCCTGTCCGACCCATAAGGATAATAAAGGTTAGGTAAACACTTGACCAAATATAATATAAAATTTTACATAATCATCACAGTAACAATAATAATGAATTTTGAAATAATCATTTTTTCCCGGGTATTAATTCCATTTTCCCCGAAATTTGGTACTTTTTAAAAAACTGACAACACCATTTGTGACGGAGCGAATAGCGATGCGACCACGTGCCACATGCCCCGCCCCCCTTCACCCGCGCATACATGCGCGGGTGAAGGGGGGCGGGGCTATCGGGTTGCCTACCGCACATGCATTAAGTTACCTCGCTTTTTCGAAATAATATTTATTTTTTTGGGGGATTTTTTTTTAAGTTTAGCCCGGCTTTGTAGGCATTATTAGAATCAGTTAACGATACCTAACAATACCTTCACGGATCGGACAGGGTTTTCTTTACATATTGTAGATGTAATATAATAAATAATATAATGCAATATATTATAAAGTTATATATTATTCAGTATAGATATACTTATACTAATAAATGAAACAAACTTTGAAATGGCACCATTGTAATATTTTATGTAAAAGTAATCCTTGGCAAACTTATGATATTATTATGGTAAAAAATATAAAAAACATTTTTGGTTTTTAGATATGAAAGTTATAGTATTACATGTTATGTTAACCTGAATATTATTACAATCATAAAATGATCTATATTTAGAACACAAAACAGTACTTATTACATTTACAATTTTTTTGCGTGTATAGCATGCCATCCTGCAGTGCCTTTTTTCGGAGTTTGAAGGCATGAGATTATAATCTTCAAGTGCTTTCTTAGTTCAAAAGTAAACGAACTTATTTCTTATCGAATTCCGAAATTATTGTTTTTATAATTTACCAAAAGTAATTTGTATTGAAATTGCAAAAGGCGACATCTGTTAGCCATTAAGCCAACCGAACATATTATTGTCACTTAGCTAAATTACTTTACGAGTTGGTTTAGAGTCCGTTATTACGATATATAATGACATATATTTAAAACACTTTGTAGGACACTTCTGCACTGTGATTGTTATAAATTGTTTTTTTTTTTTGTTTAGCTCGATAAGTCTCCACCAGTATCACCAGTTTATTTTTAAACCACAAATGCAACCTCTCTTCTTCGCAAGATTCAAAGGTTTATTCAACGGTAAATATTGTTGTTTCGTTCCACTTGTCTCGACACATAAGCCACCTTCGTCCTCCAACCTCTTGACTTTGGCTTACAGTATTTCTCTAAAACAATAAAAAAATTATTAATAATAATAATAATAATATATTTATTTTGCTTAAAACATGGTATAAAAGGTCTTACATACAAAAATGAGATCACTCATGTTTAGCTTAAAAATAAAGCATGCAAAAATGTTTAGCACAAGAAAGTGCAAGCGTTGCGTGTGCATGTTGTCAACGTTAGTGTTCTAAGTAGTCCATAATACTATAGAAATTATATTCATTCAACCACTTATGCAATTTAAATATTCTAGAATTTAAATCTTTCAATGTCTTTGGTAACTTATTATACACACGTACACACATAGCTACACAGTTTTTATTATATTTAGTACACCTAGGCAGTTCGTCAAGTACAAGCGTATATTGGTCACGCCGACTTCGCGAACACACCTCTTCTGCTGTTTTAAATAATTCTTGGTGTTTCTTTACAAACATACACAACTCATAAATATATAATGATGGCAACGGTAGCAAACCAAGCCTCTTAAATATTGGTTTACATGATTCATCGGATGGGATCCCGTATAAGGCGCGTATACACTTTTTTTGTGCGATAAATGCCCTGTTGTGTTCCGTACTATTTCCCCATGTAATAAGTCCATACCTCAAAGAGGTATTACACACTTTCAAAAAGAGATTGGTTTGCACATTACCCAAATAATAATAAAAACAACTTACACAAAAGCTGATTTCATATTATGATATTTGAGATATATTGCTGCATATGCCTGCATATTGATTAAAAAAGTAAAACTAATAACACGAACTCGTAACTATATGTTCACCAACCAACAACAGCTAAATAATATTATTTGAGTTATTGTAGTTAACAATAGTTATTGTAGGTAGTGGAATATTTTTTGTTCAGTTTGTTTCAAATCTACCGTCATCTTTTTATAATGACTCTAATATAGAAAAAATCTTAAAATAAAGTATTATCGTTAAGTTGCGGATCGGTATTTTTACATATTGTTGTTGTCAGCATTCATAACTCACCAATAAACATTTCAAAAATATTTTGTAAGTTATTAGATTTGAACTCGAACCACCTTGAACGCCTATCAAGACGAGAACCGCTAGGCTATTTAAACACTTACTGTGAGCGTTGAAATTAGTAAGTAGTACCTAACAATCATAAGCGGGCAGCAAGTTGTCAAAGTGTATAAGTGTGTATCAAACTTTATTATAGAAGAAGGTCGTAACTACAACTAGTATTGCTTGGCCATAGTTTTGTGAGATTGTAACTCGACTTTTGGTCTTGACTGTACATTTACATGTCATTACTTTACAGGTCTTTATTTACTGTAAACCTCAAACTCTCACATAGCAGCATGTTTTTGTCGACAGCCTCTGAAATGAAATGAAATCGTTTATTAAGCAAGTAGGATCACTGATCAGTTTTACACGTCATATGTTTTTTTTTTTTTTTTTTTAACTAGATGAAGCCGGCATTTCCTAACTGACTACCTCTGAGAAGAAATAGCCGAAACAAACTCAGGGATCATCGTCTTTTTTCAAGTCCAGACATTAAAAATGAAAATGTATACAATAATTTACGTTATAATTACGCATATTGCTTAATAACAATGCTAAACAGAGCGAGCAGCTCAGTCCCAAGCTTTTTTGTCTTCTAAATAATCTGTGATTTTATAATACCCCTTTTTGCAAAGTTTGGCCTTTATATGGTTTTTAAATCGTTTAATGGGTAAGTTTCGAATGTCCATGGGAAGCTTGTTGTAAAAGTGTATACCTACATTGACCCATGAACGAGTTGCCTACTCTGTGGAGACGAGTGTGATGTACAGCAAGATTGTGTTTGTTCCTGGTATTTATATTATGAATATCGCTTATTTTCTTAAAATCCGATATATTTTTTGTACATACATAACATTTTCAAATATATAATATTGTGAAGCTACAGTCCGAATGTTCACCTCTCTGAATTATTCTCTAAGATAATCTCTAGGACCAAGGTTGTAAATGGCTCAATCAGCCCTTTTCTGTAAAACAAAGATGGTATTGATGTCCGCACAAGTTCCCCAGAGAAGAATCCCATAAGACTATGAAAATAACTAAAATAAACAATTCTGGCTGTATCCACATCAGTTATCTGTCTAATTTTCTTAACAGCAAAGGCGGCAGAACTACGTCTACCCGACAGCTTCTCAATGTGAGAACCCCATTGTAACTTGGCGTCAATAGTTAATCCAAGAAAAACTGTCGACTCGACAGGGATCAACTCTACTCCATTCAGTTGAACATTGGCACTTAGCTGCCTGACATTTGGCGTAGAAAATTTAATGACTTTAGTTTCTCTTTCCATTAAAAAGAAGGTTATTTACATTAAGCCAATGTCACGTGATGAGGTAAGTCACTGACACACGTTGACAGCTATAGTTGCGTCTGTCGTCGGAGCATGTCGAGATTAAGAGTTACTTAGCAAGTACTAAGTAGGCATGGATTTTAAGTTCTGTCGTTTCCATATTTCCCGGCAATTGTGGTTTGAAACTGTTCTGTGTTCCAATGCAAGTATTTAAATTTTGAAACCTAAAACGAAACTATTAGGATTAAAGCTATTGTTTAGTCACAGCGTCGATTGGAATCTTTTAGGTTACGTACGAAAATGAATCTTTCTAAGGTAAATGTTCGTGCAATAATTTTATACAACAATGGCAAACGTATGAGCACAATGTACGTATGTGCTGTAACTGCTGTAAGGCATTTATTTCTTGGGTTAGTCTTTTTTATTGACTTGATTGTGCTCTGGCTGTTGAGAGTATGTCATGCTCACTCAAATGTCTCGCTGATGGTGGCGTGTGTGTTGGGTCATTGGGTTCCCTTCGATATGGTTGAGCTGAATGATGCTGATCCATACGTCATGTTCGTGAACGGACGCCGTCAGAGGGGACTGGTGATCTCTTAGCTGCCACGGCGTATTTTAATTTCTCAATTGATTTTTGTGCGTTTTCCATAATGGACGCTCTCAGCGTACAATATATTTCTGCATCGTTCTCACACGGTTGATTTCAACATGAATGATCTAATCAAATATTTGTAACAATAGCTTAAAAATTTAAAAGGGTGTACATGGAGTTTCTTGCCCGTTCTTCTCCATAAGTACCTACTCTTTGGAATGGGCGACTAGCTTCATCTTATTGACTGACCGACCTTCTGACAATTCAAAAGTGCCTGTAACTGGTTTATTTGAAATAAATGCTTTGATTTTGATTTGATATACCTACACCTTTAGAAGAGGCCTTACACAACTTCAGTGTTTTAAAGAGATTATGAAACCCCGTGTTTGTCTTTGTTGTAACGTAAACGCTGGTATTTAGCTAAATACCAGCGATTATACTAATACTTATACGATATTACGATAATTACTAATACAAGTATTAGTAGTGACAAATCTTGGGACGGACGAGGAAAAAACGCCCAAAATCTGCCTTCACTGAAGATAACCGTAGATGCTACGGCATTTTCCTGGATCTCAGTAAAGCATTCGACACTGTTTGTATTTTCAAAATAATAGAGAAAATGCAAAACGTGGGTAACGTGGTCTGGTGGGACAAAACCCGCCACACTCGACAAGCTCGACGAGTCCCGGAGAAACGATTCAACTGTCTTGGGTCCCGCAACGAAATTAATCAGAAAAGAATAGCGGAGGAGTAAGAAAAAAAATATTTTTTTCCACTTCCCTCCATAATAAGCAGGAGACAGAACAGAACTAGGCCAATCGGCACAAAGGGATATTATTGCAACTGGGAGAAGCCCAGATTGCCAAGCACCACGGAATAAAATTTGATTAAGTTAATTGGTCCTAAGTAGGTATGTGCTGTTACAATTGATTTCAATAATAGATATGGCAAAAGTGCCTGAACGCACGGAAATAAGTTCTAGTTTCTACAAGCTCCGTATATAAACAACTCCGGATGTAACTTGTATACTATCCAACATAATATTGCGTTCATTCTGCCAAAGAATACACTCCCACAAGATGTGATGTGCGGACTGTTCAAATTCACAGTTCAAACGTGAACGTGGTCTGGTGCTTGACATCTTTAAAGATTGTCTTTTTGGCCGTAGTTATTATTATTATTTTTTAATTAATTGTTGCCCTACACTATGGATTTCTCCCGTACTGTGGAAGCGTTTACAAACATATCAATTTACATACACAAACATCCATTAATCAGTCAAGATTGACAATATAATTAGTGCGGAGGAACTGTTAACCTTTTGAGTTCCTCAGGGAAGTAGTTTGGGTCCAACTATCTTCCAAATTTATATAAACGACCGCTATAATTTAATCAGCCTCTTGTCAATTGTGATATTTTTACATGCGCACAATACTGCACTCATAGCATACGATGAGAGTTGTACGACGCTAGAATATACTCAGGGGCAGCTTTACGGATAGTAAAATTGTACGTTTCATTCTACCGCATACATCAAAACCAGCTGATGAAACCGCATGTATAAAAGGCCACAACTGTTCGCAAAACGCTAAATCTTGCACTTGCTTGTCCTTGATGATGGTTATTGAATTAACACGTTCGCTGCGTTGTGTGGTCATATTGGCTCATAGCTAACTTTCATTCAGTGCGCACCGCAAAATAGCGTTACTCACCCTGGTGCTGAAGGCATAACTTGGGGTGCTGCTATCGTAGAAAAGAGATACATATACCGTTGTTATTGTCGCTAGAACGTGAACAACTCAACATTTTTAAAAACTCGTGAACCAATTTGACCTCACCCGCACTTAAAAAAAAATATTTAAATCTGGTGCGGTGTGTGGTCAATATGACCACGCGCTCCCCGCACCCCATATCCGCACTAGATGATGCGCGGGCGCCATTTTGCGACGTTAGTGGTGTGCCACGTCGTCATCCGCGACGACGTGTTGTTTTGAGCGGACCAAATTTATGTTATATTTACAAGATGCACATTATGTTACAATAAATTAAGATTAAGGCTTTCTAGTATTGAAACAGGGAAAAAAGTAAAAAAGTGCCTACTCTCTGCAGACAATGTCAAAATCATTTATGTTTGCCATGTTTCAATGAAGAACACAAGTAATTATACAGTATGTTAACTAACAGAGGGCGTTCCCGTTAACCCGAAATAGTATAGCATACATACATGCTAAAAAAAATATTTCCATTCGAAAACAAAATGTTTTAAAATTTTTTCCAATATGAAAATATTCAATAAAAATTTTAAATTGACATGTAAAAGAAACACACTGTAGACGCGAACATGAAAGACGGCAACGTCGCAATTTATTTATACATGACGACTACTATTTTGATTTAAAACAGGAGGTTTCAAATTTATTTTCAATTATAATTTTTTTTATTCGGATTTTTTTATGCTTATTTTTCTATGCTGATATTTTTATTTTAATCTATTAATGATATATATTAACGAGTTTAAGGGAACGCCCTCTGTTATATAACATACTGTATAATTTATTTTTTGAATAATAAAAATTAACAAACAAGAATCAAGAGTTTTATTTGCATTAAACTTTTTCACATATTTTACAAATGTATTCGGTATGTAAATAGAAAGTGATCAAGTTTATATTAAATATTATATTTATATTCTCAGTACGTAAAAATATTATAATAGAACAAATTTGTTTTTAAAAATTTTCTCTATTATTCAAATTAAGGATTTTTTTACTGTTATCGTTAGATAACATTCTCGATAGTAATTAGGTGCCCCGTGCCTCCCATCACTAGTTTTTTATTATATTTAGTGCGTTGTGTGGTCAAAATAAATTCATAAATTATTTCTCTTCTGTAGCACAGACGCAAAGAGCGAACTAAAAACGCAGCTGGTTATATATTGCTTATATATTGGTCTTTGACCTACATATAAAAAAATATTATAATAACTATATGAGGTACTGAAAAAACCCATATCAAAACAGAAACGTTTGAGGTTAATTAGACCACACGATGCACTGCAGGAAAGTCTTCTATGTGCCAAGATGACCTCTTGACGCACCAGCTGAAAGTACACTGAAAAATGTTACGCAGCGAACGTGTTAATATATATGTGTAATAATAATATTGATGTGGTTGAATTAATAAAATATTTCTGTGAGTTCATTGACGAGAAACTTGACTCGATCACTCATTTGGAGGTATTGCCTTCTCACATCAAAAGAGGAATATATGTACATATTTAAAAATCTAAGGTTTTCAGCAGACAAAGCTATCCTCCGGGTGGTAAACTTGGCTTTGTATAAATCAATCCTGACGTACTGTATCAAAATTTGGGGAGGAACTAATAAAACTGAGCTGTTAAGGCATGAAATATCTCAAAGGGCTGTGATAATAGTAATACATTTTAAACCACATGACTACCATACACATATGTTATATTCAGAATCCAATGTTTTAACAGTCAGATTGTACATCCTATGATCCATTATTCGCAAGCACTCTCTGATTACGTTCAATAAACAGCTAGTCAGTCAGCGTCGCTGTGGCTTCCCACTATATCCTACAGTCTCCTGCAAAACTGCTTTCGCAAGACAGCAGTTCAATGATCTATGTGCTAGGCTTTAAAACAGAACCCATAATAATTAAACATCTATGCCTTGTCAAAGTATGAAGTAAAACACAGACTTATTTCTTCGACATTAGTATAGGAGGCCTCCTGTCAGTGGTTATACAACTAGAATAACTTGATCTTGTACTCTATAAAATCCTTATTACACTACACCAGCTAAAGGTACCACTGCGAGACGGTTACTATAGGTACACAAAGTTTTATATTTACAATATTTACTATCAAAGTCGAGTGCTTTCAACAATAACAACAGCTTCTGAAACAAAGATGAAATTTATCTCTCTTGATTATAAACAATTCAGTGTGATGTTTCATTACTCAAAGAGTTTATTTCTTATTTAAGAATAATGATGATCGATGTCACAATAATGGTACTTAGGAGAGGCGATGCATCACCTTATCGTACGTGCTCCCTCCTCTATGTAAATAGAAAACACCGATCAATTTTCCAGGGATATTGTTGCAACAAGTCAAGTGAGCAAGTAACGCAAAATAAGGAAGATAATAATAGTAGTCAATGGTTTTGTACCTGTTTGAGTAGCAACAAGAAACTGTAGGTAGCGTTCATTGTCTTAGGTTATATAATATATAAAATTTATGTCCATGATAAAAATGAAATGAAGACAATGACTCAAGTGATGTATTTCTGCTCGACACTTCCTCTAAAAGAAAGCCAGATTCCGGCAAGTAATAACAAACAGATTTTTTATAAATAATCATGATTTATTCTTTTGTTGTTGTCCATATGAACTACTGGAATATGTTATGCTAGTGGAACACGCCATGAAGATAGAATTTGGTGAATATTATTTTGTAAAAGTCGATGTTCCACCGCTACGTAAAATGCATGTGAAGATTTTGTTGTGATATTTGTGCGTAGCGCGTCCATGCCTAGCAGCCCGCCTATATAATAAGTATAAAATTGAAGCAAAATATACGTCTAGCTTAGCCGTGGGCACCTGAGCACCACCGCCTTAAGAAGAAAGACCTACAATGATTTTTTTTTATGTTATAAACTAGTACTTGACTTCGATCTCGTCTGTGAAGAAGTGATGCAATCTTCAATGGTGAAATGCATTAGTTTAATCTGAGCCTATTTACTTAAGCTTTGTAGAGACTGAAAATGTAATTGAATGGGAAGACCGCCGCAGTCAAACTGTTCCAGCCCCTCGATGTACGCGGTATAAAAGACGAGGCGAAAAGCTTCGTCCGTGTCGTAGTTGTATCAACAAAGTACTGGAGGATACTTGCTGTACAATGGGTTGTCCGATGATTTAGCGGTGATGGCGGGGTTAAGTCAAGTAATTCCTGCCCATACTTTTCAAAAACCACTCACTGGCTTTTTTACGGCCGTGCTGCAGGCTTTGAAGATTGATCTTATCCTAACCGGGATCATCAATAAGCCTCTTCGCACGAATGTTACAATCAGTGCAGGGGCCACTGATTGTAACATTCGTATATCTTCACCACGTGGTCCATCTAGATTGGCGATGCGATACCGCATGCGACAACGCACTGCACTCTTACGCTAACAAAATATTTATATACAGTAAATCTGCAGCCAGCGTGCTGCATTACATATTTTAGCGCAAGTTTGTGTGACCCCAGGATACTTTTATCCTAAAGTATGTTAAAACAACTACACAAAATAGAACGTCTAAAAATTTACTGCATTGCAAGGCAAAACTAACTGCAATTTGGTGCTCTCACTGAATTATTAAATTACTGGAAGAATAAATCTCAGAGAGCATATTTTTAAAGGTGCGTTGAATATTTTCTTAGTAAATAATAACATTCTGATGGGTGTGTAGCTGTGTGAATGTTTCACAATCTCGTCGATATTTGAACCCCTGTCAGTAAGGATTGACGAGGGCGCTGTTAGCCACTATGGACTGTGAAGTTTTCCTTATTGTAGTCGAATTTCAAGCTATCCATATTAAATTACTAGCTGCGCCCCGTGGTTTCATTCGCATGATTCTCGGTCCCGTGCGATATCCGGATAAAAAGTATTGTACATACATATATGTTATTCCTAGTTATAAATCATTAGTGTGTCAAAAATTTTCAATCATACCTACATAAAAACTTTTACATTAATTATAATATTAAGTAGGATACCTATAGTGTATACCTTTCATTATATTCTTGCTGAAATTGATTTTGAAATTAGATTTCTTAAACGTCGTTTAGCCATGAGGTCCACAGTCTCTTTCAAAAATTTCGACTTTCCATCCCCGCCACATTTGGTGTAATTGCATGCCTTCCTCCCTGAGGATGTCCACCAATTGGTCTAGCTTCTGGTCAACGTCATTTGTGGTTTCCACGACAGCGAATCGGTCCTCCAGGTCTCTCTGGAACTCTTCAGATCCTAACATAATTTGGAGCATATTAGGACGGAGCCTAGAGTTCGTCAAACTAGTTCACTCGAGCTTAATGTATTTAGAGAGCCGCAAAGCAGTCTGTGATCACCCGTTTCTTAAAGTGGGAAGAAATTCATCAATCAAAATCAAAATCAAAGCATTTATTTCAAATAAACCAGTTACAAGCACCTTTGTCAGAAGGTCGGTCAGTCAATAAGATGAAGCTAGTCACCCATTCCAAAGAGTAAGTACCTATGGAGAAGAACGGGCAAGAAACTCCATGGACACTCTTTTAAATTTTCAAGTTATTGTTACAAATATTTGATTACATCATTCATGTTCAAATCAATCCGAGTGAGAACGATGCAGAAATGTATTGTACGCTGAGATCGTCCATTATGGAAAACACACAAAAATCAATTCATAAATTAAAAAACGCCATGGCAGCTAAGAGATGACCAGTCCCCTCCGACGGCGTCCGTTCACGAACATGACGTATGGATCAGCATCATTCAGCTCAACCATATTGAAGGGAACCTAATGACCCAACACACACGCCACCATCAGCGAGACATTTGAGTGAGCATGACATACTCTCAACAGCCAGAGCACTATCAAGTCAATAAAAAAGACTAACCCAACAAAAAAATGCCTTACAGCACATTCGTACATTGTGCTCACACGTTTGCCATGCAATTATACAATACTAAGAAATTGAATCTACACAATGCTAAGATAGTTTTGTCCAAGGTTCAGCAGCTCCAACAGTATTCCCGAATCTGTGGAAAGTTTAGCTCCTGTGTAGCTGTACAAGTGCCGAACACCTCTGTCAGCGATACAATTCCGTAACGTACAATATGCTTGGCTACATAGTGTGTAATACAGGCTTTGAATTAATAACATAAACAATTACATATTAAACTACAAGAAGAAAAATCAGAGAACAATCAGTGTATAGAAATCGGACGCAGCTCAAGCCCAAGCCTTTTGTCCTCAATATAATCCCTATAAAATGCACAATAAAAGCCCCTCTCTCTCAAGGAAGTTAGCAAGCATTTGTCAGCATTTTTCTTCTGCCGCTAGACTCGTAGGATTCTACTACCGATTCGTTGCGGTTCTGCACTTCCAATTTAGCGCTAAAATCTCCCATGGGAACATTGTAGTGTCTTCGAGCATTTCCTCCACTTCGTCATCCGAGTGTGCTGAGGTCGATGCGTAAACTTGAATCACCTCGATGCTTTACCTCTCGGTTAGCTTCACTACCAAGGCAGCACACTTCACTGCAAGCGTACGCAAGGTACGCTGCCCTGTTTGAAACACTGGAGACTTCTACTATGTTGACACAAAGGGATTTATTTACCAGAAACACCACTCCGCTTTCGGATAGCTGATGTCCCTCTCGGTTATTATGTCCTCTTCGGACTTCACTCAATCCAGGAATGTGCCACCTTATTTCTTGCTATTAGCCGCACTAGATGTTCATCTAGTCGTTACGTGCATCCGTTGTACGTCTCCAAGGTTAGTTCTGTTTGGCGGCCATTCTTAAGCCGATTCTTCGCACCCTCTACCTTGCCGTTACCGTGACCGTCGCCAAAATCACGAATAGCAAGACGGCCGGAAACTAGGGGCCGTGGTTGATTTTGGCTTATCATTAGAGGATTTGCCCGTAATCGCCACGCTGGGCATACGGGTTGACGATCACAGGTCGCAGCTTCTCGTACTAATGACACTGCTTCCCGACACTAATCTGCACCATTTAGCTGCAAAATAACATATCGCCATTTCTCTGTCGTCAGAGCCTCAATTGTTATTCATCAGGATACTACGAGCAGGTGAGGTTAACTTGGGGCACTGAGGTGGTAAGTGCGCCCCTTGCATCCCATCTCATGCTACATATTTTAATTTATGGAAATGTACTTTTAAATTAATATAATTACTTTTTTTTTTGTTTAGTTTCTTAGTTTACTTCTAGTTATACGAAAGGTTTCTTAAGTTACAATTATAGTGTTCGCAATCATAAGAGCAGTAGTGCCCCAATGGTGTACGAGTGATTCGTGAGTTCCCAACCTAGGTAGGCACTATCCTTTATATCTTCAATTTGATTACTGCACTGCTCTCTATACGGTAGTGTGAAAAATTGTGAGTCAAGAGTACTCAGTTTCGAGCATACTGTACAACTTTTTACACATGCAGGCTGTGGGATAGATATACCCAACGGTCGTACAGCGCCCTTCGTGTCCAATAATAACAGTGCCTTCAGGGTCTTGATAGGGCTGACGCGTTTTTATAGCGCATCCGGAATGTTCGCGAACGCAGATATTAATTGTTTATACGCAACGATGCGATCGAGATGTGCATACCTGGTGCGCAAAGCTCGGGACAGCTCCAACAATATCCTGAAAATAATCGCCAGCAGGCTTGGTTGTATATATGTTAATCATTGCAATATCATCAGGTATTTAATAAGTTTCTACGTTAAACAAGAACAAAGATGAAATGAAAATTACTCGAGGAAGCAAAACGATAGAAATTATGTAAGACCGATTCAAAATAATAATTAAATTAAAAGTATCAAAGTTTTTGTATGTAAACTAACTTGTGAGAACAGCGAACGAACTTGTTTGACTACAAATAGAACAGTCGATTGTGACTTGATCCAGTGTGGACTGTGGACAGGTTGCCAAGAAAATAATGGCGGAAATATTAATCCACCAACCTTGCACTTTGAATGCATTTAACATTTTTTTTTGCGCAATGTGTGGTACAATGTGTATTTTTTTGCGCAATGTGTGGTATACGCAGTACGCACCTAAATAAAATAAAAGTGACACTTCATTACATTTAACTATTTACTAAATAAAAACCACTATGGTTTCACTCGATAGGAATAACTCGCTAGTTGACGTTGGAGAATGGTGGTAGTTACATACGTAAACAGTGCGGTCCGAACATTTTTTTGTGATTGTTTCTAAGGTTACAGTGGTCTAAATGATGCCTAGTAATACGATAAACCAGATTCATATTAAAATGCAGAAACAATAACGTCAACAAAAAATAAAATAGTAAAATTAGGATTCATTTGAATTAATAAAAATGAATAGATGACATCGTTTTAATAGTATCTAGTTGAAAAACGTTACGGGTTAGTAAAAAATAATTTGTTTTCAAAATCAGTATCGCTTATTCTTATGATATTCTCATTTTTAGTATAACGCCATCTAGCGGAATTTTCCAGAATCTATAAGAAAACATTGCGTATTAGTGTCTCGTTTCCTTCAAAAACGTTCACAACTCCCAACATTTTTGTCCCTCTACACATTTCCATTCCAGCAACATCATTTATTATCGGGATACAAGAAAGAGGGCGACACTTGTATAAAAATGACAATTAAGGAAATGAAAGTAAAAATTACCATGCTCCGAAATAATGATTTCAAAAATAGTATTTTGTGTATTCCTTTTTTGTTACTGTAATGTACGTTAGTGTCATTAATAACACTGCTTGTTGGCAAAATAATCCAGTAACTTAATACAGCCTTATTCTCATTGCAAGAGCGTGGAAGCATGCCGTGTGGTAAACAGTTGATATTAGTACCTCGTCAATCAGTTTAGCATTATAACGAGTTCTGTAACATCGTAAACCGTCGCAGAGAACTGTTACAATTTCTAGGAATCGACATAGTATAGCCTGTGTCCGCAAGTTGACAATAAATTGTTTTAATTGTAATAGATAAGACGTAGGTATAACTATCCCATAATTTTTCAATGATGAAATTTGACGTGACAAACCCAAAATATAATTTATCATTGACATGTATTTCAAAATAATTAATTATAAAAATAAATTCACAAATTATACACATTTAAGTAATATATTTGACATTATCTATAATGATATAGTACATTACTAGGTATTTAATATAATATTTAAAATAAATTATAATTAATTAATTATTTATTCATTTTATTGACGTAATTTACTACTCGAGCGTGATTTATTAGTCAATCTAGACCCAGACTCTCAGTTAAGATCTATAACTGAGGTAAAATATATACTAAAGACCTTAGGACCAAGGCAACAGAACTTTCATTTATTAAGCGTTCAAAAGTGATGCAATAACTGGATTTTCCTAATTTTAATAGCTCCAAAGAATGGCCACCTTAGTTCCCTGAGCTAAATCCGATGGGAGCTAAATCAGTTTATGACATGTCTAGGAAACAATGTCATGTGCTTCGTGTCATAGAAGTGGTAAAGAACTGATGGCAACTTTCAAGCGGGATTAGCAAACAATATGTGTCTGTGGGAGAACTATGTTAAATTGCAGACAATTTTACTAAACGCTAGACTATTACCCGCCCTAAACAAGGACAGTTTGAAGAGTAATAGAGATTCTTGTAAATAATGAAGTGTATTTTTTTAAAATGAATTATTTCAATGTTGCTTACAATAGGCCTCATACGAAGACTCAGAGGCACACAAAGGGTGATGGAAAGAAATAGCGCGGAGTTTCTCTACGCGATCGAATCAGAAATGAGGAGGTCCGCAGAAGAACCAAAGTCACCGATATACCGAGTCTCTAAAATTAAGTGGCGGTGGGTGAGGTGCATTTCTCGTAGAACCGATGGCCGATGGGACAGTAAGGTTCTGAAGTGGAAGCCACCAGAAGACGCAGCGTAGGGAGGCCCCCAACAAAGTGGACTAATGACCTGGTGAAGGTCGCGGAAAGCCGATGGATGCGGGTAGCACAAGACTGGTCATCGTGGAAAGCCTTGGGGGAGGTCTTTATCCACCAGTGAACCTCTATAGGCTGAAGAAGAAGAAGATTATACAGCTAAACATTATAAATTTTCTAGCAATTAATTATAAAGTACACGTTTAAAGTAATCTTTTTATACTAGAACAATAGAAACAGGTCTAAAAAAAAAAAAAACAAAGAAAAAAATATTAAAATGTATCGACATAATCATACGCAGCATAAATCTGTGCGCAGAATTTATTGGTTCATTAATAGCGCGGTTCTGTACTTGCAAATATTATCCAATCTTAGTAACATCTACCGACTATATTTATACTCACACACATACACGCATTTGATTTTTTATTTTTTTATTTTAAGTTCATTTTGTTTAGTAGAAACGAGTTTGATTTTTATCCGATCTTCCAATATCCATATAGTGTTAGTACAAGTAAAGCTCAGCCTAATGTTAGTATTAAATTAACTAAAGTGGCCACCTACGTAAGAGGGACGAGTCCCACTGATCCGAAAACACATTCAGGATGCCATTGGAGAAGAAGCGCAAGCGCGCCATCATGGAAGCACAACGTTTCCGCATGATCGCGGCGAACCCGTGGACCCTCGCCTCCGCGAACATCCCTGACGCGCTACAATGCTACGGCAACCCCAAGAGCACCCTGAATGCGTTATTATACTGTACGCGCACGGCGCAGGTCGCTGTATGCCCGTTTGGTATACATGGTCCACAGGCTGCACGTGTAAAACGACTGGCAGAAGGCGTTAAAAAGCGTTATCTTAACAGACTTAGAACAGCGCACAAACCTGCGGGCTAGCATATTGCAACGGACAGCCAGCGACCTGTGTTCCCTATCAACATCCACATTATCCTTTAAGTCGTCAGTGATCCAGTGAACATAATACTTGAACTTTGCAACCCGCCCTAAAGGAGACCCAGAGAGAGAGATTTCAGGTAGCTGTTTATAGGTCAAGGTACCTGATTTAAAAACCAACCACTCACTCTTATTGGTATTGTATTTAAGTCCATGAGCCACTGCATACCCATTCTACCTTGGCTCTCTACTGCATACTGCATTCCTATCACATATTTCAAGGAGTTTTCTTAAAGCACCGATAGATGGACTCAGCAGCACCATGTCATCAGCGTAACTAATATTGTTCACGCAAACACCGTTCACGTGACAGCCGATTTTGGTACTGCTGAGCTCACCTATCAGCTTATTTATGTACAAGTTAAATAGACGGGGGAGCTTAGACCTCCCTTACCCCACAGTCCAAAATATACATCTCCGAATAAGAGCCTGCCCACCTTACCGGATTCTTTTGACTGCTATACCAAAAACTAAACAGTGATATAACGTCAGCGGGAACAGTAGTGTCGTGAGTGAGCTTATGCCAGACCAGGTCATAATTGACCGGATCGAAGGCCCTCGATAAATCCAAGAAACAAGCTATTACAGGAGTCTTTCTGACAGTATAATGTTGGACAGTCTGCTTAAGGCTCAAAATTGCACTATCTGTCGACAAGTTTGGTCAAGTTTGATTCGTTGTTTAATGCGCGTCTTGCTATCGAAGATGGGACTGTGTCAATACGGGCAATATCTGCCTAAAAGGAGTATCCAACAACGAATTTGACTGTACCTAAACTTTTATTAGCAATAAATTATTTTTATATTAGGTGGTAGGCCATAACATCGGCTGCCGGCAGAAGTTATCACCCACCAGACAAAGTCTTGCCGCCAAGCGATTCGTCGTGTTCCGGCATGATGTCTGGTGAAGCCGTACTGTGGACGGGTCTGAGCAGTTGTGTTGCGATGTGTGCCGGGTACGATGTGCCTAATGTTGTTGTGTCGGGAGTTTGGTCGTGGAGGGTCTCCAGATCATCCTCTGGCGCAGCATCGTTGGTCGTGTTGTTGAGTTAAACATTGCATCACCTCGCTCAACTGCCGTCTTCCTTCCTATTCACTCAGTTTTTTTGAGTGAATAGGCTTAATAAGCTAGTGCGCTTTACCATCAACGATTGCATCACTGCTTACCATCAGGCGGGATTGCAGTCAAGCACTAGTTTATAACTAATAAAAAAAAAAAAAAACACCCACCAGACAAAGTCTTGCCGCCAAGCGATTCGTCATGTTCCGTTCGTTAGTCGTGTTGTTGGGTTTAAAACATTGCATCACCTCGTTCAACTACCGGCTTCCTTCCTATCTACTCAGTTTTTTTTTAATAGGCTCTTAATAAACTAGCGCGCTTTACTATCAACGAGTACATCACTGCTTACCATCAGGCGGGATTGCGGTCAAGCACTAGCTTATAACACTTAACCCTATACTATGAAAATGGTCAGCTTTATTAAATTGTTTTTAAATGTACTATTTAACTACCCACACTTTGGTATCTGCTTTGTTATCGTTTTACCTTTGGCAGTCGCATCGCGGAAAAAATCGAAGTTTTGCCAAAATCAGAAGTTAGACCCTTTGAAGCCTGGCTCCAAAAGCTGGCGTAGTTTCGGATGCGACTGGGATTAACGCTGAGATGATGATGATCGTTTTACCTATTGTATATCTGCATGCTTCGTCACTAGACACAGACGTACAAATTATCTCATTTGTACGTTAAATGTTAAATCTCATGTAAGTGAACTGTTTTATGTTCTTTTTGAGAAATGGAGTTTCTTTAAACCTAAAATACAATATAGATATTATAAAATAAAAGAATGTTTCTGTTATACATATAGCTGAATTAATTTATGTTATTAAAAAAAATCTCTTACATGGCTTTTGTCCACTTACACAAAATGCCGTGTTTTACAAGACAGTGAGAAATGATATCCGTTACGGGACTGACTGACTAATACTTCACCGCACAGCCTCAACTGCTGCTACTAGAGACATTACGTAATTAAAGAGTGCGTTCTTCGTAAAAAGAAAGTATCACTTATGCAATCATTTTTAAAATTTCTACTCTTTAATATGGCGAAATGGGAACATTTTGTTTGTATTAAAAATCCAATTCCTTGAGTTTATATTTAAAACTTAGTTAAAAGTCTTATCTAAGTAAATAATAAAATTATGCTAATTTTGTTTTTGTTAAACTACTTCTAAAAAGTGGATTCCAGAGTTTCAAAGTTTGTGTAGAAAATTGAACGTGCGCGCGCGGTCTAATTTACTGCAAACTTTATTATTATATTATTTATACTTAGGATCAAAAATAAAGAACCCAGAAAGATCTCTGACTTTCTGAAAAGAGGTAAATTTTATAAGGGAGGATTTTACTACCTAACTTAATTTACTTGTAAATTAGTAGAAATAACTTATAAGACAAATATTGGAAATATATGTATTTTCAATATTTGGCTTACAAGTTATTTCTACCAATATTTTTTTAAAAGTATTTTATGGTATGTCATAATACAGTATGTTAAATAACAGAGGGCGTTCCCTTAAACTCGTTAATATATATCATTAATAGATTAAAATAAAAATATCAGCATAGAAAAATAAGCATAAAAAAATCCGAATAAAAAAAAAATTCTAATTGGAAATAAATTTGAAACCTCCTGTTTTAAATCAAAATAGTAGTCGTCATGTATAAATAAATTGCGACGTTGCCGTCTTTCATGTTCGAGTGTACAGTGTGTTTCTTTTACATGTCAATTTAAAATTTTTATTGAATATTTTCTTATTGGAAAAAATTTTAAAACATTTTGTTTTCGAATGGAAATATTTTTTTTAGCATGTATGTATGCTATACTATTTCGGATTAACGGGAACGCCCTCTGTTAGTTAACATACTGTATACTTTAAAAAAAATATCGCCTTTGGAGATTTTTTTTTTTTTATATATAATTATAAACTAGCGCTTGACCGCAATCCTGCCTGATGGTAAGCAGTGACACAATCGGAAAAGGAAGACAGAGTTAATAACTTAAATCTTTCATTGATCTAAAAATTTAAACGTGGCCTTTCTAAATTCTAAAAAGAAAAACAAGAAATATAAAACAAAAATAAAAAAGCTACCCGTTTGGTGGGTTGGTACCTACATAATTATGATAAAGTTTATATTTTAAGTTTGTTTTATACACATCAATTCATACAATCAGTACAATTTCATCAGTGAATGGATGTCGTAAAATTTACGAATTTAACACAATTAATATTATGATTATAAATCTTCATGTGAAATGACGTTAGGTATAAGTTAAAAGTAGTTTTAGTGTAAAAGTTATTTTTTTATATGTTTTTGACGCATTTAGAAAAGCTTTTCCCTGTTAATTTATTGCGTTTGTAGCATATTCCCGTGGAATAATTTCCGACATCCACGAGGGTGAAACCGCAGACAGAACCTTAGGTAATGCGCATTTGAAATTGATTTATTCGTAAACCCTCTTATCAACGTTATTTTGGACCACCCTGTACTTTAGGTAACTTTGCGGCGTACAGTTAGAAGGGTCTTGGGATTTGCGAATTGAAAAAGTAATTCTTATTGTTACGACCATAATCACAAAAGAACAACCTTTATCACTTAGCAAAAAGGAAACAGCTGTTCCAGAAAACGAGCTAACTTTTTGCACGCTTTCGCAATTTATAAAGAATCTGTTCTTTATGAGAACAAACGGGTTTATTTATGAACATTTCTTAGTTAATGAGACGTTAAAACGGGTGGTTCAACAGTCGTTATCCTTGTGAAAAATGAATGCACGAAAGTAGACAACTAATGATGCAATGTACAGTGTTCTTACGAAAGTGAATAAAAACATTATTTCGTTTAATAAAATCTTCACAGTGTCATAAAAAAGAATCCTTAAAATGTGTAATAAAGCCACTCTGTCGGCCATCTTGATCCCGCGGTTTTAGCGAAAGACTCCCCACTCTGATTGCTTAATCTCATTCCCGTGAGTCCTCTACCACTTTATGTACATTGAGAGACAAGTTTAAGTTCCTTAACTATTCTCTTTAACTGCAGTAAGGAACTATAACGCTTTAATCAACTCACTTGTAAGTAGAAATATTTTCTTTATATTTTGTAACAGAAGTTTCAAAAGTAGGTTGTGAGATATCGAAGTCTGCTAATGTAGATCATTTAATGCATTCCGCAATGTATACTCGGGTGGCAACTTAAAATTTATTGAGAACATTATGAACTCTGTCGGTCTCAGTGAAGTAGTAGGAGAGAGAAGTTTATTTTGTAATCAATATAAAATAAACCCTCAGCCTTCACCGCAGAAGTGAACAGGCCTGTTTAGGGCTTGCTTGTTTTATCGTAGACCTCATACACCATATTCAGTCAGGTAAGATTGAGATTTTTATTCTTGCCCATTTGATAATAAAAACATTGCATCAACAGCTCCAGTCCATCCAGTTCGCGTGGAATTAATTATGCTCCGCTCCTATTAGTCGCAGCGTGATGTTATATAGTCTAAAGCCTTCCTGGATTAATGGGCTATCCAACGCAAAAAGAATTTTTCAAATCGGGCTAGTAGTTTCCGAGATTAGCGCGAACAAACAAACATACAAACAAACTCGTCCGCTTTATATATTAGTATAGATGAGTTTTTAATGCTCCAGTAAGCCACCTGTCCAACCGCCGGCGATTCGCGAGTAACAAGTAGATGAGTACCTACTGAGCCGCATGAAGGTACACAACTGCGATGAACGGTTTTCGCAGGTATGCGTATGTACCTCTGTCTCTTACCTCACCATTTTCCTGCCAGTAACTCAGTTTATTTGGGGTCGGCGCAACGTGTCTTGTTCTTCCATATACCTTCCTCTATAAGCAGCTATTTTTACAGTCACCACAATTCTAACCATTTCACCGCCATCGTCATTTATGCTTAAAACTTTCCTCACGATATTCACTTATTCCTCCATAATGCCTATACCATGACAACCGATTTCCACACATGTTTTTTTTTTTTCTATAAATTATAAACTAGCGCTTGACCGCAATCCCGCCTGATGGCGGATGTAAGCAGTGACGCAATCGTTGATGGTAAAGCGCACTAGTTTGTTACTTTCAGGGTTTCTCTTATATACTCGTTCCTTATGCATTTCATCTCACCTGCAAATAATTGCCTTTCATTCATTCCTTTTGTGGCCCAAACAATCTGATTCATACAAGACATTGTTTTGTATGCTTAACCGAGTCTAACGAGAATGCGGGAGTCGCAGATAGTTGCAGTGTGATCTGCCGCCATATTCAACCACCAAATCAAATTCTAATTGCAAATTTCTCAAAGATTGCTCTACCCGCTCAGTGAGCGGCGTGGATTTCATTCGTTACTAGCACTTGTCGCTCAGTGTGCAGCCAGCGAACAACTAGCTACATGAGCCCTAAAATGATTATGTTACTTAAGCGACAAAAGCGTTGATTGGTAGTAATTCCTCGCGGGCGGTGGGACAGATGCCTTACCATCTTAACTTCCTCGTTAAGTAGCCGAAGACTTTCCCGTAAATTATAAAGTCCGCTAACGTATTCGCACTTAGCGATCGGAAGTTCTTAAGTGACAACCTAATTAACTCGGGCCTCTAGGTAATAAACTTTACGTCATTGGATATAAAAATAAGAACAAGAATTAAGAAAGCCTCGTGCCACGTAATTTGACTTCGGAGTTTATTTAATCATTTTTGTACGTAAATCTGAGGGCACGGCAGTGCCCTCGCCAAGTCGAGCGCGAAGCAAACACTGCCGTACCATCTTTACCCGAACCATTTCGCTGCATTTTCAGGCCCCTAATTAAGAACCTCTGGATAGTACCAGAACGCTGAAATTTTGGTCATCCAGTAAGCTGTATTTACACACTTCAAATCTAAAATTTCAAGTCTGTAGCTCATCCAGTTCTAAAGTTAAGCGAAAGTAAATTTCCGTGTTTTCGACACTCACTCACTCATGATCATCAAAATAGAAGTAGTACTTCCCATAATCTCAGAGAGCTGAAATTTGGTACAGAGCCAGGGTTTAATGGTCACATAAAGGGAAAAATATAAAAACTAGAAGAATCGAAGATCTGAAGTACCTGGTGACCTTGATTAGAAAGCAGAAGAGCCCAACCAAACTAGTAGAGATTGACGTACCACCGTCAATAAAATATTCAACTTGGTGGGCCGCTTCATCAACTGACTTCAAAAAAAAGGAGCGGGTTCTCAATTCATCGTAATCTTTTTTTTATGTAGGTGTGTTCACCGATTACCCTAAGACGCCTGGATCGATTTTCAAATTTCTTTTTGTTTGAAAGGGTATACTTTCCAGGTGGTCCAATAGTTACCAGGTCAGGATCTGAAGATGGAAGACCAGAGAAATCAAGGGTAACTTTCAAAAATCGTAGGGGTGACTAGTGCATTTCTAAGTATTTTCAATAAGTATTAGAAAACACTACAATTTAATAAAGGTATGGAGTAGGACTGATGATGAAGCTGGGAGACAGTCGTGAGAACTCCTCAACGATTCACAGCAGCTACCTTGCGTTTATGTTTGATTAATTTGTATTGATGAGAACTTTACATCACGATGGGTTGTGACTGTCATAAAGGCTCTGATGATGAAGACAAAGGTCAGTCCCGCGTACTCCTCAACGGTTTACAGTAGTTACTTTGTGTTTGGACTTATATCATTTATATTCCTGAGGACTTTGCACCCATATGGGTTATAATGAAGGTCTGAAGTAGATTTGATGATGGAGTCGAGAGGCAAACGAAGGAACTCCTCAGCGATTCACAGCAGCTACCTTGTGTTTGTGCCTGATTAATTTGTATTGATAAGAGCTTTATACCTAGATAAATTGGGATTGTCATTAGAGATCTTATGACGAAGACGAAGGGCAGTTAGGGGGGAACGGTTTACAGTAGCTACTTTGTGTTTGGAATTAATTCATTTATATTGATGAGAACTTTGCACCTATATGGGCTAAAATTAAGGTCTGCAGTAAACTTTGAATTAGATCAGAAGGAAGAAATGTTCGTCGTTCAGTAATCTATAATCAAATCTACTATTGCTACATAAAAAAAAAATGATTGTCATTGCAAAAATCCAGCGTAGTGGGACACATATATCTTCTAATTTAATCTAGCTTAGAGCACCCCACTGCTGGAAATGCCTCCCCTTCTGCTTTGATAAAAACTGTGGAGAAGACTAGACTGGCTTTTATATTTTTTAGTTTACACGAAGAAATAGTCGAACGATTACTAACTACTACTAACTTTTCAACTCGAACATAAACATTACACAAATGAAATGAACAAATTACCCTAAAATAAATTTTACTCAAAATTTGGTCAAAATATAATCCACTAGCTTTTGCCCGCGGCTTCGCCCGCGTGGAACGAGGTTACATTGCTTTTTAGATTTTCATTGGGAATATCGATTCTTCCGGAATAAAAACTACCCTATTATTTAACCCGGACTTTTATCTTTATGTCTACAAAATTTCAAAGAAATCGGTTTAGTGGTTACGGCGTGAAAGCAGAACAAACAAACTCACTTTTCTTTTTTTTCATAAATATAGAGAACTAGCTTTCGCCCGCGGCTCCGCCCGCGTGGACTAATATTTTTCGTATCCCACGGGAACTGCATATTTTTCCGGGATAAAAAGTAGCCTATGTGTTATTCCAGACTATTATCTACCCCTGTGCCAAATTTGAACCAAATCCATTCAGTAGTTTTTACGTGAAAGAGTAACAAACATCCATACATCCATACTTACAAATTTTCGCCTTTATAATATTAGTAGGATGGATACATTTTTGACATATTGAGACAGAAATCAGGAATATATAATAAGCCTAAAATATTCCCACTCCTAGGACACATGCCTCCTCTCGATGAGATAGAGTGGGCCGTAATCTACCCGTGTAGATTACGGCCCACTGCGGCCCAGGCGGGCACAGTGCGGGTTGATAAATGTTACATGCCTTCGGAGTTTTTGCTTCTAAAACATGCCGGTTGTCTCATGAAGTTTTCCTTCACTGCACCGTTTTGAGAGCAGTAGTGATGAAATAATTTACACAAATTAAAGCGCCTGATAGGGTTCTAACCTACGGCCTACAACTTGTAAATCGCGGACGATACTACTAGTCCACCGCTGCTCTATCAGTGTGCAAGGAAATTGCATGATTTAATTCAACGATGAAGCGTTTTGCTCCCTCTTTACCGACTGGAACAATTATACAGGGTGTATCTGACATCGACGCACAAACGAGTACCATGGATCCAGTACATGATTCTGAAACCCCAGTGGTGGAATTTTTCGTCGGCTCCTCATGATTTAAAAAAAAATATATGAAGTTTTTTTCACTTAAGACCGTTTATAATTGCTAAACTTTTATAACCCAATAAGATTTTAAAGTAAAAATTAATTAATTCGCTAATTACACAAAAAATCGCAATGAAAACATAACTCGAAAAACTGTCTTATCAGCTGATTTGATAGAGTTTACATCAGGGATCAACGTCATACCTACAAACCCGCACGGCGGCACGCTTGCAATGTTCAAATGCCGAGCCGACACTTTTTTAACCACTGTAAATTCAGTAACCGTTCATTAACGACATAAATGACTATCATAATTTTATTAGTGGCATGCGGTGTAGCCTATCCGCGATGTTTGCGTTACGGTGTCAGATACACCCTGCATAATAATAAACGTTATTATTATAATAATAATAATAACGTTTATTCAGAAATTATTTATATTGTTACACAAAATATATTAAAGGCTATAATTTATTGTTACAATCGGATTACACATCTGTAACCGAATTAGGCAAAAGCCTGTGTTTCAGTTATCAGCGCCCAATCCCCTAAAAAGTAGACACTAGATATATGTAGGTAGCCATTGAGTACAGTCAACCCTTTGTAAATTAACATGTTCAAAAATAGAATAAATCAATTAAATTTATGAAATAAAATAAAATAATGTCATACCAAATAAAATTACATTTTTATAATTTACCAGAAATAATAAATTAACTTAAAATTAGATTAAATTAAGAATAAGCACTAAACATTACGTGTGTCCTCTATTTGTGTGATATGATTATGTGTGTATGAATGTAAGAGGGTGTGTGTATGTGGTAAAATAGTCAATCACTGTGGTATATCAGTCTCTTCGTAATTAAGTTTTTGTAAGTATTTTGTAACCTGTTCCTTACATTGAGTTTTCGTTAAAGGGTAGATATTGATTGCTTTATTTATCTTATTATAGATATAAGGTCCAATGAAGTTTGTAAATCTTGAGCTGAATTTAGTAGTATTTATATAATTTTTATAATTTGCCAGCGGCGGTGTTTCCGTCACACTACAATTTGAGTGTCTTCAAGGCTAAAGTGAATAGGCTCTTAATAAACTAGCGCGCTTTACCATCAACGATTGCATCACTGCTCTGCTTACCATCAGACGGGATTGCGGTCATGCGCAAGTTAGAGTACCACAATCATATGTATTTAGCCAAGTTCTAACTCTAAAAAATGGACATTGGCACCTCCATATTCTCTCGTGGCCAAGCTTATATGGCGCTTTCACGAGTAAACAATTTTCATTGGGCGCACCTCATATTGATTGAAGAAGTAAACATAAATGTTGACTTCAAGATTATAAAAACTCAAGCTTCAGCGATCACTGAATACAACCACGCACGCCACGCGAATGGGCAATACATAAAACTATTGCTACTGTACAAGAATCAGAACCGGAAAAAAGAAAAGGAAGATTGGTAATAACTACTTCTAAAAAGAAAAAAAAACTGTGTTAAATAATAAAATCAATATAATACGCTTCTACAAAAAGAAGTGAAATCCAACCAAAAACATTCTGTAAAAAAATGCCAAGCCTCACGGGAGCTGCTGGTTTATCTCTAAAAAGTAATGAAATCTAGACAAAGCCGTGCCAAGTTGAAGGTTCCTTATTGCGATTTCTTCAATATTATTATAGTTAATATTGTATGACTTGGCCGTTGAAGGGTATACAAGGCTACAAATTCAGGTGCTCCATGACACCATTGCACCAATCTGTCGCCAGAACCGCTACCCATTGACCATAGAAAATTGCCACTTGGAAAACGTTGATTCAATAACCAGGGCTTGATAAAGTTGCGCATTTCAAAAATACTTATGTATAGACGAGCCGGTAACGAACAGCACAAAAGTCATTTCCAGTACAGATGGACTAATCATTCATAGAAATCCGTCTGTACGTCTATTTTATAATAGACAGGTGGTCGATTTGACGCACCAAAAAGAACAGAAGTCATCATTGTCAATGATTAATACATGTGTTGCACAATGTATTAAGTCCAATTACAAATACCAGTATGGGCTATTATTCTCACATAACAAACATAGGTATAGGTATCTCATATAACAGATATAAATTACGTGTTAACAAAATCGCACTAACGTATAATGTTCAACGGCCAAGTCACACAATATTAACTATAATAATATTGAAGAAATCGCAATAAGGAACCTTCAACTTGGCACGGCTTTGTCTAGATTTCATTACTTTTTAGAGATAAACCAGCAGCTCCCGCGAGGCTTGGCATTTTTTTTACAGAATGTTTTTGGTTGGATGCTGCTTTAACTCAAAACAAAATATAATCAACCTTACAGTGCTGGGATTTCAGTAAGCTTAGGATTTCAATTTCTGTAACCATAGCATTTCGTTAGTCTGTTACGTAATTACCATGCTTGTCAAAATGATGGTACAAGTTGAAAACCTCCCTCCGCCCTCTAACAGCAGCTGTCGGCGAGTGTTCGCGTCTCTGTGATACTGTAGGAGTCAATCTCATCCCACGGGAACGTAAATGTAAGTTCTTTTACAGTTTTTTTCGCTGTAAAATACCTGGTAAAATGGATTTACCGTTATTTCCAAAAACGCTTGTGGTGGGAGATTTGCCGAAGATCAAAAGATCGCAAACCACATTGGTGTGCATGAAATGTAACAAACATACCTATTTGTATTGATCATACATATTTGTGATGATTCATAGACATATTTTTTTAATAAATACTACTGCATGTTCGCGATCTCGCCTGATGGTAAGCAGTGATAATATCGTCGATGTAAAACGCACAGTTTATTAAAAGTTTAATGCCTTAATTATTCACTGGAGCCGTGATGACACTAATATAATTATGTATATTATAGAAAGACTTGTTTAATTTTAGACAAGCCTTTTATCAAATGCTAATATTCTTGAAGTTATTTTGAAAGAAAAGAAGTTTATTACTTATCAAGCTGTTTTTTTAATGTTCTTTAATCAAGCACTGTTTCCGTTACACTTATAGCATAGACACTCATAGACGTTGCATACAGATCATAGACTACAAATATCTACGGGCTACCACCTTGACAATAAACAAATCTGCACCAACCTTAAAATAGGTATGGACATTGTTAAATATATTGTAACACCCCTCCTCAATGTCATACATTTACCAAACATAACATATCTTAAACCTACTATACTTAACATAACTACTGCACTTCAGTCAGTTTGAAATAAAGGTTTGTCAACAACCAACAAATACATTAGCTTTAGTTTACATTACCTACTCCACATTCTTTCAGAAACTTAACAATTAATTCTTTGCTTAGAGATTTAGTCAACATATCAGCTGGCTGTTGCGAAGTACTTATGTACTTAACATTTATTTTATTTTCTTTAATTAAATCTTTCACAAAATGGTATCTGATATCTACATGTTTCAAACGTTTTACTGACTCTGTGCTTGCACTTAAAATAGCAGAATTATTATCACAAAACAAATTTACTGGACAAATATTATGAAAATTAAAATCTTGTAACAAATTTATCAACCAACATGCTTCACTTGCAGCCATGCTCATAGATATATATTCTGCTTCTGTTGAAGACAGACTTACAGATGCTTGCTTTTTAGAAGACCACACTATTAAGCAATTTGCAAAGGTAAATAAGTATCCAGAAGTAGACTTTCTGTCTCTTAGATCACCTGCCCAATCAGCATCACAGAAACCTTGCAACATTGTATCATTACATTTGTATACTAAATTATAATCAATGGTACGCTTCACATAGCGCAATACCCTTTTAGTGCACTCAATAATGCACTGTTAGCAGATGACTGAAATCTGCTCAACATTGAAATGGCAAAACAAAGATCAGGCCTGGTGCCTGAAACTGCATACATAAGACAGCCTATTATTTGTCTACAAGTTTGCTCTAAGTTCTTATCACATATCACATCAGACTCAAGTATCTTACTATTAAAATTGAGATCCATGGGGGTCATCATAGGCTTACAATTTTCCATATTAAATCTCTTAATTACATTTACAAGATAGTTTTTCTGTGACAATATAGTTGTACCATTTTGCAAATTTTGTTTAACATTTATTCCTAAAAAATCTGAAATGAACCCTAGATCCTTCATCTTAAATTCACTACTTAACACACTCTTTAACTCTATAATATTTTGTTCATTTGTTCCAAAAATTAACAAATCATCCACATAAATCAAAACATACATTTTATCTGTGCCAGTAGTTTTTGTATACAAACATGAGTCACACTTTGATCTAACAAATCCTTCTTTAATTATTACTGTATTAAATTTTTCATTCCAACACTTAGGGGAGCGCTTTAATCCATATAAAGACTTCTTTAATTTAACTATATTATTATTTTTAGTATACGCCCCTTTAGGTAAACGTATATACACATCTTCTTTAATATCCCCATATAAGAAAGCCCCTGTTACATCCATCTGATAAATAGGCACATTTAATTTAGTGGCTACTGCAACAAATAATCTAAATGTGGACAACTTGGCAACGGGAGCATAAATGTCACACCACTCAAATGACTCCTGTTGTTCAAAGCCTCGGGCAACAAGCCTAGCTTTATACTGTACATTATTGTTTACATTTTTAACTTTAAAAACCCACTTACTACTAATAACTTTCACATTCCTTGGTGCATCACAAATGTCCCAAGTATCATTGTCTTTTAGTGTCTGTAGTTCTATAGCAATTGCTTCACTCCACTTAGACGCGTCACTTCTGTTCATTGCCTCAGTGTATGTAAGAGGTTCACAGTCACTTTCACCTAACTCCACATTATTACATCTAAAGAAAGATGTCTGCTTTCTGACACGCTTGCTTCTTTCCTGTATAGGTGAACCACGTTCTTCTATTGAATGCTCCTCATCACTGCATGGTAAGTATTCACTGTCACATTCATTTTCTGACTCATCTAAACTACTAGTGTGTGTTGCCTCCGATGTTTCATCTGTGTTAGGTACTTCATTCACAGGATTAGACTCAATCTCAGGGTTCTTCTCTTCTTCGAGGATTACTGATATCATAGACTCCTTTTCTTCGCCTTCCTTCACTTGAAGTTTCTCCTGTTTGCCTTTTCCATTCAAGAATACAACATCTCTCTTTATCTCCACCACATTTCTTTTAGGGAAGTAAATCCGATATCCCTTTACATTATCATCATAACCCACCATCAACCCTTTGTTACCTTTATTATCCCATTTCTTTCTTTGTTCCTGTGGGATATGAACATACACCTCGGAGCCAAAGACTTTTAACTGGTGAATGTCAAACTTCTTATTTGTCCATACTTCAAATGGAGATTTTCCATTTTCATGACTTTTCCCAGTTCTGTTCAAGACAAATACTGCAGTACTTATTGCTTCTGCCCACAATTTCTTTGGAAGGCTTTGTTCATGTAACATTGTCCGTGCTGCTTCCACCAGTGTTCTAATTTCTCTTTCTGCCTTCCCGTTTTGTTCTGGTGTGTAGGGTACTGATGTTTGGTGTGTTATCCCACGTTTCGAAAACAAACTTTTCACTTCCTTATTCACAAACTCAGTACCATTGTCAGATCTGAATACCTTCACTTTACTCCCTGTAATGTTTTCCGCTTTATTGACAAAGTCCTCGATGCAATGCTTGATTTTATCTTTTGTTTTGACAAAATACACAGTCCTATAGTTGGAATAGTCGTCTTTCAGTATGACAAAATATCTTGACCCGCCAACAGAAACTTCCTCCATGGGGCCACACGTATCAGCATGAATTAGATCGCATGCCCTTGTAGTAACGTTCTCGCTTTTACTGAATGGCAAACGGTGGATCTTCCCAGCTAAACAACTCTCACACTCGGGTTTAGTTGTTTGTTTGACATCAACATTGTGTTTCTGAAGAATATCTTTTACGTATGTAAAGTTTTGATGCGCTAGTTTTCTATGCCACTCGTTTAAATCCGTTTGTAACACTGTTGCACTGCTTGCAATCTCGTATTCATTGTATTTATACCGCATTTCTAAATAATATGAATCACCGATTCTCTCCGCAATTGCACAAATTTTGTTTTCTTTATAAAATTTACATAACCTCTCATCTGTCACTAAGGTGTAATCTTTGTCTGTGGCGCGAATGACCGAGAACAAATTGTTGTTCAAGTCAGGAACGAACAGAACGTTGTTTATGACCGTATCAATCCATTCAGTCCCGTTCGAAACTTTTACCGCCACCTGTCCGTAGCCGAGGACACTAATTTTTGCACCGTTACCGACGATCACTGATTGTTCCTTTGAGCTTGTAAACGATGTAAATAACGCGCGGTTCCTGCACATATGCTCAGTAGCACCAGAGTCCACTAGCCATTTTGATGTATGCTGTTCATGACCCGAAGTAGACACTACGAATGCATTGCTCTTTTTTTTATTTACTTTTTGTTTACGAAACCTACACTGCGCTTTAAAATGACCGGGCTTTCCACAATAGAAACAATTATTATTTGCGTTATCGTCACTGCCACTTTTATTATTTCTACAGTCACTTTGAAAATGTCCCGTTTTGCCACATTTATAACACTTTAGTTGTCTTTTATTTTTCGCCACGAACGCAGAAGATAAAGTTTGCTCAGACTCTTCTAACTTTCCTTTCACCCTTTCTTCTTCAATCAGTAAACGAGCCACCAAATTATCTATAGTTTGCTTATTATCAGGCGCCGACTCCCACGCCGATACAAAATGTTTATATTCTTCTGGCAACGACATTAACACCTTCGTGATAAAGAATTTATCGGAGATATCTTCGCCCATTTGTTTTAAAT